>OY757946.1:47388849-47533849 GCA_963585895.1 Sepioteuthis lessoniana
AACTGAAATGTTTGAAATAAAACTGTTTAGACTTTTAAACAGTGTATTTATTCTAAACTGAATTCTTTGAAATAGATCTATTTTGAGATTTAACTGTATGTAAACGAAAACTGTTCTTATATTAGACTGAAATGTTTGAAACAGAACTATTTATATCTATAAAACTAGATTTGGCATTAAATAATTTAAAATGTTTGATGTGCCATGAAACCAAACCAAACTAAATCCAGCTATAGTAGGGCAGACTGGCTCTTTAACCTTAGTATGGCAACCAGTTTAAGAGAAGGAAAAATTCTGAATTAAAGCCTGTCCAAGTCCGCTTTAAAATTTCTCCTGATGTCGAATCCTGCTCGTGTGGAAGATATAGAATATATATATATATATATATATATATATATATATATATATAAGTGGCTGGGGTCCACCTTCGAGTCTTAATCATCTGCGTGGCCCAAAACCATGTCAATGGGGCACCCAGTGAGACTCGAACTCACTCGTGAAGGTTTGCTAAAACTCGTTGCTAACCATTACACCAACCCCGGTGGCTGTAGATAGATAAATAGATTGATAAGAAGTCTATAAAGTTTATTTAAACAGAGTTTTTTTTTTTCTTAAAAAAGCACACACACGGAGTCTTTCTAATAGTTTTTATTGGCCTCTGTAGCATTGTTACATAAGATGTCCTTTTACTTTTTTTTTTAAATCTTTATACGAAACTTGTTCAAAATTTGTTTATCTTTTTCCCTGAGACGCTTTCTTCTGTTATTGGTTATTTTCAAGGGTATAATCAAGATGTTTTTCCCCCTCAAAATGCAGTGAAACTTTTGTTTTTAATAACTCGGAAGTATTGTGGTAAGAGTGTAGAAATATTTAAAATATTTGTAGATTTTTTTTTCTTTTGCGTTTTACTAGGTTTTTTTTCTTTTTGTTTTTTTATTTAATGTTTAGTGCTGCGCGTTTATGACGCAACAAGCGTTCAAATCAGTACAAAACTGTTAAGATTAAAACAGAAATTATTATTTAGGACTTTCCATGCTTCTTTTTTTTACGTTGAGCAAAGCAGTGTAATATATATATATATATATATATATATATATAGAGAGAGAGAGAGAGAGAGAGAGTCAGAAAGACGGATAGACTGAGATAAAATGGAAGAAAACGTGAGAGAAGAGAGAGAGTTTACCTCATCTCAGAGAGTACATTTAAATATTTGTATACTTATAAGTGGGAAAGAGAGTATTACCACATCTCTGAGAGAACATTTACCGGGGGAAAGAATTATTCACACACACACACACACACACACATACAGAAACACACACACACACACACACACACACATATATATATATATATATATATATGCAAATTTCATTAAACATGATAGACATTTTATGTCTACATATTTTCTTCTGGATCCGTTCGAATTCCCGTATTACTTTTATTGTATTCTGGGGGAATTGATTTATGTATTGTCCATAGTTGTATGTATCCCTAGTACTTTCTGCCCGACTTTGGGCCATCATCAGGGGAGAATCTATTACAAAAGTGATGTCACTTTTGTTTTAGCATATTACTACTGTGTAAGGGCGTCTTTGCCCTAAATATGCTAAAACAAAAGTTACATCATTTTTGTAATAGATTCTCCCCTGATGATGGCCCAAAGTCGGGCAGAAAGTACTTGGGATACATACAACTATGGACAATACCTAAATCAATTCCCCCCGAATACGATAAAAGTAATACGGGAATTGGAACGGATCCAAAAGAAAACATGTAGACATAAAATGTCTATTATGTTTAATGAAATTTGCATTAACGAAGAAATGCTGCCTAAATATATATATATATATATATATATATATATATTGTAATCCACAGACTGGTTCGTTGTATCACAACACTTCAGTGTGACAAGACAAGTGAGATGCTTTAAACTGGGAACGAAAACCGGATGATTTTACATCAATCGGACGTCCTCGTACTGATCTGTCTATATTTACCCAACCCCTCCGCTCGGGCAGGATATGACACATGGTCAATTTTTAAGCTGAGTTTAACAGGTTTTGAATTCAGAGTTTTCTTTCTCCTAGACTAGTTGCTTCACCAAGGCTGAAGAACCTAGTCTGCCCTACTATTTACCTGAAGGAGAATAATTGGATTCATACCTTTCACAAGGGTATTAGTGCTATGTGAAATGCAATCAGTCTCGTCCAGGATTTGAACTCGTGTCCCCGTGTCCATTTCCTACGAAGATAACCATTACACCACGTCGTCATCTCGGCATAATCGACGTAATCTTTATATATATATATATATATATATATATATATATATATATATATATATATACATGAGGATCATTTAAAAAAGATTCCAGAATTTATTCGTATGGTCACTTTTAGTCTCGTTCGAAGTAATCTCCTCCGGCTGCAATGCACTTGTTGTACCGTTCCGACAACTTCTGGAAGGCCCCTTGTGGGAGCATGTCAATGACCTTCGTATTGACTTCTTTACTCCTCCCACACCTCTCATCATCCTTCACAGACTCCCTGCCTTCCTTGAATCTCTTATGCCACTCAAAAACTGATGCTCAATTCATGCAAGATGCTCTAAAAGCAGTCTGAAGCATTCCATACGTTTCTGTGGCATCATTTTTTCCAAGTTTGAAACACAATTTTATTGCGTATCGTTCTTCTAAAGTCAAGATTGCATTTTTGAAATTCAGCAGCTGTGACAATCAGGATTTAGTAGGGTGTATTCCAATTGCTGCGAAATTTTGATAACATAATGTACAACTCAGCAAGTCTAGATACTTTTGCCGAGGCCATTAATGTGACCAACCACATTGAACTGTGTGATGCTGAGCTCACCTGATACTCTCCGGGTGCTCCTTATTAGATTTGTGTAACGTGGTATGATGATTTATAAAGAAAAAGAAAGACTAATTGCCAAGGAAGGAGAGAGAGAAAAGGAAGAGAATAATAATTTAAAAAAAAAACAGAGTCTAAGTTGGTAGGTAGAAGACCTCTGAGTGACTAAGGTTTAGGCTGTTGTGGGTCAGCCGGTCACAGGTGAATGACTGCGTTAGTTGAGCATGACTAGAGAAAACCAAAGGTTCCAAAATCTTCTGCATAGGTGTGGAACTAGCGGAACCGGATGTTCCTCTCGTCCTCACGAAAATTTACGTGTCCCACTTGAGGTTGAGTTCCGAAAAGGGGACTATCAGTAGACTTAACAAGCATGTTAGAACTACGACAGAAAACCAGGAAGAAAATTCAAGATCTGTGTCTGCTCTCTCTTTTTCATCATGACATACTTCTTTTTGCCCAGCTAATGCGGTCGACTCAGTTACTCTGTTTCTTTCTCCTGGCAACTACTTACAAATTATAAAAGTAAATAAACTCTTGTGTAGTAAACTAAAACGGAGTTTGGGGCATTCATTAACTTTTACCACAGCGTCGTTACAACAGGGCCCGACTACTACTATAGACGTAGCAATACGACTATGAACATGTGAGAGTACGTGGAGGTACGAATGTCTATTTTGTACCGTTTTGTCACAACCGTCTATTCGGTACCGTAACGGTACTTTTACCCACATGAATAGGAGAACGGCCTCGGAATCTACGCTTTTAGGCCTACCTGTACTTACTTGATTGTCAAGGTTATTGTAACTCGACCATATTTTCTTAAACTATCTGTGGGCCAGTTCGAACGCATAAAGAAAAAGTTCTCGAATTGGACTACGTTCACGTTCATCTGTGCTTCTTTCAAATAACACACTGAATGAAGCAATGTACCTTTCAGCGCACTAACTACCACGATACTACCTACAACAGTTGGTACCCTCCACCGTGGCTTGGACTGTTTCGATCACGCGCCGCAAAGTAGCACCTATCAAAATATTGGAAAACGTTTGACTCACCTAAGAGGTTTCAGTATTGGTCATCAAGACGCCCTCTGTCATCGGGAAGGGATTGGACTTTTTTTTAAATTAAAAGAAGCTATCTCCAGGGAAAAATGGATTGAGAGGCTCGGTAGAAAATTAATTCTCGCAAAAATAGCCGAGTGACTTGTTCAGGATACGATACTAACAAAATTGAATATTCTGAAATCATCCTATCTCTTTCGTTTTCCTTTTTTGTTTTTTGTTTTTTGTCGGTCGGTTCTTCATTAACAACAAATATAAAACCAACAAATAGAGAAAATAAAACAGATATATATTCGTTCCTATCATTAGAGTTTTGATGTTATGAAAGAAAATGTCCTCTTAAGTAATTTTTTTTTAAAGGAAGCGCGTTCACTCTTTTCTATTGGTAGTAAAAATAAACCATTCACTGGAACAAAAGTTCCATTACAGTGTCAGGCCAAAATACTTGACAGCCGTTTTTAGAGTATGCTTCTAATTTATAGAATATTGTTGGAACAAAAAAAATTAATTAAAAAAAGAAATACTGCGACAGTGGAATGAAGAAACGTCCCTTTAAGACAAAGATTGCTCAAATATAGCCTCGACGTCTATCGAAGAGGTACTCTGTCTGTCCCAATCTATCTATCTATCTATCTAACTTTGTTTCTCTCTCTTTCTTTGTCTATCTATCAATGCTTCTCTCTTTCTCTCTTTTTCCCCTTATCTATCTATCTCTCTCTCTCTCTCTCACACCCGCACGCACGCACGCACGCACATACTCTCATGCTTTCAGTAACTCTTTCCCGCTCGTTACACTTTCAATTTTTCTGTCCTTCTCTCTATCAATCGATCTGTCTATCTTTCCCAATCGCTTTTTCCCTGTCCCTTTTTCAGTCTCAATATCTCTATTTCTCACTCACTTTTTTTCTCTCTGTCTCTCCTGCTCACTCACTCTTTCGCTGTCGGTCTATCTATATTTCAATTTATCTACCAATGTTATCTATCTACGTTTTACTCTCTCTCTCTCTCTCTCTCTCTCTCTCTCTCTCTCTCTCTCTCTTACTTACACGCGCTCTCTTTCACGTTTTTACTAACTCTTTCTCGCTCACTATCACTATCATTTTTTCTTTGTCTGTGTGTCAGTCTGTCTCTCCCCTCTTTGTATCCGTCTATATTTCCCAATCTCTTCCCTCTGTCTCTTTCGCATTCACTCTCCTTTTCTCTCTCTCTCTCTCTCTCTCTCTCTCTGACACACACACACTCACTCACACACATACACACACTTTTTTCTCTGTCTCCACCCTTCTTTCTCTTTCTCTCTCTCTCTCTCTCTCGCTCTTCCACTCATTATTTCTCTTTCTCACACCCTTTTTTCTTTCACTCTCACTCTCTTACACTCTCCTTTTCTCCCTATCACGCTTGCTATCTCTTTTTCTATCTATCTATCTATCTATCTATCTATCTTCTTCCGTCTCTCCTCTGTCTTACTCTTTTTCTTCTCTCCGGCTCTATTGCACTCTCTTTTTTTCACTAAATTATTCTCTTTCTCTTTCTCTTTCCTCTCTCTCTCTCTCTCTCTCTCTCTCTCTCTATTGCTATTATTTTCTATTTCTATCACCTTATCACTCCCTTTCACTGTCTCTATCTCTTACTCTCCTTCTTTCTCTCTCTCTCTCTCTCTCTCGCTTCTCTCTCTTTCTCTCTCTCTCTCTCTCTCTTTGTAACATATACACACACAGTCATAGATGCATGTGTATATGTTACATTAGTTTTGTTTACTAGAAAATATGCACGAATAAAGAAAGTGTTAAATAAAATTTATTTCTGCTTTTTTATGAAGACAAAATATTTTCTTCCGGGTAATTTGACGCTTGCAATGTTTTGTTTTGTTTCTGTTTTGTTTTTTTCCGCTACCTAATGTCGATGAAATGTTACAAACACTTTTGATGCACCAAAGAAAGAAAGAAAGAAAGAAAGAAAGTAATAAGGCTATGCATCAAAGGCTTATCTTCTGCTTCAAAAGAAAGAAAAAAATGTAACATAACTAAAAGGTTACTGAATGAGAAATAACCAAAACGCGAATTGGAAATGAAATGGAAAGCTTTATAACATTAAACAAATATAATCCTCGCCAACAGCGTAAAGAAGGTAACCGCTGCTAGTGGTGACTACTTAGCAAAAATACCCACCCTCACAATTGTGTCCAACGTATTTATGAAGAGTGGGAGACACCCATTACTGTTCACTGGCAAGGTATATAAAAGAAAGAAAGAAAGAAAGAAAGAAAGAAAGAAAGAAAGAAAGAAAGATATGAAGTACGAGGTGCATTCAATAAGTTTCCAGACTTTTTTTACAGGCATTTAAAATTGTCGTAGACTCTTGAAAATTCAGAATGTTATTGCTATCCATCTTATGAGATGACTGACCAATTTTTATGATTTCAGCTTCAAATGAACAGCTACAGCAGCAATTGGAATACACCCTACTTAACCCTGATTGTCACAACTGGTGAATTTCAAAAATGCAATGTGACACTTTAGAAGAACGATATGCAATAAAATTGTGTTTTAAACTTGGAAAAAATGATGCCACAGAAACGTATGGAATTCTTCAGACTGCTTTTCGACCATCTTGCATGAATCGAGCATCAGTTTTTGAGTGGCATAAGAGATTCAAGGAAGGTAGGGAGTCTGTGAGGGATGATGAGAGGTGTGGGAGGAGTAAGGAAGTCAATACACCAGAGTTGATTGGCCAAAGGGTTAGGGTTCGGGTTACTATGTTGAAGTTTTAAGGGAGCTCAGGAAGAGATTCCGTCAGAAGAGGCGAGCACTCTTCAAATCGGGTCAGTGGCATTTCCACCGGGACAATACACCAGTCCACAACTCCATCGTTGTCACAGACTATTTGACCAAGATGGGCATCAAGATAGTTCCTCAGCCTCCCTATAGTCCAGACTTTGCTACCCATGACTTTTGGTTATTCCCTAAGGTTAGAGGCTGTCGTTATGAGACAATTGAGGAAATGAAAGAGGCTGTGACGAAGGTCATTGACACGCTCACACAAGAGGACTTCCATGGGGCCTTCCAGAAGTTGTTGGAACGGTACAACAAGTGCATTGCAGCTGGAGGAGATTACTTCAAAGGGAACTATAGTTTCATGTGTGTATTATCAATAAAAGTGCCCATACAAAAACAGTCTGGAAACTTTTCGTATGTACCTCGTAAATTCATTTTGGAAGCTGATTTTTAATCAAACAAACAAAAAACGATAAATTACAATAAAATCTCAGAAATGTCAACAAATTACTCAGTTTAAATACAATTTTCAGTTCTTGTTTATTAGTAAATGAAAATAAATTGGTCATTAAATAAAAAATAATAATTACACTGGATTATTCGTTTGTTTGTTTGTTTGTTTGTTTGTAAGGAAGTATGTAATGTTTAATAATGAATAAATAATTATAATCCATAAAATTATTTTCACACAATATTTAGAAAGCGTTTATCATTTCATGGGTGCATTTTAAAATTTTGCGAATTCATTTCTCAAAAACTTTTCACGCATCCTATGATTAACGTTAACTCTAGATAATTATGTTTTAACTACTGACACTATGCGAATCAGGACTTCCTAAGGCAATTTCTTATTAGAAAAAACTGCTTAGAGAAAGTCCCGGTTGAGGAATGGCTAAACGCTTTTGACTGCTGCCTTGAAGTAAGTTCGAACTCTAATCGTGCTATTATATTCCCTTTTATACAGAAAAATTTCAAAGAATTTAAAGGACCAAACTTCTTTTTCAAACTGTTTCACAACAAGAAATATTTCAACAAAATCGGATCCTTTCCAGAATCTGTTCTTCCGTAAGGAGAAAAAAATATTTTTTTCTACAAGAAGATTCCCTACAAATAAACTTTCAACGATACCAGATTCTTTCAACAAACAGTTTCTCTGCTAATAAACACCAACACAAAAGACCTTTCTCTTTCCTCTCTTTTTAAACCTGTTTCGGCAATAAATGACCGAGAAGGTTGTTGTGCCGTAAAGTAAACGCATAAACAAGCAAACAATACCGATTGGAAAAGTATTGACCCCTCTTATTCCCCCAGCTATTGGTTAAAAAGTACCCCTGTTGTTCTTCTATACGGGTGGATGTGGTTTTAAATAACCCACGAATGTTGATATGGCATCAAAGAAAGAGACTAGACCAAAACCAAAAACGTTGTATGAACATCTACTTCGTGAACATCCCAACTTAGAGCCGAGAGTCAAGAAAGTATCGATTAAGAGATGATCTCTTCATTTCTCGGTGGTTAAGTGGTAAATTGGCCTTACTCAGTAAATAGATGATTCCGATGTCGTCAGTTCGCATATTCATTTGGTTGGGTTGGGTTTTATGGCATATCAACCATTTTAGGTTATTTAATGCCAAATCCTCTTTATATATATATATTAAATATATATGATTTGGTTTGGTTGGATTTCATGGCATATCAACCATTGTAGGTTATTTAATGCCAAATCCTCTTTATACATATATATTAAACATATATGATTTGGTTTTGTTTGCTTTTATAGCATGTCAACCATTGTAGGTTATTTAATGCCAAATCCTCTTTATACATATATATTAAATATATATGATTTGGTTTGGTTGGATTTCATGGCATATCAACCATTGTAGGTTATTTAATGCCAAATCCTCTTTATACATGCATATTAAACATATATGATTTGGTTTTGTTTGCTTTTATGGCATATCAACCATTTTAGGTTATTTAATGCCAAATCCTCCTTACACATATATATTAAATATATATGATTTGGTTTGGTTGGATTTCATGGCATATCAACCATTGTAGGTTATTTAATGACAAATCCTCTTTATACATATATATTAAACATATATGATTTGGTTTTGTTTGCTTTTATGGCATATCAATTATTGTAGGTTATTTAATGCCAAATCTAGTTTCATACATATAAATACTTCTATTTCAAATAATTCAGTTTAATATAACTGCACAGTTTATATAGAAAAACAGTTATATTTCTAACAATTTTGCTTAGCATATATACAGTTTTTTATTTGCACACAGTTAAATATCAAAACAGTTCTATTTCAAACAATTCATTTTAGCATACGTACGCAGTTTAGTTCTATTTGACCTATAGATAGTGTTGTATAGTCACAGCCATAACCAACTATACATCTACATATGCATGCGCAATCATAACGACGACACAATAATAACGACGAGCGACACAGTTATTTCGAAAAATATACCTCTCACTTTATTTGAAAGGGTTGTTTGTGAGAAGGAGTTGGAGACCGAACAAAACTGTATCATATTGACCTCCCCAGCTCCTCTGGACATAGAAGTGTGTCTTTCTCGTTCTCCAGGGTTGCTCAACCGTAGGCCCGGGGGCCCAGCTCTCTGCTGAGTGGTGTTTTCTCTACAGCATAATTTCTCCAACTCTTCTGATCCCCAAAACTGATTGAATTTCCTGTGCACTGAGTTATATAATAGTTCAACGCCCACTCAATCTCTTCCCATAAATGGCCAATAGAATATGCCACTTCCGCCGTCTTTGGAATGACATGTTTTGATCATCATCGAGCGGAAATAACTGTCATGCAGTTCACAGGTTACCCTCTTCCGGTCCATCAGTTTGTGACTCTACCATGGGATTTTAACCCTGTCCCATATTGTCAGCCAAGCTCGCCCACGCCAATGGAATATAGAACTTCCGCCGTCTTTGGAATGGCATGTTTGACCGGGTCGGAGGTCAATATACAACAATACTGCCACTCCGGGTCAGAATGGACCTTGAAGCGATAGCAATAAAGGGGTACTTTACATTCCTAAAAAATCCAGTATTACTGGAGCCTTACCCTCAGATTGTTTAGTGTCATATCTCGGACACTCGTTGGGGGAGTCTTACTCCTCAGTAGAGATGCAATCCTTGCATTACGCACCCCCGGCCACTTAGGCCAATATCCATTTAGATATCCAAGAATATGTCATACATGAGTTTTTCTCGGCGGTTCTATGATATATTGGCCTTTCTCGGTAATTAGTCGGTTCCCATGTCGTCAGTTCGCTTTTCAGTTGTCTTGTCGCTCTGGTGTCATCCTCTTTGTCCATCTTTCATCACCAATTCTCTGAGCACAGTTGGCTTGATGGAGGCTGTAGAATACACCAACTGCATCTCAGCATAGGGGTAAGACTCCCCCAACGAGTGTCCTGGTAATATGACGCTAAACAAACTGATATTAAGGTTGCAGTAATGCTGGAGCTTTGGGAAATGCATAATAATCCTTCATTGCTATTGTTCCCAGGCCCATTCTGACTCGGAGTAGTGGCACCTGATTGGATCCTCTCTATAGGTCAAATAGAACTGTTTGATATTTAAACTGAGTGCAAACAAATGACTTATACTAAATTGAATTGTTGGAAATAAAATGTTCGATCATTTATCTGTGTGTAAATAAATGACTGATGTTTAATTGAATTTAGTCATACATAGTTATACTTGGAACTATTTAACTTCGTTGATTTACAATAAATTGAATTGTTTGAAATAGAACTGTTTGTTCATTTAACTGTATGTGTGTACATAATGTTTTTACAGATCATATATTTGATATATATGTAAAAACAGGATTTGGCATTAAATTGGCAGTAATGATTGATATGCCATAAGACTAAACTAAACCAAATTATTAACCCCTCAAAGAACCCCAGCCCGTTTGATAAGATAACACGTACTATAAAAAAAAACTACCTAGCTAAAAGGGATGCTGTTTAGCAAATACATCCTCTCTCCTTTAACAGTGTAATATAATAGCCGAGGGATTTCGTTTTATATATCTTGCCTTTGGGTTTAGTTAGGCTGAAAAGCTTTCGGCTCAGTGCATGGTTTAGTTAGGTGCAAACATGAGCGCAAGTGTTCACGGACACGCGGAGCGGACGTGTCATTCAGAGATGTCACAATAAAAATCCCATATAGAGGATATGACCCGGGATGTGAGTGACGTCAAGCACCGGAAGCGTGGGCTGAGATTTGAGAAAAGTGAGTTAGTTGAGATTGAGACCTGGGCGAGGCCAGGCGAATTTGTGTCGGGTGCGCACGTGGTTTGGGGCAGATGGAATAGTCAGGTGTATCTCTCCCCTTACAGACTCTCCTCATCTACAAAACTATCGTCTTTGTTACGAAATTTTTCGAACCAATCTTGAACCCTATGTAGGCCAATTTGCTTGGTTGATATTCCAAAAAGTTTCATTTCGTTTATACCTCATTCTGAAATCTTGAAATAAGATCGTTTTAATCGGGAGGCACATTTAACGCAACGGTTTCGAGAAATGGAACTGGCAACCAGAGTTCTAACCTTGGATGAGCCTGTTCGTGTTTCACACGACGCTAATACACTGGTGAAAAATGTGAATCTATCTCTTCCCTGCCCCCAACAAAGAGTAAATAGCGGACAGACTGTGTTCTTTAGCCTTGATAGGACAACCAGTCTAGGAGAAGGAAAACTGTAATGTAGTAGCAACCTTCCTAACCCATAGAACTGGTAGCAATCTGACTTACAACAAATGTTCTTAACATATTGCTTGGCGTAGTTTTAAGAACTCAATCTATCTATCTATCTATGTCAGTCTTTTCTTTATCTATCTATCCTTCTATCTGTCATCGTTTTTTATCTATCTATCTATCTCATTTTATTCATATATATATATATGTAATTCACGCAGTTATTCATATCTATCTATCTATCTATCTATCTATGTCGGTCTTTTCTTTATCTAATTCTCTATCCTTCCATCATATCTATCTCAGGCTTTTCTTTATATATCTCTCTATCCTTCTATCATCGTTTTTTCTATCTATATATCTATCTATCGTATTTCATTCATATATATATATATATATATTTCACGCAGTTGTTCATATCTATCTATCTATGTCAGTCTTTTCATTATCTATCTATCTATCTCTCTCTCTCAGGGGACACGCTTGTCCCCATACCACTTTATCATCTGTCTAGACAACGTACTTAGGACATCGATCGATAACATTCGGGAAAACGGCTTCATGCTGACAAAGAAAAGGAGCAAAAGGTACCCCGCAAAAACAATTACCGACGCCGACTACGCCGACGACATAGCGCTACTGGCCAATACACCTAACCAAGCCGAAAGACTACGGCGTAGTTTGGAACGAGCCGCTGTAGGCATTGGACTGCATGTTAATGCACACAAAACTGAATTTATGTACTTTAATCAGAAAAGCGACATCTCCACACTAGACGGAACCTCCCTGAAACTGGTTGACAAATTCGCCTACCTAGGAAGCAGCGTCTCATCAACCGAAAAAGACATTGACACACGGCTAACGAAGGCATGGACAGCTATCGATAGACTTTCGATCATATGGAAATCAAACCTGACCGATAAAATGAAACGCAGTTTCTACCAGGCTGCGGTCGTGTCGATACTGCTATATGGATGCACTACTTGGACGCTGACTAAACGGTTGGAGAAGAAGCTAGACGGCAATTATACAAGAATGTGGCGAGCAATATTGAACAAGTCCTGGCAGCAACACCCCACGAGGCGCCAACTATACAGTCACCTACCACCTATCACGAAAACTGTACAAGCTAGACGAACCAGACATGCCGGACACTGCTTGAGAAGCAAGGACGAGATCGTAAATGATTTACTCCTGTGGACCCCCACATATGGCCAATCAAAAGCAGGACAACCAGCTCGAACATTCATACAGCAGCTATGTGATGATACAGGATGTAACCCCGAAGACCTGCCGGAGGCGATGAATGATAGGGAAACGTGGAGAGAGAGGGTCAGGGATATCCGTGCTAGCCGCACGACATGATATATATATATATATATATATATATATATATATATATATATATATATATATATATTTCACGCAGTTGTTCATATCTATCTATCTATGTCAGTCTTTTCTTTGTTTTTCTATCTATTCTTCTATCTATCATTGTTTTTTTATCTATCTATCTATCTATCTATCTATCTTACAGTGTTTTGTGTGTAATATATTGCGGCACAAGTTCAATAAACTTTTGAAAATATTCTCTGTTCATTAATTCTTACCCTGAGTGTCCGTTCTCCGTTGATAATTTTTTTTGTAAAAGTCGAAATCACTTACTGATTGATTATTGATTTATACAGATACATTTTATCTGCTTAATAAAAAAAAAATAATGAATTTTTAGCAAAAGATATAGTTATTCATTATCTAATTATCGCAAATTATTTTGTCATATTGAAATATGGTTGACATCTATCTATCTACATTTTTTCTTTGGCATCGTAATTAATGTGTGTATTTACCCAACCCCTCCGTCACTGGAACGATACAAGTTATTTTAAAGCGGAGCTCGACTGGTTTAAATCCAGGATTTTACTTCTCCTACACTAGTTGCTCTACCAAGGCTAAATTACTCAGTCTATCTACGTATATATCTTCCTCCTACACTGGTTGCCCTACCAAGGCTAAATTACTCAGTCTATCTACGTATATATCTTCCTCCTACACTGGTTGCCCTACCAAGGCTAAATTACTCAGTCTATCTACGTATATATCTTCCTCCTACACTGGTTGCCCTACCAAGGCTAAATTACTCAGTCTATCTACGTATATATCTTCCTCCTACACTGGTTGCCCTACCAAGGCTAAATTACTCAGTCTATCTACGTATATATCTTCCTCCTACACTGGTTGCCCTACCAAGGCTAAATTACTCAGTCTATCTATGTATATATCTTCCTCCTACAATGGTTGCCCTACCAAGGCTAAATTACTCAGTCTATCTATGTATATATCTTCCTCCTACACTGGTTGCCCTACCATGGCTAAATTACTCAGTCTATCTACGTATATATCTTCCTCCTACACTGGTTGTCCTACCAAGGCTAAATTACTCAGTCTATCTACGTATATATCTTCCTCCGACACTGGTTGCCCTACCAAGGCTACATTACTCAGTCTTTCTCTATATATATCTTCCTGAGCGTGTGAGTGTGTATGTTCGTCGACGTAATAGGATGTGGCAGAATTTCAATTTTCAAGCACCGGGGTTCAATTCCATGTCGCATCATACCAAAGACTTTTAAAATGGTACATGATACCTCTTTGCTTAACACTCAGCATTATAAGGTACGTATCGAGGGTAAAGAGGAGCAATCCAGGGAAAAGGGTAGCACCCTCCCCTACACCTCGGTGTAGTAGCTATTGAAAAGGGAGGCTAGTGGTGCCCCCCCTCGACTACGGTCACCAACTTTACTACAACTTGTTTGAATACAGAGTTTTTCTTCTCTATGATAGGTTAACAAACCAATCTTAAATAGACCAGTCAATCTATCTCTTTGTTTCTTTCTCTCTCTCTCTCTCTCTCTCTCTCTCTCTCTCTCTCTGTATGCGTGACACTGTCAGTTTTTAAGAGAAGTAAAAACTGATTTAAATCCAGTGTTTTCCTACTCCAAGACTAGTTTCCTTACCAAGGTAAAAGAGTCCAGGCTATCAATCTCTCTGTGTGCATAAGTATTGTGTGTGTGTGTGTGTGTGTGTGTGTGTGTGTGTGTGTGTGTGTGTGTGTGTGTGTGTGTTACAGGATGCGACACACGGTCAGTTTTTAATTGTACAATTGGTTTTGATCCATAGTTTTCCTTCTGGACCGGTTGCCGTACCAAGGCTAAAAATCCCATTCTGTCCTTCTGCTTGCCAACAGCTGCGGAGGACTTAAGCGTTTCCCAAACCCATTTGGACGAAAGTGAAACACAAACAGCTTCATCAAGGGCTTGAACTCAGTTCTAAAACGATAATAATAACCGTTACATCTCCCATCTATGTGGTTAATTGAAAAAAAATAATCGCAATTTTCAACCATCAACTTCAAAGCTCTAGATCATTTGGTGTGTTTTTTTTATGATTTTCCGATTTGGTGCAAACAAATGTCATTTAACTGTTGAATAGTTAACGATTAGTCTAGCAAACCCTGCACCCCCCCCGTTGGGTCATTTTTGTCTAGATCCGCTTCGATAATGGCTCTCAATTGAATGTCGCCACACAGAAAAGAACGTCTGCCACCCACCCAGCCCTCATATTCAAGGATCTTGTCTCTGCTAGTGCAGAAGTCATGAATACTTTATTTTAGGAAAACATTTGTTGATTATAATGCTTCCTGTCAAGTCTCCATACGGAGACATTGCTCAGCAGTGCTAACGTCTGCATTTAGATTTTACATTCCAAATTTTAAAATAAAAATAAAAATCAAAATTTGATTCTCCATACATTTGATTCTTAACCCTTTACCTCAATAAATGCTATGATTTTTATGTCTGTTTGCCTGTCTTCATAGCTTGAATTCCTTTAACTCTCTCTCTCTCTCTCTCTCTCTCTCTCTCTCTCTCTCTCGCTCTCAACATCCATCCCTATCGTCTTCTAGACTGCATCCAGTTTCCTCACTGATCTGATGGATGGAAGTCTTTGCTAGGCAGCCAACATAGAAAATCGTCGATAATGAGATCGTTCTTATTTACCCAGCAGTTCCCAGCATGTCTTGTTCGTCTTATTTGGATGCTTTGCAAGATGAGAGGCAAGTGGCCGTGCAACTACTATTTTTTCATCATTTAGAATATTCAAACCATTGCCTTCATCTTCGTTGTTATACTCATGGAGCAGCTTCCTAGTGAAAATAGTCAACCCACAAACGGGTAAGTCATAATAGGTCAAAAATTCTACCCTCTTCGCAGAAAAAATCATCAAGTCTCCTATCTATTCCAACCAGATGATAAGTCTAAATATATTAAGCCTGTTTACGTGGGTAACCACCAATGAGACACTACCAGAGTTACGGGTAAAGTTGGCTGCAGATCCCTGGCTAGTCAACCCACAAATGGGTAAGTCATAATAAGTCAAAAATTCTACCCTCTTCGCAGGAAAAATAATCAAGTCTCCTATTTATTCCAACCAGATGATAAGTCTAAATATATTAAGCCTGTTCACGGGGGTAACCACCAATAAGACACTACCAGAGTTACAGGTAAAGTTGGCGGCAGATCCATGGCTGAAAGAACGTACTTGTATGCCAAAAGATAATCTGAAGGAGATGTCAACATTTTGTGTGAAAACAGCCCACTTTAAGGTTGTGATCTGACATATACCGACAAGAAGAAGGACTGGCAATGGGATCGCCATTGATTCCAGTGTTGGCAAACGTATTCGTACAATACTTCGAATAAATAGCATTAGTATGTACATCACCAAGGCAATCACGGTGGCTTAGATACGTAGATGATACATTTATTATGCATTATCAGGAATCGAATAATACTGGAATTATCGAATAACACTGGACCACGAGGACTCAATCAGAACAGCTATACAGTTCCCTATGGAGAAAGAACAAAACAGATTATCCTTGGTTGGTTGGATGGTTGGTTTGTTTGTTGGGTTTTATGGCATATCAACCTTTGTAGGTTATTTAACGCCAAATCCATTTTTATGTAAATAATCTATTCTATCTAAAACAATTCAGTTTAGCATAAGTACACAGTTTAATTGTCAAAAACGTTTCTATTTCAAACTTTTCAAGCAGTTATGTAACAATTCAGTTAACAGTAAATACAGTTTTAATATCGAAAAACAGTTCTATTTCAAATAATTCAGTTAAGCATAAGCACGCAGTTTAAATGTGAGTACGGTTTAATTGTCAAAAACATTTCTATTTCAAGCTATTCAGTTTACTCAAACAATTCAGTTTAGCCAAAGTATGCTGTTCGTTCTATTTAACCCATAGATAGGGCCCTATCAGGTGCTACCACTCCGGGCCAGAGTGGACCTGGGAGCGATGGCAATGAAGGGGTACTCCGCATTCCCCAAAGCTCCAGCACTGCTGGAACCTCACCATCGGATTGTTTAGTGTCATAAATCCCGAATAAAGGGAAAAGAGAAAGGAATTTTGATTTAATCTTCCATTATTCTTTATATTTTGGGAATTATTTTTCTCCCCTTCTCTTTCTCGCCCTGTCGGCTAACGCTGAAGAGTAAGCAAGCTGCACCCCTGCAGAGGAAAACCCACACCCCAACGAGGCTACCTGTTGGTAGTAGGTACCAATTTGTTATGCTTAAGGAAAGGATCCTTTACCCGGTAGCTGAATGGTCAAGTGACATGCAACACAGTACTTTGGTCCTTACTAGCCTTGACGAACGGTCGGAGAGGTCCGATCCGAGCAATCGCCTGGTCATCTCTAGTCCTAACAAAAATACAATTGTCTTGACCGTAAAGTGCTGGTGTAGCAAAGAAGTAAAGTAAGTAAAATTGGCAACTGTTGTCGAGGGTAACCCGAAGGCTCCCTTTTAATAGCTACTACACCGACGTGTCGGGGAGGACGCTACTCTATTCCCTGAATGGCTCCACTTTACCCTCGATACGAACCTTATAATAGTGAGTGTTAAGCAAGGTAGCATCAGGTACCATTTTTTGAGTCTTTGGTATGACTCAACCAGGGATTGAACCCAGGTCTCCCGGGCAATTAGCGAAAACTCTAACCATTATGCTAATGGGTTAGTTTCGGGGGTCCTCGTGGTGGAATCGTTAAAATGCTTAACTGAGAACCGTAGTACGCAAACAAGTACCCAACGCTATGTAACGTAATGGCCCAGGGATTTCGGTTCATGCCTTTGAGTTTAGTTAGGCTGAGAACCTTTCGGCTCAGCACATGGGTTAGTTAGGTGCAAACATTGATGCAGGTGTTAACGCGGGTGCGCGCGAGCGGACGAAGGTGTCACTCAGAGATGTCATAAAAGTCCGAGACGAAACGAGTGACGGTGTGCGAGTGACGTCACGCACCGGAAGCGCGCAACGGTTTGTGGAGAATTGAAAGAAAGTTAGAGAGTTGAATACTAGACGCCAAACGAGGAGGATCAACTTTTGGAGCTCACAGACGCGAGGCGAACATGCGCCCTATGGGGGCCGTCGAGATGGGGGCCAGATGAATAAGACAGCATAGCAAGATTGTGTCTCTCCTCCTTATGTCGAAACCTTTAACTCAAAGTTAATAAAAAGGTTTCGTAGCTGAACAAGAAGTCGTTACGTGTTTTCGAATTTCGAGATTCCTATGTTCTTTATATGTTCTATCGTTATGAACATTATATGCCTATTTCGCACGTGGCGTTAATTGTACCTATGGTACAGCTATTTTATCTTGAAAGTGCTTGAATGCACTGGTTGAGCACTACGTATGCTAAGATAGAAATGGTTAAAACCATTTATCTGTATGCAAACAAATAATTGATATTAAATAGATTTATAAATGTTAAATAGCAATCCTTGAAACCATTTAACTGCCTGAAAATAAATGATTGTGAGAATTATTAGAGTTAGTGTTGCATTCTTCTCATAGACTCAACCAAGAACATTGCTGGATATCACCAACCTTTCTCCGCACAATGAACTAGTCCATCTGCCATATATAGCAGTAGCTACTAACACCAGAGCAGACTAGAAGGTGAAGAGCAGCTTCTTATTGGAATAATATTAGAGCGTTGGAGACTGGAGATCACACTAGATCACCTTACTTGTTACCGTAATAACGGAAGCCAATATTATAGTTGGAATATATCTTTATTCTGTATTCACTAATCCTATATTCTTGTCTACTAATAGTCTCTCTATTGTATATACTTTTTCCTGAGAATATATCTCTATTTCCTCTCATATCGTGGTTTGTCCTTTATTTAATATTACATTCTGTATTCACTAATCCCATGTTCTTGTCTACTAATAGTCTCTCTACTGTATATACTTTTTCCTGAGAATATATCTCTATTTCCTCTTATATCGTGGTTTGTCCTTTATTTAATTTTACAAGCGTTCACTAACCAGAACGGAACAAACATAATTAAAGATAAGGAACGAACTTCATTTAACGAAACGAAACATACTTCTTTATAAAAAAAATACATCTCTCTCATTTCATTCTCGAAAGGGGCACAACAGTTTATTGTAAGTTTGAGAGATAGATGGAGAGACATATACTCAGAGAGAGGATTTCTTCTTGCCCCCATATCTTCCTCCTAGAGCCAGGGGGTGCCAACGCTTGCTCCTCCTTGCAAGCCGTGTCGTCAGAGACGACTCTGATCGACTGCGATCCCTGGCTCGACTCTCGATTCTGACTGGACTCTAGATATGACCGTGTTGTTCTCATATCACGTGGTCTCCAACCGGTTACACACCTGCTCGACCGGCCTACTCCGACACACTGCCATCCCCCGGTTTACTAATCACAACGTGACAGCCTGTTAAAACACACGGGGTCACCAGGAACGAACCCAAAATCCATGTCAACAGTCATTATATAACATTAGATACGTGAATAGTGGAAACTATTTAACTGTGGATTAATTTTGAATAGAATGTATTGTGCCATTGCACTTCTTGAAACCATTTAACTGTGGGCAAACAAATAATGAATATGAAAGAGAATTCTGTGCGAGATAACAATACTTAAAAACATTTAATATAATCATACGTATTATAATTAAAAGAATACTTAAAAGCATTTGATAAATAGAATTATTTGTATTAGATAGCAATACTTGAAACTATTCAACAGTGGGCAAACAAATGAGCTCTGGCTCGTTTGAATATAAATATCCCTACAAATTGTTCACTTCCAAATCATATATATCAATACAGAGTGTGTATGTATGCATGAGTTTAAACAGGATTTGGCACTGGATAAGCTAGAAAGGTTGATATGCCGTAAAACACAACCAACTAACTAATCTCTCTCTCTCTCTCTCTCTCTCTCTCTCTCTCTCTTGATCAGATTTGATTTGTTTGAAAATTCCATATCTTATGTTTTTCATTTCTCATCCAACTTGTCTGACTTAACCTCTTGCATTTTAAGAATAATATTTATTCTTCAACTTCTTAAGAGGTATAATAGTGGTCATCATACGAAATAAACCGGGCAAACCGATTTCAAATCCAGGACGAGTCGGCATTTCACAAAGCGTTGATATTGTAAAATAATTAGTGCCTCCGGTCGATTGCTTTTATAAAAAGTTGTTTCCTCGTTAAATTTAAAGATCAACAAGGAAAGAGGGAAAATAAGGTCGATATATGAGAAAGAGATTCGGTGGGAAAGGATGAGAGAGAGCGAGAGAGAGAGAGAGAGAGTCCCGATGGTTGGAGGAGAAGTGAATGGGAAGGTGAAAGGTGGGGTCCCTAAGTCTAGGTCGAGATAACAATGGATGTCCGGGTCAAAAATAGCAGCAAATCAACGACGAGTTCTGATTGGCTAAAAGAAAGTATAACGAAGCAGTTTGGGTGGACGCGGAATGGAAAAGAGGAAAAGAAAGTTAGTTGACACTACGCACAGAGATGTGAAGATGGGCCGAAAATTACGATATCTGTTTTGGGGTGAGCTCCGAGAAGGGGTCCTACCCCCGCCGCGAAGATGTGAAGTCAGAACCCTGCGCAATCATGTGTGAGAACTACCACAGATAATGAGTTAGATAATACCAAAGTCTGTATCCCCCCCTCTCTCTCTCTCTCTTCTTATGACGTTTTATTTCTCTCTGTCTAGCTAAAGCGGTTGACTCATTTTTTATACTCTCTTCTCGACGACTACTAAGAGGTGTAGTAGCGAAAAACTCTTGTATTAGCGAACCAACTCGTTTTTTTTTTTATGTTCGTCACTGTTTCTTACGGTGAGGTCACAACGAGTGTCTGACAGGAACTTAGAGTGTTCTGCTAAACTTATAGACCCGTTAGAACCGTGGTGGTGTAAATGACTGTGTAGTACCGTAGCGCCACAAGGGTCTGCTGAGAACCGTGGGGGTGCAAGCATCTATTTGATATCGTTGCGTTACAATATGATTACGAAAGTATGCAAACAACTATTCTTCTTGCAGTTACGAATAAATAGTAGGACAGACTGGGCTCTTTAACTGTGGTATGTTAACCCTTTAAGAAGAAGAAAAACTCTAAATGCAAATCTGTTCAACTCTGCTAAAAAATTGTCACATCCTGTTCGACCCATAGAACTTGGATGATTTCATACATGTTTAATTATTTTAGTATAATTTAAATTTAGTAAAAAAGAGATATCAAGTGAAATAGATATACATTTAAGGGTTTAAACTAGACGCCCGCACCTACCAGTGATTTATTATTCATAAAAGAATATAAATGTCATCACCCAACTGAACGAAAACCAACTCATATCTTTCTTTCCATGAAAACGATCCAAAACATATGCAACATTCATAATGAGTGGATGTTTTTCATTTTTCTGTTCGTATGTCAGTCAGCTGCATCTCTGCAGGGGGGGTAAGACCCTTCCCTAACGAGTGTCCTGGATATGACATTAAGCTATCTGATGATGAGGCTCCAGTCTTGGTTCTTTAAAGAATGTGGAGTACCCCTTTATTGCCATTAATCCTAGATCCACTCTGATACAACGTGGCAGTACGTGTTATAGTCCTTTTGACGGGTCAAAAAGAAGTGTTTAATCGTGTGCACTAATAAAAGTTTAATATTAGATTGAAATAGTACACGATAAAAATGTTTGAAACCATTCAACTGCGGCAATTAGAACTATTAGAGTAAAACAATACTCGAAACCATTTCACTGTGTGCATACAATAAATAGCAATGCTTGAAATCAATTAATTGATCAAATGAAATTATTAGAGTTAGCTAGCAATACTTAAAAGAATTTTGTACCATACCCATAATACGGATATGCGAAACGTACATAGAAACGTTCATAACATTTATACATAGAACATGGGAATCCCGAAACACGAAAAACATATAACGACTTCTTAGTTCAGGTACGAAACCTTTTATTACCTTTGAGTTAAAGGTTTCGACATAAGGAAGAGAGATGCACAATCTTTCTATGATGGCTTTTCCATCTGCCCACCCCCATCTCGTGCGGTGCCCGTAGCGCACAAATTCGTCTGGCCTCTGCGATCCCCGAAAGTCGACCCTTCTTGTTCGGTGTCTAGTTCTCAACTCAACTAACTGACTTTTTCAAAATCCCCCAAATCCTCCGCGCGCTTCTGATGTGTGACGTCACCCGCACGCTCTAGCCCCGTTTCCCATCTAGGCTATTGTGACATCTCTGAGTAACACGTCCGCTCCGCCCGCACGTGTGAACACCTGCGTTAATGTTGCTCCTAAGTAACCCATGCACTGAGCCGAAAGGTTCTCAGCCTAACTAAACCCAAAGGCATAAAACGAAATCCCTCGGCCATTATATAACAATTTTACTATATGCAAACAATAAAATGTAATACTTGAAACCATTTAATTATATGCGAACAATAGATCTAAACAATTAAATTGAGGGAAATAGAATTATTATAGTTAGCTAGCAATTCTTGAAAGTATTTAATTGAGCAAACGATGAATAGCAATAATTGAAACAATTCAACTATGTGCACACAATAAATTACAATACATGAAATCATTCAAATATTTGCGAATGATAAAAAAAATTCTTGAAATCATTTCACTATGTGCTTACAATAAATTACAATATTTGAAACAATTCAACTATGAGCAAACAATAAATAGAAATACTTGAAACAATTCAAATATGTGCAAACAATAAATAGCAATATTTGAAACCCTTTATTGTGGCAAGTAAACTGTTAATATTAGATGGAAATTTTTGAAACAATTGAACTGTGTGCCAACAATGAATAGAATACTGAAACCATTTAACTGCTAATAAATAATGTCTCATTCCTTTTTATAATGCAACCAATAAACTATTCACTTAAAAATCATATATATATATATATATATATAGGGTAATCAGATGGAAACTCAAACGTGGTTAAGTCGTCATTATAAATTTATTTCGGCAGAGAATATTACTATACTCTCCGTCTCGTCAGATGACTTTTTACATGATATATTTGAAGTTGCAGAGCAGCAGATGTGGAATTACAGTTCGTATTTAAAAAATAAAGAATAAAAAATAAGAAATAAATAAATAAAAATAAAAATTATTTAAATTCACAGGCAAGGGCAGAGTGGGTTAAAATATTAGGTGTTAGAAGCATTAAGAAACAGGAGTGGGGTTTCTCTGTAGGTCAACCTATCTTAATTTACGTACTTGTCGGGTGGTCCCGTAGCAGGTGTGATTTTCTAACCAATCTACGATCGTAGAACGAATGACTATTCCCATATATATTTTACATTTACTCCTAATAAATGTTTTTAATTATCTCAGCTGTTGTTATCCAATATATTCCTCTTAATTCAATTAGGAACAAGGTAGCTAAATAAGATAAAGGTAAAGTAATTTTTTATCGTCGCTATCAAATGCTTTTAATTGACCCTAAAAATGGTCAAGGGGAATTAACTACTTTAGAGTCAAAGGCCTCAATTTTTGGATTGGCCGGATCATCATCTATCTTTAAATTTACCCGCCCAGGTGATATCAACGACTGAATTGATCTTCATTAATTTCTAATAAATCCTTATCATAGTCCTTGCGATTACATAGGGATCAGTGTTTCAATGGCTCTCAGTCAGGGTTAATTTGAAAGATACTGTCGGATTTAGGTCCATATTTACTTTGACACGCACACACACAAACATATATATATATATATATGTATATATATATATATATAAAAATGAAAGTAAATATGGATCTAAATCTGACAGTATCTTTTTTGTTTTAAAAATTTTATTTGCTCCTGTTTTTTTTTTGTTTTGTTTTTTTTTTTTTGACAAGCATCCATCGCTGTGGGAATAATTTTCCTGATATCAAAGTCCTGATGATAGTCATTGAAACCGAAACGTTTAATTACTACTTTACATCACAATAAATTCGCCTATTTGGATTAATATTTTTCTGCTTTCTTCCGATATATATATATATATATATATATATATATATATATATATATATATATATATAAAGGATGGCATTAACAACCATCAGAATTTGATCTACCATTAAACCAAATAATCTCACCCTTGGTCAATGAGATCAAGTGACAATCTTGTACATCACATAGATCGTTATCTCTTCTTTCGTTAACATACCTTTTCAAGAGACCAACAATGTTACCCAATAAAAAGCCTAGATCAGTGAATAAAAAAGAATCACTCGATTTTCGTAAACGTCTCTTGTTGTAATAATTTTTCACAATATGGTTAAACTTAGCGGCTTTGTCTATCACTGACTCAATATCACATGACTGCGCATATTTGATGTTTATTGTTTATTTATCTAATATAATGTGTTTGTTTGTTTGTTTGTTTGTTTGTTTACTTGTGTCAACAGACAAACGTCGGGTGGGAATTTCTCTTAGAAGAGGCACGCAAAGAAGAAAAAATTGAAGTCGTTATTTGCTTTATAAATAATATTTCCTCCAATTTGTTCTGTGTAATTAGGCACATACCCACACACATGTGTGTGTACGTATATATATATATATATGTGTGTGTGTGTGTGTGTGTGTGTGTGTGAGAGAGAGAGAGAGAGAGAGAGGATAGATAGATAGATAGATAGATGTCAACCATATTTCAATATGACAAAATAATTTGCGATAATTAGATAATGAACAACTATACCTTTTGCTAAAAATTCATTATTTTTTTTTGTTAAGCAAATATAATGTATCTGTATAAATCAATAATCACTCAGTAAGTGATTTCGACTTTTACAAAAATAATTATCAACGGAAAATAGGTACTTGAGGGAAAAAATTATGAATAATGAGTCTGAGAGAATATTCGAGAGTTTTATTGACCTTGAGTCACATCATATTACACGTAAACTCATAGATAGATAGATAGATAGATAGATAGATAGATAGATAGAAAACTAAGATAAATATATCGATACTTACACACATAAAGAAAAGGCGGAGATAGATAGATAGATAGATAGATAGATAGGGAGGGGAAACTTACAGATAGACAAACACATGGGCATATAGATAGCAGATAGATAGATATGAATAGACTGAGATAGATAGATAGATAGATAGATAAAGAAAACTCTGAGATAGATAGATAGATAGATAGATAGATAGATAGATAGATAGATAGATAGATCCGATTTGTATGTTTCGCTATAAGAATAGCTTATTCAGAATGGGTTTTATTTCTCGAAGTAAAAAACCTACACGTTACAATGATGATGATGAAGATATATAAGTTGGGATAGCAAGGAAACAGCTACATTGTCAATTTCACGCCGATTTGCTCATCAGAATATGCACTTGGTTGTCTATATGGGTAAGCTCTCCTAATATATATATATATATATATATACTAATCTAATATCTACCAGCATTCACGGTACCAGAAAAAAACAAAAAAAAACCGTCAGGAACAAGAGATAAAAGTACCTCGAATTAACCCCCGGGGGAAAAAGAAAAATTATCGGTGAAAAAGAAAGAAAAGGCCAACCTCGTCCGACCCCTTGAAAAAAAATCAAGGGATATGCAGTCAGTTGGTCAAAAGAAAACTAAAAACCTCCCGCGAATCCTGCAATGCTACAATCACTAAAGTGCTCAACACAAGTGGAGCCAATTATAAAATTAACTTAAATCGCGAGTCGAAAATCTTCTACTAAAGTTTTACCTCATCGGATCATCAGGAAGCCTATATATATGAAGGTAGCAGAAAAACATAATCCAAATAGGGGAATATATTATGATGTAATGTCGGCGTTAACGTTTCGGTTTCAGTAACCATCATCAGGACTTGGATATCAAAATAGCAAGCATCCATCACTATGTGAACTATTTTGATATCCAAGTTCTGATGATGGTTACTGAAACCGAAACGTTAACGCCGACATTACATCATAATATATTCCCCTATTTGGATTATGTTTATTCTGTTACCTTTATACTGTCGGATTTTAATCCATATTTACTTTCATATATATATATATATATATATATATAATCAACCACTGATATTGAAAACACTTTATTTACTAATAAATCAAACTACCATTTTAATATCTTGCAAAATTTATCTTTTAGATGTTGTTGGATGCATTGTCAGTGATGATTCTTTAGTTTATTGGGGGCTTGGGGTCGTACTCTCCCGTTAAAGTGACCCGGCCAAGATTGATTACGTAATGTCTCTTTTCAATAGCTACTATACCGTGGTCGAGGAGGTGCTACTCCTTTCCTTGGATTGTTCCCCTTACCCTTGATCAGTACCTTATAATGCTGTTTCGCAAGGAGGCATCAAGTACCATTTTTGAGTCTTTGGTATCATTCGACCAGTGATTGAACCACGGTCTCCTGGATCATTCATGAAAACTCTAACCATTATGCCAATGGGCCGGTTGGTTGGTTGTTTGGGTTTTATGGCATATCAATCTTTGTAGGTTATATAATGCCAAATCCATTTTTATACAAATGAACAGTTCTATTTCATATACTTCATTTTAGCATTTGTACATAGTTTAATCGTCAAAACATTTCTATTTCAAGATAATCAATTTATTCGAACAGTTCTATTTCAAACATTTTAGATTATTGTAAGTATGGATTTTATTTACATACAGTTAAATGTCAAAAACAGTTCCATTTCAAACAATTCACTTTAGCATAAGTTCGCAGTTTGTATGTCGAAAGAGTTATAATACAAGCTGTTCAATTTAGCTTAGATAGGGCCCTATCATGTGCCACCTTTCCAGGCCAGAGTGGACCTGGGAGTGATGGCAATGAAGGGGTACTCCGCATTCCCCAAAGCTCCTGCATTACTGAAACCTCACCATCAGATTGTTTAGTGTCATATCAGGACACTCATTGGGTGGAGAGGTCTTACCCCTCTGCAGAGATGCATTCAGTGCATTCTACAGCTCTAGCCTATTGGGGCAAATGGACTGGTATATATATATATATATATATATCTGTGTGTGTGTGTGTGTGTGTGTGTGTGTATTTGGGCAGCATTTGTATACTTCATAGAACAATAAGGAAATCTTCAATCTATACATTTTTGCATATGTTCATTCCAGGTGCCGCCTTGATTTTATGGTACCCGGCCGGAATAGGTTAATCATATTTACCAACCCCTCTGCTCGGGCAGGATATGACACAAGGTCAATTTTTTAAGCGATGTTTAACAGGTTTGAATTCAGAGTTTTCCTTCTCCTAGACTTGTTGCCTCACCAAGGCTGAAGAACCAAGTCTGCCCTACTATTTTACCCATAGCTGGAGGGAGAATAATTGGATTCATACCTTTCCCAAGGGTTTTAGTGCTTTTGTGAAATGCAATCCACCGCGTCCAGGATTTGAACTCGTGTCGCCGTGCCCATATCCTGCTACCCGAGTATTTTCTGCCCGATTTTGAGCCATCATCAGGTGGGGGGGATTGCATTTATATTTCTACTTTCTAAGTGTTTATTATCTATACTGGGGTGTTATAAAGTTTTATTCTTTTTTATAAGTAGCAGCAGTTGCTAAAGACATTTAAGTTTATTAGTATAGAAATTCGAAATTGAATCAATTTTGTTTGTGCTGTTTCATCCTGATATGGAGTGTCTCGAAAATTTGTACTTTTTGTTGTTATTTTGTTGTTTTGATATTGTTGTGTTTTCGGTAAGATTATTCCGAAACTCAGTTTTTAGTTGTCTAAATTCCGTTAGCCATAACCGGGTACAAGTGTTAAGTATTCCGGTATTGTTACTCGCCTGTAGTCAGAATTGAACCTGCAACCTCCAGATGATTGTCTTCTTAGAAGCTGAGGGAACCAACGCCTATAACCGTTACGCCTATAACCGTTTTCTATGATTTTTTCCTATGCTCATATTCGGATATTCTTTTTCATCTAGCCTTCTTAATTATCGGTTCCCATATTGTATTCATCTCTGTACTTGGTCTACTCAGCAGGGTATTGTAGCCCAACATATGTACTGATTCCTTAAGGTGTCTAATCCTCCAATGTTCAGCCCTATCAATTATATCAACTTTATCCCATAAGGGCAGACTTTTTTCGTATGGGCACTTTAATGTACACACAAGAAACTCTAATCCACTTCAAAGTAATCTCCTCCGGCTGCAATGCCCTTGTTGTACCGTTCCAATAACTTCTGGAAGGCGCCATAGAATTCCTCTCGTGTGAGCGTGTCAATGACCTTCGTCACAGCCTCTTTCATCTCCTCAATTGTCTCATAAAATTCGTTTTAGGGTTAGGGTTACTATGTTGAGGTTTTAAGGGAGTTCAAGAAGAGATTCTGTCAGAAGAGGCCAGCACTCTTCAAGTCGGGTCAGTGGCTTTTCCACCAGGACAATACACCAGTCCACAACTGTCTGTGAGTGAGATAGCAGTACTTAAAAACCATTAAATCATGTGCCAAAAAATTATTCTTATTCTCAAAATATAATGCAAATCAATTAATTAATTCTAATACCATTTTTAGTAGTTGTGAGATTTCTTTTAGGCTTCGGTCGTGTCAGTACTACAGTATAGATGCACCACACAGACCCATAAACACATAAAGAAAAACCTAGATGGGAACTAAACAAGAATACTACAAGCTCTTCTGAACAAATCCGAGAAGGAGTACCCAACAAAACAGCAATTGTACGACCGCTTACCTCCTATCTTCCGAGTCGAACAAGACATGTTACTGCTGATGAAATTTGGACGAACTTCTGGACTATTGTAAATTGGACACACCAACTCCATGCGAACAATGGATTCAGTTTAGAAGACCTGCCAACAGTGATGGACGTTAGGGACTGATAGCGAAACGAAAGGAGAGGACTTCGCGCTATCAGCATGAGTTGATGATGATGATGATGACGATTTAGGATTAAGTTTTTATTTTAAAAAAAGAAGTTTCAGTTCTAAATATCTTTGTGAAGATTATTTTTCTCGCGTACTCTCAAAAATTAATTTTTAGATTTAGTTTACTTATAAAAAGTGCAATAGATTGTTTTAAAAAAAAGATCGTATAAAATTTTATTTAGATTTTTTTTAATTGGAAAAAAAATAACCGGAAAACTAACAAAAATATTGCTTTATTTGTTAACTTCTTATTAAACAATGAGAGCAACATTAAAGTAGCCAAGAAGAATATATATATATATATATATATATATATATATCAAGGAGATATATGCGACATTACTATTTGTAGACTTTACCAAGGCCTTCGATTCCATTCATAAAGGGAAGATGGAACAAATCCTACTAGCATACCACCTACCTAAAGAAACCGTAGCAGCAATAACGATTCTCTATAGAAACACCAGAGTGAAAGTACGTTCACCAGATGGAGACACAGAATACTTCGACATTGTAGCGGGAGTACTAAAATTAACTAAAATATTGCTTTATTTGATAACTTCTTATTAAACAATGAGAGCAACATTAAAGTAACCAAGAAGATATATATATATATATATATATATATATATATATATATATATATATATATATATATAATATTATAACAGTGTTGATTGTCTCTAAATCACTTTGTGGGTTTGTGTCGAACAAAATCCCAACGGTTTTTGACTGTATTTTTTCGATTTTCGATTCATTTCATTTTCTTAACTGCCTGATGATTGTTGTTTTGCAAAAATATCCATGAAACCCAATGGTTGCAGCCTAAATTCCATGAATTAAATATATATATTTAATTTATCCTTATTCATTTTATATATATATATATAATCCGAGGAGAAAATCCAAGGGGTAAAAATACCCAAATAGAATTTGTTTCGTGTAACATCTGATGGTCATCTGACCAGAAATAAATTTATAATGACACTAAATAAGTAATTATTTCTTTTTCTATGAAAAGTATATATATATATATATATATATGTGTGTGTGTGTGTGTGTGTGTGTGTGTGTGTGTGTGTGATAGGGAAAGACTGACAAAAATAGAGAGACATACAGTAACAGAGAGACAAATAGAAAAGAAAACGACTGACACCGATCGACAGAAATAGACAGTGACTGAAAACTAAAAATGCAAAAAGAGCGAGAGGGGGGAGATGGAGAGCGAGAGAGAGAAAGAGAGCGAGACCAAAACAAATAGTGAGACAGTGACAGACAAAGAAAGACAGAAACAGACAGTCCAAGAGAGAGAGAGAGAGAGAGACAGTGAGAGAAAGAATAAGAGAGATGCTAATAGAGATATATGTAGAGGGAAAGAGGCAGAGATAGATAGACAAAGAGTGAGGGAGGGAGGTAAAGATAGACAGAGAAAAGCAGAAAGAGACAATTAGACAAAGACTTGGAGACAAAGAGAGAGGGGGCAAATATATATAGACAGAGACAAATGTTATATAGTCATCTACATCATCATTCAGCATCACAACGACACAATATCAAAGATAGACGCATGAAGGAAAACGCAGGAAGAAACGACGCAAGAAGACTTCTTTAACAACGTATATTTTCCCTCTCAATTTATTGCAAGATTTCGAACGGGTTGTTCAAGGTTTGCATGTGAGAGGGTGCTGGAGAACGAACATAAACTTCATATTTTGACCTCCACTACTTATGACCGTCACGTTGTGTCTTTCTTGTTCTCTTGATGTTCAACCGGAGGCCTAGGGCTCACTCTGCTGGATGCTGGCTTTCTTTATAGCATCTTATCAGCATCTTCTCAGGACCCCAGTTCATCAGGGCTTCAAGCCCCATCGGCCTGGTGTGGCTTTCCTTACCACATCTCGTCTCTAACTCTCTGGAAGTCTGCTGGCAACTGCTTTGGTACCCGAACTCAACTGAGTTAAATAATAATTCAACGCCCACACGATCGCCCACTGGATCTTTGAAATCGAATGTTTAATCGTCATCAAGCGGAAATAACTGTCATGCAGTTCACAGGTCACTCTCTTACGGTGCATCACTGTAGTGGCACCGTGGGACCTTCACCTTGTCCCATATTATAAGCCTTAATCCGCCCACGCGATCTCTTTCGATTATTGGCCATTGGAATGTGTCACTTCCTTCCGGTGCATCACCTTGGAATAGCATTTTTTGGGCCGGGTCGAAGGTCAAAATATAACACAAATAGACAGAAACTAAGTAAAAGAGAGAAAAAGACACACAAAAAAAACAATGAGAGAAACAGAGAGAGACATGAAGTTGGACAGACAAAAACAGGGAAACATAGGGATAAAAAATGAGACACAGAGACAATGCCTAACAAAAATCGACAGACAAACAGTGTTAGGCAGAGAGACAAAGACAAAAAAATATAAAGACAATTAGAGATATACAGATAAACAGAAAAACTGAAAATCGACAAAAAGAGAATTGGAGAGACAAGAAGATAACTTATAAGACAGGTAGTATTATATTCGAGGTAACTCTCTTATGAGCATAGCATGCTGTCGAAAATGTATAGCTTTCAAGATGTGAAAAACTATAGTATAATAGCTGAAAACTTGCTCTATCCAACATTGTTATATTTTGTTGAAAAAAAAAGAAGTTGGGCGTTTCTTTCAAACGCCCCCAAATCTCACCAAAGAAAGTTGGTTTCTTCAATCTATTGAGCAATCTTGTCGACTACTAGTCTTCTAAACTCGTCCTCAGCTTGTTCAAACTAAGAGTTTTCTTTCTCTTAGACTGGTTGTTTTACAAAGGTTAATTAGTGCGGTTGCTTGGACTGGCCCCACGTGGAAAGGTCGACGGAGGTAGTTTCAAGTGGGATACTTATCATCCTCCATCTCTTTACAAGTTACACCATCTCTTCCATGTTTTCGAAACTTCGTTTGACGCGTTGATAAATGTGTAAATATTCTTGTTATCGCTCGTTTAACCCGTGCCAATAAATACTGAGATACACATCTGGTGTATATTATTCTCCATATATATATATATATATATATATATATATATATATATATATAAAGTCAAACGTAAACGCGGTTTATGAGAAGAAAAAAGAAAACAAAGACATTTTTTAAAGGATAAGAAAAAAAAATGTTAATATGAAAGTGACTTACCGCCAAAATCGTCACGTGATTCGGAACATAGCCAATGCCATGAATGTAAGGGGGAAATTTTTCTTTTTATCAAGAGGGTAACTTGTATTTATTTGTTTTGTTTGTTTTTTTTTTTGTTTTTTATAACATTTTTTAAATTTTTATTTGCTTAATTTTTCAAATTTATTTATTTATTTTTAATTTTACTTGTTACCTTTCATGATAACTTCAGTTGTTTCTTTTTTTTTTTTTTTTACAAATAAAAAAGAACTTTTTTTCTTTTTAATTTTGCGTGAGATGATCTGTAGCTTCTTGCCACTCTTTCTTTCTTTATTTTTTCTTTCTTTCTAGTAATTTTTTTCTTTCCATCATCTATTCTTTCTTTCTTTCTTTCTTTCTTTCAATCAATTTTCTTCTTTTCATTATTTATCTATTTATTCTTTCGTTCTTTCTTTCTTGCTTTCTTTCTTTCTTGCTTTCTTTCCAGAAATTTTCTTCTTTCCATTATCTATTCTTTCGTTCTTTCTTTCTTTCTTACAAGCAATTTTCTTCTTTCCATTATTTAGGTATATTTTCTTTCTTTCTTTATTTCTTTATTTCTTTCTAACAATCTTCTTCTTTTCATTATTCATTTATTTATATATTCTTTCTTTCTTTCTTTCTTTCTTTCTTTCTTTCTTTCATCAAGTAAATTTCTGTTCATAATTTATCTATTTATTCTTTCTTTCTTTCTTTCTTTCTTTCTTTCTTTCTTTCTTATTTTCTTACAAGCAATTTTCTTCTTTTCATTATTTACGTATTCTTTCTTTCTTTTTCTTTCTTCTTTTCTTTCTTACTTACTTTCTTTCAAACAATCTTCTTCTTTTCATTATTCATTTATTTATTTATTCTTTCTTTATTTATTTCTTTCTTTGTTTATTTTTTCTTTCTTTCTAGTAATTTCTTTCTCTCCATCATCTAGTCTTTCTTTCTTTCTTTCTTTCTTTTGTTCAAGCAATTTTCTTCTTTTCATTATTTAGATATTCTTTCTTTCTTTCTTTCTTTCTTTCTTTCTTTCTTTCTTTCTTTCTTTCCAGAAATTTTCTTCTTTCTATTATTTAGATATTCTTTCTTTCTTTCTTTCTTTTTTTCTTTCTAACAATCTTCTTCTTTTCATTATTCGTTTATTTATTTATTCTTTCTTTCTTTCTTTCTTTCTTTCTTTCTTCCATTATTTATACTTTCTTTCTCGATTAGATTTTTTTTTCTTTCGACGTTTCCTTTTCTTTCTTTCTTTCTTTTGAGATTTCTTTTTTCTTCTCACTTTTCTTTTAATTTTCCCATCTTTCGTTTACTTTCTTTCTTTTTTTTAAATTTTTCCTTCTTCCCATTCTCTGTTCATTGATTCTTACTCGATTGCATTTTTTTCCTCTTCCTACCTTTTATTTTCATTCCGTCATGTCTTTTTCTATTATAGTTCCCCTTTTTTTTTCAGCTTTTATTCTTTCTTTCCTTCTTTCCTTCTTTCTGATTTCTTTCCGATTTCTTTGATCTTTCTTTATCTTTTTTCCTCGAGTTTTTCTTTCCTGTCTTCACTCTTTCTTTCTTTCTTTCTTTCTTTCTTTCTTTCTTAAACTCCTCTTTTCTTTCTTTCTTTCTTTCTTTCTTTCTTTCTTTCTTTCTTTCTTTATCTTTTGTCCTCGAGTTTTTCTTTCCAGTCTTCACTTTTCTTTCTTTCCTTCTTTCTTTCTTTCTTTTTTCTTTCTTTCTTTCTTTCTTTCTTTCTCATCCATTTTTGTCTTTCTGAATTCTTTTACCGTTCTTTATCTTCTGTTCCCTATTTATTCTTTCTTTCATTGTTTCTTTTTTCTTTCTTTCTTTCTTTGCTTTTTTTCAGCTTATTCCCTGGTTTCTTTTCCTTCTTATCTTTCCTTTTAGCTTCCCTGTTCATTTTCCTTCTTTCTTTCAGTGTATGTTCTTTTCTTTTTTTGGTTTGAGCTGAGGAATATAAGTTTTTGGTTGTCGGCTAACACTGGTCTGTGCAAGTGTAAGAGTCCCGAGGAGAACGCCATTTACGTGTTCGTATCTTCTTCACCAACAGTGCCCATCATATCTTGATCGTCTTTCTAAGATGGTTTGTGAGATGGGAGCTAAGTGATCGTACTGCTTTCGTTTGAGGTGTGAACTTACAGTAGTACTGACATGGCTACATCCTGAACGATTTCTGGGGTTTTTTTGTGTGTCAGAGATCAGATTTCTGAATGGTCCATAATCTGTCTATAGCAATCCATGCTTTACAGTGCGTATGTTAATATCACTTTTAATAGATAAGATACTGCTACCAAGGTATATGATTTCAGAAGCTTGCTATTTAAAGATGAGATGGCACCATTTTACTTAAAAGACATTAATCTTAGTTCAATGCCTCTTGCTGCCTTCCCAAGGCCATGAGAGCATGAATAATGCTTCAGTAATTGTATATGCGTGAAGCACTAGATCATCTGCGTCCTTTGATCAGTAATATTTTTAACGGGATATCGTCTGGCATCATTTCTATTCATAATCTGTTCCCACAAGGTTGGGATTTGAAAGATTTATAGATTTATAATTCTTGGACTTTAATTTAATCGGATGCAACCAAAGATATAAATATAGGGGCCTCAGCTCTTGGACTACAGTAAATAATTATGCCAAGTTTCTTTTCTGTCAAATGATCCTCCCTTTATCCATGTACCTGTGGCAAATTTAACATTTATAAAATAAAAGTAACAGTAGTACTAAGAGTAGAAGTAGAAGAAGTGGCAGTAGTAGTAATAGTAACGTTAGCATCGGTAATTATCTGACATTCGACCGAGTCAGAATATGGGGTCAGAGGGCGTATCAGATGCAAAAATTCTTGACCCTGACGACAATCACTTTTTGGAGCGCTTCAGGCACCAAGCAATAAACTTAATCTTTCAAGCTGACAAACACCTTGGTTGGATACGACGCCTTGAGACCAAGTAGGAGAAATATAAACACGAATACCAGGTGGTCGGCCTGGAAGCCTGTGGCTTAACAGTAGTATTAAACATACTCGAAGTATTAGCTGAAGTATCAACAATATCAGTCGTAGCCGAAGCAGTAAGATTCGCTGCAGCAGTAGAAGCACTAGTTGTAGAAGTTGTTGATATAGTGTTTGTTGTAGCAGACGTTGGCTCCATCGGCAGTGGCTGTGAAATGGGCCGACTGCATCTCCACAGAGGGGTAAGACCCCCTTCACTCAGCGAGTATCCTGGATTTGACACTAAACATTCAGATGGTGAAGATCCAGTCTTGGAGCTTTGAGGAATGTGGAGTATCATTGCTGCCAGGTCCACTCTGACCCGGAGTGGTAGCAACGAACGGAATTGCTTAATATTTAAACTGTCTGCAAACAAATGACTTATGCTGAATTAGAATATTTGAAATAGAACTGTTTGATCATTTATCAATGTATAAGTAAACGACTAATTTTTAATTGGATTGTTAGTCATACATAGCTATCCTTGGATAAATCATATAAATTTCTTATATATGTCAAAAGAGGATTTGGCATTAAATAAATTACAATGGTTGATATGCCATAAAACCCAACCAAACCAAATCATATATATTTAATATATATGTATAAAGAGGATTTCGAATGAAATTACTTACAATGGTTGATGTGACATAAAACCATACAAAACCAAATAATATATATTTGATATATATATATATATATATATATATATATATATATATATATATATATATATATATATATATATAAAGAGGATTTGGCATTAAGTAATCAACAATGGTTGATGTACTATAAAACCCAACCCAACCAAATCATATACATATAACATATATGTATTAAGAATATTTGGCTTTAAATAACCTACAATGGTTGATATACCATAAAACCCAAACAAATCAAATTATATATATATCTAATATATATTGTCATCCACAGACAGACCTCTTTCGTTCTATCAGAACTTTTCAGTTTGGCTAGACAGGCTAGATTCCCGAAGCTGGGATCGAAATCCGGTTGACTCAAACGCCAGTCCAAGATTCTACCGCTCAGACTCTAAGAAACCAGCACAAGCGAAGGAAATTTAAACGCTTATATATCACATTTGTTTTTGTTTACATATATCCGCTTAACGGCTACCGAGAGCTCGATTTATATGAAGAGCCTTACATTACGCTAGTGGCAACCATTTACTTCCCTCGCTAGAGAGCTTAGCCCTACAGGGGTAGGGGGCATATATGTATAAAGAGGATTTGGCATTACATAACCAACAATGGTTGATATGCCATAAAACCCAACCAAACAGTTGCAGACGTAGTAATAACGAAATTGTAGGACTAGTAGTTTTTCCAGAAATTGCAAGAGTAGTTGTAGTAATTTGTACTTGAAGTATCATCACTAGTAGTCGCTGACAAATTACCTGTAGCATCAGTAAGTTTGGCAGGGTAATAACATTAGTAGCAGTACTACTTGTATAAGATGCAGTAGTTACGCCTATTACAGCAATAGATGAAGCATGAATAGTAGTTGTAGTATTAGTTATTGTGTAACTGTTCTTATTTACCCAACCCCTCCACAGTGAACAGGTTATGACACAAAGTCAATTTTTAATCGGAATACCGTTGCTTTCAATTATGATTTCCTTCTCCTGGACAGGTTGCTGACCTACCAGTAGCAATAGCAACAGTCGTAAAAGTAGTATTAGTTGCACTAGTAGTAGGATCAGCAGTAGATGTAACAAAATTAAATAGTAGTTTTAATAATAGTAACAAAAACATTAATAGTAGTAGTTGTTGTACAAGTAATTGCAGTTCTAGAAGCTTTAACAGTAGTTGAAGTACTTGTAAAAGTACCAGTAGTGTGAGGTGGAGTAAAAGAAAAAACAGCCTGCCCTATTATTTACTCAAAGCTGGAGGTAGAAGTGAAATGCAATTAGCTTGCCTCGCCCTGGATTTGAACTCGAGAAGATGATTCCATTTCCTTCGACGATAACTCCGATGCAAAGAGCGACTCCAAATATACAATAGCAGCAGCAGCAGCAGCAGTAGTAGATTGGTTTGCTTTAGTTTGGTTTTATGGCATTTCAACCATTGTAGGTTATTTAATGCCAAATCCTCTTCATATATATTAAATATATAAGATTTGGTTTGGTTGGGTTTTATGGCATATCAACCATTGTAGGCTATTTAATGCCAAATCCTCTTTATACATATATATTAAATATATATGATTTGGTTTGGTTGGTTTTTATGGCATTTCACCTATTGTAGGTTATTTAATGCCAAATCCATTTTTATACATTTAAACAGTTCTAGTTCAAACAAATCAGTTTAGCGTAAGAACAGTTTCAATGTCAAAAACAGTTCTGTTTTTAACAATTCAGTTCAGCATAAGTACGTAGTTTAGATTTGAAAACAGTTCTATTTCAAGTAATTTAATTTATCATGAGGATACTGTTTAGTTCTATTTGACCCATAAATAAGACCCAATCAGGTGTTATCACTCCGGGCCAGAGTGGACCTGAGAGAAATGGCAATAAAGGGGTACTCCGCGTTACCCAAAGTTCCTCGCAATCAAATTGTTTAGTGTCATATGCAGGACACTCGTTGGGTGGGGAGAGGTCTTACCTCTCTGCAGAGAAGCAGTCTGTCTATTCTACAGCCTCAGCCGACTGGGCAAGCAGCAGCAGCAGCAGTAGTAGTTGTAGTAGTAGTACACGGAGTACAATTTTTTGTTTATCTGAAATTCTGGAATCTCAAATATTTAACCGTAAAATATATTCGTCTGTTTTTTTTTTGTTTGTTTGTTTTTTGTTTTTTTAAGGAAATTAGGGTTGATATTTTGCTCTAAGACGTTTGTCAACTTTTTCAGATGTCAGGATTCAGATATTTATTTTAAAATATTAATTGACGTGTAGACCCCCAAGATTTTTGTTTTTGTTTGTTTTGTTTTTGTTTTTGTTTTTTGTTGTTGCTTTTTTTTGTCTTTTCTATTTTTTTTTTCTTTTTTTGTTTTATTTTTCAGCCCCAACGGCGAAATTTTTATAACGAAAGTCGAATACAAAAACTTCATAGTTTCATAACAGCAAGATCTTCCTCGGGATCCTTGCATCGTTTAAGCTAGTTAGCAAGTTAGTCTCTTAGATTATGGCTATATTTCACGTTACGGACGAAATTAAGCAAATCTTAGTAAAAGTTTCTTACATCTATTAACTTTTTTTTTTCTAAATATTCATTTATATTACACCGAAGTATATCTCTTGTTGTGTATGCTAACCTGCCTCAGCAGTTCCGTGATCTGAAATGAATTAAATCGTCCCAAGATTTCTACTTCTGCTAGTCTCTTATTAAGTTTATTTGGGATTGTTCCCAGTGCTCCAACTATGATTGGTAATAATATCATCCTCATGTTCCAATTTCTTAGTACTTTGGCAAGGTCTAAGTATTTATCTAGTTCTTCACTTTTCTTTATTTCAATTCTTTAACCTGATCAAACAGCAAAGTCCACTCGTAGACACATTGGGTTCTTCTGGTTTATCATGACATCTGATAATCATTATTATTATTATTATTATTATTATTATTATTATTATTATTATTATTATTATTATTATTCCATTCCTTATGAGCTCATCATACCAGCGTTAGTCGGTGGCATTTCACTGGAGTCAGAGTGACCGCAAGTCTCCTCAGGTCTCCAAAACTCTTCTCAGTATTCAGGCCGATCTCAACAACTTCCCGGTTTTTTTTTAGCTGGGTCGGATGGGATATCAAAAATAAATATCAGATTCAAGGCCGTATGGCCCCCAATCTCAGCAGGGCCACCTTCGGGTGGATGAGCTGCATTGATAACCCTGTATAGCACTAGACCACCTCGGTCTAGTTTAAGCTATGATCGGGTACACGTGCCGGACTTACGGAAAAAGTCTAAGTCCAGCAGGCTCCTCTGGCTCACATTGCACTAAGTGAACCGATAACCGACGAAAGCCTCGACTCGTGCCCGACCTCCTCTTCCCCAAACCCACACTATCAAACAACCTTTTGTCATGACCTGTTACCAAGTCCTGTCTTGTGAGAGACAGAGACAAATAACCTCAACTATGCCGTCGTCTGGATGGCCTCAATTCGTCCTCCGATTTTCATCTCTTCCAATCCCCTTTCTTAACCTTTGGGGACAGATCCGAGTGTGCCAATTACAAGTGGTATCACCGTTACCCTCATGTTCCACAGCTTTCTTACTACTCTGGCAATGTCTAAGTACTTGCCTCTTTAATTCGTCTTCTGTGCTCGGCCGGGACGGCGAAATGCACTTCACGGCAAGTTGTTAATTATCACTAAGTCTTGTCTCCTTGCCGGGATCAGCTGACTGTTTGTATCTCACCATCCGAGAGAATTTTTATTTTATTGTTGCTCATGGTCCATAGTTTTTTCACTTCTCTAACAAGGTCTATGTACTAATTTCTCCTTTCACTTTTTTTTTTCAGTTTTACCCTGTGGCCAGCTGGAACGGCTAACTTCACCCCTCGGCTAGTTCTTTTTCTTTTTTTATTCTTTTTTTTTTTTTTTTTTGTTAACTATTACTTGGTCTTAGTTGTCCGAATTTTTAAGATGAAGCTTGATGATTTTTATCATTAAGGGTTTTCGGACTATTGTCTTCATCTTTATTGTTATTTCCACAACGTTTTGGCTGATATGTCCTCCGGCCTTCTTCAGGTATTTGTCGAACTTGGGAACCTACACTGAAATTCGAACTACGTCCTTTATTAAATCCACGGGGGTAGCCTGTTTTGATTCCGTTAGCCATAAACGGGTACAAGTTTTAAGTATCACTGTATTGTTAATTTTTTTTTAAATTCGTAAAGAAAGCCCTAACAGTAGTTTAAAAGAAAAAGCCTATAACACTTAATGCTACCACAGGGCTCCCCCCCAAGAGAAGGGAAAAAGAAAATAAAAAATGAAATGAATTCCCCCCCCCCAGTAGACCGCCTCCCAAAGCTACCTAAAATTTCAGTAGTAAATAAAAGTCAAAACGAGGAAGAAGCATTTGAACTCAGGAGCCAACTGGAAGTAATATATCAATATTGGTCAGTATGTCTTTAAGTCCTATCAATTTAAAATGCTGAATTTTACAAAATGTTATGCTGTATTTTGTTTGTGAAATAATGCTTAAACTATGCGTTTTAAATGTAAAGACACGCTTACTCTACTATAAAGCCAAATTGATGTTAGACTTTCCACATGTCAGCGAACAAGGCAGAATGTTTTTGAATGTCTTCTATCGAATAATTTAAAAATTCGTAAAGAAAGCCCTAACAGTAGTTTAAAAGAAAAAGCCTAAAACACCTAATGCTACCACAGCCCCCCCCCCAAGGAAAAAAAAATCTTTTAAGCTCTATAATTCCTGAAGCCTGCTAGGTTCCCAACTGTGGTATAAAAAAAAAAAGGTGAAATACCTAGGAAAAGTCCCAATACAGCAAAAAAAAGCACAAGTTAGTACCATTGAAAGTCATACGAAAGTACCTTAATGTTGGACTTTAACTAAGTTAAAACTTAAACCCAAATTACCCCCCCCTTTTTTTTTTTTTGCGTACACATGGGAAGCAGCATGATGTACGTAAAGGTATTTGAATAAACCCAAGTACGACCAAACTCAATACCTGAACGGGTCCTAGACGTGAGTTTGACGACTCTACGCTCAGGATCGCTAGTTCGATCGGGGAACTACTGCTGCTCCTCTATAAGAGTGGCTTCTATAGAAGAGAATAAAACAGCCATCGAAAGATAACCATGACCCACACTCAAACCACTTACACAAACCGCATCGCTCTTCGCGCGGGTAAAAAAGGGGCGCGTCCTGCTGAGATTTGAGCCCTGGCCTCGGTGTTCGAAAAATCAGCTACAGAGCTCAAACAATCAAAACTACTAAAATGCAAGCAAACACTACAAATAGCCACATTTAACGTAAGAACCTTAAATAGAATAGGACAACTCCCAGAGCTAATCGCATCGGCCGAAGAACATAAGATAGACATAATATGCATACAAGAACACAGATACACGCACACAGAAGATATCAAATATCACGAAACTGGCAATGGCTGGTCGCTCGCCACTGTATCCGCATGGAAAAACTCTGTCAACGCCGCAGTAGGAGGGGTAGGATTACTTATAGGACCTAGAGCATTAAAAACGCTTAATAGCGTTGAGAAAATACAACCTAGAATGATGGCAGCTACATTTAACGGAAACCCCAGAGCAACAATCATCTCATGCTACAGCCCCACCAATGTTAGTGAAGAAAATGAACTAGTCACCTTCTACGATGAGTTATCCTCATTAGTGCGTAGCATCCCGAAACACAACATGTTAGTCATTGGCGGAGACATGAATGCCCAAATCGGGAAAAACGGAAACAACAAATACAGCCTCCACAACACGTCAAATAGGAATGGGCAACATCTAACAGATTTCATGATAGAAAATAGATTAGCATGCCTCAATACAAACTACCAAAAAAAAGAGGGCAAACTATGGACATACACGTACGCAAACAATACTAAAGCTCAGATAGACTACGTCCTTATAAACAAGAAATGGAAAAATAGTGCATTGAATTGCGAGGCATACTCCTCTTTTGAGGGTGTGTCCACAGATCACCGAATAGTCACGGCGAAAATACGATTAAGCCTACGAAAAAACGCCAAACGAACACCGACCACCAAACACTATGACTGGGCCCTATTAAACAACAAAGATATAAGAGATAAATACGTATTAGAATTAAGAAACAGATTCGAAACACTACAAGAAAAGACGGAAAAAAGTACACCAAACGACGAATACGAAAATTTCGTCAATGCACACCTCGAGGCAGCAGCAAAATACATTCCAACAAAAATTAAAACTAAATGTAGAGTCCCATGGGAAACTTTAGCGGTGAGAGAAAAACGTGCACTAGTGAAAACAGCCTCCAAAAACTATCGAAAAAACCCAACAAACACAAATGCCTTAAAACTAAAAACGGCACAATATCAATTAGCAGGTATATATATAAAGGAACAGACAGAATACATTCAAAATCAGATAGATAAGATTAGAGACTCGGTGGAAGATAGACAATCTAGAATAGCCTGGCAAACAATAAACGAAGTGAGCAGAAGAAAGAACACAGCCAAAGCAAAACTTAAAGCAGCAAACCAACAAGAAAGAATAAAACTGTGGAAACAGCACTTCAAAAACTTACTTGGAAACCCACCAAAAATAAAGCATTAACCAATCACCAGAATAATTAGCAAACAATTAGACATTAAACTAGGACCGTTCACACAAGAAGAACTCGACTCGGTTCTCAGAAAAATTAAAAATAGGAAAGCTGCAGGGCTGGACGAAATTCCCCCGGAAGTATGGAAGACCAGACAATTCGACGACATACTGCTCCGCCACTGCAACGCAGTATACAATCAAAATCCGATAGATAGATGGATGAAGGGATGCATACTCCCCTTCCCTAAAAAGGGGGACCTCGGATTAGCCAAAAACTACCGAGGCATAACACTTACATCCATAGCTGCCAAAATCTACAATGCCCTACTACGAAACCGAATAGAACACAAAATCGACAACATACTTAGAAAAAACCAAAATGGCTTCCGAAGAAATAGATCCACGACCTCACAAATATAAACCATCCATAGAATCCTTGAAGGTGTACGGGCAAAAAACCTACAAGCGACATTAATTTTTGTTGACTTTACCAAGGCTTTCGATTCCATTCACAGAGGAAAGATGGAACAAATCCTACTAGCGTACGGCATACCTAAAGAAACCGTAGCGGCAATAACGATTCTCTATAGAAACACTAAAGTAAAAATACGATCACCGGATGGAGACACAGAATACTTTGACATTGTAGCAGGAGTACTACAAGGGGACACGCTGGCCCCGTACCTCTTTATCATTTGTCTAGACTACGTACTTAGAACATCGATTGACAAAATCAAAGAGAATGGCTTCGAACTGACGAAGAAAAGAAGCAGAAGATACCCCGCAACAACAATTACCGACGCCGACTACGCCGATGACAGCGATACTGGCAAATACACCTGACCAAGCCGAAACTCTTCTGCATAGTTTGGAACGAGCAGCAGCAAGCATAGGCCTCTATGTTAATGCACACAAAACGGAATATATGTGCTATAACCAAACGGGGGACATCTCCACTCTAGAAGGAACCCCACTTAAACTAGTAGACAAATTCACGTACCTAGGAAGCAGCATCGAATCAACCGAAAAGGACATCGAAACGAGGCTAACGAAAGCATGGACAGCTATCAATAGGCTATCGATTATATGGAAATCAGACCTAACCGATAAAATGAAACGCAGTTTCTTCCAGGCAGCGGTCACATCGATACTGCTATATGGATGCACTACATGGACGCTAACAAAACGGCTGGAGAAGAAACTAGATGGCAATTACACAAGAATCCTGCGTGCAATCCTGAACGAGTCCTGGCAGCAACACCCCACAAGACACCAACTGTACGGCCACCTGCCCCCTATCACGAAAACTATTCAAGTTAGACGAACCAGACATGCAGGACACTGCTGGAGAAGCAGAGATGAACTCATAAGAGATGTACTCTTATGGATCCCCACACATGACCGCGCAAAAGCAGGGCAACCAGCTCGAACGTACATTCAGTAGCTATATGAGGATACAGGATGTTGTCCTGAAGACCTACTTAGGGCTATGAACGATAGGGAGGAGTGGCGAGAGAGGGTCAGGGATATCCGTGCTACCAGCACGATATGATGATGATGATGTATTGTTAATCGCCAATAACCGTTATCCCTATAACCGTTACGCTATGTGTCCTGCTGGACATATAGCGTAACGGTTATAAGCGTTGGTTCCCTAATCTTTTAAGGAGACAATTATCTAGTGGTTGCAGGTTCAATCCTGACTACAAAACCGTTCCAAGGACATCAGAAACTGTTAGTATCACTGTCAGTTTTTTTAATGTTTCACAGCTATTTCAGCTCTCTGGTAAGATCTTAGTATTCATCGATCTTTTCTGTTTCTTTTATTTTCACTCTGTGGTTCGTTGAGACGACAAAATCCACTCAAGGAGAATTTCTCTTATTTTTTTCATTTTCATAAACGCAAGGTCTTGTCTTCTGACCAAGATTGGGTGATCTGTTTTTATCTCAAAATCCTAGAGAATTATGTGTCTCATATTCTTGGGCAGGTTTTTATTTGTGCATCTATAGCGAAAGTACATATTTTGGTTCAGTTTTATTTTTTAATGACATATCAACCTTTAATTGTTATTTACTGACAAAGCTATCTTTGTAGAACATAGTTTGATTTGGTTTGGTTTTATGGCATATCAACCATTGTAGGTTACTTAATGCCCAATCCTCAATATACATATATTCTAAATATGTAGGATTTGGTTTAAATGAGTTTTATGGCATATCAACCATTGTAGGTTATTTAATGATAAATCCTCTTTATACATATATATTGAATATATCTGATTTGGTTTGGTTTGGTTTTATGACAAATCAACTATTGTAGGTTATTTAATGCTAAATAATCTTAATGCATATATATTAGATATATATGATTTGTAGACATATTTGGTTGATAACGTTTTTGAACGAAATTAAGCTCATTCCTTTGCGATCAGTTGAATGATCCCAAATATTGCTATGTTTCACAAACAATTCAGTTAAACATTGGTCATTTGCTTACACAAAGTAAAATGATCAAACAGTTCTATTTCTAACAACTCAATTTAGCATTATTCATTTGTTTGCACTCAGTTTAGATGTCAAACAGTTGTATTCGACCGATACATAGGACTTATCAGATGCTACCGCTCCAGGCCAGAGGAGATCGGGGAGTAATGGCAATGAAGGGTTAGTTTGCCTTCCCTAAAGCTCCAGCATTACTGGACCCGAACCATAAGATTTTTAGTTTTAAATCCTGGACGCTCGTTGTTGGGGGGGGTCTTACTCCTCTGCAGAGATGCAGTCGATGTATTCAACAGCCCTAGCCGGGTGGGCTCTTCTAGAAGAACAGTTGTAGAACTATTTAACCCATAGACGGCGGTGAGATAAGGGATTTCATACACTTCCCGAAGGTATTATTTCGAATTTTTTAACTAAAAAAAAAGGCAATCATGAGGGGGTCTTTCGTATAATGTCTAACGTGCTTGACTGACATTGTGGTAAGCGAGGTGGAACTCAAATAGCACCATTACGTTCACTTTCAGACTAATTCCCTTTCGTCCTCACAGCCATTGATTAAATACTATCACTCTTGTTCTTCTACGAGGATAGCTGTGGCATTAACTACTCCATGAAGGTTTATATGCCATTAAACAAAGAAACCAAATTAACAGAGTATATATATATATATATATATATATATATATATATATACAGATGAAAACTTTACTTAGCGCTGGGTGGGGGTCTTCTCATTCTGCAACAGATTTAATCGGTGTCTTCTAGGACCCGCCGAAATTAGAAACATATAAGACCTTGTGTCAGACTCGTGTAAGCTTCACGATAAACGTGAAATATATTCACGATAAGAAAATAGGACTTAAGGCGATTGGTTGTGAAAAATAAGGGGACAAGAGATTATGTGCCAAGAGAGATGGAGGGGGACTTTGAATGACAGAGATAGGGTAGGTTGGACAAGTTGGAGGGGTGTGAAATATAACGAAATGGAAAGTGACAACGGATTCGTACGTGGCTAAATTCGTCACGTTTTAGTCGATTGATTCTCATAATTTAGTCGAAATAGATAAGGGTCCAAGGAATGTGATTTCATATAAACCTATTAGATCAAAGATAAGGAGGGATAGAAAAAATCTATGGAATGAATAATTTATTTACGTATTTATCATATCCCTGGGTGGTTATCGGCTCAGTGAATTGACCCGTCATACCAATCTAAAATTTCGGTCGAGGCTGTTTGCATTCAAATCACACAAGTAGCTGCCATTACTCCTAGGTCAACTCTGGCCTGGAGTCACAGGGTTCCCTCAATGGGTCAAATAGAACTGTTTTATCGTTTACTATTCTAGAAACCATTTAACTGTGTGTAACTAATTAATAGATATTAAATTGAATTATTATTAGATAGCAATGCTTAAAATCATTTAATATCCTGGCTATGAGATTAAACTTTATCAGGTGGTCAGACTCCAGTCTTGGAGTTTAGGAAATGTTATGTACTCTTTCATTAACATTACATTCAGGTCCACTCAGACCCGGAGTGGTAGTTTGGTTTAGTTTGGTTTCTTTGTTTAATGTCATATCAACCTTTGTAGGTTATTTAATGCCAAAGCCATTATTGACTGTGAGCAAATAAAATTATCAGTGTTAGCATATCTTGAAGCAATTCAACTGTGTAGCAAACAAGTGTTGTATTTTTTCGTTTCTTTGTTTAATGGCATATCAACCTTTGTAGGTTACTCAATGCCAAAGCCTTCCTTCAAAAAGAACAGTAGTGGTACTATTTAACCCATAGCTGGGAGGATAAGGGGGTTCATTCACTTTCCCAAGTGTATTTACCCAAAAGTGAACGTAATAGCGCAAACTGGAGTACGAACTCGCTTACTACGATTCCGCAGTCCATCGCTTTAACCATTACACCACGAGGTCACCCTCGAAGTAGTCGTACCTACTAGAGTCCTATCTATGATTCAAATAGAACTGCCAGATCAATTACTAAGCTGGAAAGCATTTAACTGTGTGCAAGCAAATGATTGACATTAAATTGCTAGAAAACATTCAATTGTGTGCAAAACTTGAAATGCACGAAAACACTTGTGTGAAAGAATTATTGGTATTGGATAAGAATACTTGGAAACATTTGATTGTGTGAAAACAAGACTATTAGTGTAAGCAATATATCAAACCACTTAACAGAGTAGGTAGAACCATTAGTGTCAGACAGCAACAGTTGAAACCACTTAATTGTGTACAAACAATAAATAGCAATACTTAAAATCAGTTAAGTGAGTGCAAACAAATGAGGTCTGGCTCGTTTAAAAATGCTATTTCCAAACTAAACGTTGAAATATATATATATATATATATATATATATATATATAACCCAAGTCTAAATCAGCCGATGGTGGAAACGATTCTATTTTCGGATTTTCTTTCTTCAATATCCATGTAATTCAAAATTCAACAGGGAATTGAATGTAGAATAATAAGTAAGTAAAATTGGCGACCTTAGTCAAGGGTGACCCGAAGGTTCCCTTTTCAATAGCTACCACACCGAGGTGTAAGGGAGGGCGCAACTCCATTCCCTGGATTGCACCAATTTACTCTTGATCTTTAATCTATTGGTTGGTTTCTTTGTTTAATGGCATATCAACTCTTTTTAGGTTATTTAATGCCAAAGCCATTCTCCTAGAAGAACAGTAGAGGTACTATTTAACCCATAGCTGGGAGGATAAGGGGGTTCATACCTATTCCAAGGGTATTTGTCCGAAAGTGAACGTAATTGCGCGACTGGAGTACGAACTCACGTACTACGATTCCGCAGTCCATCGCTTTAACCATTACACCACGAGGACACCCCCTTTTAATTTATAGTGCTGAGTGTTAAGCAAGGCGGTATCAAGTACCATTTTTTGAGTCTTTGGTATGACTCGACCTCGGATTGAACCCCGGTCTCCCGGACCATTGGCGAACACTCTACGCATTTGGCCAATGGCTAGGTATAATAAAATAATAATGAATTAAAATACAAAGCAAATGATTCCATGTAAAAGAAAAACATTTAAAAATCATTCATATTTTATGTGATATTTATTTCAGCTGACCCTTTATTTTTTTTAGAAATGTACCATATTCACAATTAACGCTAGATACGAGAATATGGCCATGTGATGTTCATAATGATAGAACATATACAGAACATAGGAATCTCGAAATTCGAAAACACGTAACGACTTTTTGTTCAGCTACGAAACCTTTTTATTAAAGGTATCGACATAAGAAGGAGAGACACAATCTTGCTATGCTGTCTTATTCATCTGGCCCCCATCTCGAGCGGCCCCCATAGGGCGCAAGTTCGCCTCGCGTCTGCGAGCTCCAAAAGTCGATCTTCCTCGTTTGGCGTCTAGTATTCAACTCTCTAACTTTGTTCAAATCTCCCACAACCCTCTGCGCGCTTCCGGTGCGTGACGTCTCTCGCACTCCGTCACCCGTTTCGTCTCGGACTATTGTGACATCTCTGAGTGACACCCTCATCCGCCCGCGCACGCCCGCGTTAACACCTGCCTCAATGTTGCACCTAACTAACCCATGTTCTGAGCCGAAAGGTTCTCAGCCTAACTAAACTCAAAGGCATGAACCGAAATCCCTGGGCCATTACGTTACAGAAATAAAATTTTGTCAATATATAAATTATTAAAAATGAGGTGAAAAGGTAAAGAGAGTCAACAATCGATACATCTTGCTGCATAATTTGCATGATAACCAGACAGAAAAAATATACGTAACATACCCATGATACGGATATGTGAAATAGACATAGGGAATCTAAAAACACGAAACTTTACGAAATTGGTTCAGGTACGAAACTTTAATTCCCTTTTTTGAGTTTAAAGGTTTTTCGACATGAGGAGAGAGAGACACAATCTTTCTATGCTGACTGCTTTTACATCGTCAGCTCTCAACCCAACCAACGCGCGGCGCCCGTAGCGCACAAAGTCGTCTGGCCTCGCCCAGGCCCGATTCTCAACTCTCTCGTTCCGAGGCGGAAACTCAACTAACTGCTTTTTCTCAAATCTCAGTCCACGCTTCTGGTGCGTGACATTACCCAAATACCTTGGTGTCAGTTCCTATCTGGGATTTTTATTCTGACATCTCTGAATGACACATCCTCTCTGCGCGCGTGTGAACACCAGCGTTAATGCTGCACCTAACTAATCCATGCGTTAAGCGAAAGGTTCTCAGCCTAACTAAACCGAAAAGCAAGATATATAAAACGAAATCCCTCGGCAATTATATTACACAAATGGTCAGGTTTTTATATACAAAAAAAAAAAAAAGATTGGATGTCTTGATTTTTGTGGAATTTTTCTAAATTTTCATTAGAAATTTCTCATTTCTTTTTCAGAAGATGCAGATTCTAGTATTTAAAAAAAAAGGGTCAGTTGAAATAAATATTGTCACAAACAAAAATGATGCCATTGACCATTTGAGTAGTGTGTTCTCCAATGGTCCGGGAGACCAGGGTTCAATCCCACGTCGCATCATACCAAAGACCCAAAAAATGGTACTTGGTGCGGCCTTGCTTTACACTCAGCATTATAAGTTACGGATCAAGGGTAAAGTAGATCAATCAAAGGAAAGGACTAATGGAAGCTATTGCAAAGGGAGCCTTCGGGTCACCTTTACCTAAGGTCGTCAACTTTACTTTATATATATATATATATATATATATAAGAAACTTATATAAAAATGTACCGAATATTATTGGACAAAAATAGATCATAATCATCAAGTCACGCTGCTCAGATAGATTTCCTTTTCCCTCGCCCCATCCGTCCCTATTGTCCATCGATCTCGGCTGGTCTTCCAAACTACATCTTGTGTCCGCTCAGAGCTGTTGTAAATAAATTATTACCTGTTGGCCAACACTGGCACGTCCATGTGTCGGGGTCCAAAGAAGAACGTCACTCCAGTAGTGTCCAGCATATCTTCTTCATCTTGGACGGTTTTGAGATGGGAGGTAAGAGGCCATACAGTTACTCCATAATTGTTTCGTTTGTTTAATAGCATATCAAATTCCTTGGGTTATTTAATGTCAAAGCCATGTAGAAGAACAGTTTGTAGGTAACATTTTTAAACAACGCATTGCTCATTTATTTGCATACTGTTAAATGTTTTCAAGCATGCTTACGAATACAAATAATTCCATCAAGTATTAATGATTTATTTGCACACAGTTAAATGGTTTCAATAACCTGCTCATTGGCCCAGTGGGTAGAGTGTTCGCCAATGGTCCGGGAGACCCGGGTTCAATCTAAGCTCACGTCATACGAAAAACATTTAAAATGGTACTTGATACCTCCTTGCTTACCACTCAGCAATATAAAGTACGTATCAAGGGTAAAGTGTAGCAATCCGGGGAAAGGAGTAGCGCCCTCCCTTACACCTCAGTGTAGTAGCTATTGAAAAGGGAGCCTTCTGGTCGCCCTCGACTATGGTCGCCAACTTTACTTTAAATGATTTCAAGTATTGCTATATAACACTAACAATTCAATTTAACGCCATTCATTTGTTTTCACATAGTTAAATGTTTAAACAGTCCTATTTGATATGTAGATGAGATTCTAACTGCTACAATCACAGAGTGGACCTGGGAGTAATGGCAATTAAGGGTTACTCCGTATTTATAAGTGAACCCTCGCCATCAAATAGTTTCATGTGTCATATACAGGACACTCACAAGTGGGGAAGAGTTACCCCACTGCTGGGAAACTGTTGGTGTATTTTATCACCCCCACCCTGCCGACTGGACTTAAAAATAAATTTTATAGTTACTATAGTGAGCATTCATTGAACGCTCATATTTTGATTTTAGTGCGGGTGCTCGGAGGGTATTTTGTGTTTTAGAGTGTGTTTTTTTTTTTGTGGGTGGGTATTTGATATTAAGTATTCCTATCTAATACAAATAATTTTCTCAGCTTTATATTTTCAATTAATTACTGATAATAATCATTTGTAAATAAATGCACTGATGTATTTGACCGAAAGATGAGACTCTCATAGGTACTGCCACTCCCAGTCAGAATGAACGTAGTAATAGCAAAAAGGAGTATAATACACTCCCCAGATCCCCTCACCACCGGATGCAATTTAGGGTCGTACTTAGTATAACCCCCGTTTTTAGGTGGGGTAGGTTTTTAGCACATATAACAGATGCAATCACATTATAAGATATATATATATATACAAATACCATATATATATACATATATATATATACAAATACCAAATATATATATATATATATATATATATATATATATGCGTGTGTGTGTATATATATACACAAAAACTATTCATACAAATACCATATATATATATATATATATATATATATATATATATATATATATATATATTATTTTTAATTTGTTTATTTATTTGTTTATCTCTTTATCCCACCCACCCCTACTGAGATTAAACGTAGACTTAATATTTTATATACCATTATTTGTTGATTCTTTTTCGCCAACGTATACAAGATTTTTGCCTCGAGCAAATGTGTTTTCAAATGATAACCAATCACTGAAACGTTCACTGGTGCGTAATAGAGAAACATTTTTACGAATAGTAAAGGTTTCTTTCTACGCCAAGAGCCCTAAGGGTTATGTTGTCTAGAACAATACATATCTGTCTGTCAGTCAAAATAATATGAGTTAACTTTGGAGAAACTGTTTTTCTTCGTTATTTTTTCTTCTTCTTCATTTTTTCTTGACATTCGTGCTTTCTTTTTAGATATATGCTCGTTGATAGAGGATGACTAATGCAAATGCCATCAGGTCTTAAATTGCCAAATAACTCCAGGAACCTCGGGGTGTGGAATTCTTTGCGCATGTCTAAAACGAAGGTAGAGTGATACAAAACACTAGCTGTAGTTCTGCTCATTCCTTATGAGAGATTAAGATTAATATTGATATTCAGATTAAGATAATGGATATATATATATATATATATATATATATATATATATATATATATATATATATATATATATGGGGTGGGAAGAGACCAGTTCAGATCTCTCTTTCTTAGCTTTCTTCTCTAAAAGTTCCTTCTGAAGAATGAACTTTTAGCGAATAAAGCAAATGAAACTACAAGCTATGGAATAAGTCAAAGAAAGAAAGAAAGAAAGAAAGAAAGAAAGAAAATGAGGTTAGAAAGAAAGAAAGAAAGAAAGAAAGAAAGAAAGAAAGAAAGAAAGAAAATGATGTAAGAAAGAAAGAAAGAAACAAACAAACAAACAAGCAAAGAAAATGATGTAAGAAAAAAAGAAAGAAAGAAAGAAAGAAAGAAAGAAAATGATGTAAAAAAGAAAGAAAGAAAGAAAGAAAGAAAATGAAGTAAGAAAGAAAGAAAGAAAATGATGTAAGAAAAAATGATGTAAGAAAGAAAGAAAGAAAGAAAGAAAGAAAGAAAGAAAATGATGTAAGATAGAAAGAAAGAAAGAAAATATAATATAGAAAAATATAATTTAGTGGGATTATTGAATCTTCCTGGAAAACACCCCCTTTGAATTTTTACCTCAATGTGGATTTGTCCCCCTGTAGATAATTCCACTCACCAAATTTCTCGTGTTCTCGAAAGGAAATTTATCTGATATCTTTTACATTTTCAGACATCCTATAATACAAGTTTGTAGAATTTTACTATATGATTTTTTCTAGTCTGTCCACGTTATGGCTACATTTATACATCTTTTTATGGCTGGTTGATTCGTTGGTTTTTAAGAGATAAAATCTGTTTGTAGATGGAAAAAAAAGTAACGTTCTTCTATGGACTCCTACACATGGACGTTCCAGTATTAGCCGAGCAGTAAGAACTGATTTACATCAGCTCTGTGCGAACACCGGATGTAGTTTGTAAGACTGGCCTGAGCGATGGACGATAGGAATGGATGGAGGGAGAGAGAGAGATAGAGAGAGAGTCAGGGAAATCCGTGCTGTCAGCGCGACTTGATAATAATGATGAAGCGAATAGTTTGTAGGTCACATTATATTAAATGCGTCAGGGATCATTTGGTTTAATTAGGCCTTGTGGTGTTTTAAGGCTTATCAACCCTTGTAGTTTATTAATGTGTGTATATATATACATATATACAGAGAGAAAGAGAGACAGACAGACAGACAGACAGACTGCCAGAGAGAATTTACTCTTTTAAGCATGTTTGATGTATAAAACAGGCACGTTGTATCTGCAGATTCCATTTTTGATCTGTTCAAGGCTTCGTATGAGTCTTGAATTCTGGATGGAACGAATTTCGGAAATCATCGTAATTTTCCCACTTACTTTCAGCCTCAAATGGAGCCATCTTCAGGAGAGCGAATAATAGCATAACAAACACGATGACGAGCCATGTACCTTTGTCTAAATGTGTATGACTTGTCATTGTGTTTTTCCTTTCATTATTTGAGCTGTATTTTTCCCACATGATTAATATTTACAAATGATTCACCAAAATCAAACGACTCATTGAAAGACTTAAATAGATCAAAGATAGGTATAGGCAGACATGAAATGTCTGTCCTATTAAATCAAATGCACACACGCACACACACGCACACACATACATATATATATATAAATATATGTATGTGTGTGTGTGCGCGTGTGTGATTTGTAAGCAAATTGTTTGTAGATAACGTTATTTTTAAATGAGTTCGAGGTTATTTGTTTATACACAGTAAAAAAAGATTACAGTCATTGCAAGCAATTCGATTTAATATTAATCATTTGTTTACACACAGTAAAATGGTTTCAAGTATTCCAATTTAACATTAGTAATTTTAACTATCATGTATTCCTATCAAAACCACTGTATTGTTTTTTATGATAATGATAATAACGGATCATCTGATCTCGGCCGGACGACCAGACTTAGAGATAGTCAACAAAAGAAGACAACCTGTCGAATAGTGAATTTTGCTATCCCGGCTGATCACAGGGTAAAACTGAAAGAAAGCGAAAAGAGAGATAAGTACCTAGACCTTGAAAGAGAACTAAAAAAAAAAATGAAGCATGAAAGTGACAGTGATACCAGTTGTGGTTGGTGCACTAGGATCAATCCCTAAAGGGTTGGTAAAGGGACTGAAAGACTGAAATAACAAGACAAGTGGAGATCATCCAGACTGCCGGATTATTTAGATCGGCTAGAATACTGAGAAGAGTCCTGGAGACCTGAGTGAATTTGCTGTCGTTCAAACTTCGGAAAGAAGCCATCAACTAACGTTGATGTAAAAAACTCTCAAAGAAGTAAAATATCAACCCTTAGCAAATGATTGAACAGTTCTATTTGACCCAGAGAAAGGACCCTACGAGGTACTACTACTCCGAGTTAGATTGAACCCGAGCGCAATGGCAATGATGGAGTACTCCACATTCCCCAAATTATACGCCCGGAGCCTCTCCCCACAGACACACTTTAGTGTCATATTCAGGGTACGCCTTGTTTTACCTCTTGGAAATGTGCTTTACCACATTTAATGGTTCACATGCCCCACTTGTTCCTTTGAAACATCTTTTCTGTTCTTCAGAGAATAGATTATTATCATATTTACCAACCCCTCCGCTCGGGAAGGATGTGACACAAGGTCAGTTTTTAAGCGGAGTTTAACATGTTTGAATTCAGAGTTTTCCCTTAGACTAGTTGCCTCCCCAAGGCTGAAGAACATAGTCTGTCCTACTATTTACCCATAGCTGGAGGGAGAATAATTGGATTCATACCTTTCCCAAGGTTATTTGTGCTATGCAAAATGCAATTAGTTTCGTCAAAGATTTGAACTCGTGTCGCCGTGTCCATTTCCTACGACGATAACCAATATACCTCAGGCACCGTGATGTAATAATAGATTATTATAATTCTTTTATCGCAATCATGTTTTGCACACCAGATTAACTGATAGTTTTTCACTGAAGAACATGTGACAGCGAGTCCCCTCTTGTCTCCAATACGCTTTTAAATATTCTAATTGATGTCAATTGGGCTTTGATCTCGATAGTTTTGATTCTCCTCAGGTATCTAATTCTTAAGTTTCTTTTCCAGGTCTTCAAGGACCGTTTCAGGAGTCCTAACTACGATTCTTAACTGTTATATTCATGTTCCACTGCTTTTTATCTCAGAAAAACACTATCCAAGTATTTGTCAATCAACCGCTTTCTTATATTTTCGCTCTGTTGTCCGCTGGAACGGTAAATTCCCCAAAACGAGTTCTTTTTTTCTTATTGATTTATAACGAGGTCTGATGTCCCGGGCGGGTTTTGGTCATCAGTTTGTACTTGAAAGTCCCTGAGAATTAATGCATCTTCTAATTTAGGACAGATAATGGTCTGTGTATTTATTTAATGTCAGTATGTACGGTATTTCGGGGGAGAAAGTGACAACACTTAATCATAAAAATAATGATATAATATAAACTCTCTTTTTATTTACAGACGGCCAAAATTGTTGCTTGAGAGAGAGGGGGGGATAAACAACGAACCACTAAGATTTACACCACGTTCAGATAGATATATCCAGAGACTTGCTTCTTCGTAATTCTTTCACAGGAGTTGGATACAGGGCAGCCTTACAACCCGGGAGCCACCGACTGCCGGCCTCCGGGCTTGCACCCAAAACGGCGTGACTCTGTTGACTGTTGACTCACTGTTCTCTCTGCTGACTGACCGCTGACTCTTCAGGTTTTAAAACTTCTATTGCTATATATTTTCCGTACGCCTAAGCAATTTTCCCACGCAATTCATGGGGTATTTCCGTTATCCCTTGTTTACGCAAGGTTTCATGTGTGTTTCTACTTCCTTAAGACACAGCTGCACATCCTGTTTGGAGATTTACAACCAATCGATTTGTCCAAGTTTATAACACGTGGTCAAATTTCAATTTCATTGTACAATTCTCGGTGGATCATCTATCCCACCCAATCGTGCCTAGTCATATATTCTTTTTGCTAGTTTGCTGACTTCGCTTATAATTATTATTTGTAGTAGTAGGAAGAGGGGGAGGAGGAAGAGTAGGGCCACCTGAAAGTTCCCTTTTCATTAGCTACTACATCGAGGTGTTGGGGAAGGCGCCACTCCTTTCTCTGGATTGCTCCACTTTGACCCTTTCCTTATTATGCTGAGTTTTAAGCAAAACGGCATCAAGTACTATTTTTGTGTCTTTGGTATGACTCGACCTGGGATTGAATCCCGGTCACCCAGGCCATTGGAGAACACTCTACTCACTAGGCCAATGAGCTGACTCCTTCTGAGTTGGTCAAACCAGTTTTATTGATGGTTTTTCACTTGCGTATGAGTGACAGCAAGTCTCCTCAAGTCTCCAGGACTCTTCTCAGTATTCTAGTAGATCTCAACAATGTTGAACTTGGGATGGTCTCAGCTCGTCCTCCAATTCCAATCTCTTTTCCAAGCCTTTATAGAACATACCAAGAGCACCAATTATAATTAGAATCTTAGTCACCTTCATTTTCCCTAGTTTTTTCTGTTCTCAGGCAAGGTCAAAGTACTTGTCTCTTTTTTCATTTTCTTTGATTTTCACTCTGTGGTCCACCGAGATGCCAAAAGTCAGTATTTGGTGGATTTGTTATGATTTTTCTTTATTATTCATTATCAATAAGCCAGGTGTTTCGGCCGGGATTAGGTGATCTCTTTGTATCTCAAATTTCCAGAGAATTTTGTGTCCCTCATTTATTATTATTATTATTATTCACTCTTTGAGAGTTTTTTTACATTAGCGTTAGCTGATGGTCTTTCACTGGAGTCTAAGTGATAGCAAGTCTCCTTAGGTGTCCGGACCCATTCTGAATATTCTAGCCGATATTGGCAAAATAGTGGTCTGTATTATCTTGAGTCTTTCTCCGATTAATTCTTTTTTGAAGGTCATTTAATTATTATTATTATTATTATTATTATCATTATTATTCACTCATTAGAGCTTTTTACATCAGTGATAGCCGATGGTTTTTCACTGAAGTCTGAGTGACAGCAAGTCTCCTCAAGTCTCCAGGACTCTTCTTAGTATTCTGGCAGTTCTCAACAATGCTGTCGTTTGGATGGTATCCACACGTCCGCCAACCTCCAAGTCCTCTAGTCCCTTTAGTAATCCCTTAGTTACTGTTCCAAACGCACCAATTACAATTGGTATAATTGTCACCTTCATGTTCCACTGTTTTTTCAGTTCCCTAGCAAGGTCGAGGTACTTATCCTTCTTTTCACATTCTTTCAGTTTTTATTATTATTATTATTATTATTATTATTATTATTTACTCCTTGAGAGTTTTTCACATAGCGTTAGCTGATGGTGTTTCACTGAAGTTTGAGTAACAGCAAGTTTCCTCAAGTTTGCGAGACTATTCTCAGTGTCCTGGCCGATCTCAATAATGTAGCAGTTTGGATGGTCTCCTCTTGTCGTCTTATTTCTAAGTCTTCTAATCCCTTTACCAGCCCCCTTATTAGTTCTTTGGTGACTCTAACAAGAGTACCAATCACAAATGGTATAAACGTCACTTTCATGTACGACAGTTTTTTTTTTCAATTCCCTAGCAAGGTCGAGGTACTTATCCTTCTTTTCACTTTCTTTCAATTTTACTCTGTGGTCTGCCGGGAAACCAACGTCGATAGTTTTGCAAGTTCTCTTTTTTTCTTTTTCTTTTTTTTTTTTTTTTTTTGTTGATTATTATAAGGTCTGGTCTTCTGGCCGAGATTAGGTGATCTGTTTTATGTCAAAGTCCCATAGGAGTTTGTGTATCTCATTCTCCATGACAGATGCTGGGTTATGCATATACAATTTGTTCGTATGGTCATATTGAATTTCCTTGCACAATTCTCAGTGGATCACCTTGCCAACCCAGTCGTGTCTAGTCTGATAATCTTTCTGTGTTTATTTCCCGCATTTCCTTATTATGTGATTGTGTTATTATAATTATTTGATTCCTTGTGAGTTTTTCACACGGACGTTAACTATTAGTGTTTCACTGAAGTCTCCTCAGGTCTCCAGGACTCTTCTCAGTATCCTAGGAATCTTAACAATGCTATGTATTGTCTCTTTCTTTTTTCTGACTTCCTCTACTTCCAGCCTTTTTTCCGAGCCTTTGGTAACTGGTCCACGTATACCAATCACAATTGGTACCAACGTCACATCATGTTTCACAGTTTTTGTTTTTTTTTATTTCTCTGGCAAGGTCGAAGTATGTGTCTTTCTTTGATTTTCACTCTGAGATCCACAAACGTCAAAATCTACTAGATGACAAATTCTCTCTCTCTCTCTCTCTCTCTCTCTCTCTCTCTCTCTCTCTCTCATACCGACATTATCTCTATCTCTCGGTCTCATTTTTATCTGTCAGTCAATATGTTTGTTTGTTTCTCTCTCTCTCTCTCTCTCTCTCTCTTTCAAATTGACATTGTCTCTATCTCTCTGTCTCATTTTTATCTGTCTGTCTGAGTGTCACATACACAAACACGAATTCTCTCTGTCTAGCTTTCCCTGTCAAATACACAGTCTCTGTCTATGTTTTTTCTCTGTCTGTCCGTCCGTCCGTCTGTCTGTCACTCTGTCACACATAGAGTCTCTGTCTCCGTTTCCACAATTACCACAACTTCGGATCCTCTGACCGAGATGAGGTGATCCGTATGTATAAAAAAAACAAGGAAATTATGATGTATAATACAAATACAAATACAGGCGGACTCAGTCGTTTCAAGGGGGTGTCCTCGTGGTGTAATGGTTAAAGCGATGGACTGCGGAATCGTAATAAGCGAGTTCGAACTCCAGTCGCGCCATTACGTTCACTTTCGGGTAAATACCCTTGGAAAAGGTGTGAACCCCCTTATACTCCCAGCGATGGGTTAAATAGTACCACTGCTGTTCTTCTAGGAGAATAGCTTTGGCATTAAATAATCTACAAAGGTTGATATGCCATTAAACAAAGAAACCAAACCAAATCAGTCGTTTCAAATACGAACGGGTTTATTTCTCTCAACCTTCACTTCTTGGCGACACAAATCATAAAAGCCTATGATAACCATAATATGCAGATCCCACCCTCCACTACGCGCGGCGCATCTTGTGGTGTTTAAAATCTCTGCCGGTAGAGACCCAAAATGATCTGCTATTCAGACCCGAAAAACCCAACCGCGCACTTCAACAGGAGAAACTCTCAAAATTCTCAGAATATCTCTTCCGGACATCAACTCACGCAATTAACCCGAACAGTGGTCTAGCCCCATTTCCTGTCTGGGGGGTTTATTATGAATGGGTGATTATTGTCACATCCTTTCCACGCGGGAGTAAGAGTGCCCATTTGACAATGCACCTGAACTAAGAGACGCCGACTAGTTCAAAGCCTTACCAAACTAAATAATAAAATATAATTAACGAAAAATGATTAACATAAAAAATCGTTATCTTAACTATATAACAATTGTACGTGTCTCATTCTCGTCGAAGGATTCTACTTTGTTTATATATCAATTATTAGTATTGTATTTGTTGCTGCCTCCCACCAGACAGGACTTGACACAAGGTCAAAAACCCGAAGGCCGATTAAAGTGGGGATAAAGGGAAGGGGAGGCCAAAAAGCCAGGGAAGTATCATTTGGTAGTATGTTCAAATCTCAACATCTTACAATATTCCCTGTAGATTACCATTCCCACCCAGTCATGTCTCGTCTTATACTTCTTTTGTGCTAGTTTGCTGTATTTGTTTAATATGTAATTATACATTTCATCTCTCTTTTCATAATGGCTTTTGTTAAAAGAGATTCGGTTCCTTTTTTGAGGTTTCTTCCTTTTGGCTATTTCCCGGTCTTTTCATGCACAAACTGGCCAGTTTGTCGCTTGAAGTATGCGTACATTTTTTTTTTTTGTAATTTCAGTTTTCTAATATTTGTAGTCTTTATCTTATGTTGATAATGCTGTTACTGACTGCTTTAATTAGTTTTTCTATACACTATTAATCTAGGCCCCGGCTCCTTGTACGAGGATCATGAAATAGGTTTCCAGAATTTTTTCGTATGGGCACTTTTATTGGTAGTACACACATGAAACTCTAGTTCCCTTCGAAGTAATCTCCTCCGGCTGCAATACACTTGTACCGTTCCAACAACTTATGGAAGACCCCATGGAAGTCCTCTTGTGTGAGCGTGTCAATGACCTTGGTCACAGCCTCTTTCATCTCCTCAATTGTCTCATAACGACAGCCTCAGAGCTTAGGGAATAAGCAAAAGTCACAGGGAGCAAGGTCTGGATTATAGGGAGGCTGAGGAACTGTCTTGATGCCCATCTTGGTCAAATAGTCTCTTACAAGGATGGAGTTGTGGACTAGTGCATTGTCCTGCTGGAAATGCCACTGACCCGATTGGAAGAATGCTGGCCTCTTCCGACAGAATCTCTTCCTGAACTCCCTTAAAACCTCAACATAGTAACCCGAACCCTAACCATTTGGCCAATCAACTCTGGTGTATTGACTTTCTTACTCCTCCCACACCTCTCATCATCCCTCACAGACTCCCTGCCTTCCTTGAATCTCTTATGCCACTCAAAAACTGATGTTCGATTCATGCAAGATGCTCTAAAAGTAGTCTGAATCATTCCATACGTTTCTGTGGCCTTTTTTCCAAGTTTAAAACACAATTTTATTGCATTTTGTTCTTCTAAAGTGTCCTCATGTTCAGATTGCATTTTTGAAATTCACCAGATGTGACAATCAGGCTTTAGTAGGGTGTATTCCAATTGCTGCTGTAGCTGTTAATTTGAACTTGAAATCAAAAAAATTGGCCAGTCATCTCATAAGATGTATAGCAATAACAGTGAATTTTCAAGAGTCTACGACAATTTTAAAAGCCTGTACAAAAAAGTCTGGAAACTTTGACTTTTTTATATACGCCATCTTCAATGCTGGCAATTTCTCTCCACCGACCTTTCATGAGACTTACAATTTTGTCTTCCTGAAAAAGTCCACAGCATTCAAGCGGTTCGGATTTTCTTCAAAATAGGCGGACTCGTTTTCAGTCGATAATTGCTTCGCATGGTTCCTTTTCTGGAGTCTTTCTGGATCAAGTTAGTTTTCCCCTTTATCGGCCATTCAAGAATGCTGGCTTGTAGATATTTAATTAGTTACTGAGCCAATCTGTCACAGATGAACGTGATTTTTTAAAATACCGGAATCTATGCATGCAATCATGACTTTGTGCCTTCAAATTTGTTACTTTCTTGTGAGTTGTTTTAAGTGATTTCAAGTGTATATCCTCCTTGTGGCATTCTTTAAGTTCTTTTAATTCTTTTTACTTTTGTTATTCCTCCATTCAAACTTCCTGTTCCCATATCTTGCTTCTAAACTGTATTATTCCCTTTTGCGTCCGGTTGTTGGTTTGTCCTTGTGCATTCTTCACCAACCAATTTTCTTTCATAGATTGAATTACCATAACCAGAAAATCCGTTAAACACTACATGTGACATACGAAACCACTGGATTACTGGTTCGACCTTGTTAGGTCTCATCAGCAGTGTATACCATGATCACCCCCAGGTGACTACACTTGGGAAGACGTAGCCCATGAGGTGTTTGTGTCCTCTATAAGAGTACGCACGTAACTACAAAACACATCCAGTTAAATGATTAGTTAATTTGGCCGGATTTTCTGGTCGTGATAATTCAATTTATAATATAATTCCTCTACTTAAAAAATGGAAATGTGTTTTGTTTGTATTACTTAACCCGATCCCCATATCTTCTGAACCTCCCTTCTTTCGTCAATATCTTTTGATTTATTTCTTCGAGTTGGGGCTGTAGAATACACCGACTGCTTCTCTGCAGAGGGGTAAGACCCCCACCCCAATGAGTGTCCTAGATATTACACTAAACAATCTGATGGTGAGGTTCTAGTGATGCTGAAGCTTTAGGGAATGCGGAACACTCATTCATTGCCATTGCTCCCTGGTCCACTCTGGCCTGGAATGGTAGTACCTGATAAGAGTCCTATCAATGGGTTAAACAGAACTAACTGCATACTTAAACTGAATTGTTTGAATTAGAACTGTTTAACTAAACTGAAGATCTTGAAATAGAAATGTTTTTTGACAATTACACTAAATTTATATTTAAACTGCGCGCGTATGCTAAACTGAATTGCTTGAAATGGAACTGTTTTTGACATTGAAAAAGTACTTACAGTAAACTGAATTGTTTAATATAGAACTGTTTTGACATCTAACTGTGAGTAAACAAAATCTATCATCATACTAAACTGAATTAGCTGAATTAGAACTGTTTGAAAAAACTGATTAGCTTGAAATAGTAATGCCTTTGACAATTGTTTGAAATAGAACTATTTGCATAAAAATGGATTTGATTTAAAATAACCTATAAAGGTTGATATGCCATAAAACCCAACCAACCAACCAACCAATCTTCGAGTTTTGCTGGGTGTCTTGTCGGCTGTTTCGTTTTTGTTTTTTTGTATTTGTTTTTGAATTAAAAAATATTTTCCTTTCATTGGTTTCATACGTTTTTCGACTTCCTTAGTACTTTGGCTTGTTTTCGCAATTTCTTTAGTTAGTGTGTGAGTGTGTGGGGGGGTAATTTTATCATTAACAAGTTTTGCTCCTGCATGAATTATATCGTTGAGTTTGGTGACGTTGTCCGTTTATCTGTTTATTAATAATTAATTTATTTTCTCGGTTTTTACCTAAACTTTTTCTCCAGTCCTGATTCCTTCAGGATTGTAATGCAGCTTTCTTTTTAATAATATTTTTTTTATTATCTCTACATTTTTTTTCTTTTGCTCAAATCGTTATGAACTGCTCGGTTTTACAGTACTTGTCTTTTAATTGGAATCATTTTTGAGATGAGGCTTCTTAATCTGAGAATTAATTTTTATTTATTGCGGACTTTTTGTCCTCATCTTGGTAGTTTAGTTTTTTTTGTTTGTTTGTTTGTTTGTTTGTTTCGTGAAGCGTTTCATATTTTTGTGAAAGAAGAAACAACTAAAAAAAACAAAAAAAAAAACTAAACTACCAAGATGAGGACAAAAAGTCCGCAATAAATAAAAAATTAATTCTCGGTTTTACAGTATTTTAGTTTTCAATATTTAGTACTTTATCTCGTTTAGGAGACATTCTTCACTACTAACCTGTTGTTGTGGCCTTGTGTAATATAATGGCCGAGGGATTTCGTTTTATATATATTGCCTTTCGATTTAGTTAGGCTGAGAACCTTTCGCTAAGCGCATGGGTTAGTTAGGTGCAACATGAGCGCAGGTATTCACACGTGCGCGGGGAGGATATGTCATTCAGAGATGTCAAGATAAAAATCCCAGATAGGAAATATGACCAGGGAATGTGAATGACGTCATGCACCTGAAGCGTACGCGGGGGATTTTGGGGATTTAAAAAAATTCAGTGAGTTGAGTTTTAGTGTCCGAAGAAGACGGTTGACTTTCGGGGTTCCCCGAGATCAGACCTGTAGTTTGCGGCGGGGTGCCGCGCGTGGTGGTGGTGAGGGAGATTGAAAAGTCAGCATAGAAAGATTGTGTATCACTCTCCTAATGTCGAATTACCTTCAACTCAAAGGTAATAGAAAGTTTCGTACCTGAACTAAGAAGTCGTAAGTGTTTTTTGTCTTTCGGGATTCCTATGTTATGTATATATGAGTAATGAACATTCTATGTACGTTTCACATTTTCATGTATGGCTATGTAATACTTGAAGGGCCAGAAGAGATATAAGGTTTACAGCAGTTTATATTTACGGAAATACAGACAGTAATGGTTACCAGTTACAGACGAGACTCACTTGACTCGTTTATCAAGTCTGTCACTATTTATAGCGTCGGGGAGGGTCTATGCAGTGATCTAATGGAGTATATCACCATAATACCTGTCCACATATTTCTAGTATTTCAACGTCAGAAAACTACGCTTTCTTTGATATAATTCTTGCCTGGTCAGCAAATCTTTGGTTTGTAGAATGAAATCTTGCAGAATCTGACCAAATTTTGTTCATCTTTTTTCTTATAACTTCTTTATGCTTGTAAAACAACAACAGATTACATTTTTATCTTCTCTTGTCCATTTTTTTCTGTTTGTGTCTCTCGAATGCATTGTTGCTTTGTTTGTTTTTTTGTAAGTATATCTGAAATTAAGACAGCCAACATTCGAACGATGCCTGGCAGGTCCTCCTTGTGGGCTATTAAGGGAGCACCTATCGATCATGATTCTCAGACTCGTCATTTGTTTCATGTTGATTTGTAATTGTATTAGAGATTTTTCATAGGTAGCATAATGTGGCTATACCAGACTGGTTGATTATTATCGCAGATGTTACTTGGTATTCGTCCAAGAAAGAATAACCTACAGCGAGCCACAAAAATGAATATTTCAAAGTTTCTAAGCTTTTACTTACCACTACTCTCTTCTAATTCTTTTTGCCCAGTCAGCTGGCGGGGGGGCTGTAGAATACACTGACTGCACCTCTGCAGAGGGGTAAGACCCCCCCTAACGAGTGTCCTGGATATGACACTAAACAATCTGATGGTGAGGTTGCAGCAGTGCTGGAGCTTTGGGGAATGCAGAGTACCCCTTCATTGCCATCGCTCCCAGGTCCACTCAGGCCCGGAGTGGTAGCACCTGACAGGGCCTTATCTATGGGTTAAATAGAACTAACAGCATACTTATGCTAAAATGAATTGAGTAAACTGAATAGCTCGAAATAGAAAAGTTTTTGACAATTAAACCGTACTTACACTTAAACTGCGTGCTTATGCTTAACTGAATTATTTGAAATAGAACTGTTTTTCGAACATAAAATTGTATTTACACGGAACTGAATTATTACATATGACTGCTTAAATAGTTTGAAATGGAAATGTTTTTGACAATTAAACTGTGTACTTATACTAAACTGAATTGTTTTCAATAGAACGGATTATTTACATAAAAATGGATTTGGTGTTAAATAACCTACAAAGGTTGATATGCCATAAAACCAAACAAACTAAACCAATCTTTTTATTCTAACCTGATATCGGCTGCTGCTGATTTGTTTACTGAAATCTGTTCAGAATATCTAGACATTTTCCAAACAGTAGTGAAAATGTAAAGGCTAGAGTGTTGGACTGTGGTCTCTAAGTGGACGAGTTCGAAATTCTAGTCGCATTATTATGTTCATCTTCAAGCTAATCCTATTTACCAACCCCTCCGCTCGGGCAGGATATGACACAAGATCAATTTTTAAACGGAGTTTAACAGGTTTGAATTCAGAGTTTTCCTTCTCCTAGACTAGTTGCCTCACCAAGGCTGAAGAACCTAGTCTGTCCTACTATTTATCCACAGCTGGAGGGAGAATAATTGGATTCATACCTTTCCCAAGGGTATTAGTGCTATGTGAAGTGCAATCAGTCTCGTCCAGGATTTGAACTCGAGTCGCCGTGTCCAATTCCTGCGACGATAACAATTACACCACGGGCACTTCATTTTCAAGCTAATACCTTTTTGGAAAGGCATGAACCCCCTATTCTTCCAACAATAGGTTAAATATTATCATCGCTAAAATTCTAAAAAATGGGCTTTGGCATTAAATAACCCACGAATGTTTACATGCCATTAAACAAGGAAACCAAACTAAGCTGAATTCGGTAGTGTGTCTCCAGTTCTGGATTTCTTGTGAGTGTAGAGTTACCTCTTCATGAGACTGAATATTTATCGCTATGTAACATAGGACCAACGTGTTGTGCTGTAAAGAAAGAAGTTCACAGAAAAAGAAATACTCAAACTCAAAGGTAAGGGAAGAAAATATAGCAGTCGTTTATTATTCACTTAGGGCTATGATCGTTGCAACTCGAAAAGTTCATTTTAGTTACGTTCTTCTTCTCCCTTCCTCTTGGTGGTGATGGCGGTGTGGGTGAGAGCTGGCTGTTGACACACCCCTGACAGATAGGTCGTAGCAGACTGGGGTAGGACGGGTCGGGGCCTCGGAACCTTTGACGCGCCTGTTTTGAAAGCTGCCTTTAACTCTCCCAAAATCTCCTGACTTTTTTTCATATATAGAGATTTTGGGGAACAAATCGAAGATCCCTGAATGTTCGATATCACCAGTGAAACTGTCGTGAAACACGTGATAATTCATTTGTGATTATTTTAAAATCACGTCTAACTTTGCAGGTCATTCTGCCCGCACGTGCTAGTCTCGTGACACCTTCACTGACTGACGACAGCGCCCGTCCGTAATATTACTATCATATTCCACCAGAAAGGATTTCATGTAAGATCTTTTTTTTTTATAATGGGGGTTTTAGGGACGAGGCTAATGCCCTGCAGGACTATATTGGTCATTGGCTCATTAAGTGCAATATGAGGCATATGACCCGGCTGGAACTCGGACTCACTAAGTTGAATGTTAGTCTGGCACGTATACCTGCTCATAGCTTGAACTAGACCCGAAGTCCTAGAACAATACTTGTTGCATATTGACCTCCGACCCGGCCAAGCTGTCAAAATAAGAAATGCACCTGTGTAAATAACAGGTGCATCCAGACGAGGATTTCAGGGGATAATCTTGACTGTCGGTGGTTTGAATTGAGTGGGCGTAAAACAATAATATAACTCAGTGCACAGGAATTTCGAATCAGTTGGGGAGAAGATGCTGGAATGAGAAGCATGTCCCAGCAGAGACTGGGCCCCTAGACCCTCGGTTGAGCAGCCCAGGAAAACGGGAAAGAAAGGCTATGATAACCAAAAGAGTTGGTGGGGGTCAATATGTTGCAGTCTTTGTTTGGTCTCCAATTCACCTCTCACACAATAATACCCTTCGTAACCCTTTCGAACCCTTTCAAAAAAAGTGAGAGGTATATTTTTTTTAAAGAACTGTCTCCGCGCGTCTTTATTGTGTAGAATATGATTCTGTCTGCATATGTGTATGTATAGTTGGTTGTGACTCTACAACATACTGTGCTGTCAATAATTGTTCGCCCCCCCCAAAGCTGCCCCAGCCAAAGCTGGGGGCCATTCATGTTATATAGTCACATATGCAGCTTCACATCTACATACATGCACATATATATGTAGAATAATTCACTGGGTTGTTCAAGGGTTGCATGTGAGAGGGAGCTGGAGAACGAACATAAACTGTAATTTCTTGACCCCACTGTTATGACCGTCACGTTGTGTCTATCTTGTTCTCCTGATGCTGGGGTCCACTCCATCGGGGTTCCCGAGAGCCCCCTCGGTCGGGTGTAGCTTTCCTTACCACATCTGGTCTCTAGCTGTCTGGAATCCTCCTGGCAACTGCTTCTTGGACTCGAACTCAACTGAGTTAAATAATAATTCAACGTCCACACGATCGCCCACTGGATCTTTGAAATCGCATGTTTAATCGTCATCAAGCGGAAATAACTGTCATGCAGTTCAGAGGTCACTCTCTTCCGGTGCATCAGTCTGTATTGGCACAGTGGGACCTTCACCTTGTCCCATATCATAAGCCTTAATTCGCCCACGCGATCTCTTTCGATTACTGGCCATTGGAATGTGTCACTTCCTTCCGGTGCATCGCCTTGGAATAGCATTTTTTGGGGGCCGGGTCGAAGGTCAAAACATAACATTCAGCCTCGAATCTATCATTAACCTTGAGAACTATCCGGCACGAATGCCAAACGGTCCCGTTAAAAAGCCTGGTGCAGCAAGCTCGAACGCGCGCTGCTGACTGAATATCTATCGCTGCCTTCCACCAGAGTGGATTTCACACAAAGTCTTTTTTATAATGCGGGTTTTAGTGCAGTGGGATGAGATGTCAGGCATGTACCTCGACTTGTGACCTGCTGGGCTATGTTTGTCACCTCTTCATTTGACTGGCTTTGATATAAAGAAACTTAAGTAGGATTGGTACGTCTGTTTTTACCCAACACATCCGCTAAGAGCAATTTCTTATTTTAAACGGATTACAACTGTTTTGAATTTTCTTTCTTCTTGACCAATTACCAGAAACAGTTTGCCCTACCATTTACCAATAACTGAAGAGTGTATAGTTTTCTCAGACCCTCAACTGCGAACAGAGTTTGGGTTTCTTGATAGTTGACTATTCATATTTTGGTCAGTATTGTTTGAGCAGGAGAAAGATGAAATCCAAAAAAACGGCTCCATAAAAACCTGTTTCTACAGGAACATCGCCAAAGAGGAAAGTAGGAAGCTGAGTTACTGAGTTGCTACAGTAGACTATTAGGAGCAAAATGAACCAAGTCCAATGTTGCAAAATTATGAACTTCACTATTTGCCTCTTTCAACCCATTTGGCGTGAACTATGAAATATACTAACTGCTTTTCTGCAGAGGGGTAAGACTCCAGAGTTGATTGACCAAAGGGTTAGGGTTAGGGTAACTATGTTGAGGTTTTGAAGGAGTCCAAGAAGAGATTCTGTCGGAAGAGGCCTGCACTATTCAAATTGGGATAGTGGCATTTCCACCAGGACAACACAACTCCATCCTTGTCACAGATTATTTGACCAAGATGGGCATCAAGACAGTTCCTCACCCTCCCAATAGTCCAGACCTTTCCCACACTGACATCAAACTGTGCACTTATTGTATATGTGGACATACGACGGTCCTTATCAATGAAATTCTTTATTTGGCCAATCAACTCTGGTGTTCTGACTTCCTTACTCCTCCCACACCTCTCATCATCCCTCACAGATTCCCTGCCTTCCTTGAATCTCTTATGCCTCTCAAAAACTGATGCTCGATTCATCCAAGATGCTCCAAAAGCTGTCTGAAGCATTTCATACGTTTCTGTGGCATTTTTCCAAGTTTAAAAGAAAATTTTATTGCATATTGTTCTTCTAAAGTGTCTTCACGTCCAGACAGCATTTTTGCAAATCACTAGCTGTTACAATCAGGTTTTAGTAGGATGTATTGCAATTGCTGCTGTAGCTGTTCATTTGGACCTGGCATAAAAAAAGGTCAGTCATCTCATAAGATGTATAGCAATAACATAGTGAATTTTCAAGAGTCTACGACAATTTTAAATTCCAGTACAAAAAAAAAAGTCTGGAAACTTATAGAAAGACCTCGTTACCGGCAAAAAAAATTACCGACTCCAACTACGCCGATGACATTGCGATTTTGGCAAATGCACTCGCCCAATCCGAAACACTACCGCATACTCCGGAACGAGCCGCCGTGGGCATTGGCCTCCATGTCAATGCACACAAAACGGAATACTTGTGCTTTAATCAAACAGGCGACATTTCCACACTAGACGGTAGCTCTCTGAAACTAGTAGACAAGTTCACCTACCTAGGAAGCAGTGTCTTATCAACCGAAAAAGACATCGACACGCGGCTAACGAAGGCATGTACTGCTATCGATAAGCTATCGGTCATATGGAAGTCAGACCTGACCGATAAAATGAAACGCAGTTTCTTCCAAGCAGCGGTCGTCTTGATACTGCTATATGGATGCACTATATGGACGCTAACTAAACGGCTGGAGAAGAAGCTAGACGGCAACTACTCGAGAATGCTGCGAGCAATTTTGAACAATTCCTAGCGACAGCATCCCACAAGGCACCAATTGTACGGTCACCTACCTCCCATCACGAAAACTATCCAAGCTAGACGAACTAGACACGCAGGACACTGCTAGAGAAGTAGGGACGAGCTCATAAGTGATGTACATATGGCCGAGCAAAAGCAGGACGACCAGCTCGAACCTACATACAGCAACTATGTGAGGATACGAGATGTAGTCCTGAGGACCTGCCAGAAGCAATGAACGATAGGAAGAAGTGGCGAGAGAGGGACAGGGATATCCATGCTGGCGGCACGACATGATGATGATGATTTGACATTATATCAATTTTTTATGAATTGTTTCATGCCAAATTTGGTTCATTAATAGATATTTGATTGGTTGGTTGGGTTTTATGGCATATCAACCTTTGTCAGTTATTTAACGCCAAATCCATGTTATACAAATAATCAGTTCTATTTCAAACAATTCAGTTTAGCATGAGTACACAGTTTAATTGTCAAAAACATTTCTATTTCAAGCTCTTCAGTTTATTCCAACAGTTCTAATTCGGGTATTTCTCTTGAGTATAAGTACAGATTTTGTTTACACACAGTTAGATGTCAAAATAGTTCTATATAAAACAATTCAGTTTAGTGTATGTACAGTTTCAATGTCAAAAACAGTTCCATTTCAAACAATTCAGTTTAGCACGCAGTTTAAATGTACGTACAGTTTAATTGTCAAAAACATCTTTATTTCAAGCTATTCCGTTTAGTCAAACAGTTCTAATTCAAGCAATTCAGTTAGTAATATTTAACCCATAAATAGGGCTTTATCAAGTGTTAGCATTCCGGGCCAAAGTGAAACTGGGAGCAATGGTAACGAAGGGGTGTTCTGCATTCCCCAAAGCGCCAGCATCACTGGAACATCACTGTTTAGTGTCATATCCAGGACACTCTGCAAAGGTGCAGTCGGTGTATTCTACAGCCCCAGCTAACTAGGGAAATAAATCTTTGATGATGATAATAACAATCTTCTGAATGTTCATTTGAATTTTTTTAAATTGAACTTTTTTATTTGTCAATAATGATTTGTTTTCACACAGTTATATGATATCAATTCAGTTCAGTTTCTTTGTTTAATGGCATATCAACCTTTGTTAGTTATTTAATGCCAAAGCCACCCTTCAAGTAGAACAACAGTGATGCTATTTAACCGATAGCTGGGAGGATAAGGGGGTTCATACCTTTCCCAAGAGTATTTGCCCGAAAGTGAACGTAATAGCGTGACTGGAGTTCGATTCCACAGTCCATCGCTTTAATCATTACACCACGAGGACACCCCCTATATGATATCAAGTATTTCTATCTAATATAAAAAATTTGCACAGTTATATGGTTTCAAGTATTTTCATCAAATACAAATGATTTATATTCAGCTTTCGGGTAAGATGGTTTTTTAAAGATATACCAAATTATTGATGATAACTTTTCAGATATTTGAAATACTGAGCTTTCTTCAATCATTCACCAAAATATGCAGAAAAAGGTATACATTAAGTTTTAAACATCAAGTAAGTTTGCCTAACTTCCAATCTCATTTTAAACTTTAAATTCAAATTTAATTTCACGGTTTACACAACAGTCGATTTTGCTTTAGAATCGGACCCACCAACGATTCAAAAGTGTAATAATTTAGCTATATGTATTTCCAGTTTCTTAATGGAGACTTTAGGGGCGGGGTCACACACACACACACACACACACAAGCATACAGGATACAGAAGCAAAATATGGAATAATTTCTAAAACGTACTTTTTGACTAATAAGTCCAATTTTTGAAAAAAGCGCGATGAATCTAAATTTTTCATTATTAACTCAAGCGCTTTTCCATTAAAATTCAGCCAGATTCAGCAAGAAAAGAAACGACAAAGAATCTATGATATATTTAACGCCGAAACCAAAGAAAAAAATTCCAAAATGATTGAAGTTTATTTATGGCCTCCATCAAGCCCAGATCTTTGCCCCCTTGATTACGCAATATGGGGCGTTTTTGAAAAGCAAAATGAATGCAACTTCCCATCCAAATATTGGTTCCCTTAAGATAGGAGGAATGGAATAAGATGTCAGAAGAATTTATTTTGAAAGCATGCAAATCGTTTCGAAGACACGAGATACAATAATTGAAAAAAATGGCGGCCATATTGAGAAAATTTACTATTTTGTGTCTATCTTCTTATTTTGTTGTTTACTTTAAAAATTGAAATTAATTTTGTTTAATAAAAGGGTCGTTTATTATTGTACTATAACTTTCCTAATCTAGCTGCTGCACCTTGTATACATAAGGAAGAAAGGAAAAGAGAGAGTCGGCTGCGGCTGTAGAATACACCGACTGCATCTCTGTTGAAAAGTAAAACACTCTTCCAACACACACCATGGATTGTCCTGGCTATGATATTATATGTTGAATAGTAATATAAGTGCTAAATAGCTGTATTTGAAACCATTTAACTGTGTGAAAACAAACAGGCTCTGCTTCATTTGAAAATGTTACCCTCAAGCCATTCGTTAACAAATTACATATAAGATATACAACCTGGATTTTGGATTAAATAACCCATATTCCCAAAGTAATCAACCAACCAATAGATAGATAGATAGATAGATTATGAGAGAGATTCAGACAGATGGATAAAAAGTGTAGAAATTAATGAAATAAGGAAAATCAAATAAAAAGTCAAATGAAAAAAAGAATAAAAACGACATAAGAAAGAAAGAAAGAAAGAAAGAAACCAGGAAAAACGAATAACCAAAATGAATAACCAATTTTTTTTAATAAAAGAAATGGAGCCAAAAGAAAGAAAGAAAGAAAGAAAGAAACACATTGCAAATGGGATATTGTCAGTCTTTGTCTCATAAAAAGATATCAGAAATACCAAGACAATTTCCAAAGTCAAAGGTCGGACAAGAAAAAAAATTGAATGAAAGACAAACAGACTAACGAAAAGAAACGGAAACAGAGACTCGATGTGTGACAGAGTGACAGAAAGACGGACGGACAGACAGAGAAAAAATTAGAGAGAGGCAGTGTTTTTGACAGGGAAAGATAGACAGAGAGAATGCGTGTTAGTGTATGTCACAGACAGAGAGACAGACAAATAAAAATGAGACAGAGAGATAGAGATAATGTCTGTATGAGAGAGAGAGAGAGAGAGAGAGAGAGAGAGAGAGAGAGAAACAAACAAACAAACAAACAAACGAATAGATTGACTGACAGATAAAAATGAGACAGAGAGATAGAGATAATGTCGGTATGAAAGAGAAAGAGAGAGAGAGAGAGAGAGAGAGAAAGAAAGAGAAAGGGAAAGAGAAAGAGAAAGAAAGACAGAAATAAACAGATTGACTGACAGATAAAAATGAAACAGAGAGAAAGAGATAATGTGTGTATGAAAGAGAGAGAGAAAGAGAGAGAGAGAGGGAGAGAGAAAGAGAGAGAGAAAGAGAGAAAAAGAGAGAGAGAAGGAGAGAGAAACAAACAGACAGATTGACAAGCAAAAACAGAGACTGAGATTGTATATGCGAGACTAAGAGATTGGCAGAAAGAAAGAGAGAGAGAGAGAGGGAGAGAGAAAGAGAGAGAGAGAGAAAGAGAGAGAGAAAAAGAGAGCAATGCATGTATGTGTATATGTATGTGAGACAGACAGAAAGTGACAGAGAGAGAGAGAGAGAGAGAGAGAGAGAGATAGAGAAGAAAATACAAAAAAAATGAAAAATACATAAATTGCAGTAACAATAAATAAATAAATAAATAACCATATTTGTGTGTTCTGTCGTTTCCACAGCAAAACAACAAATGCAAAAAATCTTTCTTTTATTCAGTAAAATATTTTTTTAATTTGTATTTTTTCGTGAAAAGCAAAGAGAAAAAAAGTTTTATTTTGAATCCAGTGTGAATAGGCACTGTTAAATTAGATTAATAAGAGCACTTTAAAGGACAACAAAAAACACCGTGAAAAGACGCAGTCAATCGCAGTCGACGCTATTGAATAAAACCAGCCAAACTTATAATACTCATTCAGATTGGTTCTATTTTTAATCCACCATCTTGATATTTTTTCAATTACATATTTTTACCGTCTCCACATTTAATTATTTTTCTAATTACAAAGGTTGTCCCCGTTATCGGAGGGAAAAATTCAAATGTACGTTTAACACAATTTGGAGGAAAAGGATAGACTCGAAAAAGAGAAAAGTTTGATAGAATTTCAGGTAAATCTCGCGGGAGAATGAATCGCTCGAGAATCAACGACGGTCTTTTCTCAAGAATAAATCCAGACAAGTTGTTTGTAAACCAATATTTGATTACCTTGTCGACGGGGATTTTAATATGTTGACTGTATTCCCCGACTTGTGACGGATTTTATGGGCTGCAATTCAGTGGCCCCAAGACTAGAGAAGACCCCAAATGGCCGTCTAGTCTTCTGTCTCAGATAAAACTAAAGATAGGAGAAAGAATAGACGAAATTTATTTGATTTCAGATTTAATAAGGCTTTTCTGAGCTTATTAGAAACAAATTAAAGCATTTGATACCAACAAACTACTTTGTGGAGTTTGAGACTGAAGGTCAGGGGCAATGGGCAAGTCGGTGTTGCCGTTAGATATCTGATTCCATATTTTGGTTATTTATTTTACCCTCACGTTGGTTAGTCGGTGTAATGCCCTGCCCAAAAAAGTCACAAAAAGAATTATACAAAAGAAAAGACAGCAACAGATAAGAGACGAAGACGTTTCTTTTATACTTTCCTTTGTTTACTGGGTTCAACAAATATTCCATGAAGGGGGGAGTTTTTTTCTGAATACATTGAAATGGTTGAATCCCCCAGTTAAGGTGTCAAAAATACGTTAAATCGTTTCATGTATGTATTTGTCCTCATTTGATATTCCAGGCTTCCATAAGGGTTAGTTTTCTTTTGGAAGTTTGTCAAAGTCCGGTAATGGGTTAGTTTATAGTTCAGTTGTAGGTCTTGTATATTTCGGCATAATGCTGACCGAGAGAGGGCTGCTTCTGAGTGAAAGGGACTAACTGACGCTACGTCCAAAGACGTATGCGTAGTGCCCAAACACCAGAAAGCAACGATGTTATCAAAACGCTGGTCACTACCTGAAAGAGAAAGAATGCCTGGTCCCCTTTGTCAAGAGGAATGCCTTTTTTCTTTTACGCATGCGTCATCCCCTTTTCCTGTCAGGGACCTCTTGGAGTTTCTGCAAATTTAAGTTTTCCTTCTTTTTTTTTAAAATTCAATTTAAAATTTTTTTGTATTTATTTATTCTTTCCCTACAAGTTCAGTTAAATTTAATGGAAACCTTCGAAGGGACACCATTTAGAATTTGACACGTTTTTTTTATATAGACATAAATTTTCTATGTAGCTTCTTGGTTTTACAAAATTTAACTATATTTAAAAAAAGGATTCTAGTTAGATTAAATCATCATCTATACGTATTAGTGCTTGAAAACTTTCACTGTGTGAAAACAAATATTCATACTTATAATCCTTAATTGTGGGTAAACAAATGATTGATATTAAATAGAATTTTTAGAGTTAGATAAAAATACTTGAAACCATTTAACTTTTTATCAGCAAATATTCATACTTCGAATCCTTAATTGTGGGTAAACAAATGATTGATATTAAATAGAATTATTAGAGTTAGATAAAAATACTTGAAACCATTTAACTTTTTATCAGCAGATATTCATACTTGGAATCCTTAATTGTGGGGAATTAAATAGAATTATTAGTGTTAGATAAAAACACTTGAAGCCATTTAACTTAGTGCAAACAAATAAGTTCTGGCGCATTAAAAAATGTTACCATTAAACTATTCGATAACAAATCATATAAATAATGGATCACTGCGAACACTCAGTAAACAACCTACATTTTAGATTTTGACGTTTGTTTTTATATGCATATATGTTTTTCATGAAACTTTTTTGTATTACAAAATTTAGGCTACTTTGCTGTATTTTTGTTCAATTTTACCATTCATTAAAGACGGACATAAACTTAGTGTAAAATTGTACATATTAATAAAAATAAAGATGAAAAAATAAAGAAATGTATACAAAATGAAAGGGCAAACTTATTTCATGAAAAGAAACCAAATTCTATTACCCTATGGGCATCTTAAAGCCTAAAATCCGGCCATGGAAAGAACCCTCTTAAAGGGGTGGGCTAGATAACGCAATCAGCTATATTCGGAGAAGTAGTGAGATTCCAGTTTGGGAATTTTGGAAAATGTGAAGCAAAATAACGCCCAAATAATAAACATTACTATGTGGTATTGTGTTACTGAATAAAAGTTTTGACGTTTAAGATCAACCTGTTAAAATACTTGATATCATGGGTAGAATATGAATCTTAAATAACATTTGAACTTGGTATGGTAACTGATCAATGAGTGGTGGCTAGAAGAATGTTATTCGGACTTTATAATGAAGTGACACCGCCGGCTTAGAGATATGTATATTTGCACGCACATACACGTGCTATGTCAGCTGAAGACCACCTCTTTCCCTCCTGTCTTTTAATCTAACGAACTTCATGATCTGAATAATCTCATTTACGTAAATATAGTGGTTTTATTTCAAATAAAACACGCACATTGCAAATATGACCATATATAGAAGATATATTACATAATGCCTTATAATTCCCGAGCTGACGTGGTTTGCTTGTTGATTTATCCGTATGATACTAAGTCTTACGTAAAGTTGGGCGGGTTTCGACCTAGCTTCAAGCGTCCTACGTGTCTAGCCACACTGAAGAGTTGTGATACAACGAAACAGTCTGTCTGCGGATGCCAATATATATATATAAAATATGTATATATATTTTTTTATATGATATATATATATATCTATATATATATATATATATATATATATATATATATAAAGATAGAGAGAGAGAGTGAGAAAAAAACCATAAGCAGCGTTCAGCAGTGCTGACAGTTTACGAGTACTGATCCTCAGGGGTCACCTCGCCCCAAGTTTTTACCCCCTCTCGTGGGGCTAGGTTTATTGCCGGGCATCTGAAGCGCCTCTTTTTAGGGGAATGCTGACGACGCATTTTTGGAACTGCCGGGTATGTTGGGGCTACGGCCCTGGACCTGGTTCCCACACTAAAACGAATTTTTGCCGCACTCGCGCATACGTGAGGTGCTCGACAAATAACCATATAGTTACCTCGCCGTTCGTACTACCAATGCTCCTGTCCAACCACAACCAACACTGCTGACCTCAACCAACCCCAAAAATCAAGAAGAAAACTCCGAATTTAAGCCTGTTAAACTCCGCTTAACATTTGTTCCTGTTGGGTTTAGTTTGGTTTCTCGGGTTTTATGGCATATCAACCTTTGTAGGTTATTTAACGCCAAATCCATTTTTATGTAAATAATCTGTTCTATTGAAAACAATTCAGTTAGGTATAAGTACACAGTTTAATTGTCAAAAACATTTCTATTTCAAACTATTCAAGAAGTTATATGTAACAATTGAGTTAAGTGTAAATACAGTTTCAATGTTTGAAAAACAGTTCCATTTCAAATAATTCAGTTAAGCCTAAGCAAGCAGTTTAAATGTAAGTACGGTTTAATTGTCAAAAAACATTTCTATTTCCAGCTATATGTTTACTCAAACAATTCAGTTTAGCATAAGTATGCTGTTAGTTCTATTCAACCCATAGACAGGGCCCTATCAGGTGCTACCACTCCGGGCCAGAGTGTACCTGGGAGGGATGGTAATAAAGGGGTACTCCGCATTCCCCAAAGCTCCAGCACTGCTGGAACTTCACCACCAGACTGTTTAGTGTCATATCTAGGACACTCGTTGGGGGGGTCTTAACCCCTTTCTGTTGATGTTTTTGGTAAATATAGACAAAACCATGTCAGTGAGGACTTGAATACCTTGACTGTATCCCCTGTAGAGGAGTACCCAGCCCACTTTTTGATGATGACAATGCTCAAGTTCTGAAAACCTGTCGAATACTCCTCCATTGTCAAAATCCACTCAAACCATGGTTCTAGTACTCGTTAGGGTCCCTTCTATTGGACAAATATATTTGTTTTAACATTATTTGAATTACATAAGAATACTTAAAACTGTAAAACTATGTTAAAAGAAAAGATTATTAAAAAGAATCATAAAAGTTAAATTGGAATTCGTGAAACAGTTGATAAAATGTCTTGAAAATTATCATTTAATAATAATTAATCACTTATAATAATTATTGACAAAGGATTATTATTAATTAATTGAAAACATATATATGCTTGCAATTTACAGATGTTTCATAGGAATCCTTGAAACCCTGTCAGTATGATCAAATTATTTGTTTCAGATAGGAATACTTGAAACCATGTGAGCGGTGTTAAATTATTTGTATTAGATAGGAATGCTTGAAACCATTTGAGTGCGATTAAATTATTTGTATTAGATAGGAATACTTGAAACCATTTTCATCATCATCATCATGTCGTGCCGCCAGCACGGATATTCCTGACCCTCTCTCGCCACTTCTCCCTATCGTTCATCGCCTCTGGTAGGTCTTCAGGGCCACATCTCGTATCCTCACATAGCTGCTGAATGAATGTTCGAGGTGGTCGTCCTGCTTTTGCCCGGCCATATGTGGGGGTCCATAAGAGTACATCACTTATGAGCTCGTCGCTGCTTCTCCAGCAGTGTCCTGAATGTCTGGTTCGTCTTATTTGGATAGTTTTCGTGATGGGAGATAGGTGGTCGTATAGTTGGTGCCTTGTGGGGTGTTGCCGCCAGGACTTGTTCAATATTGCTCGCAGCATTCTTGTGTAATTGCCGTTTAGCTTCTTCTCCAGCCGTTTAGTTAGCGTCCAAGTGGTGCATCCATACAGCAGTATCGATACGACCGCTGCATGGAAGAAACTACGTTTCATTTTATCGGTCAGGTCTGATTTCCATATGATCGATAGTCTATCGATAGCTGACCATGCCTTCGTTAGCCGCGTGTCGATGTCCTTTTCGGTTGATCAAACGCTGCTTCCTAAGTAGGTGTAGTGCAATTAAATTATTTGGATTAGATAAAAATACTTGAAACCACTTAGTATGCCCAAATTATTTGGATTAGATTTGAATACTTGAAACCATACAACTGCGTACAAATCATTTGTATTAGATACGAATACTGGAAACCATTTACATGTGATCAAATTATTTGTATTTGATAGTAATACTTGTGAACTGCAACCAAATTATTTGTATTAGATAGGAGTACTTGAAACCATTTACGTGTAATCATGTAATTTGTACTAGGAATACTTCAAACCATTTTAGTGTGATAGAATTATTTGTATTAGAGATGAATACTTAAAACCATTTTAGTGCGATTAAAATATTTGGTACTTGTCTTTAATTGGAATCATTTTGAGATGAGGCTTTTAATCTGAGAATTAATTTTTATTTATTGCGGACTTTTCCCCCTCATCTTGGTAGTTTTTGTGTTGTTTCTTCTTTCACTACGTTTCGGCCAAATTTCACCTCTGGCCTTCTTCAGGTGATTTTTACAGCGACCTCGGATAGGAATGCTGAGTCTTGTAACCGTATCCCCAGTAATTACTGCCTTCCATAGTTGTTGTCTATCGCACCACGTTTTTGACCAAGTAAACCTATGGCCGGCTTGGGTAGGATTTGAAACCGCTACCTTCTGACAATGCTCACCTGGAACCGAAGAGACTCAACGCCTCTATCCGCTGCGATCAAGGATAGATTTTTTGGTCTTATAAATCCTTATCTGGTCTTCCAGAGTCTGGTCCGTACCGAATTTTTTGTACTTGTCTTTAATTGGAATCACCTGAAGAAGGCCAGAAGTGAAATTTGGCCGAAACGTAGTGAAAGAAGAAACAACACAAAAACTACCAAGATGAGGGGGAAAAGTCCGCAATAAATAAGAATTAATTCTCAGATTAAAAGCCTCATCTCAAAATGATTAAAAAAAAAAATCACCTGAAGAAGGCCAGAGGTGAAATTTGGCCGAAACGTAGTGAAAGAAGAAACAACACAAAAACTACCAAGATGAGGGGGAAAAGTCCGCAATAAATAAAAATTAATTCTCAGACTAAAATATTTGGATTAGATAAGAATACTTGAAACCATTTTAGTGTGATAAAATTGTTTGTATTAGATAGGAATACGTGAAACCACTTAAGGGTAATCAAATTATTTGTATTAGATAGGAATACTTGAAACTGCACAGCTGTGTGCCAACAAATAATTATTTTCAAATGCGAATAGTGACTTGAAATAGATAACAGGATGGGTGATGGATGAAATAGTCTCGATGGTGAGGCCCCAGTTCTTAAGCTTCTGAGTGTGGAGTATCACGTCATTGCCATTATTCTCAGGCTCGCTGTGACCCGAGGGGATAAGTATCTGTCAAGTTCACATCTATAGGCCAAATAGAACTGTTCAATCATTCACAAATGATTATTATTATTAGTGTGAAAATTATTTGTATTTGATATAGATACATGAGACGACACGACTATGTCCAAATTATTAGATAGGAATACTTCATATCATAAAAACGTTAGTGCAAAACCCCGACAAAAAAAAAATTTTACGAAACAACTCGACAAAAAGTGTAAATATAAACCTACAATGAACGCGATTCCCAAACCTCTAGATACAAAATAACCCAAGACGAGGAGGGATCATGCCTTTAAAATAACTACCGAAAGAACTTAAATATAAAAATGAAGTAAGTGTAATTCCCTTACCTCAGGATACAAAATATCCCTAGACGAGGGATCATGCCTTTAAAACATCTCCACAAAAAGTGTAAATATAAAGGTACAATGAACGTGTTTCCTTAACCTCTGGATACAAAATATCCCTAGACGAGGGATCATGCCTTTAAAACATCTCCACAAAGAATGTAAATATAAAGGCACAATGGACGTGTTTCCCTAACCTCTGGATATAAAATAATCCTAGAAGAGTAAACTTGCTGTTGAAACAACTAAACCGAACTGTCTAACGTCGACTTTCCTTCTGATAAATCTATCAGTTTTGGATTGCTTTGTTTTTAAATTTTTCGCCATTTTTGTGTGTGTGTGTGTGTGTGTGTGTGTGTGTGTGTGTGTGTGTGTGTGTGTTATCTCAACATTTCTAATAATAAGGACGCTCAAGCAAAAAATAGTCAACTAGATAGATAGATAGATAAATAGATAGATCTGAAGACTGAGATAGATAGATAGACAGATAGATAGACAGATAGATAGGTAGATGCCAACCATATTTCAATATGAAAAAATAATTTGGGATATTAAGATAATGAACAACTATACCTTTTGCTAGGAATCCATGATTATTTTTTTATTGGGCAGATAAAATGTATCTGTATAAATCAATAATCAATCAGTAAGTGATTTCGACTTTTACAAAAATAATTATCAACGGAAAATAGGTACTTGAGGAAAAAATAATGAATAATGAGTCTGAGAGAATATTCGAAAGATTTATTGACCTTGAGTCACATCATATTACACGTAAACTGAAAGATAGATAGATAGATAGATAGATAGATAGATAGATAGAAAGAAAGGGAGGGGAAACTTACAGATAGACAAACAAACGGACATATAGATAGATAGATAGATAGATAGATAGATAGATATGAATAGACTGAGATAGATAGATAGATAGATAGATAGATAGATTTTTTTTCCACGGATTTTTATCTTTCTTTTAGATTTTCATTGCTCTTCATTTAATTTGATTTCACAGAATCGGATTTAAATATTTACCATGCTAATATTTGAAGGCAACTTAAAAACCTTTACTGATTGTTCTTCAGTTGCCTGAGGAAAATACATTTGAAAAATATATTTGATGATGCTTCTGTATTCTTACTGAAATTCTTATCCATGTAAAAAAATTTACACTGTTTTTTTTTTTTACGTTTTAGTTTGCGGTACAATATATTACGTGATCGACGCAGTTCAAGCCTTATCAAAAGGTATGCACACTAGTGCGTTGTATTGCGCTAGATGGTGCGTAGACACGTTGTGCATTAATTCATTCTTCTTATGACTTGAAAGCCAGCAAGATTGATGTGCAACGTCTCTAATTCGGGAATTTATACTTTATGAGTTCAAGATGGGTTATGACGTCGTCGAAGAACCAACCCACCCCCAAAGTATTCTGGTGATATAACAAATTTTATGTTTTAAGGGTTCTTTGAGTGAATAAGAAAAAATTCTCTATGTATTACCAAAATTCTCATTATGTGTGTGTGTGTGTGTGTGTGTGTGTGTGTGTGTGTGTGTGTGTGTGTGTGTGTGTGTGTGTGTGTGTGTGTGTGGTTTGGTTTGGTGTTATGGCATATCATTCTTGGTTATTTAATTTCAAATCCGGTTTTTACATATATATTATTGAATATACATTTTTGCTATTTGGGAACATATTTTGTAAATACACATAGTTAAAGGATCAAACAGTTCTATTTCTTACTATTCAATTTAGCATAAGTCATTTGTTTGCACTCAGTTTGAATGCTAAACAGTTCTTTTTGACCCATAGATAAGACCCTATCAGGTGCCACCACTCCGGGTCAGAGTTTACCAAAAAGTGATAGCAATGAAGAGGTACATTCCCCAAAGCTCCTGCATTACTGGAGCCTCACTCTCAGATTGGTATATTAAGCAGGACACTCGTTGGAGTGTGGTCTTACCCTTCAGCAGAGATGCAGTTGGTGTATTCTACAGCATCAGCTGACTGGGTTGTTGTGTGAATGGGTACTGTAGAAATACCTCCCACCAATATGAAATAATGCTATTCCGGATTAAAAATCGGCCCGGCAATGGGTCGAAAATATAACAATTACTTATCTGGCATTCCAACGCTCATCTGGTGTTCATTCGAGGAGGGTAATTATAAATTGATCCGTGGGGGGGTGCTTTTCTACAAGCAGTATCCGTTTAATCAGGCAGAGTCAGCTGCTTGGCGCCTCCACCATCTAAAAATGACCTTGTGTCAAATCTGATTTGCTGGGAACTTGCATAGATCCTTCACACTGACTTTAAATCTCGCAATTACAGATTCACTAATCTTTGAAAATCGTTTCAATCGTCAAAGTTCGGTGTTCACCGGTCCACCCATAATTGTAACTAATTGTCAGTGAAAAATAAATAGTAAAATTTTGGCTAGATGAAGTTACCATAATCACTTGGCTAAGTTCACTTTCACGTCACAGGTTGCAGTTTAAAATGTGTGAGAATTTTCTATTTTAAGCTGTATATAAAAGTAAGTAAAGTTGGCGATCATCGTTAAGGGGGATCCGAAGGCTCCTTTTTCAATAGCTACAACACGGATTTGTAGGTAAGGGCGCCACTACTTCCGCTGGATTGTTCTAATTTACCTTTGATACGTACCTTATAATGCCGAGTGTTAAGCAAGGAGATGTCAAGTAGCATTTTTTAAGTTTTTGATATGACTCGACCAGAGATTGAACCCTGGTTTCCTAGGTCGTTGACGAACACTCTACCAACTAGATCAATGGGCCGAAGGTGGAAAATTACATCTGAAAAATATGGAGGAGGGTCTAGCTATGGCTTAAACAGAACCTCTTCTGTTCTTCTACAAGATGGCGTTGGAATTAGATTATCTTCAAAGGTTGATATGCCAATAAACAAAGAAACTATTTCTCGACATGAAAAGTTTAAAGTGGCAAACAAGTATTCTTCTATAACCAAGTACTATAATCATCCCCCACTTTAGACTACCCTTAAAATACTTTCGTATTTAAAATACCTTTATAATACACCAATAAACCCCCTTAATCGCCAGTAGAGGTTAGATATTAACGTTACTGTTTTTCTAAAAAAAAAAGGGCTTTTGTATTAAATAATCCACTAAGGTTGATATGCCATTAAGCAAAGAAACCATTACTCGATGTGAAAATTACAAAGTGATGGACCAGTTTTCTTTTATAGTCAAGTACCATAACGGTCCCCCATTTCTTTAGACTATCCTTAGAAGACTTCAGAATAGCTTTATAATACAACAATGAACCCCTTTATCCCCTAGCTATAGGTTAAATAGCTACTGTTCTTCTAAAAGGATGGCTTTGACATTAAATAACCCACTAAGGTTGATATGCATTTAAACAAAGAAATCTTTCGCGAGAGGGCTGTTATATATCAATATTACATTTTTCCTCAGGTCTAATTTTTTCCTACCGAAAAATCATTTTAATTTTTTTCTAAATATTGTAGGATATTTCAACTATCTATGAGGTTATTATGGCAATATAATCAAGAATTCCAATTGTTATGTAACTTTAAAAAGCTGGATTTAAAAAAAGATTCAAAATTCGGTTAGTGAAAATTATTTAATTTACGAAATTAGGAATTCATTATTGTAACACACTCGGGTTGTTAATCTGCGACAACGGTTAAAAAAGTTAAGTAAAAATTAAAGTGAATTGAACTGCTTCGATGATTGCTTTTAATGATTTCTTTTTATTGATTGTGACCCAAAGTTCTCAGAAGGGTAACACTCCTCGAAACGAGTGTCCTGGATGGCCCAATCTGTTGGTACTGTAGAATACACCGACCGTATCTCTATAGAGGGGTAACACTCCTCCAAACTTGTGTCCTTTGTCCCAGTTGGCTGGGCTGTAGAATACACCGAGAGATGCGCTGTAGAGGGATTGCACTCGCCAAACGAGTGTCCTGGATGGCCTAATCTGTTGGGGCTGTACAATACACCGACAGCATCTCTGTAGAGGGGTAACACTCCTCCAACCGAGTGTCCTGTGGACCAGTTGGCTGGGCTGTAGAATACTCCGAGAGATTCGCTGTAGAGGGGTAACCCCCCCAAGAGTATTTTAGATGGCCCAGTCTGTTGCGGCTGTAGAATACACCGACTACATCTCTGCACAGGGGTAACACTCCTCCAAACGTGTGTCCTGTGGCCCTGTTGGCTAGGAATGTACAATACACCGACTGTATCTCTGTAGAGGGGTAACACCCCTCCAACCGAGTTTCCTGGTAGCCCAGTCTTTTGGGACTGTAGAATACACTGATTGCCTCTCTGCAGAGAGGTAAGTCTCCCCCAACGAGTGTCCTGGTAGCCCAGTTTGTTGGGGCTGCAGAATACACTAACTGCATCTCTACCGAGGGTTAAGCCTCCCCCCGCCGAATGTCCTTGATATGAAACAAAATAATGTCATGGTGAGACTCGAGTAATGCTTTGGGGAATGGGGAACATTAACATCGCTCACAGGTCAACTCTGGCTCGGAGTGGTAGAACCTGATAGGTTCCTATCCATGGTTCAAATACAACTAAACTGTGTGATTAGGCTAAAATGAATTGTTTGAAATAGATTTGTTTATATGTATAAAAATTGATTTGGCATTGATTAACCTATAATGGTTGAAATGTCATAAAACCAAACCAATCCAAACCAAACCAAACTTAATATGGGTTTAGAATAAAAACAGACAAGTATTTAGTTAGCAAGCTTCAACTCAATTCGAAACAATTATTTAAGGAATAATTTACATAATTTAAAAAATGTTTTTGTCTCAGAGGAAGATTCTTTACGTGTCAAATTTAATTTCAAGAATTTCAAAAAATTACCGGTGAATTTTTAACGTCTCTAAAGAATTAATTTTTAGGAGGTGCCCGTGGTGTAATGGTTATCGTCGTAGGGAATGGACACGGCGACACGAGTTCAAATCCTGGGCGAGACTGATTGCATTTCACATAGCACTAATGCCCTTCGGAAAGGTATGAATCCAATTATTCTCCCTCCAGCTATGGGTAAATAGTAGGGTAGACTAGGTGGGGCAACTAGTCTAGGAGAGGGAAAAATTGACCTTGTGTCATATCCTGCCCGAGCGGAGGGGTTGGGTAAATATGCTAAAGAATTGATTTTCATTATATTCATGCTACTGAGATATATATCAATATAGTCTCATGATTATTTACAATCGGAGAATAGAATACAAGGCAATGATGTCAAAGATATGTTTCCATCAACACACCGTTAACAAAACAATCAAAAAACAAATGGCACCACAGAACAGCTGTCAAAAGAACAAATTACACAGTATCCAGCTGGGGTTGTAGAATACACAGACTGCATCTCTGCACAGGGGTAAGACTCCTCCAATAAGTGTCCAGAATACGACACTAAACAATCTGATAGTAAAGCTCTAGTCTTGAAGGTTTTGAGAATTCGGAGGATCCCTTTTTTGCCATTACTCCCAGGTCCACTGTTGCCTGCTTTGTAAGCCACTGATAGGGTCCTATCAATGGTTCAAATAGAACTGCTTGACATTTAAACTGCGTGCAATCAAATGACATGTTCTAAATTGAATTGTTAGATATATATTGAATAGAATTATTCCTCTTAGACATCCATAGTTGAAACTATTTAAGTGTTGAAACAATAGCAATACAAGTGTGCGAACAAATTAGCTCTCGTTTTAAAATGAAATTATCAACAAACTGTGTGCAAGCAAATGCTAAATTGAACTGTTTGAAATAGAATTGTTTGATGATTTGATTATCTGTAAATAAATGACTGATGTTTAATTTAATTGGTAGTGATTTATTGGAACTATTTAACTGTGTTCAAAAGAATGAGCCTAGGCTCATTTAAAAACATTATCAACAAAATGTGTTTACAAATCATATATATTTAATACATGGAGAAATGGTAGATTGTGGCGAATCTGACAAGGTTATAAAAATAAGCGGAAAAGTAGATAAATCAAACACTTAAAACGGGTTTAGTGGTAATATTTCGTTCTTTATTCAAGGAAGAACTTCTTCAGACTAAAAATGTTAACAGCAAAATGTGTTCAAAAGTCATATGTATATTTGATATATAAGTATAAAGAGGATTTGGCATTAAATAACCAACAATGGTTGATATGCCATAAAACCAAACCAAAGCAAATCCTCTATATTTAATATATATGTATAAAAAAGATTCAGCATTAAATAACTTACAATGGTTGATATGCCATAAAACCAAACCACACCAAATACCTGTGAAAATTCTGTTAAAACGGCAACCGTTCCTAAGATGTTGACTCAGTGTGGCTATCCTTGTCTCGAAAGGACGTTAAATTTCGAAAAAAACTGACAATTTGTGGCAAGCAAGACAAGCACATCCCCCTCACCAAATGTTATTGTTTAGTGTAAATATTGGATGTCATCTTCATTAAATTTTTTTTTTCGGTTTTATGTTCATTTATGTGGGGGTGCCGGAGATTTCCTTTGTATTTTTATGGGGGTCCACGAGAAGGACTCTGAAATTGATAGGAAGCCCGACTTAAAATAATTTGAAAACCACTGATCTCGAAGACTTACTAAGTGCAATGTCCTTTCGGGACAGATGGTCAGATAGATAGAGAGAGATAGAGAGAGAGAGAGAGAGAGAGAGAGAGAGAGAGAGAGAGAGAGAGAGAGAGTCAAAGGATCCGTGCTGTCAGCAGGTCTTGGTGATGGTGAGAAATAACAACTTCTCATCTTAGAAATTTAATTTGAGTCACTAACAAGAATCTGTTTGTTTGCTAGCCACTGCACCATTGATTGGTTTAACGGCATGTGAACCTATCCGGCGTTATTTTATGCCCAAACGTTTGGGAATCGCTTTCATATAGAGATCGTAGTTGTTTTTTGTTGAAGATTAATAATTTCTAAACAGATCCATTTAATTCATAGAGGAGAACCTAACAGGTCTGAGTGGAACTGGAAGTATTGGCAATGAAAGGTTATTTCTCATTCTGTGAGGTTCCACAACTGGAATCTCGACATTCGATGCAGTTTAGTGTCATACCAGGGACATTTCTTATTTTGTGAGGGTCTTACCTCTCTGCAGATTATCAGCGCATTCTAAGTCTCCTTTCCCGACGGGGCAGGTGATCTCACGAGGACTAAGTAATAATTGGAAAAAGTCTGTAATAATGGTGCAACTAGCGAGGATTGAACTCACATCTTCCAACCTGAAAACACTTAGAGGAGTTTAAACAAGTTTCTAATGATTTGTTGAAAATGGTGCTGAGAGAACTCACAGATAGTGAGAATATGTCAAAATATCAGAGAATTAAAATAAGATTTGGTTCCTTTTTCTTCGTCATTTATTCTTTAGATTGATAAATTGAGTAAAATATTCGAGTGTCCAATTATTTTCGGTTTGATGTGCTTGAAGATGTCTGACGATAGTTTTGAAGTCGGTCGAAGAGGTTTTTCTAGTCGAGTTAGGGATATGGAGAGTGGAGAAAGTAGAAACATCGGGAGAGAGAAATAAAGAACGATGGGGAGAAATAGAGAGATATAGCGTCATAAGGGCCGAGAAATGAATAATTATATATATATATATATATAGATAGATATGAACGAACAGAGAGAGAGAGAGAGAGGTAGATAATGCGAATGTAGGAGAGAGTGAGAGAGAGAGAGAGAGAGAGAGAGAGAGAAAGAGAGAGAGATGAAGATACTATCTTTGTTTATACTTTTCACTATCTACCAATTTCAGCTTTCATCATTCTTCCTCCATTCAATCTCAGTCTGTTTATATCTTTCTGCCATCCTTTTTTTCAGTCTATTCCCAATCTATTTTTTTATTGTGTCTGCCTCAGTCTTTCTCGATATAGGTACGAGAATCGTTCAAAAATTTCTAAGCCTCAACCAGTAAAAGAGCCCTAGCTAAACATTTTGGTTGTGGCAACACACTACCACTTGTTATAAAACTAGAAAAACTCAAAATTTTCTAGTTCAGCTAGAGCTCTTTTTATCAGTGTGACTTGCATATATATATATATATATATATATATATATATATATATATATATATATATATGTGTGTGTGTGTGTGTGTGTGTGTGTGTGTGTGCACGTATGTGGTTATGTTTGTGAGAGAGAGAGAGTGTAATGAGTGTTTATGTAAATATGTGTTTCTGTATGTCTATAAGTAGGTCTACGTTAGTTGATGTGAACCATCAGTTCTCTCTCTCTCTCTTCACTTCTCTCTTCCTCTCTCTTTCTCTCTATCTCTCTATATATAAGCATATATACAACATATATATATATGTGTGTGTGTGTGTGTGTGTGCAGGTTTATCTATGTGAGTTTTTTGTTAGAAGAAACATACACACATACACACACACACACACACGCACGCACACACACACACACACACACATATATACATATGTGTGTGTGTATATCTGTATATGTGTGTATGTGAGTGTGTTTGTTATAAGAAAATATATATTGTTTGTTTGTTGTTGTTTTTTCTATATCTGCTTCTCTCAACTCAATTGATTACACACACACACACACACACACACACACACACATATATATATATATATATATATATATATAAATATTACCCAGAAAAGAACCCTAGCTGAACATTTTTGTTGCGGCAACACGGTTTCACTTCTTATGAAACTAGAAAAAACTAATTCAGATTCTTCTAATTTTATTAGTAACAGTATGGGTACATTTCTCTGCTGACTTTAACACAAAAACGATTCCAAAAAATTGGACGACAAAAAATCCAAAAATTTCCCAATAGATTTTTCCTTTAGGCTTTTTCGAATTATCTTTTTTATCTTTTATTGTATATTCACAACGTTTTGGCCGATGCATACTTCGGCCATCTTCAGGTGTTTCATGTTGAATTCGGGTGTCTACATGGAACTTTGAGTAAAAGATGAAGCCAACAGTTCGAATACACTAAATGATAAAAACCATCAAACTTCCTCTTAAACAAATTTTGTAAACTTCTTAAAAATCTTTGTAGCAATCTTTCATCATGGTCTGCATAGTTTTGCCGGCTAAACGACTCACCCACACGTTGTGTAAATTCTCTTAATCAGAGTCGGTCGCGGGTGTTGTTCGGATCCGTACAATCCACATGTCAGATCCAGGAAAAAAAAAAACTTAAAGGAATTCCGAAAATACTTAGCACTGTTTTTTCTGATTGAATGCCGTCCAAATTACGTTAGTGAGAAATCAGCAGCCACCTCAACCTCACCCTATGTCATACACACATACACATTCACCGATCACGTTAAACCACCTTGAAGCATGTCTGGTCCTGAATTATCTCGTTACAGATATGCTTAGTGTGACGAGGAAATATGACACCCTAATACTTTTGCCGTATTGTGAGGGGGGAAGCCGGCGACCGACTATGGCAGCAAGCAAGAATCAACAGACGATAGTAGTAAGCAGAATAATGGAAAGAAAGGTCGTCTCTCCTCCCACCCTCTCTATCATTACAAAGTGATGTGGGCTAGGGAGGGTCACACTCTCTATTAGCCATGTGTGTGTCGGCGGGGAGACATGCCTTCGACCATGATTGATACCGAGGAAGAGCCCGCCAAAAAAATTTTCAAACTAGGGAAACTAAGTTAGTTGCCAAGTGAAGAAGCATAGTTAGTTGCCGTTCTTTCATCACCGGGTGAAGACGCATAAACAGTTGCCATGTAGTCGGAAGGTGAAAACATACGAGCAGTTGCCTTTTGTTCGTTGAAAATGAAGAAATAATTTGGGATACGGAAGAAACCTAAATTCCAAAGTAATGCTGCGCAGGGAACCCTGAGAGAAAAGAAAGAACTTATCTTTTGAATGAACCAGAGCTCCGAGGTATGGTAAGCCTCGTTAAACGAATACCCAAAGGAATGACTTGTCCACGAGGAAAAAGACAATTATTAATCATGGTCTTATTCGAAATGAGACGTGTAATTATCTACCAACATGTTATGGAAACCCAATAACGAAAGAAAAAAGGGAAAAGAATAAATTCCACAAAACTCCAAGTAAGTGAACATACAATTTAAGTATATTCAACTTTATCCTGCTGCATTCATGCTGAAATGATAGACTTGAGATTTAGAGCACGTGCTCTGCCATAAAATCCCATAGTCTGAAAGAAAGCGGACCATGTCTTCGTTGTCGAACTACCTTCTCACCTTCCACCATTAACAGATATTTTATGGAGGACCCGTCCAGGGATAAAGATATTTTATGTGAGCTTAGTCTAAGATACGGATATTTTAGTGGAGGCTACTCCAAGACACAGAAACTCTTTCTCTCTCCTGAATTTTACCTGAATTGTTTTGTTTACTTTGTTTCTTTCTTTTATGCACTAGCTCTCGATGTCGTAATCAGTCTCTGTTCTCCCTTCTTCGTGGTAGTCCACGTTTTTCTTTTATATAACATAGCAGGAAGACGAAGCTAGTGAAAAGATTGGCATGTTCCGTCTTGTTCAGCTTTGATTGGAGCATATCGTTTTATTGCGTTACATGCTATCCACCTCGATCTTCGCCAAATTTCGACATTCATGTCTCGGTACATATTCACCATCCATCCTCATTTGACGTACTCTTTCACCATCTTCATCTCCTCTCTTCCCATCATTATAAGGCCTTTTGGTGAGTCTTTAGAAGCCATAAATTTAGTTTTTATACGGTTTATCTTTTTTCTTTTCTTTTTTTTTTACGGTTTATTCAAGCTGGACGACCAGCTCGAACTTACATACAGCAACTATGTGAGGACACAGGATGTAACCCTGAAGACCTGCCGGAGGCAATGAATGATAGGGAGAAGTGGCAAGACAGGGTCAGGGATATCCATGCTGGCGGTACGACATGATGATGATGATGATGATGATGATTCTGTATTCATTGTTTAGTTCAGTCAATATCGATTGTAATTGATTAGTGGTTCCCACGATGAGTACATCATCTAAGGATTGGAGGTGCGTTAATAGTTCGACGTTGACGTTGACGCGACCCGCTCCGCAGCATTACTTTGAAATTTGGGTTTCTTCCGTAACCCAATGACCATTTCGGGATATGCTGTGAAGAACCTCTGTAACATTGCCTCACCGACCCGACGCTATCTCGAATATCAATAAACGTTACACTTCTTAGATACAAGACGAACCTGTTGTTTCAAAATACGAAAAGTTTATTTCCAACCTCAGCATTTCGTACAGCAGCTGGCCATCAAAACACGAAAGAAACAGAGTGAGAGATATGAATTCTCACATAGAAACACAGTGATTCATGAATGATAGACGAACAAGATTCCGACTGCACTTTTCTCACCCAACCATCCCCTGTCCCAAGAGATCTCGAATCTCTTAACTCAACCGACCCTCAACACTGAACTCAACTGCCTAATCTGAGTTAATGACCAAAAACCTCTTGCTTATATAATATATTAATTACCTCATCCTCTAATGATATAAGATCACGTGTCATTAAATTTCTTTCTATACCCAATAGCTGAATCAACTGTCATTGAATGCCCAATGGGTTTGTTTTAAACGTCCGGCCTGCAAAACAATTTCAAAACAAAACCTCTGTGATGACCAGCTGACTGTCGTCTCATATCCTGTGACATGTGTACTCATATGACCTTCGCGACTTACTCTTCAAATCAAAGTTTTTAGTTTACTGACAATTTAATGGTATAAATAAAATAATTATCAAGTATAATTGATTATCATCCTTAATTATATTACACTTTGGAAAGATTTTGTCACACTGAGGCTCTTACCTTATATAGATCTTTCCATAACACTATTCATTGTATTTAGTCTTTGCTCTTCCTTCATCGAAATAACCCCTGTCTCTCTTACGAATGATATCGCAGGCATACTGGTGTTATTGATGAAATTGGAGCTTAGAGTTTTGCTCAATTTTTACATGAACACATCTGTTATCGTAGCAAATGCTTTCCGTCCTGATTTTATTCCCCGCGAGATTTCTTCATCAGTGTCTCGAAACAGATTCAACATCCGTCCCAAGTTGATATAAGGAAAGTAAAGTTGGCGACCGTAGTCGAGGGTGACCAGAAGGCTTACTTTTCCATAGCTACAACACCAAGGTGTAGGGGAGGGCGCTAATCCTTTCCCTGGATTGCATCACTTTACCCTTGATACGTACCTTATTTTGCTGAGTGTTAAGAAAGGACATATCAAGTACCATTTTTAAAGTCTTAGGTATGATGCGACCTGAAATTGAATCCAGGTCTCCGGGACCATTGGTGAACACGAATGAGAAGAACTTTCACCAATGGTCCGGGAGACTGGGATTCAATCCCAGGTCGAGTCATGCGAAAGACTCAAAAGATAGTACTTGATACCGCCTTACTTAACACTCAGTATTATGAGGTAAGGATCAAGGCTAAAGTGGAGCAATTCAGGGAAAGGTGTAGTAGCACTTGAAAAGGGAACCTTCGGGTCACCCTCGACTAAGGTCACCAACTTTACTTACTTTAAGTTGATGTACTCATACAATTTCTCGATTTCATTGCTTCCCACCTCTATACGATCACTGGTTCCATCTTCAGAATTTGGTTTTCAAGCGATTTATCTTGAAACCCACGGTCGAAATTTTATTGTTCAGCTCAGTCAGCATTACTTTTAATTGATTAGTAGTTTCAGCGATGAATACGGTATCATAAGCGGGTTGGAGATGAGTTAATAGTGTGCCATTGATATTGACGCCATGTTCCTAGTCAATGTCTTGGGTGACCATTTTGACACATGCAGTGAAGAGCTTCGTGGATATTATGATGCTCTGTTTGAGGCCCTTACCGACTAACAAAGCCATAACGGTAGTACAATTTGAGTTTGTGTCCTCGAGCAGTTTCCTGTGTCGCACAATAATGTGCATTTATATATATATATATATATATAGATAGATGCATATCTGTATATCTCTGTGTTTGTGGATAGATGTTTGAATCAAAAGAATTTTATCTTCAGCATCTCTAGATGGTGTCAAATTGTCTGACGTTTCTTTGTGTAGAATACACGTGTGTGGTCTTGCCGCGAAAGTAGACAAAGTGATATGCCCGCGTGAATCTACGTGAAGACCCGAGACGGAAGTGGGAGTGGAAGGAGCAAGGCACGGTTCGTCAGAAAAGTCAATTAGGAGAGAGAGTCAGGCAGAGTAGGCTCTCGAACAGAGCAGTTGGCCGGTGGACTTGGGACGAGTAAGCACGGCTCTAAGATAAATGGGGAAGGTGGATGATTCAGCATTTTTGATAGCTGTTCGGATTTTCGCAAAGCTTTTGCGATAGCCAGACACACACAGTGCACAAAATGTCAAAGACTTCTCCTTCTAATGGTTTTGCTGTCTAAAGTTCGTTGTGGTTGCCTTTTCTTCCCTTCCTCACTTTTTCTTTTATTGCTTTTGTTCGACTTGTGAATACCCCCACCTATCCTTGGGTATTTCACACAAGTCATTACCAGCATCATGCCGTACTGCTAATACAGATCTCCCTGACCCTCTCTCGCCACCTGTCTCTATCGTCCATCGCTTCTGAGAGATCTTCAAGTCTATATCCTGTCTCAGTACAAAGCTGTTGTATATAGGTTCTAGCTGATCCTTCAACTTTTGCTCGTCTATGTGAAGGGGTCCACAGGAGTATATCGATTATGAATTCGTTCATACTTCTGTAGCAGTGTCCCGCATGTCTGGTTCGTATAACTTGGATAGTTTTCGAGATGGGTGGTCGGTGGCCGTACAGCTGCTGTTTTGTATGGTGTTAAGTCCAGGACTTGTTCAATATAGCTCGCCGCATTCTCGTGTAATTGCCGTTAAGCTTTTTCTCCATTCGTTTTTTTAGCGTCCCTGTATTGCATTACGTTTTATTTTATCTGTCGGGTTTTACTTCCATATGACCGATCGCTAATCGATAGCTTTCCATGCCTTTGCTAGTTGCGTGTTGATGTCATTCTCGGTTGATGAGACGCTGTTTCCGAAGTTGGGGAATTAGTTCACTAGTTTCAAAAGAACTACCCTTTAGTGTGGAGATGTCACCACTTAGATTAAAGCATATATATTCTGTTTTGTCTGCATTGACATGGAGGCCTATGCCACTAGCTGCTTGTTCCAGACTATGTATCAGAGATCCGTCTTTGGCGGGGGAATTTGCAAGAAGCGCTATGTCATCGGCGTAGTCCGCGTTCGTAATAGTTTGTGCGGAGTATCTTCTGCTTCTTTCCTTTGCTAGCTTAAAATCGTTTCTTTTATTAAATCTGTAGACGTTCTAAGCATGTAGTCTAGAAAATACGAAACAGTACAGTGCTTCAACTCTTTGCTGGCGGTCTTTTATTGTAGTCTAAATGACGGCAAGTCATCAGGTCTCCAGGACTGTACTCAGTATTCTATCCGATCTTAACAATGGTGTGGTCTGGATGGTCTTGATTCTAGTTTCCATTTCGTCCAATCTTTTTTCCAAGCTTTTGAATACCATTTGACGTGTGCCTAGTACAATTCGTAAAACCGTTACCCGATTGTTCTAAAGATTTTTTAAAAATTCTATGGCAACGTCTAAGTATTTTTCTATCTTTTTGCTTACTTTTTAAAACAATCCACAAGATAACATTTTTTTTTACAAAGCAATACTTGGTCTGATCTTCTGACCGAGATAAAGTCGTTTATTATTATTATTATTACTATTTTTATTTGATTCTTTTGAGCGTTCTTCTTAACGTTAGCTGATGGTTTTCTACTGGAGTTTGAGTGACAGCAAGTCTCCTCATATCTCCAGGACTTCTCTCAGTATTCTGGCTGATCTTAAAAGTACTGTAGTTTGGATGGTCTCCACTCATCCGCTTATTTCCAAGTCTTCCAGCCCTTGTACCAATCATTTTGTTACAGTACCGAGTACACCAATTACAATTGGTATTATCATCATTTTCATGCTCTATTGTTTTTTTTTTCAGTCCTCTAGCAAGGTCTAGGTATTTATCTATCCTTTCGCTTTCCATCAGTATTACCCTGTGGTCGACCGGAACAGCAAAATCCACAATTCGGAAGGTTATTGGGAATTTAACACTACATTCTTATAAACATTGAAAGTGATGCGCAGAAGCAATCTGACAATTCATTCATCAACTGTATTCGAGCAAATATCAGGTCCATCGTGTTAAAGTTTTAACGAAAATTTGTGTAGACGGCTGGTGGGTGTAGAATACACCGGTTGTATAGCCACATTTAATACATACACATATGCATGCATGCAGAATCATAACGACGACACAATAATGACGTGCGACACAGTTCTTAGAAAAATATACCTCTCACTTTATTTGAAAGGGTTGTGTGTGAGAGGGAGTTGGAGACCGACCAGAACTGCAACATATTGACCCCCCCACTCTATTGGCCATAACCGCGTTTCTTTCCCGTTCTCCTGGGCTGCTCAACCAGGGGCCTGGGGCCCAGCCTCTCTGGGACATGTTCCTCAATCCAGCATCTTATCTCCAACTGCAACTGCTCAATCGGGGACCTAAGGGCCCCCTATGCTGGGTGTTGGTTTTCTCTACTGCATCTTATCTCTAACTCGTCTGATCCCCAACTCGCCTGATCCCCAACTGATTGAATTTCCTGTGCACTGAGTTATATAATAGTTCAGCGCCCACCTTCTTCTAGTGAGCGTCACAATTTCGCATTCATTCAACCCATCCACGGTCACGGTTATAATGTCCTGATATTCCTCGACCGGATGCACCTGTTATTTACATAGGTGCATTTCCTATTTTGAAGGCTTGGCTGGGTCGGAGGTCAATATGCAACACACCGACTGCTTCTCTGAGGAGGGTGAAACCCCCCGCCCTCCAACATGTGTCCTAGATACGACACTAAACCAACCAGATGGTGAGGTTCCAGTAATGCTGGAGTTTGAGGAATGCGGAGTATACCTTCATTACCATCTGGCCCGGACTGGTAGCTCCAGATAGGGTCCTATCTATGGGTTAAATAGAACTAAACTGCGTACTTATGCTAAACTGAATTGTTTGAAATAGAACTGTTTTGCATGTTAAGCTGAATTGTTTGAAATAGAACTGTTTTGTATGCTTAACTGAATTTTTTGAAATAGAACAGTTGTTACATTTAACTGTATGTAAACAAAAAAACATCCTTATACAAAGATGAATTTTTTTAAATAGAACTGTTTATATATATATATATATTGATTCGGTATTTGATAACCTACAATGGTTGATGTGCCATAAAACCAAACCAACACAAACTACACTTATGAAAGGTTACTTGCAATTTTGACTGATTGTCATTGAGATTTCATAGTCATGAAGGAATGAATTTAGTTTTCCAGCGATTTGTCTTTAGATCGATGGCCGAACTTTGATTGTTTTGCTAAGACAGCATCACCTCTAATTGATTAGTGGTGTTCTAGCGATAAGCATGATATCATCGGCCGATTCGAGATGAGTTTATAATTCGCTGTTGATGTTAATGTCGCCCCTCCTGTCATTGTCTCAGATGACCATTTCGAGACATGCGGTGAAGAACTTCGCGGAGATTATGTCTCTCTTTTTGATGCCCTTACCGACTAGGTTTAGTTTGGTTTGGTTTCTTGGTTTAAAGGCATATCAACCTTCAAGGATTATCTAATCCTAAAGACATCCTTAAAGAATATGCGATGATATTTAACCCGTTGCTTGGAGGATAAGAGGGTTCATACCTTTCCCAATGGTATTTGTCCGAAAGTGAACGTAATAGCACGACTGGAGTACGAACTCGCATACTACGATTCTGCAGTCCAGCGCTTTAACCATTACACCACAAGGACACCCTCCCACCCCAACTGACTATGGTTGGTTATGGGTGGTGCCAGAAAAGCTATAACATTGAAATGGTAAACGGAAATCTCACTGAACTAGCTCTAACTTTATGATTTAGTTTGAAACGCAGTTTCTTCCAGGCAGCAGTCGTGTCGATACTGCTGTATGGATGCACCACTTGGACACAAACAAAACGGCTCAAAAAGAAGCTAGACGGCAATTACACAAGAATTTTACGAGCAATAGTGAACAAGTCCTGGCGGAAACACCCCACAAGGCGCCAACTATACGGCCACCTGCCTCCCATCACGAAAACTATCCAAGTTAGACGAGCCAGACACGCAGGACACTGCTGGAGAAGCAGAGACGAGCTCATAAGTGATGTACTCCTATGGACCCCCACATATGGCCGAGGAAAAGCAGGTCGACCAGCTCGAACATACATTCAGCAGCTATGTGAGGATACAGGATGTAGTCCTGAAGACCTGCCGGAGGTGATGAACGATAGAGATAAGTGGCGAGAGAGGGTCAGGGATATCCGTGCAAGCGGCACGACATGATGACGATGATGATGATGGGCGTATCAACCTTCATGGTTTATTTAATGCCAATATCATCCTTATAGAACAGCAGTGATACTATTTAAGCTATAACTGGAGGAAATTAAGGTTTCATGCCTTTCCCAAAAGTAATAGACAGAAAATGGATGTAGTTGAGCAATTAGAGTTTGAACTTGCTTACTATTATATCGCAGTCCAACGTGGTAGCCACTGCTCTACGGGAATTCCCACTAAGTGTATGAAACAACTATTTCCCTTGAACAGTTGATTTAATTTTGGTTCATCGTTTCAATGCGCAAATCAAGTGTGAATCAGAAAAATCCCAAGCATCTTTGATGTCACAAAATACAATAATTAGAAAAATGACCATTAGAATTCAACCTCCCATAAGATTAATGAAATCGCAAAAATAAATGAAGCTGTCTGGAAATACGAGGCAATACAATAAATGAAATGAAATGAAATAAAGCAGACGAACAAAAATTCGAGAAAATAGAAAGCTTTATTTGATGGTGATATCGAAATGTAGCAGTCATCAAAATTTCGGAAATTATCTTGCTTTATTCAAATTAAAATAACGACACAGGAAATTGAGAAAGCGAGAAAGCCATATAAAAAGAAAAAAAAAGAAAGAAAGAAAAGAAAAGAAAAGAAAATGAGGAAGAAAAATACGCGAGATGTGTTGCGATATCTCATACGAGATTTCACGATACTTGTCCGTCTGTTTCTTGTCATTCGTTAAAAGCAAAGTGTAAATGAGAATAATAGAAAAGCGCGAACAATATGAACGACTCGGAAATAAATAAATAAATAAATAAAAAGGAAACAAAAAAAAAAAAGAACAGGATTATTTATTTTATAAACAATTTTAGTTGTCTTCTGCTTCTTTCATTTTCTCTTTTGCTTATTTATTTATTTATTTTTTTTTTTTTGCGGTTTTCTATTTTTATTTATTTGTTTTTTCTTTTCTTTTTTTTTAAGTTTTTCCGGCATAAAATGTAATTGTTTCAGTTGGTGCATCTCGTTCTTACTTTCATCTCTTTTCCTCCATCACCGCTCCTCCTCTCCACCGCCGGTTTCTTGAGTAAAACGGATAATATCACTTGACACACACCATCGAGGACGTACAATGGCGGAAGTGAGTTTTTCAACGCCGCCAGGGGTCGTTGTTGAACTACAACCTATTCCCCACATGTGGAATGTCAAAATAGGCAAACAGCAACTAAAATCTGAAAATTATGTCATACTTCATCAAAATTCTTTCTTCTTCTTCTTCTTCTTCTTCTTCTTCTTCTTCTTCTTCTTCTTCTTCTTCTTCTTCTTCAAGATGGCAACAAAATGAGATGAAATAGAAATAAGATTAAAAACTAACATTGTTTCCAAAAAAATATGACCGAAGACGCCAATGTCCTTGAAATATGAACTCCCTAGGCAAAGGACATGATTTCAAGTTCCATCGAGAAATGATCATTGATTTCCAATTTGCGCTTCTGCGTGGTTAGTTTTGACAATCGAAGAAGACATCGACCAAAAACGTTAATCAAAAACAAGAACAAAAACCCCTCCTACGAGGGTCATTCAATAAATAAGGTGAATTGTGCTAAAGAAGCTTACAATAGGACGCAACTTTTGTAGATGCAATTTTTTTCTAGGAAATCAGTTGTCATAGGTCCTTTCATAGCCCCAAAGACTGTCAGCATGATCTCCTTTACTGACTGGTGTTCCCAGAATTTTTTTCTTTACCACAGAGTCAGTGTTTCCACTGTGTGGACTGTCTTTTCGACTTTGTCTTGTCGTAGGAATCGCATGTTTAACCCATTTGTAAACATTTTTCTTAAAACTAAATCCTGCTTCTCTTTACACTTATACATTCTTCAGTAAATTTCATATAGTTTGCACTTCTCAGCAACCAAAAAGTTAAAAACAGACCTCTGTTCAAACATCGAGCACTCTGTTTGATTTACCGCCATTTTGAATTACCTAAAAACAAATATTTTTCTAGATTAAAATAATTTTTGCAATCACCCAATTCCCAACAATGTAACATTTTATATCTATAGAAAATTATTGTTTTAAAAAAAATTGTATTTTGCTCTTTTTTTTTTTTAATTACCGTTATTTATTGAATGATACTGTACCATAGCCAGATACGGCTATGTGCGAAACGTACATCGAATGTTCATAACCACATATAGAAAACTTAGAACATAGGATCTCGAAATACGAAAAACACGTAACGACTTCTCAGTTCAGGTACGAACGTTTTATTACCTTTGAGTTTAAAGGTTCTTCGACATAACGAGAGAGACACAATCTTTTTATGCTGGCTTTTTCATCTGGCACCCCATCCGTGCGGATCCCATAGCGCGCAAATTAGTCTCGCCTCTGGGAGCCCGAAAGTCAACCGTCCTCGTTTGGTGTCGAGCTTCAACTCGAACTTTCTTCGAAATCCCTAAAATCCTCCGCGCGCTTCCGGTGCGTGACGTCACTCGCACCCCGTAACCCCACTTCCAAAGTGGGCTATTGTGACATCTCTGAGTGACACGTCCGCCCCGCGCGCGCATCACACCTGCATCAAGTTATCACCCAACCAACCCACGCGCTGAGCCGAAAGGTTCTCAGCTTAACTACACCCAAAGGCATGAACCCAAATCCCTCGGCCATTATATTACAATACTTGGACGAGTCACAGTGGTGTAGAGGCTAACGTACATCGCCGTAAGCAAGTTCGAACTCCAGTCTCTCTGTTACTTTAACATTTGAACAAATACTCTTTATTAATATATTAAATAGAACCAATAATATCCTGAAAGGCTGGTTTTGTCTTTAAATTACCCTCAAAGTTTGATGTCATTAAACAAAGAGACAGAATGTATCACTGATCCTGGGATTATAATTTTCTATTATCACATAATCATTATAATGTTAATTCTTTTTACGGGATTTATTTATTTTATCATATTTTTGTTATTACATATCACGATAAAGGCAGGGCGACCAGCTCGAACATACATAGGGGGTGTCCTCGTGGTGTAATGGTTAAAGTGATGGACTGCGGAATCGTAGTACGCGAGTTCGTACTCCAGTCCCGCTATTACGTTCAATTTCGGGCAAATACCCTTGAGAAAGGTATGAACCCCCTTATCCTCCCAGCTATGGGTTAAATATTAACACTCCTGTTCTTCTAGGAGATTAGATTTGGCATTAAATAACCTACAAAGGTTGATATGCCATTAAACGAAGAAACCAAACCAAACCAATCGAACATACATACGGGATGTTGCCCTGAGGATCTACCGAAAGCAATGGACAATAGGGAAGGGTGGCGAGAGAAGGTAAGGGATATCCGTGCTGACGGCGCGATATGATGATTATGATGATATATATAAATGTGTCTGTGTGTTCATATTTATTTCATATTTCAACAGATATTATTATATCTCATTATATATTATAACTGTATATATATATTGATTGGTATAATGGTTAAAGTGTTCGCCAATGACCTGGGTTCAATCCCAAGTCGAATCATACCAAAGACTTAAAAATGGTACTTGATGCTACCTTGCTTAACACTCAGCATTATAAGGTAAGGATCAAGGGTAAAGTGGAACAATCCAAGGTAAAGGAGTAGCGCTCTCCCCCACACCTTGGTGTAGTAGCTATCGAAAAGGGAGCATTTGGGTCACCCCCTACTGCGATCGCCAAATTTACTTTACTTATATATATTTTAGTTTATATATTCTCTATATACCGGCCCATCGGTATAATGGCTAGAGAGTTCGCTAATGGTCGAGGAGACCGGAGTTCAATTCCAAGTCAAATTATACCTAAAAACTTAAAAAATGGTACTTGATGCCTCTCTACTTGATAATTAGCTTTATGGTACGGATCAAGGGTAAGTTGTGCAATTCAGGAAAAGGATTAGAGCTTTCCTTGGTGTAATAGTTATTAAAAAGCCACCCGTCGGGTCACGCTCAACTCCACTCAGCTAACTTCCTTATATTCTATTTATTAATATATACATCTTATAGCTGTATATTAATAGTGGTGTTTTTCTATCATCATCATAAACATCACGTCACAACATCAGCACATATATCCCGGACCCTCTCTCGCCACACCTCCCTATCGTCAATTGCTTCCGGCAGGCCTTCCGGGCTACATCCCGTATCGGCACAGAGCTGCTGTGTGTAGTTTCTAGCTGGTCGTTCTGCATTTGCTCGTCCATGTGAATGGGTCCACAGGAGTACACCACTTATGAGCACGTCCCTACTTCTCCAGCAGTATCCTGCATGTCTGATTCGTATAACTTTGACAGTTTTCGTGATGAGTGGTAGGAGGCCGTACAGTTGCTGTGTAGGGTGCTGCTTCCAGGACTTGTTCAATATTGCTCTCAGCATTCTTTTTCTCCATTCGTTCAGTTAGTGTCCATGTAGTGCATCCATATATCAGTATCGATACGACCGCTGCTTGGAAGCCTGGCGGTTAGAGTGTTTACCAAACGCCCGGGAGACTGGGCATAGATCCCAGGTCGAGTCATACAAAAGACTCAGAAAATGGTACTTGAAGCTTCCTTGCTTAACACTCAGAATTCGAAGGTATGGATGAAAGGTAAAGTGGAGCAATCCAGGGAATGGAGTAGCGCCCTCCCCAACACCTTGGTGTAGTAGCTATCAAAATGGGAAGCTTGATTGCATTTCGCATAGCACTAATACCCTTGGGAAAGGTAAGAATCCAATTATTCTCTCTCCAGCTAGGGGTAAATTGTAGGACAGACTGGGTTCTTCATCCTTGGTGAAGCAACTAATCAAGGAGAAGGAAAACTTTGAATTCCAAACCTGTTAAACTCCGCTTAAAAATTGATCTTGTGTCATATCCTGCACGAGCGGAGGGGTCGGTAAATAGGATCAAAATGGAAGCCTTTGGATCACCCCCAACTACGATCGCCATATTTACTTAACATATATGTATTTTAGGTTATATATTCTATATATACCAGCCCATCGGTATAATGGTTAGAGAGTCCGCTAATGGTCTCGGAGACCGGGGTTCAATTGCCAGTCGAGTTATACCTAAAGGCTAAAAAAATGGTACTTGATGCCTCTTTACTTGACACTCAGTCTTATGGTACGGATCAAGGGTAAGTGGAGCAATTCAGGAAAAGGATTGGTATGTTATTCATGTTTTCATTTTTATGCTTCATTCTTTTTTTTTCTGTCTAGTCTGCTGGGGCTGTAGAATACACCGGCTGTACATCTGCAGAGGGTTAAGACCTCTCCCCAATGACAATATGACAATAAACGATCTCATGGTTAGGCTCCTGTGAAGTTGGAGCTTAGGGGAATGCGGAGTATCCCTTAATTACCATTGCTCCCAGCTCCACTCTGCCCCGGAATGGTAGCACCTAATAGGACCCTATCTATGGGTTAAATAGAACTAAACTGCATACTTATATTAAACTGAATTGTTTGAAATAGAACTGTTTGACTGAACTGAATGGCTTGAAATAGAAATGTTTTTGACAATTAAACTGTGTACTCATGATAAACTGAATTGTTAGAAATAGAACTGATTATTTGTATAAAAATGGATTTAGCGTTAAATAACCAATAAAGGTTGATATGCCCTAAAACCTAACCTACCAAAACCTAAACCTTTTTTCGTTTAAACAAATTAGCAGTTTTTAATATGACTCATAAATAGTTGACTGTGATATTTAACACACTGGAAATAGTAGCGTTTTGTTGCGTTTGATTAATCGTATAGAAAATGGGGGTCGCTCTATGGGAATTTGTGTGAACGTGCTTGTGTAAGTATAGTGGTGTAAGTTCATGTCTTTGTGTGTATGTTTTGGTTTGGTTGGTTTTTATTTAACGCCTAATCCATTTTTATATAAATAATCAATTCTATTTCAAACAAGTCAGTTTAGCATGAGTACACAGTTTGTCAACAACATTTCTATTTCAATCTATTCAGTTTATTCAAATAGTTATATATAACAATTCAGTTTAGTGTAAGTACAGTTTTAATGTCAAAAACAGTTCAATTTCAAATAATTCAGTTTAGAATAAGCAAGCAGTACAGTTTAATTGTGAAAAACGTTTCTATTTCGAGCTATTCAGTTTAGTTAAGCAGTTCTAATTCAACTAATTCGGTTTAGTATAAGTACAGATTTTGTTTACACACAGTTACATGTCAAAACAGTTCTATGTTAAACGATTCAGTTTAGTGTAAATACAGTTTCAATGTCAAAAACATTTCTATTTCAAGCTATTCAGTTTAACCAAACAATTCAATTTAGGATAAATATGCTGTTAGTTCTATTTAACCCAAAGATAAGGCCCTATCAGGTGCTACCACGCCGGGCCTGGGTGGACCTGGGAGCAATGGCAGTGAAGGATTGCTCTGTAATCCCCAAGGCCTCATCATTAATGGGACCACACCCATCAGAGTCATATCCGGGACATTCATTGAGGGGTCTAACCCCTCTGCAGAGGCGCAGGCAGTATAGTCTACTGCCCCTGCCGTATATATCTGTGTAAGTGCATGAGTGTGAATAAGTCTTTGTGTGCGTGTGTGTGTGTGTGTGTGTCTGTGTGTGTGTGTGTGTCAATTTATGTGCATATGTGTTTGTTTGTCTGTGTGTATGCGTGTGTCTATTTGACTCAATTTGTGTGCATGTCTTTGTGTGTCTCTGTGCGCGTGTGTCATTGTGTCTGTGTGTGCGTCTGTGTTTATGTAAGTGCGTGTTTCTGAGTGTGTCTGTATGAGTGTTTCTGAGTGTGTCTGTATGTGTGTGAGTGTCTTTGAAAATTTGTGTGCATGCGTTTGTGTGTCTGTATGTGTGCATCTCTGGCTGCATCTCTGGCTGCATCTGTGTTTATGGGAGTCTATGTTTGTGTGTCAGTTTATTATCATGTGTGCGTTTTTAAGTGAATTTTTGTGTACGTTTGTTTGTGTTTGTGGGTGGGTGGGTTTCTGTGTGTATCTGTGTTTATGCATGTGTTTGTACTTGTGTGTGTATGTGTGTGTGAATTTGTGTGAATATGTGTTTGTGTAAGTGTGTGTGTTTGTCCACGTGTCAGTGTATGCATCTGTGTTTATCTGTTTGCTTGTGATTGTGTGTGTGTAAGTTCTTGTGTGGGTTTAGGTGTGTCTGATTGGATTTTTGTGTTTGGGCGTGTGTGCATGTGTTTCTCTGTGTGTGTTTGTGTATGCATCTGTGTTTGTGTGTGTGTGTGTGTGTGTGTCTGTGTTTCTGTGTCTGTCTGTGTTTCTGTCTGTGTTTATGTGCATGTGTTTGGGCGTGTGTGCATCTGTTTCTCTGTGTGTGTTTGTGTATGCATCTGTGTTTGTGTGTGTGTGTGTGTGTGTGTCTGTGTTTCTGTGTCTGTCTGTGTTTCTGTCTGTGTTTATGTGCATGTGTTTGGGCGTGTGTGCATCTGTTTCTCTGTGTGTGTTTGTGTATGCATCTGTGTTTGTGTGTCTGTATGTGTGTGTGTATGTGTGTGTGTCTGTGTTTCTGTGTCTGTCTGTGTTTATGTCTGTGTTTATGTGCATGTGTGGGTTTAGGTGTGTCTAAGTTAATTTTTGCGTTTGTATTTGTGTGCATGTGTTTCTTTGTGCGTGTGTTTGTGTGAGTGTGTGTGTTTCTCTCTGTGTGTGAAGGCATCTGTGTGTGTGTGTGTGTGTGTGTGTGTGTGTGTGTGTGTGTGTGTGTGTGTGTGTGTAGCAGTGTTTCTGCGTGTATTTGTGTTTCTGTGAGTGTTTGTGTATGCATCTGCGTTTATGTCTGCGTTTTTGTGTGTGTGTGTATTTGTGTGTGTGTGTTTGTATGCATGTGTTTCTGCGTGTGTGTTTGTGTGTATGCATCTTTGTGTGTGTATGCTTGTGTGTGTGTCTGTGTTTTTGTGTGTGTTGGTGCATTTGTCAGTGCATGCATCTGTGTTTATGCATATGTGTGTGTGTGTGTGTGTGTGCGTGCGTGCGCGCGCATCGGTTTTTACATTATCTAAAGTTTTGTACAATGTCGACCTCTTTAAGAAGCACAGGGTTTTACTTTGAAATTCCTTTTATTTATTTGAAGTTAAACTTATTTAAATTAAAATTCAACTTTTTTAAAACTGAACTTAAATGGTGAAGTATCTTCTTTCATCTTTTTTATTTATACTAAGACAAAATTTCTTACGACACATTTTTAGATTAATTTTTTTTTTTAAATGTTGAACTGTAAATTGAATAAGTACAACTTCAAATAAAGCAGTTGAATTTTAATTTAAATAGTAAAAGTTTTTTTTACAAGATATAATGAGTTTATACAAGGGTCATTCAATAAACAACGAGAACTTTTTTTTTTTGAAAAAGCAAAATAAATCTTTTTCAAAATTTTTTTCCATACCTATAAACCCTGCATTATTTGAAATCGGTTTATAAAAAGACAAAAAAAGATATTTTAATCTGGCAAAAATATTTCATTTGAGGCAATTCAAAATGGTGGAAAATTGAACAGAGTGGTCTAGACCTGAACAGAGGTCTGTTATCAAGTTTTTGGTGGCTTAGAATAATAAAACATGTTTAATTTGCCGAAGAATTTGTGGTGTATACAAAGAAGCATGTTTTAGTAAAAAAAAAAACTTTTTCAAATAGTCGAAACTTGAATTTGCAACTACCCCACTCAATTACAATTGATTTCCAACAAAGAAGAATAACTGTGGGTAGAGTTTCCTGTTGACCAACGCATTAGGCAAAATTGGCCTTTTTTATGGCTTTGGTTTGGTTCTTTGTTTAATGGCATATAAAATTTCGTGGGTTATTTAAAGCCATTCTTGTAGCAGTGATGCAATTTAGCCCATAGGTGGAGGGATAAGAAGTTTCATAATTTTCCCAAGGGTATTAGTTCAAAAGTGAACGTAATAGAACGACTGGAGTTCGAACTCACTTACATGAGACTGTAATCCAGCACTTTTGTCATTACATAACAATGAACCCCTAATTTCTTATTGAATGACCCTCGTTCTTTAAAGAGGTGCAGTATTGGTTCAAAAGCAGAAATTGAAAAAGCAATAAAATCACAAAGACAAATAATTTGAAGCTAAACCATTACCCACATAAACCTCAATGTGCCAAGATAGGAATAAAACGCTTCAGTAAATAATATATATTCGTTGTATTTATGTTGTTGTTTTAATAAGTTTTTTTTTCACGCGGTTCTATGAAATAGGAATAATTTTTTCATAAATCTATTTAACCCATTAACGGGACCCTAACAGGTATAATCAAACCTGGTCTGAGTGGTCCTGGAAGTAATTATTTTTGCTGTTTCTATTGCCATTAGTCTAATGAGTAGAATGTTCGCAAATAGTTCGGGAGACGTGGGTTCAATCCCAGGTCGAGTCATTCCAAAGACTCAAAAAATAGTACTTGATGCCGCCATGCTTACCACTCAACTTATAAGGTTAGGATCAAGGGTAAAGTAGAGCAATCCAGGGAATCGAGCAGCATTCTCCACTACACATTGATGTAGTAGCTTCTGAAAAGGGAGCCTTTGGGTCACCTTCGAATAAGGTCGCCGACTTTACTTATTCCTTTAAGGAGATGTTGAGTCTTTTACTAATTTTATTGATTTTCTTTACTTATTGAATATTATTTTTGCTTCTTGTGTTTATTGACAAACATATTTTTGCATATAACTTTAAACCATCCTAAGGATTTGTCAGGTTACGTAGGGCAATTAGTTGCGATAGCCAAGAGTAATTAATCGCGTTAGCTAAGAGCAATCAGTCGTGAAGACAGGAAACTCAATTACCAATTGAGGAACGGGAGCTATTTAACGTGCCTTGGGGCATCCCATTGTGCACAAGTGGGCTATTCCTTTGCATAGACCGTGATTGGCTGCTTGAAACTAAATGAAGGTATCTTATTGTATAAACCTGCTTCAGTTCAGCTTTGTAAGGAGGACTGCACTGAGCTACGACCTACTTTATTTTTGTCTGCTAGCTGGACGCTTTACGGAGGTATGTGTTATTGTTATTCTACATCGTATAGGAGTTTTTTTAGTGGTTGCTATATATCGATTGTCTGCAATTTTATGTAGAGAGTTATTAGAGCTATACAAAAAATAAGAGAAACAGAATCTCCTGAGAAAATACCATTGTTAATGTTAAGATCTTAAGTTTTCAGCATACCCTTTTTTCATGAATTAATCTGACGTTTGTATGTCACCTTTTCCTCGTGGATTTTAGGAACGTTATTATTACTAAGGATATACTTAGAATTTTCCGTTTTAATCGATACTTCTCCATGATTGTGTTGTTTATGAAGAGCTGATCTTTCTGGCCATATGATTCTTTTTTAGTGTCTTTTTGTTCTACAGGGAAGATGTCCTTACATTCATTCAATTTGACAATTTTCTCCTTTAGAAGAGATGTTATCATTTCATTTGATCTGGCAAGGCATATGAAAGCTCGGAAATATTCCTTCGTTTGCTATTTCCTTTTTTTTTTTTATGGTAGGTATATTATTCCTTCTTTGAATCAATTAAACATTTTTAATGATTTCTAGGCATAAAATAACATTAGACAAGTTGACATTGCTTCAGTTTGGTATGATTGCTTTTTATAGCATATCAACCGTTGTAGACTATTTAATGTTAAATCCTCTTTATACATATATATTAAATATATATGATTTGGTTTGGTTGGTTTTTATGGCATATCGACCATTATAGGTTATTTAATGCTAAATCCTTTTTATTCATACATATTAAATATATATGATTTGGTTTGGTTGGTTTTTATGGGATATCGACCATTATAGGTTATTTAATGCTAAATCCTTTTTATACATACATATTAAATATATATTCAATTTGGGTTTATAGTAAGCGTGTCTTTACAATTAAAACGCACAGTTTAAGCAATATTTTACAAACAAAAATACAGCATAACATTTTGTAAAATTCAGCATTTTAAATTAATAGGACTTAAAGACATACTAACCAATATTGAAACATTTTTCCTCCGCTGGCACGTGAGTTCAAATCATTCCTCTTCCTTTTAGCGTTTATTTACTAATGAATTTTTGGTGTGCAGTCTTGAACAAGTCCTGGCGGCAACACCCCACAAGACACCAACTGTACGGCCACCTGCCTCCTATCACGAAAACTATTCAAGTTAGACGAAACAGACATGCAGGACACTGCTGGAGAAGCAGGGACGAGCTCATAAGAGATGTACTCTTATGGACGCCCACACATGGCCGTGCAAAAGCAGGACGACCAGCACGAACATTCATTCAGCAGCTATGTGAGGATACGGGATGTTGTCCTGAAGACCTGCATGGGGCAATGAACGATAGGGAGGAGTGGCGAGAGAGGGTCAGGGATATCCGTGCTACCAGCGCGACATGATGATGATGAAATATATATGATTTCGTTTGGTTGGTTTTTATGGCATATCAACCATTATAAGTTATTTAATGCCGAATCCTCTTTATACATATATATTAAATATATATGATTTGCTTTTGATGGGTTTTATGGTCTATCAACCATTGTAGGTTATTTAATACGAAATCTTCTTTATACATATGTATTGAATATATTCATCATCATCATCATCATGTCGTGCCGCTAGCACGGATATCCCTGACCCACTCTCGCCACTTCTCCCCATCATTCATCGCCTCTGGCAGGTCTTCAGTGCTACATCCCGTATCCTATGGCATATCAACCATTATAAGTTATTTAATATTAAATCCTCTTTATTCATATATATTAAATACATATGATTTGGTTGGGTTGGGTTTGGTGTTATGGCATTTCAGCCATTATAGGTTATCTGATAGCAAATCCTCTTCATACGTGGTACATTCAATAAGTTCCCAGGCTTTTTTGTACAGGCATTTTAAATTGTCGTAGACTCTTGAAAATGCAGTATCTTATAGCTATACATCTTATGAGATGACTGACCAATTTTTATGATTTCAGATTCAAATGAACAGCTACAGTAGGAATTGGAATACACCCTACTAAAACCTTATTGTCACAGTTGGTGAATTTCAAAAATACAATCTGGAGGTCAGGATACTTTAGAAAAACTATATGCAATACAATTCTGTTTTAAACTTGGAAAAATGCCAGAGAAACGTATGGAATGCGTCAGACTGCCTTTCGACCATCTTGTATGTATCGAGCATCAGTTTTTGAAAGGCAAAAAAGATTCAAGGAAGGCAGGGAGTCTGTGAGGGATGATGAGAGGTGTGGGAGGAGTAAGGAAGTCAATACACCAGAGTTGATTGGCGAAAGGGTGAAGGTTAGGGTTAGTATGTTAAGGTTTTAAGGGAGTTCAGGAAGAGATTCCGTCGGGAAAGGCCAGCACTCATCAAATCGGGTCAGTGGCATTTCCACCAGGACAATTCACCAGTCCACAACTCCATCCTTGTCACAGACTATTTGACCAAGATGGGCATCAAGACAGTTCCTCAGCCTCCCTGTAGTCGAGACCTTGCTCCCTGTGACTTTTGGTTATTCCCTAAGCTTAGAGGCTGGCATTATGAGACAACTGAGGAGGTGAAAGAGGTTATGACGAAGCACAAGAGGACTTCCATGGTGTCTTCCAGAACTTGTTGGAACGGTACAATAAGTGCATTGCAGCCGGAGGAGATTACTTCGAATGGAACTAGAGTTTCATGTGTGTACTATCAATAAAAGTGGCCATACGAAAAAAGTCAGGAAACTTATTTAATGAACCTTATATATATATATATATATATATATATACAACAAAAGTCTGGAAACTTATTCAATGAACCTCGTATATATATGATTTAGTTTTACTGGGTTTTATGGCCAATCAACTAATATAGGTTATTTAATACGAAATCTTCTTTATACATATATATTAGATATATTAAATATACATAATTTGGTTTTGTTTGGTTTTATGGCATATCAAACATTGTAGGTTATTTAATATCAAATCCTCTTTAATCATAAATATTAAATATATATGATTTGGTTTGGTTTGGTTTTATGGCATTTCAGCCATTGTAGGTTATTTAATGCCAAATCCTCTTTCTACATATATATTTAATATATGTATGATTAGTAAACACATTTTGTAGATAAAATTCTTAAATGAGCCTGAGATCTTTTCAGCACACAGTTAAATTGTTTCAAGTATTGCTATATAACAGTTATGATTTAACATCAGTCATTTGTTTGTACACATTGTTTGTTTCAACTGACCCACAGATATGACCCTCTCAGGTGCTACCACTCCAAGTCAGAGTAGACCTGGGAGCAATAGTATAGACGAGGTACTCCATATTCCCCAAATCTCCAGGGATGAAGTCTCGCCATCCGATGCTTTAATGTCATATCAATGACACACGTTGGGGGTTCTTACCCCTCTGCACGGATTTATATTCTACCGCCCCCAGCCGATAGGGATGGACATAGCTTTAAAATGAATGAATCAATCAGTCAATAATAGCACCTGTACAATCTTATAAGTTTTTAGGGAGATGAGTGCTGTGTAGTTACCCAGCTCATTGGCCTATGGGTAGAGTAGGTCCGGGCGCATGGCCAGAGCCCACACGCGCTCGGCATTTTCTAAAAATACCAACAGCCCCGTCGGCATTCGCCAGATATTAAACCCTCCGAAGGGGGTAAAAGCCTGGGAGGATGGCCTCATGAGGCCAGAGGAAATCTCCAATCAACAAGCCACACTCGGCCAGATCCGCGAGCAAAGTGTGACCAATCGACCGGAGTGGCCAGCGAAATCCTTTCGTATCTGACGGACTTCGTATTGCTGCGTCTTCCGGTATTATGGAGAGTGGTTGAGTCCTTTAGTAGGTGATTCCGCCATAACACGAACATATGATAATCATGTATTCCTATCTAATTCTTCATTCATTTTTACACAGTCGTATGATTTCAAGTTTTCCAATCTAATACAAAAGATTTGCGCACAGTATTGTTGCTCAGTCGGCTAGGGATGTAAAATACACCGTCTACATTTCGGTAGAGGATGACGACCCCCTCAAAGTCTGTCATGGATATGACTCTAAACATTCTGATGATGAGGTTCCAGTAATGCTGGAGTTTTGGGGAATGCGGGGTAGCCCGTCATTGCCATCACTCCCAGGTCTACTCTTGCCCGGAATAGTAGTACTTGATAGGGCCTCCTATCTATGTGTCAAATAGAACTAAACCATCGTTTCGAGAGCTTACTGCTTTTGCGTTGAATGGTTTTAAATAGAACTGTTTTGACATCTAAACTGAATTATCTGAACTTTTTTTTTTGCATTTAACTCTGTGTATTGCCCAGTCGGCTGGGGCTGTAGAATACACCGACCGCACCTCTGAAAAAGGGTAAGACTGCTCTCCCAAACGAATGGCCAAATATGACACTAAACAATCTGATGGTGAGGTTCCAGTGATACTGGAGCTTTGGGGAATGTGAAGCACAACTTCATTGCCATCGCTCTCAGGTCCATTCTGGCCTGGAGTGGTAGCATTTTATTGGGCCCTATTTATGGGTTAAATATAATTAATCTGCGTACTTATGCGAAACTAAATTACTTGATATGTAAACAGGAGGTGCCCGTGGTATAATGGTTATCGTCGTAGGAAATGGACACGGCGACGCGAGTTCAATTCCTGGACGAGACTGATTGCATTTCACATAGCACTAATACCCTTGGGAAAGGTATGAATCCAATTACTCTCCCTCCAGCTATGGGTAAATAGTAGAGAGAGACTAGGTTCTTCAGCCTTGGTGAGGCAACTAGTCTAGGAGAAGGAAAACTCTGAATTCAAACCTGTTAAACTCCGCTTAAAAATTGACTTTGTGTCATATCCTGCCCGAGCGGAGGGGTTGGGTAAATATGATATGTAAACAGCGTACTTATGCTGAACTTAATAGAACTGTTTTAAAATTGAAACAGTACTTACGTTAAACTGAATTGTTTGAAATAGAACTGTTTTGACAGTTAACTGTGTGTCAACAAAAACTATACTAAATTGAATTAGAACTGTTTGACTTGACTGAATAGGTTGAAATAGAAATGTTTTTGACAAACTGTGTATTTATGCTAAATCGAATTGTTTGAAATAGAACTATTTACTTGAATAAAAATAGTTTGGTTTGGTTTCTTTGTTTAATGGCATATCAACCTTTGCTGGTTATTTAATGCCAGAGCTATTTTCCTAGAAGAATTGTAGTGGTACTATTTAACCCATAACTGGGAGGCTCAGAGGGTTCAAACCTTTCCCAAGGGTATTTGCCCGAAAGTGGACGTAATAGCGCAAGTGGAGTATGAACTGAATAAAAATGGATTTGGCATTCAATAACCTACAAAAGTTGATATGCCATAAAATAAAACAACCAACAACTAACACACAATTTGTTTCTATTGAATATTAATCACTTGTTGGTACATTTGGTTTTAAGTACCTGACAATAATACTTAGTAAAAAAAAAATCTACCTTCAAGTAACTATAACTAACCCAAATAATTTGTAGTTATATGATATAATTTATTCCTATCAAATACAAATGAATTTTGGGTGTGTCCACGTCACGTAGTGGGTAATGTGTTTAACTGCGACATCGTCTTAAGCGCGTTCGAACGGCAGTCGCGCCATTACATATTCGCTTTCGGATTAATGCCGCTGGGAAACGTATGAGATCCTTCAACTTACCCTGCCAGCTACGAGTTAAATAGTACCACAACTATTCTTCAACAAAGACGGCTTTGACATTAAATAACCCCAGAAGGTTGATATGCCATTAAACTAAGAAACTTAACCAAACAAAATAATTTGGACGCAGTTGTAATCTTTTAAGTATACTTATCAAATAGTAATAATTTTTTTAGTTTTATGTAATTATTTCAATCTAATTATAGTCATTTCTTTATACAGTTATATAGTTTCGAGTACCAGATAATTATAATCCTTTGTAAACAATTAAAGCTTCAAGTATTCATTCTTTACATAAATAATATACAATTATATATTAAGTTCTAGCTTCTTCTCCAGCCGTTTTGTTAGCGTCCATGTAGTGCATCCATATAGCAGTATCGATGTGACCGCTGCCAGGAAGAAACTGCGTTTCATCTTATCGGTTAGGTCTGATTTCCATATAATCGATAGCCTATTGATAGCTGTCCATGCTTTCGTTAACCTCGTTTCGATGTCCTTTTCGGTTGATTCGACGCTGCTTCCTAGGTATGTGAATTTGTCTACTAGTTTAAGTGGGGTTCCTTCTAGAGTGGAGATGTCCCCCGTTTGGTTATAGCACATGGCAATTACACAAGAATGCTGCGTGCAATCCTGAACAAATCCTGGCAGCAACACCCCACAAGACACCAACTGTACGGCCACCTGCCCCCTATCACGAAAACTATTCAAGTTAGACGAACATGACATGCAGGACACTGCTGGAGAAGCAGAGATGAACTCATAAGAGATGTACTCTTATGGATCCCCACACATGGCCGCGCAAAAGCAGGACGACCAGCTCGAACGTACATTCAGCAGCTATGTGAGGATACAGGATGTTGTCCTGAAGACCTACCTAGGGCGATGAACGATAGGGAGGAGTGGCGAGAGAGGGTCAGGGATATCCGTGCTACCAGCGCGATATGATGATGATGATATATTAAGTATTCCAGCAAATGATTTGCACATATTGTTTCAAGTATTCCTATCTAATACCAACAATTATTTCGTTTCAAGTAATTGTTTCTTCTTAATAACTGTCATTTGGTTTCGACTAGTAATAATCCTTCATCATCATAATCATGTCGTACCGCGAGCACGGGTTTCTCTCTCTCTCTCTCTCTCTCTCTCTCTCTCTCTCTATTCGTCTCTATCGTCCAGTGCTTGTAGCATGTCTTCAAAACTACATCCTATATACGTACAGTGTCGTAGGTAAGTTCTAGCTGGTCGTCCTATACTTGATCATCTGTGTGAAGGGGTCCATTGGAGAACGTTGCTTATGAGTTCATCCTTACTCCTCCAGTTGTGTCTTGCATGTTTTGTTCGTTTAATTTGGATGGTTTTAGAGATAGGAGGTAGGTGGCTGTTGTTTTGTTGTATGTTGCTTCCAGGTAATCCTTAGTAAACCATTACAGCTTCAAGTAACTCTTCTTAATACAAATAATTTGCTCCCAGTAGTAAAGTTTCAAGTATTCCTATGTAATACTAATAAGTTACGCACAATTATATGGTTTCAAATGATTATTTTTTATATAGTCATTTATTTTTTGCATAGTTATATGGTTTCAAGTAAGTAAGTAAAGTTGGCGACCGTAGTCGAGGGCGACCAGAAGGCTCCTTGTTCAATAGCTACGACACCAAGATGTAGGGGAGGGCACAACTCCTTTCCCTGGATTGCTCAACTTTACCTTTGATACGTAACTTATATTGCTGAGTGTTGAGCAAGGAGGTATCAAGTGCCATTTTTATAGTCTTTGGTATGACGCGACCTGGGATTAAACCCAGGTCTCCCCGAGCATTAGCGGACACTCTACTCACTAGGCCAATGAGCTGGAACGAACAATAATTATTAATAAACAATTCCAGTTTCATGAAACTATTCCTAATAAAAAAAATAATAATTCGCAGTTTTATTATATAAAATATTCGAAAACGAATAATTTTTTTGACCCATAGATTAATCGGGACTGCTACAACTACTTTGGGTAAGTGTGAGCCTTGGATTAATGGCATTTAAGGGCTACTCCAGGCTCTCCAGATCTCCTGGATCGGAGACTCACGATTAGATACAGTTTAATGTCATACCCAGGACATTCCTTTTGGGGGTGTCTAACCCGCTTCAGGCAATACAGACATGTCGTCTCGACTAGAATGAAAAATTGGTTCTAGGTTTATTAGTTTTTTGTATCCGTAAGTCTGAAATCCGCAAAGCCCATACTATATAATGGTTTGGTTTTATGGCATATCAACCTTTGTAGGTTATATAATGCCAAAGCCATTCTCCTAGAAGAACAGTAGTGGTACTATTTAACCCATAACTGGGAGGATAAGGGGGTTCATACCTTTCCCTAGGGTATTTGCCTGAAAGTGAACGTAATAGCACGACTGGAGTACGAACTCACTTACTACGATTCCATAGTCCATCGCTTTAACCATTACACCACGAGGACATCCCCTCATATGATTTGTAAACATAAGTTAACAAAATTAGAAGGTTCCAAGTATTCCCATATATCACTAACAATTCAGTTAAACATTACTCATTAGATTACACTCAGGTAAAGAATCAAACAGTTCTATTTTAAACGATTCAATTCGCATACCATTTGTTTCTACTCAGTTTAAATACAGTTCTATTCGACCCATAGATAGGACTTTATCAGGTGCTACGACTATGAGCCAGTGTGGACCTAGGAGCAATGGCAATAAAAGGTTACTCCGCATTCCCCTCAGCTCCAGCATTACTGGAGCCTCACCGTCATATTGTTTCGTGTTATATCTTGGACACTGGTTGGGGGGAAGATTCTTATTCCTTTGCAGAGATGAAGTCGGTGTATTCTACAACCCCATCCGACTGGGCTATATATAATTTTGGGCCAAACATTTGTATCAAATTATCATTGAATAACCCCAATGTAGTTGACGTGCTGTAAAAAAAATTAATCAAGTCATACGAAAGGTTAGAGGTTGCCTCTTAAAGAACGAATACAAATGCGTTTATATTTCGTTATTTACGTGGCTTAGTTCGGCAAAAAGCCCGTTATCCAATAACCATCTTGAAATATGGGGGCTATTTCTGTTGCACTCTGTATATATTTCACCATTTTGCTGAAACCTCAAAACCTTTATTATGTGGGGGTCTTCATTTAAATGAGGGGGTCTTCATTCAAAATGGGAGCATTTACAGAATACAGGAAGTGACGTGGAGACAAAAAAGTATAAGTCTCTCTGGGATGATTATGAACATTTAATTTAACAGTGATAATTTGGTTATTGTTGTTTGTTTGTTTAATGGCTTATCAGCATTAATGGGTTATTTAATTCCAAAGTCATCCTTGTAGAAGAACAGTTGGGGTAAAATTCAACCCGTAGCAGAAGGGATAAGAGAGTCCGATATAGAACGTTATAGCGCCACTGGAATTCGAACTCGCTGACTACAATGTCTCAGTACAGCACATTAGCCACAAAGACACGTGGGCTCTCCTCACACCGACCAGATAGATATCAGCAGACTTAGATTATGTAGATAGATAGATAGATAGATAGATAGATAGATAGATGTTTTTGGATAGCTGTGTATGAATAGTTTTGTTTTGTTTTGGTTTCTTTGTTTAATGGCATATCAAATTTTGTGGGCTATTTAATACCAAAGCCATACTTATAGAACAAAAGAGCTGCCATTTAAGCAATAGCAAGGGGGATAAGAGGGTGCATACCTTTTCAGGTGAGCTTAATATGGTGACTGGAGTGTAGATTCATTTTCTAACTAATACTCTTTAGAGATAGTTTGATTTAGTTTCACTACTCTTTTTCTAAGGAAGGGCTTTGACGTTAAATAACCCATAAAGGTTGACATGGCATTAAACGGAAAAAGCAAACTAGATAAGAATACTTGCACATCATTTGCATTTGAGATAGTTATTTGATGTTATTTTTACAAAGGATTATAACTATTTTCACTTTATGCGAGATTTTTCACACTAGTTTTAATTGGTTGGTTGGTTGGTTGGTTGGCTTTTATGGCATATGAACATTTGTAGGTTATTTAAAGCCAAAATCCATGTTTTACAAATTATCAGTTCAATTTCCAACAATTCAGTTTAGCATGAGTACACAGTTTAATTGTCAAAAACATTTCTATTTCAAGCTATTCAGTTTATTCAAACAGTTCTAATTCAGCTAATTCAGTTTGGATGGTCTCATGTTGCTCTGATCTCCAGTTCTCGCAGACTCTTTTCCAGGACTTTGGGGACTATTCCAGTGACTCAAACTAAGACTAATATAACCGTCACCTACATGTTCCATAGCTTTTTAAGTTAATCTTTTTCGAAGGAGAAGGTTCGTTGGTTGGTTGGTTGGATTTGATGGCATATCAACCCTTGTTGGTTATTCAATTCCAATTCCTGATTATACATATACTGAATATAAGTAAACAAATAATCTGTTGGTTACATTTTTAACGAGCCAGAGGTTATTTGTTTGCACACAGTTAAATGGTTTCACAAATTGCCATGTAAAACAATAATTCGAATTATCACCAGTCATTTCTTTGCACACAATTAAATGGTTATACATATATAAGTGAAGAGTAGGTTGGTAATTTTATTTTTAAAACGCTATTGCTTTTGTTAGTGATTTTGTTATTGTTTGCACACAGTTAAATGGTTCCAAGTATTGCTTTTTAGCACTAATGATTTTTTTAAACTCTATTCATTCATTCACATATTGTAAAATGGCTCCACGTTTTGCTTCGTACAATCAATAATTCAATTTTTATTTATAGTTAAACGTTTTCAATAAATTCATTCATCATTAATAACTTTATTTAACATTACTCATTTGTTTGCACACAGTTAAATGGGTTCAGGTATCGCTATGTAACCCTGATAATTCAATTTAACATGAGTCACTTGTTTGCAGTAAGTTAAATAGTCAAACAGTTCCATTAGACCCATTCATTGGATCCTATCAGGTAGTAGTACTCCGGATTATAGTGAACCTGGGAATAATAACGATGGATGGTACTCTACATCCCCCAAAGGTTACTATGTGACGGATTGTTAAGGGAAGTCTTACGCCTTTGCAGAGATGTAATCAGTGTATTCAACAGTCCCAGCCGACTGGGCTATTCTGGGGAGTGGAGTGTTCTGTTTTTTTGTTTTTTTTTATTTATATACGTTTTTCTTATTTATCTAATGTTAACCATCAACTACGTAATACGTTATTTTTCTCGCTTTTGTGCTTTTACACAGTCTGCCTGGTCATCCAAGCGAAAAACAGTTAACCGTTGCTGTTATAGAGACTTCGAAACACATAAAGAGTCTCCTATCTTGAACCTTATTCAATTAATCCATGCAAATACCGTTTATGAAAGATCAGCGGTTCCTGTTTTTATAGAATATATATATATATATATATATATATATAATGCAAAGCTCTTCGAAAGAATTGAGCACTCTGGTAGCCTATAGGGTATAAAATTGTAAACAAACGGACGCTGCTGCTGTTGCTACATAAATACCTCAAACATTCCCTAAGCTAACGTGGTACGCTTGTTGGCCGAGCGGTCTGAGACTTAGTGTAACGTAAAGTTGGGTTTCGATCCCAGCTTCGAGCGTCTAGCCACACTGAAGAGTTCTGATAGAACGAAGTCTGTCTGTGGATGACAATATATATATATATATATATATACCCAATCGCAACCGCTGAAAACGTTCAATATCCACTCATTAAAACGGTATTCCTTCCAAAATACGGTCGTGTCAGTACTACTGTATTTCTGCACCACTTTGGAAATGCTTAGAGAAAAAACTAGAAAGGAACTATTTAAGAACGCTACGTGCTATTTTGAATAAATCCAAGTAGCAGCACTTCACAAAAAAACTTCTGTCAAAACCACCTGTTCTCCCAACTGATAAGTCTTCCAAGTGAGACGAACAAAAGATACTGGTGGTTTCACGTATTGCAATCAAACACAAATTGTTCTATTTGATATCAATCATTTGTCTGCTGAAGCTAAATGGGGTCAAGTATACTAAATGATTAAACAGTTCTATTAGACTCATAGAAGAGGCCCTAAAAAGAATAGTGGACCTGGAAGTAAAGGCTACGAACGTTTAGTTCACATTCCTCAAATCTCTTAGAGTGGAACATCACCATCATGTATTGTTAATGTCATATACTGAACACTTGCTGTGGAGGTCTTATCTCGCTGCAGATATACAGTCGGTGTATTCTCCAGCCCCAGCCGACAGGGCTAAATAGTATATGATAAAATATTTATGATAAATACTCAGGGTGATAGGCATGTATGAGATTAATCTTGTGAAAATGCAATACATAATATTTATATTCACGTGACTGGACTACGAAGTTGGGCACATTTACTATACATTTACTGCTCCTTCCACACTCTGGAAAAGTGGCCGAGAATACCAATTATTACCGACCGTTTGCACAAGTACTTTAACGGTAAAGATCAAAATACAAGAAAAACCCATCCTATGAAAAGAACAACATTTAACTTTTATTTAAATATAACTGGACAACTAAGCTGGGCACACTTACTACACAAATATATCCAAACTTTACGGTCAGCAAAATGATGCTATATAGGAACACCAAAGTCAAAGTCAGTTCTCCTGATGGAGACACAGATTACTTCGACATAGTAGCAGGAGTACTACAAGGAGACACACTAGCCCCATACCTATTTATCATCTGTCTAGACTACGTACTTAGAACATCTATCGATAAAATCAAGGAAACAGTTTCAAGCTAACAAAAGAAAGAAGCAGAAGGTACCCCGTAAAAACAATTACTGACGCCGTCTACGCCGATGATATAGCGCTTCTGGCAAATGCACCCGCTCAAGCCGAAACACTGCTACATAGTCTGGAACGAGCCGCTGCAGGTATCGGCCTCCATGTCAATACACACAAGACGGAATTTATGTGCTTTAATCAAACAGGTGACATCTCCACAATAAACGGTAGCCCTCTGAAACTAGTTGGTAAGTTCAACTAACTAGGGAGCAGTGTCTCATCAACCGAGACAGACATCAACACGAGACTAGCAAAGGCATGGACAGCCTAGATAGGCTTTCAGTCATAGGGAAGTCAGACCTGACCGATAAAATGAAGCGCAGTTTCTTCCAAGCAGTGATCGCATCGATACTGCTATATGGATGCACCATATGGACGCTAACTAAACGATTGGAGAAAAAGCTTGACGGTAACTAAACAAGAATGCTGCAAGCAATAGTGAACAAGTCCTGGAGACAGCACCCGACTAAGCAACAGCTATGCGGCCACCAACCACCCATAACGAAAACTATCAAAATTAGACAAACCAGACATACGGGACACTGCCGGAGAAGTAGGGACGAGCTCATAAGTGATGTACCCCTATGGACCCCTTCCCATGAACGAGCAAAGGCAGGACGTACATACAGCAGCTCTGTGCTGATACGGGGGGTAGCCCTAAGGATCTGCCGAAAGCAATGGACGATAGGGAAACGTGGCGAGAAAGGGTCAGGAATATCTGTGCTGATAGCGCGACATGATGATATATATATATATATATAGATATATATATATATAACAGGACTACGAAGTTGGCCATACTTACTATACAAATATGTCCTTTTGCTCCCTCCACCCACTAAAAGAGTGATAATGAATGACTATTATCACCAGTCTTTTCTATAAGTAGTTCTACAATGAAGATCAAAAGGAATAGAAAAGATGGTCGTTGATTCTACTGGGTAAGTTTTGATAGACTTAAAGAGAATAAGTAATGTATAAAAGTTATACAGTTAACAAGAATAGCCCTTCTCGTTGTGCAGGGGTTAGTGAACCTTGTTCCTATTCAATAGGATCGTGTGCTTAAAAACCTCTTATGAGGCAACTTCACCAAAAAATATAAATTTGAACTCAAATGAACGTAATTCCTTCAACTCTAGACAAAAAAAAAACCTTGACGGGTTGACATGCCGTTAAAACCAACCTATAGATTTTCTCCATGAATGAATCTATCTATCTATCGATCTATCTCACTTTTTTACATTATATATCTATGCTTCTAGTTGGGTTTTAGTAATATCGCTATGGGTTTTTGTTCTTTCTTTCTTTCTTTCTTTCTTTCTTTCTTTCTTTTTACTTTTCTTTCTTTTCTTTTTTTCTTTCTTTCTTTTTTTTATTTATTGACTCGGTTAACTTATGTTCCCATTTTGGTCTTTTTTTACTTACTTTTTTCATTGCGTTCCTATTTTTTCTCTTTCTTTCTTTCTTTCTTTCTTTCTTTCTTTCTTTATTCATTTATTCATTTATTGACCTGCTTTTACCATGTTCTTATTTTTGCTTTTTCTTTTTTAATTTCTTTCTTTTCGTTATGTTCCTATTTTCTTTCTTACTCTCTTTCTTTCTTTACTTTTCTTTCTTCCTTTCTTTATTTTGTTTTTTCTTTCTTTTTGTATGTTTTTTTTTGTTTATCTCTTTTTTCTTTCTTTCTTTGCATCGTATCCTTTTTTTCCTTTTTTCTCTTTTCGGTACATTTCTTTCTTTCTTTCTTTCTTTCTTTTGTTTATTCATTTATTTATTTATTCATTGATTTATTGACTTGCTTTCATAATTTTCCTATTCTCTTTCTTTTCTTTATTCCTTTCTTTTATTCATTTCTTTCTTTTGTTTGTTTCTTTTTTTTCATTTATTTATTTATTTAATATTGACTTGCTTTCATTATGTTCCCGTCTTTGTTTTTTCTTTCTTCCTTTCTTTCTTTTGTTTTTCTTTCGTTCGTTCGTTCCTTTTCTTTCTTTCTTTCTTTTGTTTTTTTATTTTTTTTATTAATTTATTCATCATTTATTGACTTGCTTTCAGGATTTCCCAATTCTCTTTCTTTTCATTCTTCCTTTCTTTCTTCTCTTCTATTTCTCTCCCTCTCTCTCTCTCTCTCTCTCTCTCTCTCTCTCTCTCTCTCTCTCTCTTTCTTTCTTTCTTTTTTCATTTGTTTGTTTTTTTTTATTTATTCATTCATCTATTTATTTATCATTTATTGACTTGCTTTCAGAAATTCGCAATTCTCTTTCTTTTCTTTCTCCCTTTATTTCTTTTGTTTGTTTGTTTCTTTCTTTTTTCATTTGTTTATTTCTTATTTATTTATTCATTTATTTATTCATTCATTTATTGACTTGCTTTCATAATTTCCCTATTCTCTTTCTTTTCTTTCTTCCTTTCTTTCTTTCGTTTTTTGTTCATTTATTTATTTATTTATTTATTTATTATTGACTTTTGTTCATTATTTTTCATTTTTGTCTTTTTTCTTCCTTTCTTTCTTCTGTTTTTTCTTTCTTTCGTTCCTTTTCTTTCTTTCTTTCTTTATTTATTTATTTATTTATTTATTTATTGACTTGTTTTCATTGTTTTTACATTTTTTCGTTTTTAATTTCTTTTCATAATTTCCCTATTTTCTTTCTTTTTTTTTCTTTCTTTTTTTCTTTTTTATTTATTCATTTATTCATCTATGTTCCACTTTTTGTCTTTTTCTTTTTTACTTTCTTTCTTTTCATAATGTCCGTATTTTCTTTCTTTCTTTCGTTTTATGTATTTCTTTCTTTTGTTTCTTTCTTTCCTTGCTTCAGTTTTCCTTCTTTGTTTTCATTCTTTCTTTATCTTTCCCGCTCCAATTTTTCCTTTTTTTCCATCCGGACCACAGGACGATTTAAAATCAGCGAGAATACTTAGGAGAGTCCTGGAATTTTAATCGACTTGCTTAACAATTTACTTCTTGTGCCAGTCTAAACAAAGTTGAGTCAATAATTTCACGATGACGGATTTGTGGTTAGATTGGCGAAAATGGTTCAACTTAAAAGACTAAATATAAAAGAAATAAGAATTATACGTAGAAAAACTTGTGCTACCAACAAAAGATTTATCGGCAACGTTTGTAAGAGTTTATTTATTCATTTATTTATTTATTTGGCTTTTGTTTTTTGTTGTTTTCTTTTTTTTTTTTTTTTTCACAGTTTTTGTGACATTTCAAATTCAAATAATTCAATGTAATCTTTTTTTAAAAACGCCATGGTTTTACTTCACTCTTCAGAGATCTTTCATAATAGGCGCTTAAAAAGGGAATTTATTTAGGTTTATCTCGGCTTTTCCTGTTAAATAACTCTCAAGGGAATGTCTCAAGATTTTTATTACTTTTGCTGCAGCCTTAAAAAAAAAAATAAAAGCAGTTAAACCAGTTGATTTTTTTAAAACGTAAATCACCCTGGAAAGAATGCTCCGAAAATATTGTTCTATTTATATTCACATAAACTAACCGAGATACAGGAAGATAGAGCGAGTTTTCGGCTAGAAAACAAAAACGCAATCGTTAAATGAAAACAAAAGTCTTTTTAATCCGTAGATGGCATTACTTTCCTTCTTCTCCCAACACTCTAAAAATTGGATGAAACTGACAGTTATGGGGCAGCCGTAGACGGGTGAGTGGACTAAAATTTATTTTAAGTTTTACTGTGCCCTACAAACTATTATTGAGCATCTTTTTTTTAATTTTTTGAAATAACATTTAAAAGAAAAACTCTTGTTCATTCGTATATATATATATATATATATACGAATGAACAAGATTTATATATATATATATATAGGTGTATATATATATATATATATATAGGTGTGTGTGTGTGTGTGGAGGGGAAAACTTGACAAAAATTCTTCGAAGTCCTGGGAGTAGGAGACTATAAAGGTACAGTTTTATAACCACTTACTTCCCATCTCACTCACCATTCAAATAAGAAGACCCAAACTTGCTGGGCATTGCAGGGGAAGTAAGAGGAAAACTTATAAGCGACTTTCTCTTATAGACTGCTACACACGGACACACTAGTGTTCTCCAACCAGTAAAGACTTATATCCATCAAGGACTTAGATATCCTTTGTGGACACCGGATGTGGTCTAAAAGACCGGTCAGAAGAGATGGATGATAGAGACGGATGGAGATCGAGAGTCAAGGGACTTGGTGGAATCCATGGGATGATAATGATGATAATGATTTACGCCAAATTTCACGGCATATTAAACTCATTTTCGACATAAATATTTGGGAGTAGCCGTTAATGCAGCCCTTCCAGGCTCAGTAACTGTCGATGGTAAACTTCAATAATACCAGCAAATAGGACACCGTATGATAATGTATTTTAATGCTGAATATGCGTTTTAGAATGTGCGTTTTATAAAACTCATATTTAGCATTAAAATAAGCATGCGCCAGCAAATACAGTATCTATCAAAGTAAAATTGGCGACCGTTGTCGAGGGCAACCCAAAGGCTCCCTTTTCAATACCTACTACATCAAGGTGTTCGGGAGGTCGCTACTCTTTCATTGGATTGCTCCACTTTACCTTTGATCCTTACCTTATAATGCTAAGTGTTAAACCAGGACGTATCAAGCACCATTTTCTGGGTCTTTGGAATGATTCGACCAGGGATTGAACCCCGGGCTCCCTTCTCCCTGGTCATTAGCGTACACTCTACCCACAAGAAGAATGGACCGGTCCGTAAGTGAATTTGAATGTGGTACTTTGGGTTTTTATTTCATATAATTAAGCTCTACACGGTTTACTTACATTATGGCCTTCTTCAGGAGGAAAAATAATAGTTTAGGTCATTTTTTCTAGCTTTTATTGTGAAGAAAGTTTTGATTGGTTTGAGATTCCTTTTAATTCCAGGATTTTTGTCCTTGAATTTCCCGTTAGAGTGAACTGTTTATGAAAATCTTTGGCTACAGCAGATGTTTCTTGTATGTATTTGCAAGAATATACTCTCTGTGTATGTGTGTGTATGTGTACATTCACATACATGTATATCCATGTAAACATACCAGTACTCACATATGGGTTCAGGGTTATTGATTTGGTCTTTCTCTCTCTTCCTCCCCGAGTTGAACGTAAGATAGTCGCTGTGTGTACGTTTGTGTCTCTGAGAGTGTGGTGAAGTTTAGTTCTATTGGTGAATTTTTTGGCAAAGTTTAATACGCCGGGGAAAAAAGAAGAGATGGAATTTTTTTGATTCTCATTTAAGCGAATTTTCATTAGCAATGTCAATATTGAATGCTATCTTTTTTTTTATGGTTAATCACGTGATCAACAGCAGCACCACTACCACCCGACAACTAACTGCTGGACCTGACTTGGTGATTTGGATAACTCCCCGACCAACTTTCCTTCATTCTCCATTTCCTTCTTTGGAAACCAGCGAGACCAGAAATTCTCATTCTGTTTAACAGAAAAAAAAAGATATTGGTGAAAATTAATTAATTCGGGATTGATTATATCTCTGTTTTGGATCATGTTTAAATTATCTAAATGTGTTTAAATATTTGGAACATGTTTAAAAATGTTTAAATGTGCATAAAATGAAACTCAGTTTCTTCCAAGCAGCGATCGTGTCGATACTGCAATATGGACTACATGGACGCTAACTAAACGGATGGAGAAAAAGCTTGACGGCAACTACACAAGAATGGTGAGAGCAATAGTGGACAAGTTCTGGAGACAACACCTCACAAAACAGCTGCTGTACGGCCACCTACCTCCAATCATGAAAACTATAAAAAGTAGACGAAACAGACATTAGGTTTATAATGCCCAGAAAGTCATACACATATGTCCTCAAGGACACATGGCGCAGTGGATAAAGGCGTTGGTTAAATCCAGTGACACACCCCAAAAAGTGTGAGTTCAATAAAACTTTCAGAGAGGAAATTCACAGGAGATAACTGATAACTACCATCCATTAAACATGGCTCGTGGAACTAGTGAGCTAAGTTCGGCATTCGAACCAGGAATAAAGACAAAGATGATGACAATAGTCCGAAAAATATAAATAATGTACCTGTGAATATATGTGTGTATTTACCAACCCCTCCACACGAGGAGGATGCGTTTAACCGGTTTGAATTCAGATTTTTCCTTCTCCAATAGCCATACCAAGGCCAAAGAACCCAATCTAAACCACTAGGTTACCACTGGGTTGGATTCATACCTTTCCCAAAAGTCATAAGCACAATAGAAAATGCAAACAGACTCGTCCAGAATTTGAACAGGGGTTATCCTGTCCATCATACACCATGTGCATTGCCAGTCGGCTAATGCTGTAGAATACATCGACTGGACAATCAACAAGGAAGACATCAGGAAGAGATTCCATCGGAAGAGGCCCACACTCTTCAAATCAGGTCAGTGGTATATGCACCAGTCCACAACTCCATCCTTGTCACAGACTATTTGACCAAGATGGGCGTCAAGACTGTTTCTCAGTCTCCCTATAGTTCAAACCTTGCTCCCTGTGACTTTTGGTTATTCCCTAACCTCAAGGAAAACCTTAGAGGCTGTCGTTATGAGACAATTGAGGAGATGAAAGAGGCTGTGACGAAGGTCATTGCCATGCTCACACAAAAGGACGTCCATGGGGTCTTCCAGAAGTTGTTGGAACGGTACAAGTGCATTGCAGCCGTAGGAGATTACTTCGAATGGGACTAGTTTCATGTGTATACTATACGAAAAAAAGTCTGGAAACTTATTGAAGGCACCTCGTATATATAAGTAAATTTGTTGACCGATATATATATATATATATATATTAGTAAAGTTGGCGACCAAAGACGAGGGTGACCCGAATGCTCTCTTTTCAATACCTACTACTCCGAGGTGTAGGGTAGAGCGCTACTCCTTTCCCTAAATTTCCCCCACTTACCCTTGATCCATACCTGATAATGCTGAATGTTAAGGAGGGAGGCATCAAGTACCATTTCTTAAGTCTTTGGCCTAGGATTGAACCCCAGTCTCCTGGACCATTGGTGAACAATATATATATATATATTGTCATCCACAGATACACTGTTTCGTTGTATAAAAACTCTTCAGTCAATTGGGATTTCTTCAGCTAGAGTTTTTTTCCAACTAAAAACAAAAGCTTTCAATCTAGTTTGGTTTCCTTCTGTAGGGAAGGGAGAAAAGTGATGGGATAAATTTATTGATTGCAAACAGAAGATTTTAGGGTCCAATTTTTCTATGTCATCATGATTATAATAATAACTTCATCAGATAATTTGAATTTTAACAAAGTTTTGCGATCAGCTAAGATCACTAATATATATATATATATATATATATATATATATATATATATATATATAAACCTATTTTTCTGTACTGTAATTGCTCATTTGGGGGGGGGAGATCAATTTACGATCTTAGCTGATCAGCAAAATTTTGTTTGTCATAGAACCCATCAATTTTCGGGCAGACCGAAATAATTCATGTCAGATGCCTGATATAAACTATTTTTATGAGAAACAAAATGAATTTTTGAATCAAAATATTTAAAATAGATGTACCAAATTTTTCCAATTTATCGACAAAATTCAAATTAACTGATAAACATTAGTAAACGTGATAATTAAGGGGACATGAATAAATGAAACCTTAAAATCTTTTGTTTGATATTCATAAATTTATCCCATACCTTTTGTCACTTCACAAAGCACATTGAGGACTTTTGTTTTCACAATTGGAAAGAAACTCCAAGACAACCCAATTGAATGCAGCTATTCCATTGTACATGATGAACATCATGAAAATGGTTTCACTATAACATCAGGAAATTCATAAAGGATGTTAAATTTGTTAATTCAATGAATGACTTGGAACTACGCCCCTGTACATCATGTGTTGACATGGAGAAAAACTTCTTAAGCAATTGCCAGGCTGAAAACTATAAGGAGTTAGAGGATAATGTGTTGAAAAGTCTACAGGATAGAGGCGCTAATATGAGTACTACGGTTAACTATTTTACATTGCCATAGAGATAAATTCCTGGATCACTACCAGAGATGGTGGAACAAACGAGTCATGGCTGACTTCTGCTGGGGTATCGAAAGAGAGTTAAATAACAAAGAACATGACAGACAATTAAGAAAGAGAAAATTTTTACCATCGTTCTTATGTCCACGAGGGTTTTATTTCTGCCGTAAGGAGTGTCCTGGATATGACACTAAACAATCTCATGTTGAGGCTTCAGTAATTCTGGAGCTTTGGGGAATGAGTTCCGCTTTATTGCCATCGCTCCCAGGTACACTCTGGCCCAGTGTGGTAGCACCTGATAGGGTCCTATCTATGGGTCAAATAGAACAAAACTGCGTACTTATGCTAAACTGAATTGCTTAAAATAGAACTGTTTTGACCTTTAAACTGCTTACTTATGCAAAACTGAATTGTTTGAAATATAACAGTTTTTGACATTGAAACTGTACTTACGCTAAACTGAATTGTTTGAAATAGAACTGCTTTGATATTTAATTGTGTGTGGACAAAAGCTATACTTATACTAAACAAAATTGCTTGATTTAGAACTGTTGGACTAAACTGAATAGCTTGAAATAGAAACGTTTTTGAAAATTTAATTGTGTACTCATGCTAAACTGAATTGTTTGAAATTGAACTGATAATTTGTATAAAAATGGATATGGCGATAAATAACCTACAAAGGTTGATATGCCATAAAACCCGAAAAACTAACCAACCAAATCAATAAATGCCTTCCACTCATGAATTGCCATAGGTGTTTCTTTACAAGTAAGATATCTGAGGTACAGTACCTACTGCTCAAAATAGCCTAGTAAGCTAGGGCTGTAGAATGCAACTGCATCCCTGCAGAGGGGTAAAACTCCTTCAACGAGAGTCCTAGATATGAATCTAAATACTCTGACGGTGAGGCTCCAGTAATGCCGGAGCTTTGGGGAATATGGTGTAACCCTTTATCGCCTTCACTCCAAGCCCCTCTGTGGTCCGGAGTGGTAGCACCCGATAAAGTCCTATCTATCGGTCAAATAGAACTGTTGGACATTTAAATTGAGTACAAGCAAATGACATGCTAAATTGAACTGTTTGAAATAAAACTGTTTGATCATTCAACTGTGTTTAAACAAATAACTGACGTTTAATTGAATTATTTGCAATGCATAGCAATACTTGCAACTATCTAACTTCGTTGACTTACGTTAACAAATCATATTTAGCAAATATATTTGGCATTCAATAACCTACAATATTTGATATGCCATAAAATCAAACCACTCATCCGAGTAATGATCAGGCTTTTTGGTGCTTAACTTCGGAGCTCATTGGAAAAACAGTGTTTTGAGACTAATTTTTCGCGATTGTGGTGTGATGGTTACCGCTGTAGGAAATGATCACGCCGATTCAAGTTCAAATCTTGGGTGAGGCTGATTGCATTTCACATAGTTCTAATAACATTAGTGAAAGGTATGCAGCAAACCATTCTCCCTCCAGCTATGAGTAAATAGTAGGGCAGACAGTGCTTTTTAACCATGTTATCGCAACCGGTCTAGGAGGAGGATAGTTTTTAATTAAATCTTGTCAAACCCCGCTTAAATATTCATCGTGTATCATATCCTGCTTATATGGTAGGGATTTGTAAGTACGAGGATCATTAAATAAGTTTCCGGATTTTTTTTTTTTCGTATGGGCACTTTTATTGATAGTATACACATGAAACTCTAGTCCCCTTCGAAGTAATCTAATCCGGCTGCAATGTATTTGTTGTACCTTTCCAACAACTTCTGGAAGGCCACATGGAAGCCCTCTTGTGTGAGCGTGTCAATGTCCTTCGTCACAGCCTCTTTCATCTCCTCAATTGTCTCATAACGACAGCCTCGGAGCTTAGGGAATAACTAAAAGTCACAGGGAGCGAGGTCTCGACTATATCGAGGCAGAAGAACTGTCATGATGCCCATCTTGGTCAAATAGTCTGTGGCAAGGATGGAGTTGTGAACTGGTGCATTGTCCTGGTGGAAGTACCACAGACCCGATTTGAAGAGTGCTGGCCTTTTCTGATGGAATCTCTTCCTGAACTCCCTTAAAACCTCAACATAGTAACCCTAAGCCTAACCCTAACCCTTTTGGCCAATCAACTCTGGTGTTCTGACTTCTTTACTCATCCCACACATCTCATCATCCCTCACAGACTCCCTGCCTTCCTTGATTCTCTTATGCCACTCAAAAACTGATGCCTGATTCATGCAAGATGGTCGAATAGCCTTCTGAAGCATTCCATACGTTTCTGTGGTATTATTTCCAAGTTTAAAACAGAATTTTATTGCATATCGTTCTTATAAAGTGTCAGATTGCATTTTTGAAATCCACCAGCCGTGAAAATCAGGCTTTAGTAGGGTGTATTCCAATTGCTGCTGTAGCTGTTCTTTTGAAGCTGAAATCATAAAAATTGGTCAGTCATCTCATAAGATGTATAGTAACAACATAGTGAATTTTCAAGAGTCTACGGCAATCTTAAATATCTGTACAAAAAAAGTCTGGAAACATATTGAAGGCACCACGTACATATCTCTGGTGAAAACAAAGATAAGTTGAACTTTAGAAACAACTTAGTTTATTTTGTTTGTTTGTTTTTTGTTTAGTTTTTGTTTGTTTTTTGCTGTTTTTTTTGGGGGGGGGAGCGGGGTTGTTAATGGTTCTTTTCTTTTGGGTAATTTCTGTTTTGTTTTTTTGTTTTTAAATTAAAAAATAATTTTGTCGTTCAATATTTACCGCCAGAGAATGGTTGTTCTTTAAATAAAAATCGATTTCTTAAAAATTGAAAACATTTATTGGGAATTGTTTCAAGAACAACGTAAATATCGCTTTCGTGTATATCCCACCTGGAAATCTGAGAAATATGAAAATTTATAATTTTCCTTTTCTTGCAATTTAGTTTCATGAAGTGCAAGTTAAAAAAATTGAATTTATATTTGTATTAATAAAAATGATTTACGCCCACAGCTCTAAAAAGAAAATAGCAGCTAAAAGAAATAAACTGTCTACTTTACTCAGTTTAGTAAGACTTGACCTTTATAAGAAACATGAGGATTGATGAATTTACGATCCATGATTATAACGATGTTTCTATTTAGGAAGTGATATCTTGTGAAAAAATGTACGATTGTTTAGTAGACGAGATATCGTGCTAGAAATTGCTTTCTGCTGGAACAGCTTAATTTTTGGTTGGTTGGTTGGTTGGTTGGTTGGTTGATTGGTTGGTTGTTCGGGTTTTTATGGCATATCAATCTTTGTAGGTTATTGAATGTCAAATCCTTTTTTATACGAATAATCAGTCGTATTTCAAACAAAACAGTTTAACATGAATACACAGGTAAATTGTCGAAAACATTTCTAATTCAAGCTATTCAGTATAGTCAAACAGTTCTATTTCAAATAATTCAGTTTAGCATAAGTACGCAGTTTAAATATCAAAACAGTTCTATTTCCAGTAATATAGTTTAGCATAAGTACGCAAATTAGTTCTTTTTAACACATAGATAGGGCTCTATCAGGTGATACCTTTCCGGACCAGAGTGGTCCCGGGAGCGATGGTAATGAAGGGGTAGTCTGCATTCCCTAACGTTCCAGCATCACTGGAACCTCACCATCAGATAGTTAAGTGTCATATGCAGGACACTTGTTTAGGAGTGTTACCCCTCTGCAGAGGTTTAGTCGGTGCATTTTACAGCCCCAGCCGACTGGGCCAGACTAAATTCTCAGTTGGCAAGAATGGTGATAAGATTTCAAAGAAAGAAAGAAAAAAGAAAATGTGACAGAAAGAAAGAAAGAAAAAAAGAAAAAAAGAAAGAAAGAATTTTCAATAAATAAAAAAGAATTTAAAAAAGAGAGAAAGAATGAGTGTGAAAAGAAAGAAAGAAAGAAGGTTCAACAAAAAAGAAAGAATTTCTCAAAAATTCAATGAAGGAGAAAGAAAGAAAGAAAGATTTTTTTGAAGAAATAAAGACAAAACAAATAAACAAAATTCACGTAGCATAGTGGTTAACATGTTGGAGTGCAACATTTTAGTAAAGAGTGTTTCAATTGAGAAGAAAGTGAATTAAACAAAGATTTCGAGGAAAAATTTAGATAAAAAAGCATTAAAACGATTTTGCAAAGAATTCTTTCAAAAAAGGTTCAAGTGAGGGTGAAGAAAGAAAGAAAGAAGGTTCAATAGATCAGAAAGTACTTTTTTTTAAAAAAGAGTAATAGTGAGTGTGAAAGAAAGAAAGAAAGAAAGAAAGAAAGAAAGAAAGAAAGAAAGAAAGAAAGACGGTTCTATAAATAAGAAAGAACTTTTTAAACAACAGAATGAGTGAGTGTGAAAAGAAAGAAAGAAAGAAAGAAAGAAAGAAAGAAAGAAAGAAAGGGAAATAAACGAAAGAAAGAAGTAAATTTTTATCGACAAATAAATGAATAAAAGTCGGAAAGAAAGAAAAAAAGAAAGAAAGAAAGAAAGAAAGAAAGAAAGAAAGATGGTTCAATAAATAAGAAAGATTTTTTCAAAAAAAAGAGAAAGTGTGAGTGTGGAAAGAAATAAAGAAAGAAAGAAAGAAAGAAAGAAAGAAAGAAAGAAGTTTGTATCGACAAATAAATTAATAAAAATCAGAAAGAAAGAAAGAAGGAAAGACGGTTCAATTAATAAGAAAGAATTTGTTTAAACAAGAGAAAAAGTGAATGTGAAAAGAAAGAAAGAAAGAAAGAAAGAAAGAAAGAAAGAAAGAAAACCACTTAATCGAGTGTAAGGAAAGAATAAGAAAGAAAAAGACGCCTCAACAAACACCTGTAGAAAATAAGTTTTTATTAATCGTTAAGATGGAATCTTAAAAGGTATTTTATAGATCGACTGAACGAAATTATAATCAGACACCTTTACGACGCCACACCTGACAATTGCTACAATTGAAAAAGACGAAAGGAATGGCGGGAACTTGCTTCATACCACAGACAGTGAGTGGGCGGCTTTTGGTATGGAAATTGTATCATAGGGACGTGTGAATGAATAGATAAAGTGGCGGGTGTTGGGCTAGCTGTAAAGAATATTAATCCGTCATTTTTTTTTGCGAATACTATTGCTCCATAGAAATGCATTGGACTTGGTTGGTAAAAATTCTGCTATTCATCACGTTTGTGTGTCTACAGAAGGTTGTGGACAAAACAAACCAAACTGTATGATGGTCAGATATTTCCAGATGTCCATTTTTTCTCTGCAAATGAATATCATTTTTTTTTTAAATGAAAATATATTTTTTTAAGGAACATTGAAAACTTTTGACATTCAATACACGAGCGTGTTCCGATGCAAACCTTATATTCAAACGGTTTCTTTTTCTTTTCTTTTTCTTGTTCTTTATTTATTTATTTATTTTTATTTATTTTTTTTTTTGTAAATACGACGGTCATTCCATTAATGATTTGAACATAGGAAATATTGTTTACATTTGGACCTTTTTCAAGGCGATCAATTCTGACAGGTCCTTTCATATCACCGAAGACTGTCGACATGATCTACTTTACTGAACACTGCACAAGAAACTTTTTCTTTACCTGAGAATCAGTGGGGTTCCTCTCCATCAACAGTCTTTTCAATGCAGACACGTAGTCACAAACCCATGTTTAGTTTATTTGTGAACCTTTGTAAGACTAAAACATGCTTTTCCGTACACATCGTTTGAATTTTTAAGCCACCAAAAGTTTAATGACTGACCCCTTGAGTTCTCTGCTTTGCCGTCATTTTGAATTGCCACAAAACAAACACTCTTGAAACGTGTCCAGGACACATAGCGTAACTGTTATAGGCATTGGTTCCCTAAGTTTCTAAGAAGACAATCATCTGGAGATTGCAGGCGAGTAACAATACAGGAATACTTAACACTTGTACCCGATTATGGCTAACAGAATCAGAAAAGGTGACCCCCGTGAATTCAATAAAGGACGTAGCTCGAAGTTCCGTGAAGGTTTCCGATTTCGACAAACACCCGAAGAAGGCCGGAGGACATATTGGCCGAAACGTTGTGGAAATAACAATAAAGATGTGGTGTAATTGTTATCGTCGTAGGAAATGAACACGGCGACACGAGTTCAAATCCTGGACGAGACTGATCGTATTTCACATAGCACTAATACCCTTGGGAAAGGTATGAATCCAATTATTCTCCCTCCAGCTATGGGTAAATAGTAGGACAGACTAGGTTCTTCAGCCTTGGTTAGGCAACTAGTCTAGGAGAAGGAAAACTCTGAATTAAAACCTGTTAAACTCCGCTTAAAAATTGACTTTGTGTCATATCCTGCCCGAGCGGACGGGTTGGTAAATAGGATAAAGATGAAGGCAATAATCCGAAAACCCTTAATGATAAAATCATCCAGCTTCGTCTTAGAAATTTAGACAGAAAAATATTTTACTTAAAAAGTTCTACTTATTTATTAAATGACCCTTAAATATATATACATAGTGCAGAAGCAAAATATGGAATAATTTTAAAACGTTTTTTCTAGTCTGATTAGTCCAATTTTTGAAAAAAAAAATGCGATAAATCTAGATTTTCTCGATTAGTTCTATTATTCAAGCACTTTTTAAAAAAACTCAGCCCAATATGAGTGAGCCATTGAGAAACGACAAAGAATCTATGATTTGCTTAACGCCGAAACCAAGTAAAAATTTCTTTGTCTACCGTATACAAAGTGAAGAATTTTTTTTACGGAAAAAGGACTTTTTTTTAAGGAAAAGAGGCAGTGGAGGATTAACCAAAAAAAGGAAAGAAGGTTTTTTTAACTGCTCTCGTAACGGCGACTTAGAAGGACTCCAAAACGTCACTAAGAAAACATAGGAATGAATTGAAAGTCAATGAGAAAACTGTAAGGACAGAAATCAATCAAGAATTAAGCCCAGGGCTTAACCCACTTGATTACACTATATGGGGCTTTTTAGAAAACAAAAAAATGCAACTTCCCATCGAAATTTTGGTTTGTTTAAGATTACTTTTTAGGAAAAATACAATAAAGTGTCAAAGATATGTATTTTGATGGCATTGAAATCATTTCGAAGGCATGTTGATACAATAATTGAAAAAAAAAAAGATGTCCATATTAAGTAAATATACCGTTTTGTGTGTTTTTATTGAAATTTATCTTATTTTGTAATAATGTTGTTTATTTTTATACTAGAATATTCGAATTTTCCTTTTATATATATATATATGTATACGGTAGGACTCTGAAACTAGTTGACAAGTTCACCTACCTAGGGAGCAGTATCTCATCAACCAAGAGTAGAAAAGGCATGGACAGTCATCTATAGACTTTCGGTCATATGGAAGTCAGACCTGACCGATAAGATGAAGCGCAGTTTCTTCCAAGCAGCGATCGTTTCGATACTGCTATATGGATGCAACATATGGACGCTGACTAAAAGGATGGAGAAAAAGCTTGACGGTAATTACACAAGAATCCTGCGAGCAATATTGAACAAGTCCTGGAGACAGCACCCCACAAAGCAACAGCTATACGACTACCTACCACCCATCACGAAAACTATCAAAATTAGACGAACCAGACATGCGGCACACTGCTGGAGAAATAGGGACGAGCTCGTGAGTTATGTACTCCAGTGGACCCCTTCACATGGACGAGCAAAGGCAGGACGTCCTGTTCGAACCTACATACAGCAGTTCTGTGCCGATACGGGATGTAGCCCTGAGGATCTGCCGAAAGCAATGGACGATAGGGAGATGTGGCGAGAGAGGGTCAGAAATATCCGTGCTGATAGTGCGACATGAAAATGATGATGATATATATAAGTTGTTGGAACGGTACAACAAGTGCATTGCAGCTGGATTAGATTACTTCGAAGGGGACTATAGTTTCATGTGTGTAATATAATTAAAACTGCCCATACGAATAAAGTCTGGAAACTTATTTAATAATCCTCGTATATGTATAAAGAGAATTTGGTATCAAATAACTTACAAATGTCATAAAACCAAACACTTCGAACTTAATTTTTTATTTAGATAACGAGGGTAGATTGTTTTCAGTATCTCATGCATTCCTCGGGTGTATCTCACATCAGTCCCTTTTTGCCTTTGGCCCTGATATTGAAACTGGGACCAGAGATTGATGCGAGAGACCCCCGAGGCATTATATGATATAATGAGAACAGTCTACTCCCGTGATTCAAAGAAACAGTCAAGTTCGGAATTCCCGTAAGGTTACCAAAGTAAGACAAAAAGATCCTGAAGGGGGCCGCAGAGTACAGCTCTTGAAACGTTGTGAGTATAACAACCAAGATGAGTATAGCAGACCACAAAGTGTGGAGAATAGTTCCAAAAGGTTTTATTTTAAAATATACAGAAAATTTAATTAAAATCTGATGATTATTTCAATTAGTGAATGTAATAATTTTCTTGGTTTGGTTGGTTGGTTTCTTGGGTTTTATGGCATATCAACCTTTGTAGTTTATTTAACACCAAATTCATTCTTATGTAAATAATTTGTTCTTTTTAAAACAATTCAGTTTAGCATAAGTACACAGTTTAATGGTCAAAAACCATTTCTATTTCAAACTATTCAAGAGAGTTATATGTAACAATTCAGTTAAGTGTGAATACAGTTTTAATGTCGAAAAACAGTTCTATTTCAAACAATTCAGTCAAGCATAAGCACACAGTTTAAATATAAGTATGGTTCAATTGTCAAAAACATTTCTATTTCAATCTATTCAGTTTATTCAAATAATTCAGTTTAGCATTAGTATGCTGTTAGTTCTTTTTAACCCATAGATAGGGCCCTATCAGGTGCCATCACTCCAGGCCAGAGTAGACCTGGGAGCAATGGCAATAAAGGGGTTCTTCGCATTCCCCAAAGCTCCAGCACTGCAGGAACATTATCATCAGATTGTTTAGTGTCATTACCAGGACACTCGTTCGCGGGGGGGGTATCTCTCTGCAGAGGTGCAGTCAGTGTATTCTACAACCCCAGCTTACTGGCAAGATAATTTTCTTCGTACATAATTAATAAATAAACCGAGCCATTTCGACTCTCAGTGGCAAGCCTCTAAAATAAGTAGATCAGTTCACATACCTCAGCAGCAATATCTCAACAGTGCAGGTGGATAAAGCTATACACATGTTATCGATCATATGGAAATCTGATCTATCCGATGAAATAAAACTTGATTTCTTCCAAGCTTACAATACCCCCTAAATACCTGACAAACCTGCGTCCATACTACTATATGGTTACACCACATGGACGCGAAAAGATACCGAGAAAAAGCTAGATGGGAACAACACAAGAACAATACGTGCTGTCTTAAACAAATCTTGGGATCAGCACCCAACAAAACAACAGCTGTACAGCCTCCTGTCTTTCATCTCCCAAACCATCCGGGTAAGACGAACAAGATATGCGGGACACTGCTGGAGAAGCAAGGACGAACTCGTAAGGGGTTTTCTTTTCTGGACTCCCGTACATCGACGTAGCAGTGTTGGTTGACCGGCCAGGAGCGATGAATGATAGGGACGGATGGTGAAAGAGAGTCAAGGAACTCCATACTGTCAACGCAACTTGATGATGATGATGATGGTGATGAATAAATAAAGTACGAATATTAATAAAAGTACAAATTAAGTTTTAAAAATTCTTCATTTTTTACCTTTTGCTGTTTTATGGAATCAGTGGGGGTTTGTCAGGTATTTAGAGGCGGGTATTTTTGTTTCTTCTTGTATTTTAATTTTGTTTTTATACCATAGTGTTGTGTTCAATGATTTGTAATTTGCCGTAAACTTTTACACACACACACACACACACACACACACACACACACACATATATATATATATATATATATATATATATGCGTGTGTGTGTCTGTGTGTGAGTTTGTGCGTTCGTACGCACGGGCGAACGTGTTGTACCCTGGGAGAAATTGTATATTACTAAAATTCGCATCCTGTTGCGCTATGTGTATCTAAGACACACAAAAAGTGGCGCACGATGGCACGATTTTACTAGAGCAATATGCTGTGGTATTTTCGTTTGCTTCAGCAGAGCCGTTAGTAAAGAATGAACTCTTCTTAGCATACGTATAGCTGGTACATCGGACGAGCATTAAAAAAACATTCCTTTTTCATAAGCTCCCCTCGAGTGGATGGGATGGAGGGGCTTCCCTTTGAGGTAATACCTGCTTTGCAGGGCAGAGTTTATAGTTTGACATCTGAAGCAAGCCAATAAGTGGAATACCGAAGGGATCAAGCATTTTTTTAAATAGCCAGGCAGGAGTATTCGATTTGCGCGTTACTCCTTACTATAAAACGACCTTGTGTCCTATACTGACTTGGTAGTCAGTTAAATTCCTTAAATGTGACATACCTCCACCCACTCTGGCTCGTCTCGGGTGGGTGGCATTGAATTGTTCATCATGTCCTGCGGGCCTCCTCACCCCAAACAATACCTGCTTTACAGGGCTGTGTTCAAAGATTGATGCCTGAGGCATTTGGTTTTGTTTTATGGCAAATCAACCATTATAGGTTATTTAATGCCAAATCCTTTTTATACATATATATTAAATATATATGATTTGGTTTGGTTGGGTTTTATGATATATCAACCATTGTAGGTTATTTAATGCCAAATCCTCTTTATACATATATATTAGATATATATGATTTGGTTTGGTTGTGTTTTATGGCATATCAACCATTATAGGTTATTTAATGCCAAATCCTTTTTATACATATATATTAAATATATGTGATTTGGTTTGGTTGTGTTTTATGGCATATCAACCATTATTGGTTATTTAATGCCAAATCCTTTTTATACATATATATTAGATATATATGATTTGGTTTGGTTGGGTTTTATGGCATATCAACCATTGTAGGTTATTTAATGCCAAATCCTCTTTATACATATATATTAGATATATATGATTTGTAAGCATATGTCACCAAAGTTATATGGTCCCAAGTATAGCTATATATTACAAACATTTCAATTAAACGTCAGTCATTTGTTTCAACACAGTTAGATGCTCACAGGATCTATTTCTAACTATTCGATTTGGCAGTAGTCAGCGAAGTTAAATGGGTTCAAGAATTGCAATGTATCACTAACAATTCAATTAAACATCAATCATTTGTTTACTCACACTTAAATGATCAAACAGTTCTATTTCAAATAATTCAATTTAGCATAAATTATTTGTTTGAAATCAGTTTAAAATGTCAAATAGTAATATTCGACCCCCACATAGGAACCGATCAGGTTCTACCACTCCGGGCCAGAGTGAAGCTAGGAGTGATAGCAATGAAGGGGTCTTCTGCATTTCTTAAAACTCCAGTATTATTGGAGCCTCACCATCAGATTGTTAACGTCAAACAGGACGCTCATTGTGGAGGGTCTTACCTCTATGCAAGATGCAGTCGGTGTATTGTACAGCCCCAGCCAATAAAGCTAGAAAGACGTTGACAAACACATATTACGTGATTGGGTAATATTGAAGGTAGGAAATATAGCTTATTTCAGGGGCGATATCCGTAAAACACCCCTCGTAAGTTATTTTCCTTTGTATTTTTCTTTTCTTTTTGTGTCATTCTGCTGCTTACTGTTAGATTATAAAATCTGAAAAAAATTACCTGAGTACAAATGTAATATTACAGACGGGCACTGTCGTCAATCAGTGAAGGTGTCACGAGACTAGCGCCTGCGGGCAGATTGACCTGCAAAGTTAGACGTGATTTTAAAATAATCACAGATGAACTATCACGTGTTTCACGACAGTTTCACTGGTGACATCGAACATTCGGGGATCTTCGATTTGTTCCCCAAAATCTCTATGTAAGAAAACAAGTCAGGAGATTTTGGCAGTGTTGAAGGCAGTAGTCAAAACAGGTGTGTTAAAGGTTCCGACGTCCCGACCCGTCCTATCCCAGTCTGCTACGACCTATCTGTCAGGCAAGTGTCAACAGTTAGCTCTCATCCACACCGCCGACACCACCAAGAGGAAGGGAGAAGAACGTAACTAAAATGAACTTTTCGAGTTGCAACGATCGTAGCTAATTGAATAATAAACGACTGCTATATTATCTTCTCTTACCTTCGAGTTTGAGTATTTCTTTTTTTTTTTTTTGCGGACTTCTTTCTTTACAGCACAAGACGTTGGTCCTATGTTACACAAATAGAACTACTACAGTTAGATAGCAATACGTGAAACCATTTACCTGTGTGAAAATAGAACCATTAATGTTAGATAGCAATATTTGAAACTGTGTGCAAATAAAACTATTAATGTTTATTAGCAATATTTGAGCCAATATACCAAAGTACAAATAGCACAAGATTACAGTATTTGAAACGTTTTACCTGTGTGCATATTGAACAATTAATGTTAGACTGCAATACTTAAAACATGTCAACTTTCGTGGATTATTTAATGCTAAAATCATCTTTATAAGAACAGTAGTAATACAACTTAACCCAAAGTTTGGTGGAATAATAAGTTGGCGACCACAGAAGACTCTCTTTTCAATAGCTACTATACCGAAGCGTAGGGGAAGGCGCTACTCCTTTCCCTGGATAGCTCCACTTTTCCCTCGATACGTGCCTTATATTGCTGAGTGTTAAGTAAGGAGGTATCAAGTACCATTTTTAAAGTCTTTGGCATGACGCGACCTGGGATTGAACCAAGGTCTCCCGGACCATTGGCGAACACTCTACCCAAGGAGGTCCTTAACTTTTCCCAAGAGTATTATTTCTAAACCGAAATTAATAGCGTGACTGGATTTTTAACTCGCTTACTACGATGTCGTAGTCTTGTACGTTAACCATTACTCCAAGGGGACTCTTCAAAAGCCGGTAGAGTTCTTTCTTATAGGAATTAAATTGAAACTATGTTATTCTTTAATATTTACGTTCCAAAACCAAAGAGATTATCCAGTCGGACTTTGTATTAAATTTAGGGTGAGTTTTCGGGTTGAGTCTTCCGGGTTAGTGTATAGCTGATGATGATAAGCATTTGAATAATATAATCTTTAAAAAAAAAGTTATGACAATAAAAGAACATAATAGCAAATATTGTTACTTTCTTTTTAGATGGTTGTTGGTTGGGTTTTATAGCATATCAACCTTTGCAGACTATCTAATGCCAAATCCATTTTATGCAAATACTTCTATTTCAAACAATTCAGCTAAGCATGAGTACATAGTTTAATTGTCAAAAACATTTCTATTTCAAGCTATTCAATTTATTCAGACTGTTCTAATTCTGTCAATTCAGTTTAGTATAAGTCAGATTTTATTTACACACAGTTAAATGTCAAAACGGTTCTATATGAAATAATTCAGTTTTGTGTAAGTATACTTTCAATGTCAAAAACAGTTCCATTTCAAACAATTCAGTTTAGCATATGTCCGCGGTTTAAATGTAAGTACAGTTTAATTGTCAAAATGATTTTTATTTCAAGCTATTCAGTTTAGTCAAACAATTCAGTTTAGCATAAGTATGCAGTCAGTTCTATTTAACCCATAGATAGGGTCCTATCAGGTGCAACCATTCCGAGCCAGAGTGAACCTGGGAGCAATGGCCATGAAGAGGTGCTCCACACTTCCCAATGCTCCAGCATCACTGAAACTTCACCATCAGATTATTTAGTGTCATATGAAGGACTCGTATTGGAAGAGGGTCTTACCCTTTTGCAGAGGTGCAGTCGGTGTATTCTACGGCCCCAGCCCACTGGACAAGTTTTTATTTTTTAAATATCTTTTTTATTTACTTTCCAAACTTGTGAGATCATTCCGCTGGGTACTGTATTAACGTCATGATGATCATCAAGCAGTTTTGTTTTGGGTTTTTTTTTCCAGTCCGACCAATTTCAAATCGTGGTGACATTTTGTGGTCGATTCGTTCTCTAAATCTTGTGATTTCTACCTTTGGCAATTCCTGAAACTCCAAGTCTTTAAACATTGCCCGACGAATTATTCATTGGTTTGGTCTCGTTTGGTTTTATGGCATATCAACCATTGTAGGTTATTGATGACCAATCCATTTTTATACAAATAAACGTCTCTATTTCACACAAATCAGATTACCAGTTTCAATGTCAAAATCAGTTCTATTTCAAACTATTCAGTTTAGCGTAAGTAAATCAGTCATATTTCAAAAAATTCAGTTAGCAGACAAAAACAATTCCATTTCAAGCAATTCAGTTTAACATAAGTACACAGTTTAAATGTTAAAACAGTCCTATTGTTCTATTTGACCCAGAGATAGAACCTTATCAAGTGCTACCACTCCGAGCCAGAGTGGACCTGGGAGCGATGGCAATGAAGGGGTACTCTGCATTCTCCAAAGCTCCAGCATTACTCGAACCTCATCATGAGATTGTTTAGTGTCATATCGAGAGTCTTACTCCACTGCAGAGAAGCAGTCGGTGTATTCTACAGCCCCAGCCGACTGGGCAATTTATTCTTCATGATATTGTAACAATACAAGAGACAATTTACGAGATGAGGGACGCAGGAATTCAGGGTGAGACATCAAAGTGAGAGTATAACAAGTGAAAATAGGGTTTGAATTATATGCTCTTCAACAGAAAATTTTGACAATAACCAAACAAACAGCCAAATATTGTTGGGCTTTTTTTATATAGTAAATGTCGCCTTTTTATGTTCTTAATCCCTAAGATCATTTTTCCAGACCCTGTCTATAGGAAAGGAACCTTCTTGTTGGAAGTGGCAATGTTATTGAATAACCGAGGGATTTCGGTTCATGCCTTTGAGTTTAGTTTGGCTGAGAACCTTTCGGCTCAGCACATGGATTAGTTAGGTGCAACATTGAGGCAGGTGTTAACGCAGGCGCGCGCGGGCGGATGGAGGTGTCACTCAGATGTCATAATAGTCCGAGACGAAACGCGGTGACAGAGTGCGGGTGACGTCACGCACCGGAAGCGCGCGGAGGTTTCTGTGAGAATTTGAAGAGAGAGTGGGGTACTAGACGCCAAACGAGAAGGATCGACTTTTGGAGCTCGCAGGCGCGAGGCGAACGTGCGCCCTATGGGGGCCGATCGAGTTGGGGGCCAAATGAATAAGACAGCATAACAAGACTGTGTCTCTCCTCCTTACGTCGAGACCTTTAACTCAAAGTTAATAAAAAGGTTTCGTATCTGAACAAGAAGTCGTTACGTGTTTTCGAATTTCGAGATTCATATGTTCTATCGTAATCAACATTCGATGTCCATTTCACCCATTTCGCACATGGCCATATTCGTGTATATGACTATGTAACAGCAGTTTTGCTTGGAATAAAAAGTAGTAAGGTTGGCGACCGTAGTCAAGGGTGACCAGAAGGTTCCCTTTTCAATAGCTACTACACCAAGGTGTAGAGGAGGACGCAACTCCTTTCCCTTGATTGCTCCACTTTACCTTTGATCCGTACCTTATATTGCTAAATGCTAAGCAAGGAGGTATCAAGTGCCATTTTTAAAGTCTTTGGTATGACGTGACCTAGGATTGAACCCAGGTCTCCCGGACCTTTGGCGAACACTCTACCCACTAGGCAAATGTGCCAGTTCAATAATGGTATAAAAAAGACTCTGAATATATAAGTATGTTCCTTGCGTGATGTCTGCGTATCTAGGCTGACAGACCATTTGTTAATATCGTACGATTAAGCCTATATATGAGATAAAGTTTTATTTTAGGCTACTTAATTGTTAGTAGCTAAAATAGCCGCTTGGAATAGTTTAAATGGCGTTGAAATAAACAAGGACACGAAAAAGAGGATAATCACGCAATCGATGCCTGACACTTTCATTGTAATTATCAAATTAAAAGTTTTCATTAAGCAGGAGAAAAGAAAATCAAAGGGAAGTAACTACAATGCAAACTAATCATTTTAACCTTGTCGATGACGTGGTATATTTTCTATACATAAAACTGTTCCTTCCTCTTTTTCTTTTTTCTCTTTTGACTAAGTCTTTCTTCTTTTTTTTTCTATCCTCGCTGATTTTCTAAATCTCTCCACTACTCCTTACACTTTTCCTTCTCCTTTCCTTTACTCGTTTCACACCGTCTTTTTTTCATCAACTCCTCCCTCGGCCTGTGTGCGTGTTTCTCTCTCTCTCTCTCTTTCTCTCTTTCTCTCTTTCTCTCTCTTCCTAATTTCACGCTGTCTTTTTCTTCCTCTCCTCCCTCCTTCTGTCTCTGACTCCTTACCTTTTTTTCCTTTCTTCCCCTTTTTCGTTTCTCTTTGTCTTTATATCTCTCCCTCCCTCCCTCCCTCTGTCTGTCTGTATGCCTGCCTCTCTCTTTCTCTCTCACTATGTTTCTCTTTCTCTCTCTCTATCTCTCTCTCTATATATATATAACCTATCGATTCATCAATACACACATGTGTGTGTGTGTGTGTGTGTGTGTGTCTGTGGATAAAATTGTAAGGTGGATTGGACTCTCTAGCGTTGGTTGGATGACCGGTCTAGGACAAAGAAAAACTCTGTATTCAAAACCTGTGAAATGTTATTTAGGAGAATATATGGCACATTAGTGCAATTTTTTTTTCAGTTATCAGCTCATCCTAAAAGAGTGGGGCTGGTTCTATTGAAAACCTTCACCTCTATAAACAAATCACCAGTCCAGATAGTTCAAATTTTCATACCGTAAACCGAATTGTTGAGGCCTAATACGTCAAGATCGACGGAAGAGTCTATCACATATATATAGATATTTATAGAGAGGAACATATATATATATATATATATATATATATATATATATATATATATATATAAAATAATAAAGACATATTTCGGTGAATTTATCCATAAACTCCAACTTATAACCAAAACACTTATCAGTAAACTTGAAAAGATCCTAATAAAATCATAT
>OY757946.1:47538849-47601349 GCA_963585895.1 Sepioteuthis lessoniana
TCGCTTTTAAAAGGGTCCCCCGAAAATATTTATTTCTTCAGAAATCCAGAAAAATTCACTGAGGATAATATCGTCGGATAGAATGAATTTTCAACTACACAAACCTACGTAGCCAATGGCGAAAACATATAACCTCTACCATTGGCTATGCATTTTCGCCGCCAATAAACATCGCTTTTAAAAGGGTCCCCCGAAAATATTTATTTCTTCAGAAATCCAGAAAAATTCACTGAGGATAATATCGTCGCATAGAATGAATTTTCAACTACACAAACTTACGTAGCCAATGGCGAAAACATATAACCTCTACCATTGGCTATGCATTTTCGCCGCCAATAAACATCGCTTTTAAAAGGGTCCCCCGAAAATATTTATTTCTTCAGAAATCCAGAAAAATTCACTGAGGATAATATCGTCGGATAGAATGAATTTTCAACTACACAAACTTACGTAGCCAATGGCGAAAACATATAACATCTACCATTGGCTATGCATTTTCAAAAGGCTTTTTTTAATAGATGCAACATGCGTCCCCTGACGCAAGTATTCAAGTTTCAATGCAATAAAATACATAATTTTTAGAAGGAGATCTCTTAATGTTGTGGTTAACGTGCTGGACTGCGACATCGTAGAGAGTTCGAACTCTTTTTGCGCTCTTGCAATCACTTTTGGACTAATGATCCTTGGGAAAGCTATGATACCTCCTTACCACCGAGCTATGGTTAAATAGTACCACTATCGTTCTACTAAGGTAAGCATCAAATAACCCACGAAGGTTGACATGCCATTAAACAAAGAAACCAAACCAATATATGAAATTAAAAAGACTAACGAAACTAAATAAGAACGAATATGAAAAGATTACGCATATTTCTACTTTATTTTAATTGATTTCTATATAAAATTAGACATAAGATTGTTTTTAATACGTTTGCAGATAAAGCAATAATATTATAAATCAATAAAATCAACTAATTATTTATTAAACTCGGTTTTGTTAAAACCAGTATACAAATTATCCACACCATATACTATGTAAACTTTATTTCTTAATATATATATATATATATATATATATACACCCTCACGAGCAGGATGCGACACAAGGTCAATAAACAGTGTTTAACATGTCTTCCTTCTCCCAGACTGATTGACATACCTAGGTTGAATAACCCAGCCTGTCCTACAATTTACCCAAAGCTGGTGGAAGAATAACTGGATTGATATCTTTTTCAAGGGTATTAGCGCTATGTGAAATGGAACTACCTCGTGAATGATTTGAACTCGTTTCGCCATATACATTTCCTACGATGTTAACCATTACATCAGTTACGCCACCTTAGTAATATTCAGGGAGCGAATGGTATTTGAGAATATATTTTATTGGTTAGAAAAACTCTTATAGAACAAATGAAGATGGTATAATGGTTAGAGTGTTCGCCAATGGTCTGGGAGACCGGGGTTCAATCCCAGATCGAGTTATACCGAAGACTAAAAAAATGGTACTTGATGCCGCCGTGTTTAACACTCAGCATTATAAGGTAAGGATCAATGGTAAAGTGAAGCAATCCAGGAAATGGAGTAGCACCCTCCCCTACAACTCGTTGTAGTAGCTATTGAAAAGGGAGCTTTTGGGTCTCCCTCGACGATGGTCGTCAACTTTATTACAAATCACAAGCACAGAAGTTAGCTAATGATTGATTAATTTTATTCAATAAAACTACCGCTAGCATCAATAACTGCTTCTATACAAGATCAAAATCGGTTGCAAGCACTGATTAACTGCTCCTTGTTCCTGTCAGACATTACTCGACCTATGGCAGCTTTTAAAGAGTCTTGGGTGTCATAAACCTCCTTCTCAACAACGCTCCGCACATAATAGTCCAGTGGATTGAGATCTGGAGAGTTAGGAGGCCAAATGTTGAGGGTGATGTGGTCGTACAGATTATCAACCATCCATTCTTGCTTCTCCATGATTTAGGGTCTGTTTAAGCGGTTTTCTTTTAATTTTTTCAGAAATAAATTGACCTCTCTTCATCACCTAGCATTTTTCTCGAATGTCTTCAGGAACACTCCTTCTGATTGTCTTTTCAGACATATGCAACATTTTTGTGATTGATCTCATGGATTGACCTCGGTTTTCATCAATTGTGAATAAAATCGGATGTTTTCATTGAATCAGAACGTAAGGAATGTTTTTTAATGTTTTAATACAGATGTGGCAGGAACAATATTAATCTAAACAGTATTAATCTAAAATATATGTGTCCTCAAATACCAGCCGCAGCCTCGATATAATTCACATTAATTTAATAACATTGGCTGTTTTGAGGCGAATCTAACTCAGATGCGTTGTCAATAAATTAGAAACTAATTGAGATTGATTAATAATTTACAATCATTAAGATTATGACGTCACTAACTAAGGGAATTACGAGGTTGGAAGTGACGAAGCTTCGATTACAGACAGACATATATTCTGCATTATATATGTAAAAAAAAAAAAAAAACTCACTTTGGTGATAAAAATGAAAATAAAATAATGATTTAATTTAAATATTGAACAGGTTTAATATAGAAATAATATACACATTACGTTGACAATGGTTCTGATGAGAATGGAAAGTACTAGGTTTACGACAAATGGCTCTTTAGCGAAATCATAAACAAATTTCAAGACCGTAACATCAAAAAAAAAATATATATATATATATTAGGAGTCTTGAAAGAAAATTTTTTTAACAACTTCAAAATAGCAAGGATTCCATTTTATTTGACCAAATCTGTTTAAATAAAAAGATGCTGCCTAAATACACCTTGTCAAATATATATATATATATATATATATATATATACAAGGATCCTTAAAAAGGTTTCCAGACTTTTTTTCCTATGGGCACTCTAATTGATAGAACATGCATGAAACTCTAATCCCCTTCGAAGTAATCTCCTCCAGCTGAAATGCACTTGCTGTACCGTTCTAACAACTTCTAGAAGGCCCCATGGAAGTCCTCTTGTGTAAGCGTGTCAATGACCTTTGTGACAGCCTCTTTCATCTCCTCAATTCTCTCATAACGACAGCTTGTGAGCTTAGGGAATAAACAAAAGTCACAGGGAGCAAGGTCTCGACTATAGGGAGGCTGAGGAACGGTCTCGATGCCCATCTTGGTCAAATAGTCTGTGACAAGGATGGAGTTGTAGACTGGTGCATTGTCCTGGTGGAAATGCCACTGACCCGATTTGAAGAGTGCTGGCCTCTTCCCTAGGAATCTCTTCCTGAACTCCCTTAAAACCTCAACATAGTAACCCTAACCCTAACCCTTTGGCCAATCAACTCTGGTGTATTGATTTCCTTACTCCTCCCACACCTCTCATCATCCCTCACAGACTCCCTGCCTTCCTTGAATCTCTTATTCTACTCAAAAACTGATGCTCGATTCATGCATGATGCTCCAAAAGCAGTCTAAAGCATTCCATACATTTCTGTGGCATTGTTTCCAAGTTTAAAACGGAATTTTATTGCATATCGTTCTTCTAAAGTGTCCTCACATCCAGATTGCATTTTAGAAATTTACCAACTGTGACAATCAGGCTTTAGTAAGGTGTATTCCAATTGCTGCTGTAGCTGTTCATTTGAACCTGAAATCATAAAAATTGGTCAGTCATCTTATAAGATGTATAGCAATAAGATACTACAACAATTCTAAATGCCAATATAAAAAGAAGTCTGGAAACTTATTGAAGTCAATTTTAAGAATGAAATTTTAAAGAATCATCAGAGACCAATTCCCAAGTCCGTGGTTTGAAATAGCTAAATTTACCTCAAGACCAGATATTCCGCCGAGAACAGTCGTCTGATTCGAGTAGTTTTCCTAATGTTATGGAGTTAAAAATATTCTTATATTCGTTTGGCTCTTATGGTAAAGAGAGAGAACAAAATACAGTCGCTTGCCTTCTCATCAAGTGAGAGAGAACAAAATACTGTCGCTTGCCTTCTCATCAAGTGAGAGAGAACAAAATACAGTCGCTTGCCATCTCATCAGGTGAGAGAAAATAAAATACTGTCGCTTGCCTTGTCATCAGGTGAGAGAGAATAAAATACTGTCGCTTGCCTTGTCATCAAGTGAGAGAGAATAAAATACAGTCGCTTGCCTTGTCATCAAGTGAGAGAGAATAAAATACTGTCGCTTGCCTTCTCATCAGGTGAGAGAGAATAAAATACAGTCGCTTGCCTTCTCATCAGGTGAGAGAGAATAAAATACTGTCGCTTGCCTTCTCATCAGGTGAGAGAGAATAAAATACTGTCGCTTGCCTTCTCATCAGGTGAGAGAGATTAAAATACAGTCGCTTGCCTTCTCATCAAGTGAGAGAGAATAAAATACAGTCGCTTGCCTTGTCATCAGGTGAGAGAGAATAAAATACAGTCGCTTGCCTTGTCATCAGGTGAGAGAGAATAAAATACAGTCGCTTGCCTCTTCATCAAGTGAGAGAGAACAAAATACCTTCGCTTGCCTTTTCATCAAGTGAGAGAGCTTGGTTAGTTGGATAGCTTTTTCTTTAACTGCATTTCAACCTTTTTCGGTCATTGAATGCCAAATTTATCCCTGTAGGAAAGTATTGGTGTACTTTTAACCCACAACTGAGGGGATAAAGAAGTTCATGCCTTTTCGTAATAGTGTTACAGGAGTTCAAACACGCTTCCTACGATGTCACTGACCAGCTAATTAGCCACGACGCTATGATGTGTGTGGTGTATTTGCATTTGTGTGTGTGTGTGTGTGTGTGTGTGTGTGTGTGTTTGTGTTTGCGCTCGCACGTGTGTTTGTATGTGTGAATATAAAAATATGAAAATACAAAATATTCATAGCATGTATTTTTTATTTAAGATAATGTGCCAATGTTAATTTTTTTTATAAGCCATCATAGGGTCGGAATTCAATTTAAACAGCCTGAAAAAGTTAGATAGATTGATAGATTCATTGTATGAGACCGATTGAGGTTCTTATTTAAACACAATCCAACTTACGACCGACTTACTTCTTCCAGCGATGTTGCAATGCTTGAATCCAGTTGGTCAATAAAATCATCAAAAACAGACATGATGCCATCATATAAAATTTTCAGTCGAAAAAATATTCTCCCTACTATAATACATAGATATATAGATAAATAGACAGAAATATATGAACATTTTGAGATAGATAGATAGATAGATAGATAGATAGAAAGAAAGAAAGAATAAAAGAAAGAAAGAGATAGATAGATAGATAGATAGATAGATAGATAGATAGATAGAAATAGGGTCTAAGAAAGAAAGAAGGAAAGAAAGGTGTAGATAGATAGATAGAAATAGGGTATAAGAAAGAAAGAAAGGGGCACCTCTGGTGGTGTAACGGTTAACAAGCTAGACTAGCAAACCTACACAAGTGAGTTCGAGTCTCATTGGGCGCCCCATTCATTCGGCCTTGTGCCACATCGAAGCAAAGAGCTTTGTAAATTAATATAAGAAAGAAAGAAAGAAAGGGATAGATAGATAGATATGAGCAGAATGACAGCTTGAGAGATGAAGATTTTGTTATGAATAGACTTCGGTAATCTACAGGCTGAAATATGGATTGAGAATAAGCATCAACTAGAATGCTGCCCATCGCAGTAGATAAAAGTAACGAAGGTGGCGATGTGTATTTTTTTTAGTTTTCATCTGACAGTAAGTACCTAAAATACTTGCCTAATTCCAGATGAATCTCAGAGAATTATATATCAGAATTTTAGATTCTGTGACTTATCTTTCTTTCAAGTTTCTTTTAACCTCTGCGCATATCTTTATATTAGCGTCGATTACGAACATATGGTTAAATACAGAAAAAAACGTTTCAATAAGCAGGAGCCCCTCTATCTATCTATCTATCTATCTATCTATCTATCTATCTCACGCACACACACAGATACATACGCACCTACACATGCACATAAACACAGCCGCTATCTCATTCTCTATTCATACATACATATATATATATATATATATATATATATATATATTATGGCAGCATTTCTTCGTTAATACAAATTTCATTAAACATAGTAGACATTTTATGTCTACATATTTTCTTCTGGATCCGTTCGAATTCCTGTATTACTTTTATCGTATTCGGGGGGGAATTTATTTATGTATTGTCCATAGTTGAATGTATCCCTTGTACTTTCTGTCGGACTTTGGGCCATCATCAGCGGAGGATCTATTACTGCCATGTAAGCAAACCAGTGCTAATGTACTTAAATGTCTTTAGCTACTGACACTAATTATAGAAACCCATTTAAAAGCAAACGCCATAATCTTCAACGGTAAAGACGCTCTTACATAGTAGTAATATGCTAAAACAAAAGTTACATCACTTTTGTAATAGATCCTCCCCAGCAGTGTCCGGCATGTGGTTCGTATAACTTTGATAGTTTTCGTGATGGGTGGTAGGTGAGTGTACAGCGGCTGCTTTGTGAGGTGTTGTCTCCAGGACTTGTTCAATATTGCTCGATGTAGCGTCGATGTAGTGCATCCATATAGCAGTATCGACACGACCGCTGCTTGTCAGAAACTGCGTTTCATTTCATCGGTCAGGTCTGACTTCCATATGATTGATAATCTATTGTTAGTTGTCCATGCCTTTTGCTAGTCTCATGTCTATGTCTGTTTCGGTTGATGAGACTATGCTTCCTAAGTAGTTGAACTTGTTAACTAGTTTCAGACAGCTACCGTTTAGTGTAGAAATGTCACCTGTTTGATTAAAGCATATGTATTCCATCTTGCATGCGTTGATATGGAGGCCTATGTCTGCAGCTGCTCGTTCCAGCCTATTTAACCGGGTTTCGGCTCGGGTTGGTATATTTGCCAGAATCGCTATGTCATCGGCATAGTCGGCGTCAGTAATTGTTTTTTGCGGGATACCTTCTGCTTCTTTTCTTTGTCAGCTTGAAACCGTTTTCTTTGGTTTTATCGATCGATGTTCTAAGCACGTAGTCTAGACAGATGATAAAGATGTATGGGGCTAGTGTGTCTCCTTGCAGTACTCCTGCTACAATGTCGAAGTAGTCTGTGCCTCCATCCGGAGAACGAACTTTCACTTTGGTGTTTCTATAGAGAATCATTATGGCTATGATGGTTTCTTTAGGTAGGCCGTATGCGAGAAGAATTTGCTCAATCTTCCCTCAGTGAATGGAATCAAAGGCCTTTGTAAAGTCGACAAATAATATTGTAGCCTGTAGTTATTTTGTCCGTACGCCTTCAAGAATTCTACGGATAGTCAATATTTGTGAGGTCATGGATATATTTGTCCGGAAGCCGTTTTGGTTCTTCCTAAGAATGTTGTCAATTTTGGGTTCTATGCGATTGCGTAGTAGGGCATTGTATATTTTGGCTGCTATGGATATAAGTGTTATACCTCGGTAGTTCTTGGCTAATCCGAGGTCGCCCTTTTTAAGGAAAGAGAGGATGCATCCCTTCATCCATTTGTCTATCGAATTTTGATTATAAACTGTCTATCAATAAAAGTGCCCATACGAAAAAAGTCTGGAAACCTATTTAATGATCCTCGTCTACACACACATACGCACACACACACACACATATATATATATATATATATATATATATATATATATATATATATATATCGAGTATACTTAATCGGAGATTGTTATATATTCCTAGCTAATGTTACCGAGACTTGCAGTGGTGTCCAGTTTTGTAATATATAATACCTAATAATATCCACTTCTATTATATGATTTTTTAATTTTTCCTGTATTGAAATTAAGTTATTTTACAATTTAAACATTAAATGCTCAGGTTGGTACTATATATATATATATATATATATATATATATATAATTGTGTGCTATATATATAAATATATATATAAAAGGTGTGTTCAAAGCTTATTGAGACTGGAGCTAAATTTATGAAAGCATAAATGAACAATGAATGACGCATTAATTCTGATTTAAATAATTCCCTTGACATTGAACACAATCTACAAATCATACCCTTGAAATCATTTTCCGTTTAGGAAACAAGAATAGTCGCACGTAGCTAGGTTCGTTGTCTATGGGGGAGGGCTACACTTGAACAATTCTTTGTTTACCCAAAAATCTTTTGTTCAGAGTCAAATCCGGTTTCTCTTTTTTATTTTTTTTATTTTTCTCTATTTTTTTTTTTTTTTTTTTTGTTCAACTTGGCCCTGACTTGTCTAGACATCATTAAGTTGTTCTTATATGTACATGTCTTTATTCTTAAATGTACACGCGTGTTTGCATCGCTTCACACCCAAGACAGTACCACACACACACACACATAAGTGTTAAAACCTTGAAATCTGAAAAGAATTTCCTCAACAAACACGTGTCCAGTGCATCTCATAAGTATTTGAACAAACAAACAAAAAACACTTATCCTGTCAATGACACCAAACTACATCTAATGGTGAGGCACCAGTCCTGGAGTTTGGAGAATGTAGAGTACACCTTCATTAACATTACTCCACTCTGACCTGGAGTGGTAGCACCGGTTAAGGACTTATTTACAGTTCAAACAGTTCAATTATTTACTAAGGATTATTATTTTACTTCTAGTCTGTTATCACACCAGCGTCAGCTAATGGTCTTTTACTGGAGTGTGAGTGACAGCAAGTCTCCTCTGGTCACCAGGACTCTTCTCAGTATTCTGACTGATTTCATTCGTCTCGATTCTTCCTTTGATGTCCTATTCTTCCAGCCCCCTTTGCCAAGCCTTTGGTGACCGTTCTAATTATGATTGGTATGACTGTCACCCGCATGTTCTAGAGTTTTCTTACTTCTGGCAAGGTCTAAGTAGTTGTCTCTCTTTTTGCTTTTATGTTTATTTTGTGGACGGCTGGAACAGTAAATTCCACAATGCGGCAAGTCCATTTTTTTTGTTAATCATCCCTATGTTATCGTTACTACTTTGAGAGTTTTTCACACCAGCCTTAGCTGATGTTTTTCCACAGGAGTTTGAGTGACAGCAAGTCTCCTCAAGTCTACTGGACTCTTATCAGAATTATGGCCGATTTTAATTATGCTATAGTCTGGATGGTGTCTACTTGTTCGCTTTTTTCCGAATCTTCCTGTCCTTTTATCAATCTTGTTCCGAAAGCACCAATCATAATTTGCATAATCTTCACCTTCTTGTGCTATTTTTGTGTTCTCTAGCAAGGTCAAGGTACTTATCTTTCTTTTCACTTACTTTTGATTTTACTCTGTGGTCTGGCGGGGTGGCAAACGCCACCATTTTGCAGATCTGTTTGTATCACAAAATCCCAGAGAACTTTTCCGTGTCATTCTCCAGGGTGGTTTCTGGGTTGTGCAATAACCATTTGTTCTTAGGGTCAAATTTAAATTTCTGGCACAATTTCCGGTGAATCAACATCCCCACTCAATCGTGTCTTGTCGGATTTTCTTTTTCCGCAAATTATCAACATTCGCTGATTATGTGATTGATCGTTTCATCTCTATCACCACATAACCGCCTTTTTTATCAAGTTATTTCCTGGGAGTTTTTCCCATCAACGTTAACTGATGGTCTGTCAATGGGGTTTGAGTGAGAGTAAGTCTCCTCAAGTCTCCAGGACTCTTCTCATTATTCTGGCCGACCTCAATAATGCAGTAGTTTAAATGATCTCCACACTTCCTCTTATTTCTGAATCTTCCAATCCCTTTATTAATCCTTCGGTGACTGTACCAAATGCACCAATTACAGTTGGTCTAACCGTCACTTTCAGTTCCACACTCTGTGGTCAGCCGAGATAGCCAAGTCCACAATTCTGCAAGTTCTCTTGTTTGTTGATTATTTCTAGGTCTGATCATCTGGCCGAGATTAAGTGATCCGTTTGTATCACAAAATTCCAGAAGAGTTTGTGTGTCTCATTTTCAAGGACTGATGCTTGGTTGTGCATATACAATTTGTTCGTATGGTTATATTTCAATTTCTTGCACGATTCCCTGTGGATCACCTTGCCCACCCAGTCGTGTCAAGTCTTACACTCTTTCTGGGCAAGTTTGCTGGATTCGCTTATTAAATGATTGATTGTTTCGTCTCTATCATCACATAACGTACATCTGCTAGTAAACAACAAAAGACATGATAGCTTCGGAATAGAAAAGTCAAAGCCATAAGCCTTGAAAATAGAAAAGGTACAACAAAACAAATGAAGGAGAAATGGGGTGGCTAAAAAAGGAAAACATACTGGTAGACCACAAAAGACATGAAAACACCGTAAGCATCTTGAATTTGTTCTTAATCAAGTGTTTGAATTGTAATTTTGGTCGTAAAGACAGCTATCATCTTTTCAAGAGAGAGAGAGAAAGACAGAGAGAAATGAAAAAAATAGATTGAAACAATGTCTGTGGCAGAACTATAAGAAATTGGTTGAATGAAATGGTATTTACAAAAACAATAGATTGAAACAATGTTTGTGGCAGAACAATAAGAAATTGGTTGAATGAAATGGTATTTACAAAAAAACTAGATTGAAACAATATCTGTGGCAGAACTATAAGAAATTGGTTGAATGAAATGGTATTTACAAAAACAATAGATTGAAACAATGTTTGTGGCAGAACAATGAGAAATTGGTTGAATGAAATGGTATTTACAATAAAAAATAGATTGAAACAATGTCTTTGGCAGAACTATAAGAAATTGGTTGAATGAAATGGTATTTACAAAAAAATAGATTGAAACAATGTCTTTGGCAGAACTATAAGAAATTGGTTGAATGAAATGGTATTTACAAAAACAATAGATTGAAACAATGTCTTTGGCAGAACTATAAGAAATTGGTTGAATGAAATGGTATTCACAATAAAAAATAGATTGAAACAATGTTTGTGGCAGAACTATAAGAAATTGATTGAATGAAATGGTATTTACAAAAAAAAATAGATTGAAAAAATGTTTGCGGCAGAACTATAAGAAATCGGTTGAATGAAATGGTATTTACAAAGGGATATCCAGACAACACTTGCATTGACACACAAACAGAAGAAAACTGATAAAATGCCATTCAAAACATTGGAACCAATTTGAAAAAAAAGTTGCAGTCAATTATAGAAATCCATGTCTGAAAGATTTAAGGCTGTCATAAAAACCAAAGGAGGGTTAGCATAGTAAAGTAAATAAATTTGGCGACCGTAGACGAAGGTGACCCGAAGGATCCGTTTTCAATAGCTACTCCACCGAGCTGTAGGGGAGACCGCAACTCCGTGATTGCTCCACTTTACCCTTACCTTATAATGCTGAGTGTTAAGCAAGGAGGTATCAAGTAACATATTTTTAAGTCTTTAGTATGACTTGAACAGGGATTGAACCCCAGTCTCTCGGGTCATTGGCGAGCACTCTTCCCACAACTTTGAATTATTCCATAACATTTTCCCCTGGTAAAAATATGCCATTAATTTAATCTAGTTTGCTAAAGAAATATTCTATGAAGCCATACCATTCATCTATTAAAATATATTTTGCATCTTATTTGTTCGTTTATTTACAGCTAAACAAAAAAGTGAACTTTCTTTAAATGTGCTTTTTGCTATGAGTAGTAGAAAAGACTTACACCTGGTTCTTAATTTTATTTCAAAAAACGTTTATCTAACAAATCCAACATTGATATCTGAGTGATGGGAATTCTTTGGGTTAATTCAGACAATAACGGTTTAATTGCTTACCATCCATAGTTACCAAAATATACTAGCCAAATTTTAATCTATTTAACAAAAAGATGTTTTGCCTCTTATCTATAATTTACTCACTGTTAAATAAAAAACATAAGTGAACGTCATCTATGTGTATTAATTCATTGATCTTTTCCAGGAGTTGAACAAATCTATCTGTCAATCTATCTATCAATAGTTTAAATAATTTAATCCGGTTTTATCCAGTTATATTTTCTAAATGCAGAATTAGATTAAGAAATTTTTATCACTTAGAATATTTGGACTGTTGTCTTCATCGTCAGTGTTATATTCAATAAGTTTCGGCCGATACGCCCTTCGGCTTTCTTCTGGAGTATTATGTCGAACTCAGAGTGGACCTTGGAGCAATAGCAATGATGGGGTATTCAACATTCCCCAAACTTCCAAGACTGGAGCCTTGCCATCTAATTATGTAATTTTCAATCCCCGGTCGAGTCATAACAAAGACTCAAAAAATGGTACTTGATGCTACCTAGCTTAACACTCAGCATTATAAGTTAAGAATCAAGGGTAAAGTGGAGCAATTCGGGAAAAGCAATAGCGCCCTATCCTACATTTTATAGCTAATGAAAAAGGAGCCTACGAGTCGCCATCGGCTATGGTCACCAACTTTATTTACTTGTGTGTATATATATATATATATATAAGGATAGTAAAAAAATTATTAGAACGACTTACTGAATATATACCAATATTTCGGTCTGACTGGCCATCATCAGGGTGGTATTTTATTGCTTACATCCAAAAAATATTTTTATGAAAAAGTAGAATTGAAAATAAAATAGAATAAAAAATAAAAAAATGAAACACGTTTAAGTTAATGGTAAGATGATTTGACATGATAAAGATTGCTTCAAGCACTTGTCTTTTTTCCTTCTTTTTTTTTAAAGCAGTGTTACAAAAAACTTTTGTTTTATCTGTTCATTTGTTAAACGATTTATCAACCCCTCATGGGTTATCTAAAGTCGAAATCTGATTCGCTTGTAAATGTTTTTCTGTAATGATTATTACTTCCGTCCTGATGACGGGAGCTGTTCGAAATATCAACTGCACTTCTGCAGAGGGGTAAGAACTATCCCATCAAGACTCCCAGTTGTCCGTGGGTAGTAAGCCGCATTGCTTGAGGACGAGATTCCTGTGGCTGATTTGTCCATGACCCGGCAACCGAAGTTATCACGTGAACTGAAATATTCCACTTTGGTCTTTAGTCGACTAGACGGGTAGTCGAAGAGATCCTATCCGATTAATCAGCTGGTTGTGTCCAGCATTTGCACCAATACGATTGAACCAATAGGATTTTTCAAATTGTTTTAGGGAGAAAATAAGTAAACAAACCTATTTTATCCTAAAGGTTTTAAAAAGTGGAAGCCGAAAGTCAATTTCAATAAAGTAAGTAAATAGTATTTTCTTTTTCGGATCTTTGAGTGAAGACGTTCAAGTTTTCTTATTATTTTCCTTGTATGGGTTGTGATGGTGAAAAAATTGCCATATACTAACTCAGGAGCTTTCAACCCTTTCGCTGGTCGTCATCAGCGCTTTGTTTGATTATTGCTGTGAATTGCTATGAGTTTTTATATTTATTTTGAATGGGTTTTTAAAAATATATAGTTGTCATTCTGTTAAGCACACACTTAATATATATATATATATATATATATATATATATATTAGAATGAATTCGAATGAATTTAAAACAATTCGAAAATAGAAATAAGAGGGGCATTCAAAAACCTCTAAGTCACATCCAAAATGATTCGGTGAGTCAGAAGTATCCCTGCAATGCCAATATTTGTCGTCACGTGAACTGAAATATTCCACTTTGGTCTTTAGTCAACTAGACGGGCAGTCGAAGAGATCCTATCCGATTAATCAGCTGGTTGTGTCCAGCAGTTGTACCAATACAATTGAACCAATAGGATTTTTCAAATTGTTTTAGGGGGAAAATAAGTAAACAAACCTATTTTATCTTAAAAGTGTTAAAAAGTGGAAGCCGAAAGACAATTGCGATAAAATTGTAATATTTACAACTATTTAATTAAGTGTGAAAGAAATGTTTGATATTGTATAGAATGATTAGATAAATAAAGTAAGTAAAGTTGTCTCCCTTTAGTCGAGGGTGACCCGAAAGCTCCCTTTTCAATAACTACTACTTTTTTAGCCGAACGTTTTTTTGGCATTTATGAAATATATCATATGAATATTTTATTTTTAGTTTAGATTTTATAAACTATCGTATATATCGTGTAAACCCTCTTGTGGGTGTATGTATTTAATATATATATATATATATCATCATCATCACCATGTCGTGCCACTAGCACGGATATCCCTGACCCTCTCTCACCACTTTTCCCTATCGTTCATCGCCTCTGGCAGGTCTTCAGAGCTACATCCCGTATCCTCACATAGCTGCTGAATGTATGTTCGTGCTAGTCGTCCTGCTTTTGCCCGGCCATATGTGGGGGTCCATAGGAGTACATCACTTATGAGCTCGTCCCTGCTTCTCCAGCAGGGTACTGCATGTCTGGTTCGTCTAACTTGGATAGTTTTCGTGATTGGAGGTAGGTGGCCGTATAGTTGGTGTCTTGTGGGCTGTTGCCGCCAGGACTTGATCAAGATTGCTCTCAGCATTCTTGTGTAATTGCCGTCTAGTTTCTTCTCCAGCCATTATATATATATATATATACCTAATGAAATATATTAAGACAGAGGGTCTCACCAGAGAGAGAGAGAGAAAGAAAAAAAGAGAGATACGAAACCTACAGGGTCAGAAGTAATCTACCGAGGTTTTCAACAAAACGGATCATCTAGATAAATTCTGACAAAAGAGGATTCCGTCACTTGCATTTTACAGATAAAAAAGGCACCTGAAAGTATTTTTTAAAAATTTGCATGCAAGGAAAAATCGAAAGAAAAAGGACAGGAACAGTTTATGTAATATTATTTATTTACAAATTGAACGATCTGGGTTTTTTTTTTCACACCATCAGAATCATAGAATAGGTATAAAACACACATTCACATACACGCACACGCACACACGCACACACACACACACACACATATATATATATATATATAATTCTTGTTGGTCCATTGAAAGAATAAGGTAAATTCTGTAAAATAAAACGTCCATTGCTATTTAAACAACATTTTTCACGAATTTAAAGTACTGAAGAAGGTTATTACAACCGAAACGTTCAACGTCGACTTTCATAATAAATTCATCAAATTTTGGATTATTTTATTTTTGAACTTTTCTTCATAGATATATGGATAGATAAACTTCAGTTCTTTGTTTAACGACACATCAACCCTCGTGGGTTTATTTAATGCCAAATCCACCCTTGTAGAAGAACAGTTGTGGTATTATTTAACCATTAGCTAGGAGGGATAAGGGGGTTTCTTAAATCTCCCCAGGGTATTAGTCTGAAAGTGGACACAATATTGTGACTGGAATTTGAATTCGATTACTATGAAGTCGTATCTCAATGCGTTAACCACTACGCTGCGGGGATTCCTCAAATATGTATATATATATATATATATATATATATATATATATATATATATATATATATGAACAAACTGAAATAGAACGAAAGAAAGGAGCTGAGTGTGAATTTAATAAAATAAGAAGAATTTGTTTTCTACTAATGTCGCGGAAGGGATATGAACATGCTTGAAAATTTGGGATATTTCCAATAATGTTCATTTTTTGGCAAATACCCAACATTTTCTATCTCTAGCCTAGAACACATCTCACTCGTGTAATTCAAGGAATATTTTTCTTTTCTTTTTGTCTCTCTTATTTAAACCTGGTCGCCATTATAGTATCATGAATTTTAGGGGGTTTTTTTTCAGCTTTTTAAGCAAATTGTTTTTTTTTTGTTTCTTTTTTGGGGGGGTGCTTTTTTGTTTTTTAGTTTTTATTTCTTTTGTATTTGCTTTTCGGAGTTTTGTTTTTGTTTTGTTTTTCGTTTAAATTCATTCATTTATTTCACTATTTATTTACAAATTGTGGAAAGTTGGGCGAACTTCCGGTTGAGTGTACTTCCGGTAGGCTGTCTGGCACCAGTTAATGCTTTTATCTTGCCTATGGCAAGCACGTGAGTTCAAAAGTAGCTTGTTGAAGCGGTCGAGTGTGCGGTTGAGATCTTTTTGAAAGAAACAAAGAAACAAAAAAGATAAAAAGAAAGAAAGAAAGAAAAACGTATGGGGGAAAATTTCAATAAATTCATGAATTATCAAAAGACCCAGAAGAAACAAATGATAAATTGACAAAAGAAAGAAAGAAGGAAATAAAGAAAGATATAAAAAATGAAAAGAAAGACTTATGAAAGAGATAAATAAATAAATAAAGAAAGAAAGAAAGAACGAAAAGGGAAAAATTTCAATAAAATTGATAAATTACCAAAAATCCCAGACAAGAGAAATAATAAATAAGCAAAAGAAAGAAAGAAAGAAAGATTTGAAAAATCAAAAAAAAGAAAAAAAGAGTCAGGAAAGAAGTCCTGGATATGACCCTAAACCATTTGATAGTGACGTTCTAGTCTAGAGGTTTTGGGGAATGGGGAGTACCTCTTCATTTTCATTGCTCCCTGATAAACTCAGTGCCAGAGTGGTCGTATCGGATGGCGTCTAACTATTGGTCAAATCGAACAAACTTAGTGCAAGCAAATAACTGATGTTAAATTGTCACTGTTATATTACAATACTTGAAACCATTTAACTTTGTGCAAAAAAGAGTTCAAGCTCGTTTTCGAATGTTATCGACAAAACATATTTACCAAACACACACGCACACAAATATATATATATATATATATATATATATATATATATATATATATATGTTTTGTAAAAACGTTTTGTAGATAACATTATATATATATATATATATATACATATATATATAAGTGTGTGTGTGTATGTGTGTGTGTGTGTGTGGAGAGAGAGAGGATTTGGCATTAAATAACCTACAATTGTTGATATGCCATAAAACCCGACCAAACCAAATCATATATATTTAATATATATGTATAAAGAGGATTTGGCATTAAATAACCTATAATGGTTGATATGCCATAAAACCCAACCAAACCAAATCATATACATTTAATATATATGTATAAAGAGGATTTGGCATTAAATAACCTATAATGGTTGATATGCCATAAAACCCAACCAAACCAAATCATATACATTTAATATATATGTATAAAGAGGATTTGGCATTAAATAACCTACAATGGTTGATATGCCACAAAACCCAAGCAAACCAAATCATATATATCTAATATATGTGTATAAAGAGGAGTTGGCATTAAATAACCTACAATGGCTGATATGCCATTAAACCAAACCAAATCATATATATCTAATATATATGTATAAAGATGATTTGGCATTAAATGACCTACAATGGTTGATATGCCATAAAACCGAACTCAACCAAATCATATATATCTAATATATATGGATAAAGAGGATTTGGCATTAAATAACCAACAATAGTAGAAATACAAATCATATATATATATATATATATATATATATATATATATATATATATATATATATATATATCAAGAGGATTTGGCATTAAATAACTGTTGTAGGTGACTCACCTACGACCAGAATAATGGACTTATTCAAAGAGAATATTAATCAAGAACTAAACTGTAGCAAGCATCTTGCCTGTCCTCGGGTACGTTGAACCAAGGAAACCCTCTTCAGAAACTTGGATACATTTGTGTAGCACCTCATCTCTCCGTGTTAAGTTATTCATTTATTGACCCCAAATAATCGGTTATAACAATAACCTACAATGGTTGATCTGCCATAAAACCAAACCAAACCAAAATGTTGTAATCTGTTATTTGACGACTTGATTAGCTGTATGTTTGCTAGGCAATAGCGACTTGGAAATTGGTATTCTTCAGTCAATATTCAGGGATTATGAACTTTTACCTAATGGCACGAATAGCAGCTACTCAAGTTTAAAAACAAATAATTTCAATTTATTGTTGGTATCTAAGTATTTTAATGAGTCCAGTTAATGTTTTGATAACCTTTTTTTTTTCTAAATAGTGAGTTTTTTTTTAATTACTAAAAAATTTATTAGAATTAATTTCAAGAGGAAAAACTATTTAGAAATGTTTAGTCTTATTAATTTTTTCGTTAATTTTTTTTTAAATGATATACAATTTCAGTATCCGTTTCTTTGTTTAATGGCATTTCAAACCTTTGGGTGTTAGTTAATGATATTGTAGAAGACTTATAATAAGGAAATTTGAAGTTTTTCCCTGCTTGTTTCTTTTTTCTTTTTTTTTCTTTCTTTTTCTTTCTTTTTTCTTTCTTTTTTCTTCCTTTCTTTTTACTTTCTTTCTTTTTTCTTTCTTTTTCTTTCTTTCTTTTTTCTTTTTTCTCTCTTTCTTTTTTTCTCTTATTTACTTTTTTCTTTTTGATTTTTCTTTCTTTTTGCTTTCTTTCTTTATCTTTTTTTTATCTTTTTAGATTTTATCTTCTTTCTTTCTTTTTTACGTTTTTTTCTTATTCTTCCTTTTTTTATTCTTCATGGGTTCCTTTTTTCTTTTTTTAATTCTTTCTCTTTTCCAAGAATCTTTTTCTTTCTCTTTCTTAATCTGTTTTCATCCTTTTTTTCATTCCTTTTTTTACTTTCTTTCTTTCAGCCTGTTTTCTTTCTTTCCGTTTTCTTTCTCATTCTCGTTCTTTTTTTCTTTATTTCTTTTACTTATTTCTTCTTACTTTCTTTCCTTTTTCTATTTTTAGACTTCATTCTTTCTTTCTCCCTTTTTGTTTCTTTTCGCATTCTTTCTACTAACTTTCTTCTTTCATTCTTTTTTTCTTTCCTTTGATGTTTTCTTTTTTATTGTGTAAATGCTACAAATTCATTTACTTCTAATATAATTATTTTGACATTGTTTATATTAAATTTGAATATTAAGAAAAACGTTTTCTACAACCTATACCTCTTCTAAATGATTCAAAATAAATCAGAATTCTTGATCCCATATAACTGTAGGCAAATTATTTGCATTAGATTGGAATACTTGATACGAAATAACTCCTTGTAAAAGCATTATATATATATATTTCCAGTCAGCGTCCGAATTCTCAGCCGAAATAAATTTATAACGACAACTTTGAGTTTCCACCCGATTACAATATATATATATATAGTCATCCACAGACAGATATGTTTCGTTCTATCAGAACTCATCAGTGTGGCTAGACATTAGCTTCCCGTTGCTGGGATCGAAACCCGGTTGACTCAAACGCAAGCCAAGCCTCTAACCCTTCAGCCACGAGAAGCCATTAGCTGCGAAGTAAATTTTAAACGATTATGAATCACAATTACTATTGTTTACATACATCCGTTCAACGAATATATATATATATATATATATATATATATATATATATATATATATATATATATATATATATATATATATATATATATATATATATATATATGTTGGTCTTATGATTGAATAAGTAAAAAAAAACAATAGTCATCCAGCAGCGATATTCTAACCTGTATCTATATCTATCACAGCTACAGATCCTTTTTTATTAATATAGTAAACTATATATAAATTGTTGGTGCCTTGTGAGGTGTTGCCGCCTCCCACCACGAAAACTATCCAAGTTAGACGAACCAGACGCGCAGGACACTGCTGGAGGAACAGGGACGAGCTCATAAGTGACGTACTCCTATGGACCCCCGCATATGGCCAAGCAAAAGCAGGACGACTAGCACGAACATACATTCAGCAGCTATGTGAGGATACGGGATGTTGTCCTGAAGACCTGCCTGGGGTGATGAACGATAGGGAGGAGTGGCGAGAGAGGGTCAGGGATATCCGTGCTTGCGGCACGACATGATGATGATATATAAATAGATACTCCTCGGGACAAAAATATAAGATCAGTCTCGAAAATGAAGAAAAAGATATTTATAATTTCTAAATTATAAAAATCAGATATATGAAAGATAACGTTAAGAGACATTTAAATTTAAAATCAGAAGAAATTTCAATTCATTTTTATATGTATATAAGCATTCATGCTTAATTTTGAAATTTTGTTTTGACATAAATATAAGACCAATGAGCAGAACTATGGAATATAGAGGCAGATTTTTTATTTGATATTTTGTAGATCCGTCCTTAGCTTTGATAACCTCAAAATTCAGCTATGCATACTATCAACTAGTGTCTGAAGTTGAACCGAAGATATTTTTCTCGTGCGTCTAAGATAGCGTTTTTGAGTTCAGAAATTGATAAGTACTGTCGACCTCCTTCATACACATTTGAAACAATCAATATCCACAAATGTTCTATAGGATTGAGATCTGGATAGCACGCTGGGTGGTCAAGAAGTCCTATTTTTTATTCAAGCAAGTACTTCTTTGTTATTGATGCATTGTGGATAGCAGCATTGTTTTGCTGAAAAATCCATTCTTCTCCACATAGATGACGACCTTCTTCTGCGAGGGATAAATCATTAAACATCTTCACATAATCTGCTACTTTTTATTGAACACTGACAAATTGTAGTTTAAGTTTTCCTGTAGAAGAGAACCCATCCCCAGATCATAAAAGATCCTCCTCCACTATGCGTTGTTGAGTAATTGTCTTCTGGAAAGTTTTTTTCGTGCCAATACTTCTGAAAGTCATCTGGACCGTCTAAATTGAATTTCTTTTCGTCCGAGAAAACAACTTTTCACCATTCTTTAGCACTCATGATTTGATATTGACGAACATATTCCAGTTGTTTCTCTTTGTGTTTTATAGTTAACCTTGGACGATGAATTCTTTTCTTATGCTAATTTTTTTCATTGTTTAAATGCCTTCTAATTTTTCTCATACTACAAGGAGCACCCACTAAAGATTTCAATATTTTGGATGTCGACAAAGTTTTCTTTTTTACTTCGCGAATAATTCTTCTCTTGAATTGTGGTGATAATATGTCAGGCCTGCTAGTAGGTTTTCTTGTTCCATACTTACTTGGACTTTTCAACGGTTTTATTGCGTCCTAATGCCTTCGAAATTTATCTGAGATTTTCTGACTCTTTTCAGAGCTTTAATCTCATCTCTCTCAAATTCAGATAATTTAGTTCCTTTTAGCCATTTATGTTTTTAGTATTTTAAGTATTACAATTTTGATAGCTTTTATACTACGTAGACAATATATAATGAATTTTTCAATTAAATTAAGTTCTTTTTTCTTTAGTTTTTATTGGTGGTCTTATATTTATGTTAGAAATAAATCTTTAAATTTAACATAAATGCTAATATAAATATAAAAAATGAATTGAAAAATCTTCTTATTTTAAATTTAAATGTCTCTTAACCTTATCTTTCATATATCTGATTTTCATAATTTAAAATTGGAAACAATATCTTTTTCTTCATTTTTGAGGGTGGTCTTATATTTTTGCCCTGAGGTGTATATATATATATATATATATATATATGGTTGTGAAGGGGTCCATAGGAGTACATCACTCATGAGCTCGTCCCAACTTTTCCAGCAGTGTCCTGCATGTCTGGTATTTCTAACTTGGATAGTTTTCGTAATGGGTGGTAAATTGGCTGTACAGCTGCTGCTTTGTGGGATGTTGCTTCCAGGACTTGTACAATATTTCTCGCAGCATTCTTGTGCAGTTGCTGTCTAGCTTTTTCTCCATCCGTTTAGTTAGCGTCCATGTAGTGCATCTATATAGCAGTATCGACACGATCACTGCTTGGAAGAAACTGCGTTTCATTTTATCGGTCAGGTCTGACTTCCATATGACCGATAGCTGTCCATGCTTTTGCTAGTCGTGTGTCGATGTCTGTATCGGTCGATGAGACACTGCTTCCTAGGTAGATGAACTTGTCTACTAGTTTCAGACAGCTACCGTTTAGTGTGGAAATGTCGCCTGTTTGATTAAAGCGCAGGTATTCCGTTTTGTGTGCATTGATATGGAGGCCAATGTCTGCGGCAGCTCGTTCCAGACTATGCAGTAGAGTTTTGGCTTGAGTGAGTGCATTTGCCAGAAGTGCTATGTCATCGGCATAGTCGGCGTCGATAATTGTTTTTGCGGGATACCTTCTGTTTCTTTTTTTTTTTTTTTTTGTCAGCTCGAAACCGTTTTCTTTGATTTTATCGATCGATGTTCTAAGCAAGTATGACCAGGCAAAAGCAAGGCAGTCAGCTCGAACCTACATATAGCAGCTCTGTGAGGATACGGGGTGTAGTACTAGAGGCCTGCCGGAAGCGATGAACGATAGGGAGGGATCGAGAGATATCCGTGCTGATGGCACGACAAGATGATGATGATGATGATGATATATAGTCGTAGTCACCAACATTTGAATCCTGTTATTTTTAGCAACATCTTTAGAAAAAAAAAAACGGAAAATAACCCAATTTACGAGGTGCATATGAGAAGTTTCCAGACTTTTTTCGTGTGGGCACTTTTATTAATAGTACACACATGAAACTCTAGTCCCCTTCGAAGTAACCTCTTCCGGCTGAAATGCACTTGTTGTACCTTTCCAACAATTTCTGGAACGCCCCATGGAAGTCCTCTTGTGTGAGCGTCACAGCCTCTTTCATCTCCTCAACTGTCTCATAACGACAGCCTCTGAGCTTAGGGAATAACAAAAAGTCACAGGGAGCATAGTCTGGACTATAGGGAGGCTGAGGAACTGTCTTGATGCCCATCTTGGTCAAATAGTCTGTGACAAGGATGGAATTATGGACTGGTGCATTGTCCTGGTGAAAATGCCACTGACCCAATTGGAAGAGTACAGGCCTCTTTCTGAACTCCCTTAAAACCTCAACATAGTAACCCTAACCCTAACCGTTTAGCCAATCAAATCTGGTGTATTGACTTCCTTACTCCTCCCATACCTCTCATCATCCCTCACAGACTCCCTGCCTTCCTTGAATCTCTCATTCCACTCAAAAACAGATGCTCGATTCATGCAAGATGGTCGAAAAGCAGTCTGAAGCATTCCATACGTTTATATGGCATTTTTTCCAAGTTTAAAACAGAATTTTATTGCATTTCTAAAGTGTCAGATTGCATTTCTGAAATTCCCCAGCTGTGACAATCAGGCTTTAGTAGGATGTATTCCAATTGCTGCTGTAGCTGTTCATTTGAACCTGAAATCATAAATATTGGTCAATCATTTCATAAGATATATAGCAATAACAAATTGAATTTTCTAGTGTGCCCATACGAAAAAAAAGTCTGGAAACCTATCGTATTCACCTCGTATATGACCTTGTTATTTTATTAGTTGCAATTCTATATCAAACATGACTTGTTAATCGACCAAAGCTGTTTCAAGGGATAAGTTTTACGTTTTATTTTGCAGATATTGTACATTAATCCGGACATTGGCCTAGCGGTTAGAGTGTTCGCCAATGGCTCGGAAGACCTGGGTTCAATCCCAAGTCGAGTCATACCAAAGACTCAAAAAATGGTACTTGATGCCTCCTTGCTTAACACTCAGCATTATAAGGTATGGATCAAGGGTAAAAGTGGAGCAATCCTAGGAAAGGAGTAGCGCCCTTCCCTACACCTTGGTGTAGTAGCTATCGAAAAGGGAGCCTTCGGGTCACCCTCGACTATGGTCGCCAACTTATTGTACATTATGTACCGAAATTTCATTGGTGCCATTAATTTTGATCAGGACTATATATATATATACTTTAAAGAAAAAAAAAATTATCAACCATAAACGACAAGAAAAACTTTGACTAATTAATATCTATAAGTCGACATCAAAATAAATGTAAATTAAAATCCATAAAAAATTAAATAATTCTAAAGACTGAAAGTAAACAAAAATATCATTGACAGTTGAAATATTGAATAAAATATTTAAAAAAATAATAGAAAATCAAGCAGTTTAATAATAACCTTTAAAATATAAAAATAAAGAGAAAACAAAATGGTGAATTTTTACGGTGGACGCTACAGTAAACAATTTCTAAAATTCACAGTTTAAATTCCAATTCTTCAAAGAATATTTTACTCGCCTGAAGAGATGAGATAACATCGAAAAAGTCTGTCAAAATGCCACGAGTTCATATAGAAAAGAAATATAATATTCAAACGCCATTTAACTTCAAAATATAAGGTATCATATTTCGCTCCTCACAAAAAAAAAAAAATACAATAAAATACACTGGTGAGTCAAAAATTTTGCACTGTTTTTTGCAGGGGTTAGTTTGAGGCGTGTATATTACGTGAAAACGAAGCAGTTCTAGCAGTCTATCACGTTCGCTTTCGGGCAAATACCCTTAAGAAAGGTATGAATCCACTTGTCCTCCCAGCTATGGGTTAAATAGTACCACAACTGTTCTTATAGGAGAATGACTTTGGCATTAAATAACCGACAAAGAGTTGATATGTCATTAAACAAAGAAAATAGAAAAATAGAAATAGTTCTAGCAGTGTGAGGTACCTGCTGTGATTTGTAGTACCGTGATAGTGTTGCATAGCTGCATACATATACAAATATATGCGGGAAAATAGTCAACAATAATGACGAACTTCAATGAACGAACGAACAACCTTCTTTACAAAAATATAATCTCTCACACTTTATTCTCTAAAGCGTGATGTTTCTTGTGTGTGAGAAATGAGTTGGAGACGGGGACAGACTGCTATAGTGACCCCAAGTTCTGTTTCAACCATAGCAGCACTTCTTCGTCATATGGGCTGGGTTGCTCAACCGTGGGTCACTGAGGGCCCAAGCGACTGACTCGAACCGTCTGGCACCTGGTTATATTATTGTTTACGTCCACCTACTTCCGCTGTTCTTCCGCTTATTTATACAGGTGCATCACTTGATTGACAGCTCGGTCGAGGGTCAATATATAACAATAGTTGGTGCGCTGACACGTTGTGCTTCACTCTGTGTGTGTAATTTGAAAGTCGCACAGATGAACATGCAACACAGTCTAATTCGTGAACTTATGCTTTAAGAGTTCTAACTGAGCCATAACACCACGTAAGCAACCAAAAACGTATGTTGTTAGTTGGATGTAGGCGTTGACGATTACAGTACAGTAACCAGAAAGTTAAACTCATTTAGTTCGGGTTGCAAGAATCTAGACAATGAAGCAAGGTCAGGTGGGCCAAAACGCATTGATTTTGACTTTATGCTTCAAGAGGCAATTGTGTCCATACTACTGTGTGGATGCACCACTTTGACACTGACTAAGCGTATAGAGAAAAAGCTTGACGGCAAATGCACAAGGATGCTACGAGCTATATTTAACAAATCCTGGAAGCAACATCTCACAAAACAGCAGCTGTACGGCTACCTACTACCCATCTCGAAGATCATCCAAATAAGACGAACAAGACATGCAGGACAATGATGGAGGAGCAAGAACGAACTCATAAGTGATGTTCTCCTATGGACCCCTTCACATGGACGACCAGCTAGAACTTATCTACTATTGCTCTGTACTGAAAGAGGATGAAGCCTGGAAGACCTGCTGGATGCGATAGGTGATAGAGATGGATGGCGAGAGAGAGTTAGGGAAATCCGTGCAAGCAGTACGGCATGATGGTGATGATGATGATCAGATTGTGTGTTGGAATCTGAGAATATCTAACAATGCAGTTCGTCATCTCGCTAAAAGCATCCAGAGATACCGAACTTTATTTCATATTAGCAATTGACCAAGTGGATAGAGCGTTTGCCAGTGACCCGAGAGATCGGGGTTCAATCCCTATTTGAGTCATACCAAAGACTTAAAAAAAGGTACTTGATGCCTCTTTGCTTAACACTTAGTATTTATAAGGTATGTACTAATGACAAAGTGAAACAATCTAGAAAAGGGAGTAGCGCTCACCCCCTACATCTTGGGGTTGTAACTAGGCTGAATGGCTTGAAATGGAACTGTTTTTGTACCCTAAACTGAACTGTTTGTAATAGAACTGTTTTGGCATTTAACTAAGTGTAAACAAAATCTATACTTATACTAAACTGATTTATTTAAATTAGAACTGATTGAATAAACTGAATAGCATGAAATAGAAATGTCTTTGACAATTAAACTGTGTACTCATGCTTAACTGAATTGTCTGAAATGCAACTGATTGTTTGTATAAAAATGGATTTGGTATTAAATAACCTACAAAGGTTGATATGCCATAAAACCCATCAACGAACCAACTTGGAAAAAGGAGCCTTTGGTTTGCCCTCGACTACTGTCACCAACAATTAATATATATATATATATATATATATATATATATATATATTGTAACAGTATTGGTGGTCACTAAATCACTTTGTGGGTTTGTGTTGAACCAAGTGCAATATAATATGGAGAGTGCTCAATATCTATGATAGACCAATAATAATATATATATATATTCAGTTCGTGGAATTTAGACTGTGACCCCTGGGTTTCATAGAGTTTTTTGCAAAACAACAATCATCAGGCAGTTAAGAAAATGAAATGAATCGAAAAAATACAGTCAAAAAACCGTTGGAATATATATATATATATATATATATATATATATATATATATATATATATATATATATATATATATATATATACGAGGATCGTTCAAAAAGTTCCAGGCTTAGCTCAAAATTTAGATTTGTCACACACCTCTTACTTTTAATTGGGTCTCACCCACAGAAAAATACACAGAAATCTGAATTAGTTTATCAAGTTTTATAAGAAGTAAAAGTATGTTACAACATTTGAAACGTATTGCAAGGTCTCATCTGTTTTTGGGTTAGGCTTATACCTATTTGAATGAACCTCGTATACATATATATATATATATATATATATATATGTATATATATATATATATCATAGAGTCTTTCCCTGACTCTCCCTTTCTATCCATCTCTATAATTCATCCCTCCCGCCAGATCTTCTAAACTATATACATGTTCTCACAAAGCTGACGTAAATAAGTTCTTGCTGGTCGGCAAACACGGGTACGTCCATGTGCGTGAGTCCGTAGAAGAAGGTCACTTATGAGTTCTCTCTTGCTTCCCCAGCAGTGTCCAGCATATCTTGTTCGTCTTACTTAGATGGTTTTTAAAATGGGAAATAAGTGGCCGAACAGCTGTTGTTTTGTTGGGTGTTGCTTCAAGGATTTATTCAAAAAAGCTTGTTACATTCTTGTGTAGTTGCCAAGCTTTTCTCAATGCGTTTTCTTAACGTCCCTGCGGTGGTATTGACACAACCACAGCTTGGAAGAAATCCGATAATATAAAACGGGATATATATATATATATATTGTTGGGTTCTGGTTAGTGAACGCTTGTAATATTAAATAAAAGGACAAACCACGATATGAGAGGAAATAGAGATATATTCTCAGGAAAAAGTATATACAATAGAGAAACTATTAGTAGACAAAAACATAGGATTAGTGAATACAGAATAGAGATATAGTCTAACGATAGTATTGGCTTCCGTTATTACGGTAGCAAGTAAGGTGATCTAGTGCGATCTCCAGTCTCCAACGCTCTAATACTATTCCTATAAGAAGCTGCTCTTCACCTTCTAGTCTGCCCTGGTATTAGTAGCTACTGCTATATATGGCAGATGGACTTGTTCATTGTGTGGGAAAAGGTGGTTAATACCCAAAATATATATATAGTAATATTACTGATGTAGACCCAAGGTTGGGACCACGGAAGGAAAACACGGAACACGGATTAGAGGTCTGAAAGATATATTAACAAAAGTTTACAAAGGATAGTGTAAAGGTAAGCGGAGCTTACTGTCCGGTGGTGTCCAAGATTGGTAGTCGTACACGGCTGCGTACTACTAGTAGTCCTGCTAATACTACTGTATTAACGATATTGCTGTATTTTGCATTTATCGTACGCCCCACTAGCGTAAGAATGTGGCCAAAGGTCGTTTTTACGGTGAGTCCCAACACGACAGGTAGTTCCAAAAATACCTCAGGCCCCGTCGGTATTCCTCTTTTCGGGGCGCCTCAGGCACCAGATGATAAACCCAACCCCTTCGAAGAGGGTTAAAGCCTGAGGGGACGGCTCCCTGAGACCAGAGGTGTTGTAACCAGTGGTGGTACACACACGGACGAACCATGCAGCACACAACTATAGCCTGTCGAGAGAACCCTACTACTGGACACAATGCAACGCCACTGCGGTATTTGATGCACGCCCCACCTTACGGGCATGTATGGCGCAAGGCCTTTTTTTAGGTGGGACCGGGCGCTGGGCCGTAGCCCACACGCGCCCGGAGTTTGCCAAAAATGCCCTCGGCCCCGTCGGCATTCCCCTTGTTAGGGGCGCCTTAGGCGCCGGGCAATGAACCCAACCCCCTCGAAAGGGGGTAAAAGCCTGGGGGGAAGGCCCCCTGAGGCCGAAGGAAATCTCCAGGTACCGAAACACACTCGGCCAGGTCCGTGCCGCAGATAACACGGCCGGCCGAAGTGCTACCCGGCAAATGGAGAGGTGTCAGACCGATAGTGATCTGCTTCTCAATGCAACGCCACTGCGGTATTTGAGGTATTTGATGCACGCCCCACCTTACTGGCATGTATGGCACAAGGCCTTTTTTCTAGGTGGGTCCAGGTGCAGGGCCGTAGCCCACACGCGCCCGGAGTTTGCAAAAATGCCCTTGGCCCCGTCGGCATTCCCCTTGTTAGGGGTGCCTCAGGCGCCGAGCAATGAACCCAACCCCCCTCGAAAGGGGGTAAACGCCTGGGGTCGAAGTGCTACCCTGCAACTGGAGAGGTTCAGACCGATAGTGATCTGCTTCTCAATGCAACGCCACTGCGTTATTTGATGCACGCCCCACATAACGGGCATGTATGGCACAAGGCCTTTTTGGGGTGGGACAGGGCGCAGAGCCGTAGCCCACACGCGCCCGGAGTTTGCCAAAAATGCCCTCGGCCCCGTCGGCATTCTCCTTGTTAGGGGCGCCTCAGGCGCCGGGCAATGAACCCAACCCTCCCGAAGGAGGTAAAATTCTGGGGGGAAGGCCTCCTGAGGCCGAAGGAAACCTCCATGTACCGAGACACACCCGGCCAGATCCGTGCCGCAGACAACACGGCCGGCCGAAGTTCTACCCGACACCTGGAGAGGTGTCAGACCGATAGTGATCTGCTTCTCAATGCAACGCCTCTGCGGTATTTGATGCACGCCCCACCTTACGGGCATGTATGGCACAAGGCCTTTTTTTGGGTGGGACAGGGCGCAGGGCCGTAGCCCACACGCGCCCGGAGTTTGCCAAAAATGCCCTCGGCCCCGTCGGCATTCCCCTTGTTAGGGGCGTCTCAGGCGCCGGGCAATGAACCCAACCCTCCCGAAGGAGGTAAAATTCTGCTTCTCAATGCAACGCCACTTGTGTAATTTACAAAGCGCTTTGCTTTGATGTGGCACAAGGCCGAATGAATGGGGCACCCAATGAGATTCGAACTCACTCTTGCAGGTTTGCTAACCATTACACTACCTGAGGTGCCCATGCAATGCCACTTGAAAGAAAAAGAGTTATCTCACATTATAATATAGTGCTGGAAGACTCCATAATGCAGGTAAGTTTCCGTCTCACAGCAATTACACTTTACGTTTTGGCAGACGTCAAATTAAACTTTATGTCATTTTTCTAGAGAAAATTTGATTTCAACAAACGTCATTGCGTCTGATTGTACGTAACACAGCAACTTTACCGATGTCATCATGAAAGGGACGTGAAATAATTAAATGCTTCCTTTAAGACATATCTTGAATAAAATAAAATGAGAAAAAATTAATAATGAAAGATAAGAAAAGGTAAAAATAAATTTAAAATGGAAAAAAAAAACACCTTTCAGAATATATATATTCTATGATAAACATTTACATTGAAATATTTTCTAGAAATAAAAGACATTGCATTGTTCTACCCTTTTTTCATTATTTATAATTTTATCTTTTATTCTTTAAAAATTGAAATTAAACTTCTCTTTAAATACTTTAATTTTCCCAGTCGGCTGGGGCTGTAGAATACACTGACTGACACCTCTGCAGAGGGGTAACCCCCCCCCCACAACGAGTGTCCTGTTATGACACTAAACAGTCTGACGGTGAGGTTCCAGCAGTGCTGGAGCTTTGGGGAATGTGAAATACCCCTTCATTACCATCGCTCCCAGGTCCACTCTGGGCCGGAGTAGTAACACCTGATATAGTCCTATCAATGGGTTAAATAGAACTAACGGCATACTTATGCTAAAATGAATTGTTTGAGTAAACTGAATAGCTTGAAATAGAAATGTTTTTGACAATTAAACCGTACTTGCATTTAAATTGCGTGCTTATGCTTAACTGAATTATTTGAAAAAGAACTGTTTTTCGACATTTAAACTGTATTTACACTTAACTGAATTGTTACATATAACTGCTTGAATAGTTTGAAATGGAAATGTGTACTTATGATTAACTGAATTGTTTTAAATAGAACAGATTATTTACATAAAAATGGATTTGGCGTAAAATAACTTACAAAGGTTGATATGCCATAAAACACAACAAACCAACCAAATACTTTAATGCCTTAACAGAAGTTTAATTTTTTTTATTTTCTGTGTGTTGTTTATGCTAATTGTCTGGTGATTGTCGTAAGACATTTTCAAGGGCAAATCAAAAAGTAAATGAAACAATAATAATAATAATAATAATAATAATAATAATAATAATAATAACAAATGGTATATGCACAAGCCAGTACCGGTCCTGGAAAATGAAATGCATAAAATCCTATGGGACTTTGACATACAGACGGATCACCTAATCCCGGCCAGAAGACCAGACCTAATAATAATCAACAAAAAAAAAAAAAAGAATTTGCAAAATTGTCGAATTTGCTGTCCCGGCTGACAACAGAATAAAACTGAAAAAATGTAAAAAGAAGGATAAGTACTCGACCTTGCTAGAGAATTGAAACATGAAAGTGACGACTGTACCAATTGTGATTGGTGGTTTTGGCACAATAACTAAAGGATTATTAAAAGGCCTGGAGGACTTGAAAGTTGGCAGACGCGAAGAGACTATCCAAATGACAGCATTCCTGAGAACGGCCAGAATACTGAGAAGAGTCCTGGAGACTTGAGGAGACTTGCTATCACTCAAACTCTAGTGAAAAACCATCAGTTAATACTGATGTGAAAAACTCTAAAAGAGTAATAAATGATAATAATATGGTATATGCCCAACCCAGAGTCTGTCCTGGAGAATGAGACGCACAAACTCCTCTGGGCTTTTGAGATACTAATCGATCTCTTAATCTCGGCCTGACGATCAGACCCAGTAATAATCAACTTGCCGAATTGTGGATTTTGCTGTCTCGGCCGACCACCACAGAGTAAAATTGAAAGAAAGCGAAAAGAGGGATAAGAACATTGAAAAAACTGAGGAACATGAAAGTAACGGTGATACCATTTGTAATTGGTCCTCTTGGTACAGTCACCAAATGATTGATACAAGTACTGGAGGACTTGGAAATAAGAGGACGAGTGGAGACCATCCAAACTTCAGCATTATAAAGATTGGCCAGGATACTGAGTATAGTCCTGGAGACATAAGGAGACTTGTTGCCACTCAAACTCCAGTGAGAAACCATCGGCTCACGCAGGTGAGAAAAACTCGAAAAGAAGTAAATAATAAGCGAATGCAGCTAACAAGTGCAAAAAGAGCACAGGACACACATGACTGGGTGGGGAAGGTGATCCTCTCGGAATTGTGCAAGAAACTGAAATTTGACTAGACGAACAAATGGTTTATGCACAAACCTTCATCAATCCTGGAGAATGAGACACGCAAAATTCTCAGGGGTTTTGAGAAATAAACAGATCACCAAATACCGACCAGACAATCAGATCTTGTGATAATCAATAATTAAAAAAGAACCTGCTGAATAGTGGACTTTGCCGTTCCTGCGGACCACAAAGTGAAAATCAAAGAAAGCATCAGAGAAGCAAGTACTTGGACCTTGCTTGAGAACTAAAAAAACAGTGGAACGTGAGAATAAGTGGTAGGAATCGAGACAATCCAAATAACATTTTTAAGATCGGTCAGAATTCTATGAAGAATCCTAGAGATTTGATGAGACTTGCTTTCACTCAGACTCAAGTGAAAGACTATCAGCTCACGCTGGTGCGAAAAACTCTCAAGGAATAATAAGGATTATAATGATTGTATTTCTAGATACAAACGGATCACCTAATCCCGGCCCGAAAAGCAGACTTCGTGAAAATTAACAAAAAAGAGAACTGGATGTTGCCGTTTTAGCCGAGTTCAAATAAGAAAAACAATGAAAAGATAGATAAATACTTGAACCTTGCATGAGGACGAAAAAAATCTATGGAATATGCAGGTGATGGTGAGACTAATTGTGGTTGCTACGCTTGGGATGATCCCGAAAGGCTTTAAAAGAGAATTGGAACAGTTGGATAAAGGAGGAATTATCGAGACTGTCCAAACTACAACATTGTTAACATCGGTCAGAATACTGAGAAGATTCCGGAATACCTAAGGAGACTTGATGTCTATCAGACCTTTGGAGTAAAATATTAATTATAAAGATAAGGTGTGAGATACATACCAATGCTGTGGTATACATACTCAATTATGTATACCAAAAAGTCCTTAGGGGTTTAGGTTTGTAAACATTTGGCCCCTTCTCTTTGCTGACCTCGTCCGGGTTGATCGGACCCTGAGATGCATACCACGAACCTACTACACCAACTTTGAAAAAAAAAAAGAAAAAATGCGGCAAAGCCTGATCTATTTGATGGCATGACAGCAACCAATCACAGCAACCCATCACAGCAACCAATCAGAAATCGATGTTGATCTCTCTGCCTGTACATAAGTCAAGTGGTAATTGTTCCGAGTTTTTCCTGTAAGGATCGAACATTTACTAAGGAGTATTATTAGTTATGTCTGGTTCGTCTAACTTGAATAGTTTTCGCAGACATGCAGGACACTGCTGGAGAAGCAGGGTCGAACTCATAAGTGATGTACTCTTATGGAACCCGACACATGGCCGTGCAAAAGCAGGACGACCAGCAGGAACATACATTCAGCAGCTATGTGAGGATACGGGATGTTGTCCTGAAGACCTGCCTGGGGTGATGAACGATAGGGAGGAGTGGCGAGAGAGGGTCAGGGATATCCGTACTACCAGCGCGACATGATGATGATGATGATGATGATTATTAGTTACGTGAAGATATAATTGTTTATTAAGGATTATTATTAGTAACGTGAAGATATAATTGTATACTTAGGATTATTATTAGTTACGTGAAGATATAATTGTTTACGAAGGATTATTATTAGTTACGTGAGGATATAATTGTTTATTAAGGATTATTATTAGTAACGTGAAGATATAATTGTTTACGAAGGATTATCAATAGTTGCGTGAATATATAATTGTTTATTAAGGATTATCAATAGTTACGAGAAGATATAATTGTTTACTAAGGATCAAACACACTCGGACGGTGTTACCTTCAAAAGAATACTGTAAAAAAAAAAGTAAATTTCATATTCTCATAGTTTCCTTTCTTTTCCTCCTTCTCTTTCTTATTCGAAGAAGAATCGAGACCCTCTAAACTACAGCATTGTTGAGATGGGTCTGAATACTGAGAAGAGTCCTTGAGTCTTGAGGAGACTTGCTCTCCCTTGGACTCCAGTAAAAGACCATTGGCAAACGCTGATGTGAAAAACTCGCAAAGAGTAAAACATTAATCATGAAGATAAAAATTATAATAATGATTATAATTGTCAGGTGTCTAGCGCTATACTAAGCATTGCCGACAAAACTCTCTCTCTCTCTCTCTCTCTCTCTCTCACTTTCTTTCTTTCTCCATCTATCGATCTATTAATCTATCTATCCCGAAAAATTATAACAATCATGTATAGAAGACAGACAAGGAGGCGCTCGTAATGTAATGGTTATCGTCCTTGCAAGAAACATGATGACCCGAGTTCAAATCTTGGATTTGGCTCTTTGCATTTCACATTGAGCAAATATTCTTGCAAAACGTATCAATCCAATTATTCTCCCACCTGCTATTGGTAAATAGTAAGACAGATTGGGCTCTTTAACCTTGGCAGGGCAACTAGTCTAGGAGAAGGAAACTTTGAATTCAAACTTGTTAAACTCCGCTAAAATATTGACCTTGTGTCACATCCTCCTCGAGCGAATGGGTTAAAGGAAAACATGTCGAGAACCGATTATTTATTTAAATCCAGATTGGGATTCGAAAGAAAGCTCAGCCAATAAGAAGGAAACTTTGAATTCAAACCTGTTAAACTCCGCTAAAATATTGACCTTATGTCACATCCTCCTCGAGCGAATGGGTTAAAGGAAAACATGTCGAGAACAAACTAATTCCGATTATTTATATAAATCCGGATTGGGATTTGAAAGAAAGCTCAGCCAACATTTCCAAATGTCAAATTGCATCATGTGGCATGCAAAGTTCAGGGTGTGGCTTGCAAAGTGCAAGACGTGGCATACAAAGTGCATCATGTGGCTTGCAAAGTGCATGGTGTGGCATTCAAAGTGCAGGGTGTAGCTTGCAAAGTGCAGGCTGTGGCTTGCAAAGTGCAGGCTGTGTCATGCAAACTGCAAAATGTGGCTTTCAAAGTGCATTATCTGGCTTACAAAGTGCAGGGTGTGGTATGCAAAATACAGGAATGGACTTGCAAAGCGCATCATGTGGCTTGCAAAGTGGAAGATGTGGCTTGCAAAGTGCATCATGTGGCTTTCAAAGTCCCGGGTGTGGCATGCAAAGTGCAAGGTGTGACTGCAAAGTGCATTATGTGGCTTTCAAAGTCCCGGGTGTGGCATGCAAAGTGCAAGGTGTGACTGCAAAGTGCATCATGTGGCTTTCAAAGTCCCGGGTGTGGCATGCAAAGTGCAAGGTGTGACTGCAAAGTGCATCATGTGGCTTTCAAAGTCCCGGGTGTGGCATGCAAAGTGCAAGGTGTGACTGCAAAGTGCATTATGTGGCTCGGTTTTGACCGCTACTTTTATATAAATTGCCTAAATTGTATTGATAAGATTTCTAATTTCATCCATGTCTTCGGTAATTTCAAACAGGAATAATTATTGCCGTTTGGAGAGTCTATCAGTCATTTAATCAATCGATATGATAGGGTCCTCTTTCCCCTTTTTTGAACTTTACCTGCTTTTATGCAATTGCGCTAGCCAAGGTTTTCTCGAACAATACAGCGAACGAAATATTCAAAATCAAAACAATCTATTGACGGATCTTACAATACTTTGACTTCATCTTCTGCCGGGGATTAAGGCTCCCTCAAAAAGGTGTCCAGAGTATAACATCACACCACCTGATGGTGTGGCTCAAGTTCAAATGATCTGAGGTGTGTGAAGTACGTCTTCATTACCATTACTCCCAGGTCAACTCTGAACCTAAATGGTTGTACTTTTGGGGTGTTATCTAGTGGTGAAATGGATCCGTTTTAAAATTATTTGTATTTGATAAGAATACGTAATACCATAATAGTAAATTATTTGTATTAGAGTGGAATACTTAATACCATATAACTAAATTATTTGTAGTAGATAAAAATACTTAATGCTTTATAACTAGACTATTTGTATAAGATAAAAATACTTTATACTATTTAACTAAATTGTTTGTATTAAATATGAATACTTAATACTATTTAACTAAATTGTTTGTATCAGATAAAAATACTTATACCACATAACAAAATTATTTGTATTGATAGGAATACTTAAAACCATATAATTATATTATTTCAATTAAGAAATAAACAATTATAATTGTTTATTTAGGATTATTATTACTTGAAACCATATACCAATTTGTAAACAAATCCTTATCATTTAAGGGAAAGTACTCGTGTTAAGGTGCTGGACTGCAAGTTCGAAATCCATTTGCGTCATTATGATCACTTTTGGACAAATGTCCTCAAGAAATGTACGAACTCCCTTACGCACCCCCTAGCTATGAGTTAAATAGTACTACAACATTTACAAATGACTTTGGCATTTAATAACCCACGAAAGTTGACATGTCATAAAAAATAAAGAACCCGAACCAAACCGTTTTTAAATAGAAGAAAACGGATTTTTGTATAAATTTTTATATTTTTTTTTAAGCTAGGGCCCTGCCGACTGTATCTCTGCAGAGAGGTAAGACCACCCCCTAACACATGCCTTGATTATGAAACTAAACCATCCGATGGCGAGGTTCTAGTTTTGGGAATTTGGGGAATATAGAGTGTCCCTTCATTACTATTGCTCCCAGGTCCACTCTGTCCTGGAGTGGTAGCATCTGATTGGGTTTTATTTATGGGTCAAATAGAACTGCTTGGTATTTTAACTGTGAGTAAACAAATCACTTCCATTAAATCAAATTGTTAGAAATAGAACTGTTTGACCATTTAACTGTACTTGCTTACAAATCATATATACTTAATACACGCATGAAAATGATTTGGCATTAAATAACCTACAAAGGGTGATATGCCATAAAACCCAACCAACCAACAAACTTAAAAAGCAATAAACATATATATATATATATATATATATATGATTTAACATATGCAAAATTAGTATCACATGCAAAAGTTAACGATTCACCCCGAACTTAGCCAAACGGGGGTAAGATAGCTTAGCCTCGACTGTGGTAGTAAGCCGAAATTGCAGTGAGGCGAGGCTTTATTGGGGAGGGGAAAAAAGACTGGTAGAAAAGAAAATATATAGAAACAAAGGAATGGGAGGGGAACTCAACGATTAAAAATGAAAAAAAAGGCGACGACTATATTTCTGAAAAAAAATCTTAACCACTATAATGAATTTATTCTCTAAGAAATAGATATAAATAAACAATTCTACAACCGCATTGCATATGTTTCGCTATGCAGGTCGAGTTATACACACAACTCTCACGTTAGCACAAATAAAAATGAAATAGGAAATAAAGCAATGAAATAAAATACAATTTAATGAAATACACGGTAAAAAAAAAAAAGAGGACAGAATTAGAACAACCAAAAATGACTTACTCGCCGTTGGATCGTAACAAAGAAAGAAACAATACGAAACAGTTTCTCAACGAAATGCCCACGCTTGGTATTCTAATTCAAAGTTCTATTCTTGTTTTTTGTTGTTTTTTGTATGTTTCTTCTTTTTTTTTTTTTTTTTCTTGTTCGATTCAAACTAAAAAAATAGTCTACCACGAACCGGGAAAAACACTGTATCTGGTATTGAATACTACCTTTTCTCTGTGGCTTGTCTTAATAATTTTATAGATTGATCCATGGAGGAATTAAAATCCCATGATGAATTAATTACGCATCCCTTATTCGCTCGCAATCTACTCTATTGGAGTAAGCTGTGGTCTGATTGTTTTAATGGTTTTTTTTTTTTTTTGCGTAGAGAATACCCACCCTTGACTTCTCAAAATTTTTTACTCCGTTTCTTTGGAAAGGAGGAGTCTAACGGAAAGCATCTCTAGATTTTTTACCTGACTCAACGCTCCAGAGTTGGTCAAATAGTTCAAACGCTGCCTGGCAAAACGGCATTAGACGCGTTCTAGACTACTTCTGGACTAACCCAAACTGACTGAAAAGAGAAAGTGACTCACTGAAAAATAAGGCCGAAAAAGAGGCTGACTGTCCCAAGCCACTCGCTTTTATACCCCCAAAGGAAAAGTAACGCTCCAATTTTGAAATAAACCGATGCCAATCGAGCAATTATTAACTGCCGAATTAACAAATTCCAATAATATATATATATATATATATAAATATATATATATATATATATATATAATATTTTTTCATAAACGTAAACTGGGCACTGTTAAGAATTGGTTTATAATATGAATTGCTTTAAACTCGCAAAAAAATATTTATTTTGAGGTTTTTAAAATCAGCGGAAATCAAACCAGATTTGGGACGCTCCCTACTTGAACAGAGATCTGTCATCGTTTTTCTTTTTTGTAACTGAGAAGATATACCCATGAAAGATTTGTTCAAGAATATTGGAAGTGTAGAGGACCCCTTCATTGCCATTAATAACTAGTCAACTCCGACCTGGAGATTTAGCACCTGTCAGGGCTACATCAATGAGTCAAATAAATCTATTTATAAACTATTTATATTGGTAGGAATATTTGCTCCTCTATAAGAATAAATTATTTGAATTAAGAGTATTTACTTAAAACTCTAATTGTTTCCTAAAGATTATGCTTAGTTACGTTAAGATATAATTGTTTACTAAGGATTATTATTAGTTATGTGAAGATATAATTGTTTACGAAGGATTATTATTAGTTACGTTAAGATATAATTGTTTACGAAAGATTATTATTAGTTATGTGAAGATATAATTGTTTACTAAGGATTATTATTAGTTACGTTAAGATATAATTGTTTACTAAGGATTATTATTAGTTATGTGAAGATATAATTGTTTACGAAGGATTATTATTAGTTACGTTAAGATATAATTGTTTACGAAAGATTATTATTAGTTATGTGAAGATATAATTGTTTACTAAGGATTATTATTAGTTACGTTAAGATATAATTGTTTACTAAGGATTATTATTAGTTATGTGAAGATATAATTGTTTACGAAGGATTATTATTAGTTACGTTAAGATATAATTGTTTACGAAAGATTATTATTAGTTATGTGAAGATATAATTGTTTACTAAGGATTATTATTAGTTACGTTAAGATATAATTGTTTACTAAGGATTATTATTAGTTATGTGAAGATATAATTGTTTACGAAGGATTATTATTAGTTACGTTAAGATATAATTGTTTACGAAAGATTATTATTAGTTATGTGAAGATATAATTGTTTACTAAGGATTATTATTAGTTACGTTAAGATATAATTGTTTACTAAGGATTATTATTAGTTATGTGAAGATATAATTGTTTACGAAGGATTATTATTAGTTACGTTAAGATATAATTGTTTACGAAAGATTATTATTAGTTATGTGAAGATATAATTGTTTACTAAGGATTATTATTAGTTACGTTAAGATATAATTGTTTACTAAGGATTATTATTAGTTACGTTAAGATATAATTGTTTACTAAGGATTATTATTAGTTACATGAAGACATAATTGTTTACAAAGGATTATTATTAGTTACGTTAAGATATAATTGTTTACTAAGGATTATTATTAGTTACATGAAGACATAATTGTTTACTAAGGATTATTATTAGTTACGTTAAGATATAATTGTTTACGAAGGATTATTATTAGTTACGTGAAGATATAATTGTTTACTAAGGATTATTATTATTAGTTACGTTAAGATATAATTGTTTACTAAGGATTATTATTAGTTATGTGAAGATATAATTGTTTACGAAGGATTATTATTAGTTACGTTAAGATATAATTGTTTACGAAAGATTATTATTAGTTATGTGAAGATATAATTGTTTACGAAGGATTATTATTAGTTATGTGAAGATATAATTGTTTACGAAGGATTATTATTAGTTACGTTAAGATATAATTGTTTACGAAAGATTATTATTAGTTATGTGAAGATATAATTGTTTACTAAGGATTATTATTAGTTACGTTAAGATATAATTGTTTACTAAGGATTATTATTAGTTACGTTAAGATATAATTGTTTACTAAGGATTATTATTAGTTACATGAAGACATAATTGTTTACAAAGGATTATTATTAGTTACGTTAAGATATAATTGTTTACTAAGGATTATTATTAGTTACATGAAGACATAATTGTTTACTAAGGATTATTATTAGTTACGTTAAGATATAATTGTTTACTAAGGATTATTATTAGTTACGTGAAGATATAATTGTTTACTAAGGATTATTATTAGTTACATGAAGACATAATTGTTTACAAAGGATTATTATTAGTTACGTTAAGATATAATTGTTTACTAAGGATTATTATTAGTTACATGAAGACATAATTGTTTACTAAGGATTATTATTAGTTACGTTAAGATATAATTGTTTACTAAGGATTATTATTAGTTACGTGAAGATATGATTGTTTACTAAGGATTATTATTAGTTACGTGAAGATATAATTGTTTACTAAGGATTATTATTAGTTACATAAAGATATAATTGTTTACTAAGGATTATTATTAGTTATGTGAAGATATAATTGTTTACTAAGGATTATTATTATTAGTTACGTGAAGATATAATTGTTTTCTAAGGATTAGTATTAGTTACGTGAAGATATAATTGTTTACGAAAGATTATTATTAGTTATGTGAAGATATAATTGTTTACTAAGGATTATTATTAGTTATGTGAAGATATAATTGTTTACTAAGGATTATTATTATTAGTTACGTGAAGATATAATTGTTTTCTAAGGATTAGTATTAGTTACGTGAAGATATAATTGTTTACGAAGGATTATTATTAGTTACATGAAGATATAATTGTTTACTAAGGATTATTATTAGTTACGTTAAGATATAATTGTTTACTAAGGATTATTATTAGTTATGTGAAGATATAATTGTTTACTAAGGATTATTATTATTAGTTACGTGAAGATATAATTGTTTTCTAAGGATTAGTATTAGTTACGTGAAGATATAATTGTTTACGAAGGATTATTATTAGTTACATGAAGATATAATTGTTTACTAAGGATTATTATTAGTTACGTTAAGATATAATTGTTTACTAAGGATTATTATTAGTTACGTTAAGATATAATTGTTTACTAAGGATTATTATTAGTTACGTGAATATATAATTGTTTTCTAAGGATTAGTATTAGTTACGTGAAGATATAATTGTTTACGAAGGATTATTATTAGTTACATGAAGACATAATTGTTTACTTAGGATTATTATTAGTTACGTTAAGATATAATTGTTTACTAAGGATTATTATTAGTTACGTTAAGATATAATTGTTTACTAAGGATTATTATTAGTTACGTGAATATATAATTGTTTTCTAAGGATTAGTATTAGTTACGTGAAGATATAATTGTTTACGAAGGATTATTATTAGTTATGTGAAGATATAATTGTTTACTAAGGATTATTATTATTAGTTACGTGAAGATATAATTGTTTACGAAGGATTATTATTAGTTACATGAAGATATAATTGTTTACTAAGGATTATTATTAGTTACGTGAAGATATGATTGTTTACTAAGGATTATTATTAGTTACGTGAAGATATAATTGTTTACTAAGGATTATTATTAGTTACATAAAGATATAATTGTTTACTAAGCATTATTATTAGTTACATGAAGACATAATTGTTTACTAAGGATTATTATTAGTTACGTGAAGATATAATTGTTTACTAAGGATTATTATTAGTTACATGAAGATATAATTTTTTTACTAAGGATTAGTTACGGACACGGGGACACCAGTTAAAATTCTGGACGAGACTAACAGTATTTCACATAACACTAATACCCTTGGGAAAGGTATGAATTCAATTATTCTCCCTCCTGCTGTGGGTAAATAGTAGGGCAGACTGTTTTCTTCAGCCTTGGTGAGGCAACTAGTCTAGAAGAAGAAAAACTCTGAATTCAAACCTGTTAAACTTAGCTTAAAAAATTGACCATGTGTCATATTCTGCCCGAGCGGAGGGGTTGGGTAAATATGATTATTAGTTACATGAAGTTGTAATTGTTTACTAAGGATTATCATTAGTTACTTGAAACCACATTACTGTGTGCAAACAAATGACTGTTATGAAATAGAAATAGTTACTTGGAATCATAAAATCCATGGTATTAGATAGGAATTCTTGAAACTATACAACTGCAAGCAAATTATGAGGTTTTATTTTGTTTGGTTTTCTGGCATGCAACCATTTTGGGTTATTTAATGTAAAATCTTCTTTATACAAATGTATTATATATATGACTTGTAAACACGTTTTGTTGGTAGCATTTTTAAATAAACCATTCAACTGTGTACAAAGAAAGCTATTAGAGCTAGATAACAATACTTTAAAACCATTTCACTGTGTGCTAACAAATCAACTCTGGCTCGTTTAAAAATCTTACCTACCAACAATTATAAATTATGTATATTTAATATTTATTAAAATATTTGGCAATAAATAACCAATAATAAAACGAATAATAAGAAAAAAAACCATGACGAATGAGAAAAGATGGTAACGAAGAAGAAAAAAGAAAAAGAAGAAAAAAACAAAGACGAATGAGAAACGATTGCAACAAAGAAGAAGAAGAAGAAGAAGAAGAAGAAGAAGAAGAAGAAGAAGAAGAAGAAAACCATGACGAATTAGAAAAGATTATAACGAAGAAGAAAAAAGAAAAAAAAGGAAAAAAAGAAAGACAAATGAGAAAAGAATGCAACAAAGAAGAAAAAAAAAGAAAGTGATGACAAACGAGAAAGAAGTGCAACGAAGAAGAAAAATAAGAAGAAAAGATTGCCATGAAGAAGAAGAAGAAGAAGAAGAAGAAGAAGAAGAAGAAGAAGAACAATGAAGAATGAGAAAAAACTACAACAAAGAAGAAGAAGAAGAAGAAGAAGAAGAAGAAGAAGAAGAAACCAATGATGAATTAGAAAAGATTTAAACGAAGAAGAAAAAGAAAAAAAGGAAAAAAATGAAAGACAAATGAGGAAAGAATGCAATGAAGAAGAAAAAAAGAAAGTGATGACGAACGAGAAAGGAGTGCAACGAAGAAGAAAAAAAGTAGAAAAGATTGCTACAAAGAAGAAGAAAAAGAAGAAAACAATGAAGAATGAGAAAAAACTGCAAAGAAGAAGAAGAAGAAGAAGAAGAAGAAGAAGAAGAAGAAGAAGAAGAAGAAGAAGAAGAAGAATGGTGATAGAGGGAAAGATGAGGATAAAGAAAAAGATTGATGGTGAATAAGAAAGAAAAGAAAATTAAGAAAGTAAAAACAAGTAAACAAGAAAAGAGAAAATGAAAAAAAAGCATTCGCGAAAGAAAGAAAGAAAAAAATTAATTAACAGGGTGTATAAACTCTTCTGGGGTCTTTTTATGCCGAAAAGTGAAGAAATTGCTTAAAATTGTTGGTTATATTTTTATTTTTGTGTTGTTCCATAAGTTTTTAGGTAATACATTTGCAGACAGATCAATTAGACCCACAAGTGGGGACCAAACATGAACTGCCACACTGGGTTTGAGTGGAGCTGGCAGTAATGGCAATGACGAGGTTAAGAAAGAAAGAAATAAACAAACAAACAAACAAACAAATAATAGATATATCTTTTAAAATAAAGGAAAGTAATTTCAAAAAATAAGAAAATGAAAATAAAAGAAAGAAAGAAAGAATGAAAGAAAGAAAGAAAGAAAGAATAGATATATCATTGAAAATTTTTAAAAGTAATTTTAGAGAAATAAGAAAATAAAATTAAAAGAAAGAAACAGACAAACAAACAAAGAAACAATAGATATATCTTTGAAAATAAAGAAAAGTAATTTTTGAAAAAATAAGAAAATAAAAATGAAAGAAAGAAAGAAAGAAAGAAAGAAAGAAAGAAAGAAAGAGGTTGTGCGAATTTGCATGTGTGTCTATGTTTTGCTTTTCTGGTTAAGTCTACTTGTCTTTCTGGGACTATGAACGCCCGTGACAATTTAAATATGCAAACAGCTGCACCAGTGCTCACTTTACTCTCTCTCTCTCTCTCTCTCTCTCTCTCTCTCTCTCTCTCTCTCTCTCTGACACACACACTCTCGTACAGCATCTTTCTCTCTCTTTCTCTATTTCTGACCAACACACTCTCTCATGCCATCTCCACTTCTCTCTCTCTCTCTCTCTATATATATATATATATATATACACAAGGAGACATACACACGCATATATATGTATATAAATTTATATATACATATATACATATATAGATATATATATTAATTTATTAATGTGTGTGCTGACCGCAGCGTTTTCTCGGACATCTCTTCACCTGGGAATTCAATATAACCCAAGATTCTCATTGGCTGAATGCATCAATGACGTGTCAATAAACGAGTCGACTTAATGGTGTCATGTGATTGGATGACATATACACTGCTTCCTTGATTTTTACGACCTTCTGGAACTGCGAGCGGTGAAAGAGAGAGAGCAAAAGCGAATCAATAATCATAATGACGATGAAACAGTGAGATAGCACTGAGCGATAGGTCGAAATAGGATCTTAGTAAATTAATCGATTTAATCCATTATGAGAAATTGAGTATGGGGGAGTGGGTCCTTGATAGCTGAAACATGGATAATAACTATAGCAATCAATAAATAACTAGTTGAAAAAAAATATCAACATTAGTTGATAATATTTAATGTGGGTTAATGTCCTTGTACCTATCTGTTTCGAATCATCGATAAAGAGATTGTTTCAAAAAATATCGAGACTGAATCAGCGTTCAAAAAATATCGAGACTGAATCGGTGTTCAAAAAATATCGAGACTGAAAATGGGCTCAACAAGTTGCCAGACCGAAAACGCGTTCCACAAGGGAACAGACTAAAAGTGTGTTCAACAAATAGCGAAAATGAAAATGTGTTCTACAAGTGGCCTGAGTGAAAATGTGTTTTACAAATAGGGTGAAGGAAAATGTGTTCCACAAGTGACGACTGGAAGACGTTAAAAAAAGTATTGACTCAGAAAATGTCTTCAAACAATGGCGAGACTGAAGACGTTCAAATGAGTTCACTGAAATTGTGTTCAACAAGACAAAAAAATATAAGTTCAAAAACTATAAACTCTGAATATTCATTCAATAAATTGTAGAGTCTGAATCAGTGTTTAATAAGTAACGAACCTGGTGGTTGGTTGGGTTTTATAGCAAATCAACCTTTGTAAGTTATTTGATGCTAAATCCATTTTTATACAAAAAATCAGTTCTATTTCAAACAATTCAGTTTAGCATGAGTACCCAGTTTGATTGTCAAAAACATTTCTATTTTAAGCTAGTCAGTTTAGTCAAGCAGTTCTATTTCAAACAATTCAGTTTAGTATAAGTATACATTTTATTTACACACAGTTAAATGTCAAAACAGTTCTATTGCAAACGATTCAGTTTAGCTTAAGCACAGTTTCAATGTCAAAAACAGTTCCAAACAATCCCGTTTAGCATACAAAAACAGGTCTATTTAAAACAATTCAATTTAGCACAAGTATGCAGTTTAGTTCTATTTGACCCTTAGATAGGACCCAATCAGATGCTTACACTTCAGGTTACAGTGGACCTGGAAGCTATGGCAAAGAAGGGGTGCTCCGCATTCCCCAAAGCTCCAGCATTATTGAAACCTCACCATCAGATTGTTTAGTACCATATCCAGGACGTTCGTTGCGGGGAATCTTACCCCTCTGCAGAGAAGCAATCAGTATATTCTACAGCGCCACCCGACGGGGCAAGACCGAAGCGGAAGATATGCTAAAAATATCGAGACATGAATCTATTTATTCCTACCCCAGCTATGGGTAAATAGTCGAGCAGACCGGTTCTTTCGCCTTGGTTTGCCAAACAGTTTAGAAAGAAAACTGAATTCTAACCAGCTGTACACCACTTAAAAATGACTTTGGGTCACTTCCTGCCTATAGTGAAGCCTTTTGGGTAAATAAATACTGCTGTAAACCATTCTCTAAGTTTTGTTGGTCCAGCTTATATATATATATATATATATATATATATATATATATATATATATATATATATTGGTAGTGGCTAAAATGCAAAACTAAACGATGTATCTTGTATCTTTTTTTAAATAATTATTACGGTATGAGTCAAGAAAAAACAATTTGAGATGATTGAAAAGTATACTCTCTCCAAAGTAATTACACACTAATTAATTCCTTTTATTTAACTAAAAACCATTTAACCAATTCTTTCCAAATTTCCTTCAGTTTTGATAAGATCAGGTTCGATTTTAATTCTTCATTTTCTTTAAGAATAGAACTAGTAAACAAGGCATGAGTTAAGATTCTTTAAAATAGACTTTTTTTTTCAAGTTTTACAAAATAATAACACAATTTTTTAAAACTACATCCACTACACACACACTGGAAAGGCATTAATCTGCTTCTCCCTTTAGCCATGAGTAAAATGGCAAGGCAGTTGTAGCCCTGTAGCCTTGTAAAAAAGCAATAAGGTCACCGATCATTCCTCACTGCCGGTAACATGCAATCTAGTACAACCTGTCATATGTATTCAACAGGTGTTCAAAGCAGGAATGAACAATCAATAAAACGTTAATTTCTTCAAAGTAGTCTCACTTGGCATTCAACAGATTTATTTCATAGAGTTTTTTGTTGGTCGAAGCATATGAAACTTTTGATATGTTGTGAATCTGTGCCATCGTATTTCTTTGAATATCTTCTTCATCATAAAATTTTATCAAGATACCAAGAGATGGCAAAAGTATTGGATACAACAGAAATACCACCCCCAACGTTTATACTGTCAAATGTCTGGTGCAAGTGAAGTTGGGCAAGTGGTAATTGTTGCTCATGTTTCATCATATCATTTTTAAAGATAGAATTAGTTATGATTTTGGATCAACCGGTGCAGCTGAAAATATTTTTAAGACTGGTAATCTATAATTACTACACTGAGAGCTTTTTGTGCTCATTTCATATTAAGGCAGGAGGATACCGTTCTGGATAGAAAATTTATGGGTCAAAAATCACATATAGTATTTAAAAGATTGTATCTAAGCGAGTGATAGTCTTTAAAAAAAGTGTTAACAGTAAACACTCCGGCCGAAGTCATGATTGTTACTGATTGTATCTACAAAATAAAATGGTTATAAATTATCTTGAAGGAGCTGCCATTACCATTTGCCTATGCTCACTTACACCACATAGGTGACAGCGGAAAATGTGGGAGATATTTCAATCGCACCATGTATTTTACTTGATTTTTTTTTCAGTTTATTCTTTCAGCGTTTTATTTTACATTTTCGGATTTCAAGGGATTTCAGTTGACTGATGCTCCTACGTTCTTTAATCGCCTATAAGACTGCCTTTATCATCTCGAAAACTGGCGTGTTGACGCATGCGCAAATAATCTGGGAACTTATGACTAGAACAATACCAATAATAATACAAATTTTAAAAACACCCTCAGAATACAAATACACAAAAGAAAATAGATTAAAAAAATTGTTTTCTCATCAGGTTTCTAAAAAAAAAAAAAAGAAAAAAGAAAAAAACCAACTAAACCCATGAAGAAACGAAAAAAAAGCACTCCTCATTAAAACTGATATCTGAGAAAATCCTGACAACTGTCTTTGTGCAGAAAAATATCCTCCTACCCACAGACAAATATACAGATTCATCTATAAATAATATAACAAGATGAGTTTATACCCTCTATTCTAAACAGGACATCTGAAAATAATGAGGTGACTAGGTTCATTTCTAAGAGAAATATCAAGTAAAGCGAACTTACTGACTTGGTTTGGTTTAGTTTGCTTGTTTTTTCCAATGGCATATCAACCTTCGTGGGTTATTTAATGTCAAAACCATTCTTGTAAAAGAACAGTAGGGATACTCTTTAAACCCGAGCTATTTTCATCCATGCCTCCCACCTGACATTATTTGACGCAGGGTCTTTTTTATGGTGGGGGTTTAGGAGAGGTGAAGGTCGAGATACATGCCCTGCTGGACTATGCTGGTCATAGGTTCACTTGGTGAAATGCGTGTCCGGCACGTACGCCTGCTCATAGCTCTAACTAGACTCGAAAGTCTAGTGCTATGGTTTGCTTATCATTGAGCGTTTATCCACCCAGCGGCGACCCAGCGGCGACTCAGCGGGAACCAGGGACCAAAACGGTCGAGCTGAACTAACTAACCCATATTTGAACTATTTAACCCATAACTGGAGGGATAAGATAGCTCATGCCTTTTTCCTAGGGTTTTGTCGGAAAAAGAACGTATTCTCGCGATTGGAATTCGAATTTGCTTACTACGATATCGCTGTCTAGCCCGTTAGCCACTGTTACATTATGTAGATGGTACTATTTGTTTTAAATTAATGAATTAAATGACTATTCGGCTGAGACACAGAGACAAAATGTGTAACAAATCCCAGACAGCGTAGCGGCTATCCTTGAAGTTCATGCTAGACAGTCTGAAAATTTAGGCGGCGGATTTTGAATAGTAAAGGGATATTCTCATGTGATAGGTCAGAGGTTATTCGACTGACAGAGAGGTTAGGCGATCGGGGATAGTGTGAGCGAAGGAGGACGTATCCGAACATCAGCCCGGACTGTCAGAACATCCTCATCTTCCGATTTGATTAGTCTAGAAGTGAACCACGAATTATACCTAATCCCCCCCTCTCTCTCCCCCTCTCTCTCTCTCTCTCCCTCTCTCTCTCTCTTCAAAAATCAATCGTATTTCGATTAGTTATCGACAATCAAATAGTAACCATGGTGTAATGGTTATCGTCGTAGGAAATGGACACGGCGACTCGAGTTCAAATCCTGGACAAGACAAATTGCATTTCACATAGCACTAATACCCTTGGGAAAGGTATGAATCCAATTATTCCCCTCCAGCTATTGGTAAATAGTAGGGCAGACTGATTTCTTCAGCCTTGGTGAGGCAACTAGTCTAGGAGAAGGAAAACTCTGAAATCAAACCTGTTAAACTCCGCTTAAAAATTGACCTTGTGTCATATCCTGCGCGAGCGGAGGGGTCGGTAAATATGATCAAATAGTAACTGTAAAACTGAAATTCCTAGCGTTGCTGTCAGTGTTAACGTGACAAGAGAAATATCTTGCATCCAGGATGAAGTCGGTAACCTGCTTGCTACTCAGGAAACCAAAGAAAAAATCGGAATTCGCAGAAATTACAGGTGAAGAACCCAGCCGTGCTTTGTATGCAATACACAACAGTGTCCAAAAACCCCTCAAGAAATATCACAGTCCTAAGTTTTGACGACAAGGCACAGAGCTATTTGTTTTTGAGGCTGCTGTAGTTGAGAATTGATACGGGGATTACGATACATAATTTGTTATATACTGCAGCCACAATACACGCTATGGGGACTTCTTCTGTTGACTTTGTCGGGTTATGCTGTTGACTGATGATCTTTTGGGGTATTCTTACTGGACAAAGAAGCCAAGCATTCATAAAAAGGTTCCGTCGTTTCACCCTAAAGACAGACTACTTCGTTCTAGACAACAACTCAGGGTACCTGCTTTAAACGCGTATTTCTCTTCCTTATCTTCTCCGTCTCAAATCCAACTGAGAGGGCTTCCTTTAGGGAATAAAGCTGTTGACTACCACGAATTTTCGTTTGGGCTTTCTTTTTCACACAACTGGTCACTTCAAGATGATTTCGTCCTTTCCAATCAAATTGCGTCCAATTATAAGTGCTCATCCGATAAACTGTATCAACACAAAAGCAATGTGCTTGTCTAACCAGCAACACTTTTTTGTTTTAAATATTCCTTTCTAAAGTTAAGATGGCAGACTTACTTACAATGAAATATACAATCAAAACGGTTATAATTATGTATTATTTTTTACCTGACTTAAAATCTGTAATCAATAAGATCCGCTGAAAATAGCACCCTACAAAATAGTAGCTGTACGGCCTTTCACCTCCTATCTCACAAGTGACGTTCTCTTTTTGGACTCTTATACATGGACACACCAGAGTACGCCGACCTGCAAAAACTTACATTCATCCACTCTGTGTTTACCAAGAAAAATGGCTCATTGATACGGATAGAGAGAGAGAGAGATAGAGAGTTAGGAGAATCCATCTTGTCTGTACGCCTCGATAATGATGATGATGAGATAGTCGATGGTGACCAAAGTCTGATGGTTGCATTGGCGATAAACTTACAGTCACCAGGAACCGAAGACATGGTGTCTATACGACCCTAACTAACATAAATAAAAAGATAAATATTTATATTCTATCATCGATATTGTACGCTCTTTATTTACAAAGATGGCAACAACACAATAACAAAACACACACACACACACACACACACACACACACACACACACACACACACACACACACACACAGATACAGAAAAAGAGAGAGAAAGATATATATATATATATATATATATATATATCGAGAGAGAGATGGGAGATAGAACATTGGTTATAAATATTTATTTCCTTATTATTTCTCCAATTTCTTTATTTTTCCTTTTGGATTGACTTGAGTGATTTAAAAGGACTTCAGCCAACTGATGCAATTGCGTTCTTGACTTGCAAATAGGACTGCCTTGACTAGTTTGAAAACATTTAAGAAACAGAAGTGCTGATGCATGCGCAAATAATCCGCGATCTTATGACAGAAACAATACTAATAATAATGTGAATAAAAAAAAGGTGATATCAGTTTTCTAAAAACAAAACAAAAAAAAAAACGCATTAAAACTGCTATTTGAGAAAGTCGTGGCTACTTTTTTTATTTTTATACACACACACACACACACACACACACACACACACACACACACACAATTACATTCAAGGGATCGGCTGAAAAGTTTATTGGCTAAGATAGTCTCATGGAATAAGGTTCATTTTTAAGATAGACCCATTTGAGGTCCAAACACTTTTTTTCCATGTGTTGCACTGCTTGGATCCCCTTAGTCAAAAAAGTCATCAACAGCAGATATGACGTCATCATACGAACTTTTTCAACCCATTCATGTTTATGAGGTGGGTTCAAAAAGTATCAAGATTCAAAACGCTCGTAATAAGACAGAAATGAAAAATGAACGAAACGTAATTTTTCTTTAAAATACTTCTTTTGGCATTCCATCGACTCTCACATTGATCGTATCACCTCTAAAACTCTCCTTCTACAACGGATGGAAACTGAACCTAAGTACTCATTTTAGTATCTGCCGAAATCTGCAAATTTAACTCAGATATACAGAGATGACAGGAGTATCTACATAGAATTAATTGGATGATTTTTTCTTTTTAGAAATATATATGACGGTCCTTGAGATGAATATATATATATATATATATATATATATATATATATATATATATATATATATATATATATATATATATTGTGCATATATATATAACAATATATAACAATATATAACATTGTGCATAATGCTATCTACATCTTCACGTAGGTTAGTCTAAATATGTCAATATAAGAGGTTTTTTTTTAAATCGAGACTAAAGTTGTATTTATCAAAACAGAAACGAAACAAAAGACGAATAAAACATTGTTTTTTTTAAGTACGAGATGAAAAGTCTAAATCAGTATTTACCAAGGCAGAAATGGGCAATAACAGAAATATCTATCTTTGTCAAAATTCGAGTTCTATTCAAAAAGTATCGAGCCTGTAACTGTATTTACCTAAGAAGAAATGAACAATGAATGCAACGTTAATTTTCTTCAAAATACGTGGTGTGTTGAAAAACTATCGACACTTTACCAAGACAGAAATGAACAATGAATGAAACGTTAATTTTCCTAAAAAAACGAGGTGTTTTAAAAAAGTATCAAATTTGAAGCTGTATTGACAAAAATAAAACGATAATTTTCTTTTATGGAGTTCCCTGGTTATTCTTTTCAGTTATTTTAGAGAGTTTTCCATCGATCAAAATATCAAAATTTTCATTTTAAGAAATTTAAAAAAATGCACGGGGCTTAGTCTAGTTTTTATCATATTTACCAACCCCTCCGCTCGGGCAGGATATGACACAAGGTCAATTTTTAAGCGGAGTTTAACAGGTTGGAATTTAGAGTTTTCCTTCTCCTAGACTAGTTGCCTCACCAAGGCTGAAGAAACAGTCTGCCCTACTGTTTACCCATAGCAGGAGGGAGAATAATTGGATTCATACCTTTCCCAAGGGTATTAGTGCTATGTGAAATGCAATCAGCCTTATCCAGGATTTGAACTCGAGTCGCCGTGTCCATTTCCTACGACGATAACCATTACACCACGGGCACCTCCATAATTTTCTTTAATAGAGTTCCCTTGTTATTCTTTTCAGTCATTTTAGAGAGTTTTCCATCGATCAAAATATCTCTTAATGTCCTCTACATCCTCAAATCTTACAATAGGGATGAATTTTCATTTTAAGAAATTAAAAAAATGCACGGTGCTTAGTCTAGAGTGTGCTACCCTTTCATAATCCTGTCTCAGTCTCTAACGAAGTATATGAGAGACGAGAATTTAGATGTTTAAAAATAACGTTTACGGTAAATGAAGACAACTTAAAATTATTATTTTATTTAAAATTTGGCTTTAATTTGTTTTACTGCCTAAGTTCGTCAATTTTGAGTGCATTGCTCTCATAAAGATCTCTTTCCCAGTTTCGCTGTAGAATACACCTACTGCCCCTCTGCAGAGGGGTAAGACCCCCCCCCAACGAGTGTCCTGGATATGACACTAAACAGTCTGATGTTGAGGTCCCAATAATGCTGGGGCTTTGGGGAATGCGGTGCACACCTTCATTGATATAGCACCTGATAGGGTCCTATCTATGGGTTAAATAGAACTAACTGCATACTTATGCTAAACTGAATAGTTTGATTAAACTGGATGGCTTGAAATAGAAATGTTTTTGACAATTTAACAGTATTAGATTTAAACTGCGTGCTTATGCTAAACTGAATTATTTGAAATGGAACTGTTTTTTTGAAACTCTACTTACACTAAACTGATTTGTTTAATATAGAACTGTTTTGACATTTAACTATGTGTAAACGAAATCTGTACTTATACTAAACTGAATTAGCTGAATTAGAACTGCTTGACTAGACTGAATAGCTTGAAATAGAAATGTTTTTCACAATTAAACTGTACTTACATTTAAACTGCGTACTTATACTAAACTGAATTATTTGAAGTAGAAATTATTATTTCCATAAAAATGTACTTGGCGTTAAATAACCTACAAAGGTTGATATGCCATAAAACCAACCAACCAACCAACCGACCTTAAAGATCTCACTATTATATGCCCTTTTCCATGCGTTACTCTAACATGTAACTTGATAACTCATTAACTAGTTTTTTTCCTGTTGTAAAGTCAAAAACTAAAAAGGACTATGAATAAATTTTGAGTGCATTACTCTCATACAGATTTCACAATTATATACCCTTTTCCTCTAACATGTACTTGATAACACGTTAACTAGTTTTACCCCGTAGTAAATATATATATATATATATATAAAGGACCATAAATACAAGCAAATTGGAAAACTTTAGAGGACATTATTCTTTAGGTTTTCCTATGACACTAGGAATTCAAATAATAAATGTTTTCTCAATTTCATTTATCTTGCCCAGTCGACCAGGGTTGCTTCTCTGCAGAGGGGTAAGACCCTGCCCCCAATGAGTGTCCGAGATATGTCACTTAACAATCTGATGGGGATGTTTCAGTACTGCTTGAGCTTTGGGGAATGTGGAGTACCCCTTCGTTGCCATCGCTCCCATGTCACTCTTGCCCGGAGTGGTAGTACCGAATAGGGTCCTATCTGTGGGTCAAATAGAACTAAACTGCGTACTTATGCTAAACTGAATTGGTTGAAATAGAAATGTTGTTTTTTTTTTTTTTTTCATTGAACCTATGCAGTTATGTTGAACTGAATTGTTTAAAATAGAACTGTTTTTATGTGCTAAACTGAATTGTTTAAAATGGAACTGTTTATATGTATAAAAATGAATTTGGCATTAAATAACCAACAATGGTTGATGTGCCATAGAACCAAACTAAACTAAGCCAATTTAATTTATCTATTATCTATAAAGTCAGGAGTTGGCTTTGCTGATACATGTAAAGCTGACAATATTTTTGTCTATTGTATCGAGGGCAAATAGAATGATTGACTATATGGTTAGAAATTTTATTTAAAAAAAGCAATTTTTATAAAAAAATGCATATCACCCTCATAAGACTTTTTTTTATAGAATATTGTACTCAAGCCTGGGCTCAAATATTTAGACATAGAAATTAGAGTGTCATAAATAGAAGAGTGACAAAAATAATAAAAAAGGAAAAGATTACAGTTATAGAGAGAGATTTCATAAACCATGATTAACTACTTTACAAGAAAGAAGAATGAATGGTGATCTAATTGGAACTTTCAAAATAATTAATGGAATTTCTAATTATGGAAAACATTTTTCCATATTTCTCCACGAAATGGAAATTTTCTTTCAAGATAGATTTCCAAAACTAAGTCAACTAAGCAATTAGATTTGTAGCTAATAGAATAATATATTTTGGGAACAAATTGCTATTTTAGATCCAAAATGGCAATTTTGTAAACAAATTTAAGATTAAGTTGGAAGTTGGCGGACGAGTGGAGACCATCCAAACGACAGCATCATTGAAAACGGCCAGAATACTGCGACGAGTCCTGGAGACTTGAGGAGACTTGCTGTCACTCAGACTCCAGTGAAAAACCATCGGCTAACGCTGATGTGAAAAGATCTAATGAGTGAACAATAATAATAATAAATTAACTGAAAAAACTATGGAACATGAATGTGACGGTGATACCAATTGTAATAGGAGTGCTCGCTACATTCATCAAATAATTGACACCGGGATTAGATGGCTTTTAAGTTGGGACAAGTGAAGACCGTCCAAAAAAATATCATTGTTGAGATTGGCAAGAATACTAAGAAGAATCCTGGAGAAAGATTTCAAGAACTATATCAACTAAGTAATTAGATTTGTTGCTAATTGAGTCATATGTTTTTGGAACAAATTGCCTTATCAGATCAAAAACGGCAATTTTGTAAACAAATTTAAGATTAAATTGGATGACTTCAGAACTAATGGTAAGAAAAAGAAGTTAAGAAGGCATTTTAGGGAACTATTGGATGAAATATTATACAGAATTTTAGATAGAAATTTTAGATATCGTATTAATAGTGAATATTCTCTATACAATTATTATTTTTTAAATGTTGATGAGAGAAAACAGAGAAAGGGGCAAATCGCAAAAAGAAAACATAAAAGATAAATAATAATCAGACGAGTAGGTCCAGTGATAGTCAACAAAAGAAGAAAACCTGCAGACCACGGAGTAAAACAAAAAGAAAATGTAAAAAGAGATAAGTACCTAGACCTTGCTAGAGAACTAAAAAAAAACGATGGAACATGAAAGTGACGGTGATACCAATTGTAACTGGTGCATTCGGAACAATACCTGAAGTTTTGGCAAAGAGACTGGAAAACTTAGAAATAAGACGACAAGTAGAGACCATTACCGACGACAAGTAGAGACCATTACCGACGACAATATTTTAAAGATTGGCTAGAATACTGAGAAGAGTCCTGGAGACCTGAGAAGAGTTGTTGATACTCAAGACTCTCGTGAGAAACCATCAGCTAATACTGATGTGAAAAACTCTCAAAGGTGTAATAATAATCATATCGATCTATCTTGGAGGCAAAGTATACCGGACATTGGAATGATGGTTAGAGTGTTCGCCAATGGCCCGGGAGACCTTGGTTCAATCCCAGGTCGAGTCATACCAAAGACGCAAAAAATGGTACTTAATGCCTCCTTGCTTAACACTCAGCATTATAAGGTACGGATCAAAGGTAAAGTGGAACAATCCAGAGTAAGGAATAGCGGCCTCCTCTACAATTTGGTGTAGTAGCTATCGAAAAGAGAACCTTCGGATCACCCTTGACTACGGTCGCCAACTTTACTGTACTTATCTTGGAGGCGCGCTTTGTGTGACGGTTATTATTATAGGAAATGGAATTGTCGGATCGAGTATAAATACTCTAACGAGGCTATTTGTTTCAATTCATCACGGAAAGGCATGAAACCATCTCGTCTTTTCCTCGGAAGTATTGATAACCAATAGGACAGACTGGGAGAAAAAAAACTTAAATTCAAAACAGCTCTACTCCGCTTAAAATTGATAAGTTGTTGGGTAAATAGATGAATTTATAGGAGCAGTCATTTACAGAGCCAAGCTTCGTTTTACACAAGATTATAAGTTTAAAGTATCCATTAAGGGTATTAGAATAAAGAAACCTCGGAAAAACACGTGGAGAATTAATAAAAACGAATGGGAAAACATTGTATGAAGTTTTATCACGTTTTGATATGAAACTTTTAGACAACCTAGATGATGTCCTAGTCCAGTAGGCTGGGGATGTAGAATACACCGGCTGTATCTCTGCTGAGGTATAACACTACCCCAATGAATGTTCTGGATAAGACACTAAACATATGATAGTGAGATTCCAGTAATGCTGGTTCTTTGGGGAATGTGGAGTGCCCTTTCGCCCTACAGTCTACTCTGGCACGAAGTTGTAGTATCTGATAGGGTCTTATCTATGGGTCAAAGAGAAATATTAAACGGTCTACTTATGCTGAACTGAATTGTTTGAAATAGAACTGTTTTTACAATTAATTGTGGGTAAATAAAAAATCTGTACTTATGCTAAACTGGATTGTTTGAATTTGAACTGTTTATTTGTATAAAAATGGATTGGTATTAAATAACCTACAATGGTCGATATACCATAAAACCCAACCAAACCAAATCATATATATTTAATATATATGTACAAAGAAGATTTGGCATTAAATAACCTACAATGATTGATATGCCATAAAACCCAACCCAACCAAATCATATATATTTAATATATATGTACAAAGAAGATTTGGCATTAAATAACCTACAATGGTCGATATGCCATAAAACCCAACCAAACCAAATCATATATATTTAATATATATGTATAAATAGGATTTGGCATTAAATAACCTACAATGGTCGATATGCCATAAAACCCAACTAAACCAAATCATATATATCTAATATATATGTATAAAGAGGATCTTGCATTAAATAACCTACAATGGTTGATATGCCATAAAATCCAACCAAACCAAATTATATATATTATATATATGTATAAAGAGATTTGGCATTAAATAACCTACAATGGTCGATATGCCATAAAACCCAACCAAACCAAATCATATATATTTAATACGTATGTATGAAGAGGGTAATTTTTCAGTTGAAATATTGTTTACAAACATATTCGGTGCCATTGTATTGAAAGAAATTCCTTGACATTTTTCAGGAGCATATCTTTTAATATTTCTGTAATAATAGCCATCTTAATTTGTTTTTCAAATGAATTTACAAAATTATTTACCTCTTCAAAATAAAATGTCTAATTTAGATTATGTATTTATTATTTTCTTTTAACATTTTTTTTAATGAGGCTAATAAAAACTGATATATCATGTGGTATGTCTGGTGGGTTTGAACAACTCAAGTATTGGTTGTACCTAGATACAACCTGGCAACCATTCAAAGAGTTCTTTATTGTATATATACTAGGAATTCACATATTGAATTACTGTTTCTCTACTTGGAATTCACACATTAAATATACTGAATGTATACAAGGAAATCACACACTGAATTATTATATCTATACGCTGGATTTACGCATTGAATTAATGTATTTATACGAGGAAATCACACTTTGAAATACTGTATCTATATTAGGAAATAACTTATTGAATGGTTGAGCGATTTCTCATTGTAAGAAATAGTAACACATTGATTCTTAAAACAATGATATTGTCACTCTGTATAAAAAGTTTACGTGTTTAATATCATTGTAAAACTACAAATTTTGTTCCGTATATAATTACTGACCATAATTGTTGAAATCAAGTAATAATTTCATATACCAACTGGAATGGGAATATCTAATTGACACTTGTTCGGGTTCCATTATATGTGTCAAAGATATGTGTTTGAGATAATGTTCATCATGATTACGAATTTTATTTATACATTGATTTTTAAAACATTGATATAAGAACTAAGTATAAAGTGTTTATCGGTTTGAAATAATTGTGAACTTAATATCTTAACTCTGAAAACATTGATATTACAACTATGTGTGAAGTCTTTATCTCTTTAAAAATGATTAGGAACTTTATTTATACTTTGGCTCTGAAAACATTGATATTACAACTAGGTATGATGTGTTTATCTCTTTAAAAATGATTGGGAACTTTATTTAATACATTGGCTTTGAAAACATTGATATTACAACAAAGTGTTCAGTGTTTACCTGCTAAAAATAATAGTCAACTTTATTAATACATTGGCTCTTAAGATATTGATATTATGAAGTGTTTACTTGTTTAAAATGATTGAGGACGTTTTAAAGATTTAAAAATGTTTTAAATATTAATATTTCAACTAAGTATGTAATGTTTACCAGTCAAAAATAATAGTGAAATTTATCAATACATTGGCTCTTAAAACATTGATATTACAACTGTGAAGATATATATTTGTACCATATCTAACGAAAAATTATAGTTGTTTGACTGATTTTGACATAAAATAAACCAGGTGGGATTTACATGCCGTAAAACCAATTCACGAATTAATCAAACGAGGCCCGATGATGACGAGAAGTGGAGAGTCCATGGTGTTGTGGCTTGAGATAAAACAAAATATGTAATAATCAAACTCGGCTATATGATGACTATGATATGGTTTGGTTTGGTTTTATGGCATATCAACCATTGTTGGTTATCTAATGCCAAATCTTCTTTGTACACATATTCTAAATATATATGATTTGGTTTGGTTTTATGCCATATAAACGATTGCAGGTTATTTAATGCCAAATCCTGTTTATATATATATATATTGGATATATATGATTTTGTTTGGTTGGGTTTGGTTTTATGGCATATTAACCATTGTAGTTTATTTAATGCCAAATCCTCTTAATAAATATATATCAAATATGTATGGTTTGGTTTGGTTGGGTTTAATGGCATATCAACCATTGTAGGTTATCTAATGCTGAATCGTGTTTATATATATATATATATATACGTGTGTGTGTGTGTGTGTGTGTGTGTGTGTGTGTGTGTGTGTGTGTGTGTGTGTGTGTGTGTGTGTGTGTGTGTGTGACTTTGGTTGGTTGCTGGTTGTTTAGGTTTTAAGGCATATCAACCTTTATAGGTTTTTTAACGCCAAATCTATTCTTATACAAATTGTCAGTTCTATTTCAAATAATTCAGTTTAGCATGAGTACACAGATTAATTGTCAAAAACATTTCTATTTCAAACAATTCAGTTTATTCAAACAGTTTTAATTCAGCTAATTCAGTTTAGTATAAGCACATATTTTGTTTACACACAGTTAAATGTTAAAACAGTTCTATATATAGCAATTCAGTTTAGTGTAAGTACAGTTTCAATGTCAAAAAATAGTTCCTTTTCAAATAATTCTCTTCAGTATAAGCAAGCAGCTTAAATGTAAGTACGGTTTAATCGTCAAAAACATTTAAGCTATTTAGTTTAGTCAAACAATTCAGTTTTGCATAATTATGCAGTTAGTTCTATTTAACCCATAGATAGGACCCTATCAGGTGCTACCACGCAGGGCCAGAGTGGACCTGGGAGCAATGGCAATGAAGTGGTGCTCTGCATTCCCCAAAACACCAGCATCACTGGAATCTCACCATCAGATTATTTAGTGTCATATCAGGACACTCATTTGGTGGGGGGGGTCGATGTATTCTACTGCCCCAGCCGACTGGGCAATATATATGACTTGTAAACTTATTTTATTGATAACTTTTGTAAACAAGCTTAAACTTATTCTTTTTCACACGATTAAATGATAAATGATTCCAAGTATTGTTATGTATCACTAAAAATTCAATTAAACATTAGTCATTTGTTTACACATTGTGAAATGATCAAACAAGTGTATTTCAAACCATTCAATTTAGGATAAGTCATTTGTTTGAACAGTTTAAATAAAACAATTCAAGTCGACCGATAGAGAGGACCCTATAAGTGCTACCACTTAGGTCCAGGAGTGGACTTGGGGACGATAGTAGTGAAGAGGTACTCCGCATTTCCCAACGCTCCAGCATTACTAGAGCCTCACCATCAAGTCGTTTGATGTCATATATTGGACATTCGTTGCGGGGAGGGGGTCTTACCCCTGTGCAGAGATGCAATCAGTGTATTCCATAGCCCTAGTTGATACACTTATAATTTTTTTTAATTACTTTATTACTACTGTAAATTGCAGCCTACAGGTTGACCTACTAAACCCGAAGAATCTATACGAAACTAGGAACTGACTTACATAGCAGGGCTAAAATCCAAACCTTTACCAGAGAATGGTCAACTAGTAGAACAGTACTCCTAACAATTAATATAAACCATTTACCATAACTCCAGCTGACTGCCATAAATATTTCTTGCTTATATCCGTGTTTGGTGAACATGTACAACGGATTAACTTAGATTAATATAAAATAAAAAAGCTGGCGACCAGAAGGCTCCCTTTTCAATAGCTACTACACCGAGGCGTAGGAAAGGGTGCTACTTCTTTCCCTGGATTGCTCCATTTTACCCTTGATACGTACCTTATATTGCCAAGTGTTAAGCTAGGAGGTTACCATTTTTAAAGTCTTTGGTATGACACGACTTTCGGGCAAATACCCTTGGGAAAGGTATAAACCCCCTTATCCTCCCAGCTATGGGTTAAATAGTACCATTACTGTTCTTCTAGGAGAATGGCTTTGGCATTAAATAACCTACAAAGAGTAGATATGGCATTAAACAAAGAAACCAAACCAAACCAATCTTCATTATTACTATTATTTTATTGTTAGTTTGATTCCATCTTATTATTGTTGCTTTTTATCACAACACTCTGGATTGATTCTCTCTTCATTATTGCAATCATTTTATCATTAGTTTGATTTCATCTTATTATTGTTGCTTTTTAACCCTACGATTTGGCTTAATTCACACTATATTATCATATTATCATTATTGCTCTTCATTATGACCCAATCGTCTCTGGATGCAAAATACCCGGGCTACATCTCTGCAGAGGGGTAAGGCTCCCCCAACCAGTGTCCTCTGGTCCAATCGGCTGGGGCTGAAAAATACACCGGCTGCATCTCTGCACAGGGTTAAGACTCCCCTAACGAGTGTCCTAGATATGACACTAAACAACTGATAGTGAGGCGTCAGTAATGCTGGAACTTTGAGGAATGCGGAGTACCCCTTCCTCGCGATCGCTCCCAGGCCCACGCTGAAAACTATTTAACTCGGTACAGAAAAAAACGAGTTCAGCCTTGTTTAAAAATATTATCTTCAAAATGTGTTTAGAAATCATATATTTGATATATGTATAAAAAGGATTTGGCATTAAATGAACTACAGTGGTTGATATGCCATAAAACAAAACCAGACCAAAACACATCTTCATTGTTACTATCATTTTAAGGCTAGTTTGACTCCATCTAATTATTATTGCTTTTTATTCGAATACTCAGGATTGATTCACAGTTCATTATTACTATCATGTCATAACTAGTTTTATATTATCTTATTAATGTTGCTTTTTATCAAAACATACAGGATAGATTCACTCTTCACTATAATTATTTTACTCCTTTGCAAGTTTTTCACACCAACGTTAGCTGATCGTCATTAATTTTCTTGTTCTCTGGTTGATTTATTTCTTGCGAGTTTTTTTTTTTTTTTGTTTTTTTTTTTTTTTTACACCGGCGTCAGCTGATAGTCCTTCACTGGAGTCTGAGTGACTGCAAGTCTCTTTAAGTCTCCAGGACATGTCTCAGGATTCTGGCCGATCTTAAGAATGCTATAGTTTGAATGGTCTCTACTTGTCCTTCGATTTCTAAGTCTTCCAGCTCCTTTACCAATCTTTGGGAATCGTTTCGAGTGCACCAATTACAAATGGTATTACAGACACCTTCATGTTCCACGGTTACTTTTTAGTTCTCTAGCAAGGTCCAAGTACTCGTATCTCTTTTCGTTTTCGTTGATTATTACTCTGTGGTCAGCCAAGACGGCAAAGTCCACTATTCGACAGTTTAATTTTTTTTTTTTTTTTTGTTGAATATCACTAGGTCTGGTGGTCTGGTCGGGATTAGGTGATCTGTTTGCAGCTCAAAATCCATGAGAATTTTGTGTGTCTCATTCTCCAAGATGGATTCTTGGTTTTGCATATACCACTTGTTCAAAAGATCAAATCTAAATTCCTTGCACAATTCCCACTCGATCGCCTTCCCCACACTGTCATGTCTAGTCTTATATTCTTTTTTTGCTGCATTCGCTCATTATATGATTGACCGTTTCGTCTTTATCACCACATAACCGACAATTTCTATTTTGCTGCGTCTAATCAATTTTTGTGTTAACATAGTTGGTCTTTACAGCGTTCTTTAGAGTTTCTATCTGAATAGATTCAGTTTTTAATATAATAATATTTATTATTAATAATACTAGCCTTAAAATGATAGTAATAATGATGTGTTTTGGTCTGGTTTTGTTTTATGGCATATCAACCACTGTAGTTCATTTAATGCCAAATCCTTTTTATACATATATCAAATATATGATTTCTAAACACATTTTGAAGATAATATTTTTAAACAAGCCTGAACTCGTTTTTTTCTGTACAGAGTTAAATGGTGTTCAGCGTGGGCCTGGGGCGGTATTTGTCGCTGCCTCCCACCAGACACGACTTGACACAAGGTCAAAAGCCCGAAGGCCTTCAGCGTGGGCCTGGGAGCGATCGCGATGAAGAGGTACTCCACATTCCTCAAAGTTCCAGCA
>OY757946.1:47606349-47648849 GCA_963585895.1 Sepioteuthis lessoniana
TCTCCAGGATCCTCCTCAGTATTCTGGCCGATCACACTAGTGCTATAGTTTGGATTGTCTCTACTCTTCTTATTATTTTCGAGACCTCCTGTCCCAGTACCAAACCTTAGATGACTTTACCGAGCGCACAAGTTATAATTAATATCACCGTCACTTTCATGTTCAATAGTTTACTGGGAGGATCCGTTCTCTAGCAAGGTCTAGGTACTTTTCTCTCTTTTCACTTTCTTTCAGTTTTACCCTTTGGTCAGCCGGAACGGTAAAGTCCATTATTCGCAGGTTATCTTTTTTTTATTGACCATCGACAAGATGTATAAGTTTTTACGCTAACGTTTGCTAAAGGTTTTTCATAGAGTCTGTGTGACAGCAATTCTGTTTAAGTCTCCGGGACTCTTCTCAGTATTTTGGCCGATCTTAATAATGCTGTAGTTTAAAATGGCTTTGGAATTAAATAACCTACAAAGGTTGATATGCCATTAAAACAAAGAAACCAAACCAAACCAAACCATCAATTCTCCTGGACTTTTTTTATAGTATTCTGGCCGATCTTAACAATGCTGTAGATTGGATGGTCTTTGTTCGTTGTTCGATTTCTAATTCTTCCAACGAACTTACGAGGCTTTTGAAAATCGTGTCGAGCGCACTAATTACAATTGGTATCATCGTCCCCTTAATGTTCCACGACTTTTTTTGCTCTCTTGCAAGGTCCAAGTACTTGTCTCTCTTTTAGTTTTCTTTGATTTATACTCAATGGTTCGCGGGACAGCAAAGTTCACTATTCGGCAAGTTCCCCCTTTTGACTTTATGAAATACATGAAAACATTGAAAGATTTTTTTCTCAAAGTTTCTTGAATGGATCCACCAAGTGAGGATAAAATGTGCTAATAGTAGAATGCAAATAATGATACATTCTATCTCAGTCTTTTCATATCTATCTATATATATATATATCAGTCTTTTCATATCTATCTCAGTATTTTCTTATCTATCTATCTTTATATATATATATATATATATATATATATATATATATATATGTATATCAGCCTTTTCATATCTATCTATCTATAAGCCTTTTCATATCTATTTATCTCTCTATCTATCTATCTCAGCCTTTTCTTATCTATCTATCTATCTATCTATTTCACTATATATATATATATATATATATGTATCAGTCTTTTCATATCTATCTATCTATCTATCTCAGCCTTTTCATATCTATCTATCAATATATATATATATATATATATATATATAAGTTTTTTCATATCTATCTATCTATCTATCTATGTCAGCCTTTTTATATCTATCTATCTATATATATATATATATATATATATATATATATATATATATATACATATCAGCCTTTTCATATCTATCTATCTATCTATCTATACCCACGAACACACACATTCCGTCATTTTCTTTCCCTTTCTTCCTCACTCACTTTCTTACTCTTTTTCTTCTCTCTATTGCTTCCTCTCTCTCTCTCTCTCTCTCTCTCTCTCGGCTCTTTTTCTTTCACTCTCTCGTGTGGGATCCTTGTGGTGCTGTGGTTAAGTGCTGGACTGCGGAATCGTTGTATTCGAGTTCGAACTTCAGTTCAGTTATTACGTTCTCTATCAGTTTAATACCCTTGGCAAAGGCATGAACACTCTTATCTCACTATCAATGGATTTACTAGTGCTACAAATGTTCATTTATTAAGATGGCTTTGACATTAAATAACCCACGAAGGCTGACGTGCCATAAAACAAAGAAGCCAAGAATCAACCGACCACTGACTCGTATATCAGTCTATTACTCTTTCTCATACACACACACACACACACACTCTCTCTCTCTCTCCCTATCCATCTATGTATCTACTCACGCTCCTTCCCTCTCTCTCTCTCTCTCTCTCTCTCTCTCTCTCTCTCTTTCTATCCTCACACACGCTATATATATCTATGTATCTGCACACATACACACACACATATTTTCTCTCTCTCTCTCACTCACTCTCTCTCACTATCCATCTATGTATCTACTCACACTCCCTCTCTCTCTCTCTTTATCTTTCTATATATATCTATATATCTGCACTCACACATACACACACACATACACACATACACACATATCCTCTCCCTCTTTCTCTCTCTCTCTCTCTCTCTCTCTCTCTCTCTCTCGATCCGTCTATGTATCTACTCACACTCCCTCTCTCTCTAACTGTCTATCCTCACACACTATATATATATATCTATGTATCTGCACACATACACACACACACATACACACACATATCGTCTCTCTCTCTCTCTCCTTCTCTCTCTCTCTCTCTCTCTCAGACACACACACACACTCTCAATCTATGTGTCTACACACACTCCCTCTCTCTCTCTCTCTCTCTCTCTATCTTTTTATCCTCACGCACGCTATATATATCTATGTATCTGCACACACACACACACACACACACACACATACATATTCTCACTCCTTCTCTCTCTCTCTCTCTCTCTCTCTTTCTTTCTCTCTCTCACTCTCTTTCTCTGTCTATCTATCTGTCTCTCTCTCTATCTATTTGTCTTAATTCACATATATGCGTTCTCCCTCTCTCTCCCTCTCTCTCTCTATCTTTTTCTCTACCGATCTATCTCCACGCACGCACACATACTCCTCTTCTATCTATTTATCTATCTATCTATCCACACACTTCCCCCCCTCTCTCTCTATCCATCTACACACATGGAAACACACATTCCCTTCCTCTTTCACTCTTTCTTACTCTATATATCTACACATACACGAATTCCCCCACTCTCTCTCTCTCTCTGCATTTTTCAGCTTTCTGCCTCCAAGTGTCAAGTAAATAACTATGCAAAATAAACTAGAATAGCCTTCCCATCATGCCCCACTCAACATTATATGAAGGGATAACCACCGCGTTGGAATCACTTGGTCTGATCATCTTATCAACGAGAAATTGTTAGTAATCAAGCCCAGCATATATATATATATATATATATATATATATATATATATATATATATATATATATATATATAAACTGATAACAACGATCCAAGTGGAAGGAATGATTTATTGAGAGGTCAACACTATAGCGTTTCGGTTCTGCTGAACCATCATCAGGACCATTAGGGGTGATATTGTCGTATTAAATTCCTTTATTTACTCTCTCTATCTCTCTATCTCTCTCTCTCTCTCATTTATATATATATATATATATATATTATTGGTTGCTTAGGCTTTTATAAAATATTCCCATTTCTCGTTAAATGAACTGTCTGATCGTTGAGTTCTGAGTTCTAAATTTAGTCTGCCGTTTGGGTAGGATCAATGCGGTGTGGCAACGAAATGAAATTTATCACTGGTATACCGGTGTAATGGGTTATTTTTCGTCGAAGTTTGAATACTAAAAAATCAGCTGACAAAGTAAGAATTCAATTAACTGAATTCTATTTTTTCGTAGAGACATTCAATTAGATATTACAATCAACCGTTTGGGTGTTTTGCATGAGTAATACTTTTGAAACACCTCCCTCCCGCCCTACCATTTCATCTCCCTCTCCCCTCTCTCTTTCTCTCTCTCTCTCTCTCTCTCTCTATATATATATATATATGTGTGTGTGTGTGTGTGTGTCTTTATTTTTTGTATATCAAATCATTTGTATTCGGATGACGCAAAACCCAGAGCGAAGCTTCATTTAAATTTTCAACGTTGTTTTTTTTTTAGTTAGATAGATAAATAGAGAGATGCAAGCTTATTGTTATACTTAAATGTATCATATATATATATATATATATATATATATATATATATATATATATATATATCTTTTCTTTAAGAAAAACCAAAGACCGGTTAATTTAGGATTATAAATTTATTTCCATCCTGTTTTTAGTGTAAAATAAAAACACGAAGAAAAATATAACAGGACTTCTTCAGATCCAATGGATAAATAAAACAGAATAGACACGTGGTGTTTGCTCCTAAATAGTTGAGCTCTCCTTGGAAAATTCAAAAAGATGGCTCCTAAATATAATCATCCACAGACAGACTGTTTCGTTTCAGTGTGACTAGACACGCAGGACGCTTGAAGCCGGAATCGAAACCCGTCCAACTTTACGATAGACTAAGGCTTCACACCACACGGCCACAAGCGGACTAATTTGGCCAAGGGAATTTTTAGGTATTTTATATTTAGCAAACAGCAGCAGCAGCCTTTGTTTAAATTCTTTCATACCCTATCGGCTACCAGAGAGCTCAATTCTTTCGAAGAGCCTTGCATATATATATATATATATATATATATATATATATGCAGAAAGAGAGAGAGAGAGAAATACATACGCACATACATACATACATATATACATTCCTAGATAGATAGGTAGATTGATATATAAATACATACAGATAGATAGATAGATAGATAGATAGATAGATAGATAGATACATACATACATACATACATACATATTAAGAAAGGATAGATAGATTTGTATAATTATTTGTATTGGATCTACGAAAAAAACAACTAGGATTTTATATGCTGATCTTTCCAGCAGTCAGGATGTTTATATATAAGAATTATCTCATCTTCACTATTCTATTGGCCTTATGCCAAACTTAGCTGAATCAGTATTTTGTTGCGGAAATATACTTGTCGGCTTTTCCATATGTCAATGCATCGTTAAGTGTGCGTACATATGTGTACACGTAGTGAGTGAGTGTGTGTACATATACACGTGTTTGTGTGCATGGGAATGATCGAGAGAGTATGTGTGTACGCAGATGTGTGTGCATATATGTATGTATAGGCATCTGTACGTGGATGTGTGTGTGTGTGTGTGTGTGTGTGTGTGCATTCACATGTGTACCACGATGCGTACGCTCCCATATTTTTTCACTCTCAGTTGATTTTTGCAAAGCAGTCCTCAGAGCCTTGAACGTGGTTTTTGATACCCTGCCGACCACGAGGGCCCGTATTATATCCTATCTCCCATCTACCGTCAACCTCTCTACACATGCCCCCAGCCCACCATCAAGTGACTGCCGACTTCCTCATTATGTGGCCGGAAGTGGAATGATATGGAAAAGATAAAGACAGAAAGGAAAATGTAAATTTACAACAACAACGAAATGGAGGGTTGGGACAACGACAGTCAGAAAAGAATGGGGGCATCGTCGAATAAAGAAGAAGAAGAAGAAGAAGAAGAAGAAGAAGAAGAAGAAGAAGAAGAAGAAAATATTTTGCTCATTGGAGAGAAAAAGAGAAGTAAAAATGTACAGGAAATAGAAGAAGAAGAAGAAGAAGCGAAATATTTACCATTATTTTCTTCTTCTTTTACAAAATCTTCCAACTCTTCTTCTACTTATCATTCCTTTCTTCTACACATTCACTTCGTTCTTCATTTCTTTATGTTCTTTTTCATTTATTCAACTTTTTATTTTTCATTTTACCCCATCTTCACTTTCTTCCGTAAGTTTTTCAAATGAGCTCGAAATGGCTATTTTTCACAGGAGTCTAAGTGACAGCAAGTCTTCTCTGATCTCCAGCGTTCTTCCAAGTCTTATAGCTCCGTGCTACTCAAACTTTTGGAAATTGCGGACTGGCTGACAATTTTTTGATCATAGCATAATGGTTAGAGTGTTCGCCAATGGCCCGGTAGCCTGGGTTCAATCCCAGGTCGAGTCATACCAAAGACTCAAAAAAAATGGTACTTGACGCCGCCTTGCTTAACATTCAGCATTATAAGGTACGGATCAAGGGTAAAGTGGATGAATCCAGGGAAAGGAGTAGCCCCCTCCCCTACAGCTTGATGTAGTCGCTATCGAAAAGGGAGCCTTTGGGTCACCCTCGACTAAGATCGCCAACTTTACAATGAAGGTATGTTAAAATTAGTTTTATTTGAGACAGAAATCTGTCATCTATAAAAACTAACCCCCAGTATACAATGAATAAAAACCGTGAGACTGCTTCTTATTTGTCAATTTGCCAAATTTTAAAAAATCATGTATGGCAACTGCGGACCGGCAGATAGTACTTCATGGCCCAGCGGACCGGCAGATAGTACTTCATGGCCCAGCTGACCGGCAGATAGTACTTCATGGCCCAGCGGACCGGCTGTGAGAAACTCTGTTCTAGCTGTTTTAAGCCGTGCGATTAAAAGTCTCAATCGTCTCAATCACTCCTCTATTCACTTGTTCATCCAGAATATTTTCCAGGTCCTCGGGAAATACTCAAGGATTCCAACTATGACTGGTATCGCGATCACCTTCATGTTCGAGAAAATTTTCAGTATTTGTCCAGGTAATCCAGCTCAGTCGTCTGAGGCTGAAACATACACTGCTTGGATCTTTGCAGAAGGGTAAGACCTCCTCAGCGAATGTCCTAGATATGACATTAGGCCATCTGATAAGGGAGTACCCCTTCACTGCCATTGCTCTGGCCCGGAGTGGTAGCACCTATCTATGGGTCAAACAAATAGGGCCCGATCTATGAGTCAAACAAAGAGCACCTGATAGGGTCACATCCGTGTACAAACAAATAACTGATGTTAAATTGTGACTTATATAACAATACTTATTAACAATTTATCAGTGTGCAAAAAAGAGCTCGGGGTCGTTGAAGAATGTTATCTACAAAATGTGTTTAAAAATCATATATGTATTTAATATATATGTATAAAGAGGATTTGGCATTAATTAAACTACAATGGTTGATATACCATAAAACCAAACCAAATCAAATCATATATACTTATAAAGAGAATCTGGCATTAAATAACCTACAATGGTTGATATCCCATAAAACCCAACCAAACCAAATCAAATGTATTTGATATATTTGAATAAAGTGAATTTGGCATTGCATAACCGACAATAGTTGATATTCCATAAAACCCAACCAAACCAAATCATATAAATTTGATATATATGTATAAAAAGGATTTTGCATTAAATAATCGACACTGGTTGATATGCAATAAAACCCAACCAAACTAAACCGTATATATTTAATATATATGTATGAAGGGGATTTGGCTTTCAATAACCTACAATGGGTGATATTCAATAAAACCCAACCAAACCAAAACATATACATTTATAAAGAGAATTTAGCATTAAATAACCTAAAGTGTTTAATATGCCATAAAACCAGACCAAACAAACCTAATTATATATATCTTATATATATGAATAAAGCAGCTTTGGCATTAAATAACCTACAATGGTTGATATACCATAAAATGCAACCAAACCAGTTCAAATATATTTAATATATATGTATGAAGAGGATTTGGCATAAAATAACCCACAATGGTTGATATGCCATAAAGCCCAACCAAACCAAATCATATAAATTTGATATATATGTATAAAAAGGATTTTGTATTAAATAATCTACACTGGTTGATATGCAATAAAACCCAACCAAACCAAATCGTATATATTTAATATATATGTATGAAGAGGATTTAGCCTTAAATAACCCACAATGGTTGATATGCCATAAAGCTAAACCAAACCAAATCCTACATATATAATAAATATTAATAAAGGGGATTTGGCATTAAATAGTCTACAATGGTTGATATGCCATAAAACCCAACCAGACCAGATCATATATATTTGATGAAAATGTATGAAATTTATTGGCACTAAATAACCTACAATGGTTGATATGCCATAAAACCCAACCAAACTAAATCATATATATTTATCATAAATCTATAAACCGGCTTTGGTATTAAATAACCTACAGTGGTTGATATGCCATAAAACCCAACCAAACCAAAATATATACATTTATAAAGAGAATTTGGCTTAAATAGCCTAAAGTGTTTGATATGCCATAAAATCAGACCAAACAAACCTAATCATATATATCTTATATATATATGAATATACCGCCTTTGGCATTAAATAACCTACAATAGTTTATATGCCATGAAACCCAACCGAACCAAATCCTATATATTTAATATATATATGTATAAAGAGGATTTGGCATTAAATAACCGACAATCGTTGATATGCCATGAAATCCAAACAAATCGTTTTGTATATATCTAATATATATGAATGAACAGGCTTTGGCATTAAATAACCTACAATAGCTGATATGCCGTAAAACCCAACCAAACCAAATCATATATTTAATATATATGTATAAAGAGGATTTGGCATTAAATAACCTACAATGGTTGATATGCCATAAACCCCAACTAAACCAAATCATATAGATTTAATGTATATGTATGAATAGGGTTTGGCATTAAATAACCCACAATGTTTGATATGCCATAAAACCCCACCTACCCAAATCATGTATATTTAATATATATGTATAAAGAGGATTTAGCATTAAATAACCCACAATGGCTGATATGCCATAAAGCCAAACAAAACAAACCCTTGCATTGTTATTGCCCCAACATACCATGTTTATCTCTCTCAGTTTGGCGCTTGAAGCATTTTTGTTTTAAATTTTTCTAGATTTTTTGTCTTCCTTTTGCTATTGCAGTCAATTGCAGCTTCAATCAATTTCTCTTAGATCTTGGTTACATGGAGTTTATTGGGTGTAAGACCTTGTTCATTGTCATTAATTTCCTTGTTCTATTGTCTATATTTCTGAGGTCCTGCTTTGTCCAGTAAAAGAAGAGTCCAGAATATCTTACAAGGAAGACTTCTCTGTGTTTTCTTTTTTTTTTTCATTTGATTAGATTTTTACTTCAGTTTGGATTCGTGTTTTCTTATTTTTTTCTTTTTTTTTTTTTGGTATTTTCTTACTTTTCTTTCATTACAGCTTGGTTGATGGTGTCCGCTTTTAATATTCCCTGCTATTTGTTATTTTATTTTTCAAATGTTTCTTTTTTTCTGATTTTGCAGTTCTATTCGTTCAGTTTTTTCTCTTTTCTCTTTTACCGTCATGAGTATGATGTCTTTTTTAATCCCATATTTCAATATCTTCGCTGAAGATCCCAAAAGTTTACTTTAAGGATTCTAATTCTTTTACATTCAAATGAATATGGCACAGAATACACCCACTGCATCTTTGCAGAGGGGTAAGGCTCTTCCAATGATTATCCAAGATATGGTACTAAATAATCTGATGTTGAGGCGCCAATAATGCCGGATCTTTGGGGAATTCAGAGTACCTCTTTACTGCCATCGCTCCCAGGTCCACTATGGCCTGGAGTCGTGGCACCTGATAGGATCCTATCTATGGGTCAAATAGAATTAAACTGTGTACTTATGCTAAACTGAATTGTTTGAAATAGAACTGTTTGACATTTAAATTATTTATTTATGTTAAACTAATTTGTTTGAAATAGAACTTTTTGACATTTTAGCTGTGTATTTATGTTAAATTGAATTGTTTGATATGGAACTGCTTTTACATTTAACTGTGAAAATAAAAAAAAACTATACTTAGCTAAACTGAGTTGTTTGAAATAAACTGTTTTTGACATTTAAACTGTGTATTTATGCTTAATTGAATTTGTTGTAGAGTGGCTAACACGCCTTCAGCACTCTACCAGATGGACTGGCTCATAGCTATAAATAGCCTACGATTAAAGACTTCGATGGTTGAGTAATAAGCTGATATTCAGTTGATTAATATTCGGACTGATATTACTTCGAATAGCTTACAGTATTTTGACACTCCTCGATTTCTTGTAAATTTTTCGCTGCCACGATTTTCGAAAATTAGCTGATCGGATCGCACTTCCATCCTGGACTGATAGATGTGTTACCTATAAATCTCATCTTTGTTATCCGGCTGAAACAGATTATCCACCGCGTACCTGTGTTCACTATTTTATCTCCATTAACGTTCGACAAGCGTCGATGAATGTAAACGGGTTGTTTGGTTACATCATAAAAATGGCGACCAGTACATTCCATCACGGTAATTTCCTTTGATGAATTCCATCACGGAAAATTCTCCCGCTGGTAAATTCCACCACAGAAAATTCTACCTCTGATAAATTCCACCACGGAAAATTCTACCTCTGATAAATTCAACCCGGAAAATTCTACCTCTGATAAATTCCACCACGGAAAATTCTACCTCTGATAAATTCAACCCGGAAAATTCTACCTCTGATAAATTCCACTACGGAAAATACTACCACTGAAAATTCAACTACGTAAAATTCTTCCCCTGATAAATTCCATCACGGAAAATTCCACCATGGAAAATTCTACCACTGATAAATTCCTCCCCGGAAAATTCTCACACAGAAAATTCCACCACGAAAAATACTACCTCTAAAAATTCCACTACGGAAAATTCTTCCCCTGATAAATTCCATCGCGGAAAATTCCACCACGCAAAATTGTACTACGGAAAATTATCACGCAGAAAATTCTGCAGAGGGAAATTCTAGCACGGAAAATTCTCCCTCTTATTAATACGACCACGAAAAGTTCAGCCACGGAAATTACCCCAACCTAAAAATTCCACAACGGAAAATTCTCCCTCTAAAAATTCTACTAGGTCTCATCAGCAGCGTATACTGTAATCACCACCACTGGAGATCGAACCAGCGACCACAGATTGCTGTACCGAAACTCTACTACTGAGCCATCTGTTCATATCGAGCGCAAGTGACGCCAAATAAACTAGTCATCGTAATTACGCCGCCAAATAACCTAAACTCCTCTACTTAGAAAATAATAATAATAATAATAATAATAATAATAATAATAATAATAATAATAATGGGCGCTTTTAACGACTAATAAACAATATCTCACACGACAAAACTTGGACATGGCTAAGAAAAGGAAACTTTAAGAGAGAAACAGAATCTCTCCTAATAGCAGCACAGGACAACGCCATAAGAACGAATCATATCAAAGCGAAAATAGATAAGACGCTACAAAATAGCAAATGCAGGCTATGTGGCAACAGAAATGAAACCATCAATCATATAATAAGCGAATGCAGCATATTAGCACAGCGGGAATATAAGGCGAGACATGACTGGGTCGGTAAGATGATTCACTGGGAATTGTGTAAGAAACTTAAATTCGACCATATTAACAAATGGTATAAGCACAACCCAGCACCTGTCCTAGAAAATGACTCGCATAAAATCCTATGGGATTTTAATATACAAACGGATCACATAATCCCGGCCAGGAGACCAGACTTAATAATAATCAACAAAAAAAAGAGAACTTGCAAAATAGTCGACTTTGCTGTCCCGGCAGACCACAGGATAAAACAGAAAGAATGTGAAAAGAAGGATAAATACCTCGACCTTGCTAGGGAACTGAAAAAACTGTGGAACATGCAGGTGACAATTATACCAATTGTAATTGGTGCGTTTGGAACAGTAACTCAGGGATTACTAAAGGGACTAGAGGACTTGGAGGTTGGCGGACGAGTGGAGACCATCCAAACGACAGCATTGTTGAGAACTGCCAGAATACTAAGAAGAGTCCTGGAGACTTGAGGAGACTTGCTGTCACTCAGACTTCAGTGAAAAACCATCGGCTATTGCTGATGTGAAAAGCTCTAATGAGTGAACGATAATAATAATAATAATAATAATAATAATAATAATAATAATAATAATAATAATAATAATAAATTACAAACGGCTGACCACCGAGTAAAATTAAAAGAAAGTGAAAAGAAGGATAAATACATCGACCTTGCTAGGGAATTGAAAAAATTGTGGAACATGCGAGTGATGTTTTTACCAATTATAATCGGTGCTCTTGGTACAGTCACCAGAGGATTAATAAATGGACTGGAGGCCTTGGATATAAAAGGATGAGCAGAGATGATCCAAACAACTGCATTATTGAGATCAGCCAAGATACTGAGAAGAGTCTTGGAGACGCGAGGAGACTTGCTGTCACTTTGACTCCACTGAAAGACCATCAACTAACGCTGATGTGAAAAACTTTCAAGGAGTAATAATAAAAGATTTTATACAAATAAATGCAGGTGCCCGTGGTGTAATGGTTATAGTCGTAGGAAATGGACACGGCGACGCGAGTTCAAATCCTGGACGAGACTGATTGCATTTCACATTGGACTAATACCATTGAATCCAATTATTATCCCTCCAGCTATGGGTAAATAGTTGGGAAGACTGGGTTCTTCAAACTTGGTTAGGCAACTAGTCTAGGAGAAGGGAGTACTCTGAATTGAAACCTGTTAAACTCCGCTTAGAAAATGACCATGTGTCATATTCTACCCGAGCGGAGGGGTTGGGTAAATATGATAAATGCAGAGATCAAACATTGACTCTCGACATCATTTTTAAAATTTATTTTTATTTTTTTATGAAACATTGATGATGATGATGATGATGGATAAATTTTGGCTTGTAATACTATCTTTAGTTGAGACCATCCAAACAAGAAAATTGTTGAGATCGATTAGAATACTGAGAAGTGTCCTGGAGACTTGCAGAGGCTTGCTGTCACTCAGACTCCACGAAATAACACACGAACGAGTAAAATAATAATGGTAATACTCTTCTAAGGAGAGTACTATCAATATGACTAAAGAATATCACTCAAAGCAAGCTACAGAAAACATAAATGAATTTCAATAGACCTTCCCTTAGGCTAGGTCTTGGGTAAAAACCCGTTGAAGGATTGTAAGAAACCGAACGTAAAGGTAAAAACTTAATAAAGTAAAGTTGGCGACCTCAGTCGAACATGACCCGAAGGCTCCCTTTTCAATAGCTACTTCACCAAGGTGTAGGGGAGGGCGCTATTCCTTCCCTGGATTGCTCCACTTTACCCTTGATGCAAACCTTGTAATTCTGTCGGTTAAGCAAAGTGGTATCGGGTATCATTTTTAAGTTTTTGGTATAAATGGACCAAGGATTGAACCCCGGTCTCCCAGACCATTGGCGAACACCTTATTCATTAGTCCAATTAAAAAAAATTACAATATTAATTTTCAGCAATTATTGCTTAAGGAACTACCCTCAATAAAAAAAAAAGAAGAAGAAGATTTCGCACTTTGTTATAAGCTATCAAATATTCTTGTTTAATAAGAATGACTTTTAAACAGATCTATTTGATGTATAGATGGAGTTCTAAAATGTAGAACTACAAAGGGTCAGAGTGGACCTGGGAGTAATACAACTGAAAAGTACTCTACATTCCTTAAAACACCAGACCTAGGTCCTCACAACCAGATACAGTTATAATGTATCTCTCAAATACATCAGTCTCTTGCTCCGTTTTTTGGAGGGGTGTTACTCTCAAGTTTAACTAACAACCCAGTCAACAAATTTTCTATATTTCCCTTAAACCTTCCTTTCTACCCTCACGTTTCACACACGACCTAGTCAACTATACTACCATATCTTTCTTGAAAATTCGTTTCTACTCTCAAGTTTCACAAAGGATCCAGTCAATTACTCTTCCATATTTTCATTAAACCCTCGTTTCTACTCGCAAGTTTCACTAACGACCCAGTCAATTACGCTTCCATATTTTCCTTAAACCTTCCTTTCTACTTTCATGTGTCACTAACGACCCAGTCAATTACTCTTCCATATTTTCATTAAACCCTCGTTTCTACTCGCAAGTTTCACTAACGACCCAGTCAATTACGCTTCCATATTTTCCTTAAACCTTCCTTTCTACTTTCATGTGTCACTAACGACCCAGTCAATTACTCTTCCATATTTTCATTAAACCCTCGTTTCTACTCGCAAGTTTCACTAACGACCCAGTCAATTACGCTTCCATATTTTCCTTAAACCTTCCTTTCTACTTTCATGTGTCACTAACGATCCAGTCAACTACTCTTCCATATTTTCCTTAAACCTTCCTTTCTACTTTCATGTGTCACTAACGATCCAGTCAACTACTCTTCCATATTTTCCTTAAACCTTCCTTTCTACTCTCTAGTTTCTTTAACGATCCAGTCAATGACTCTTCCTTTTTTTCAATAAACCTTCGTTTCTACCCACACGTTTCACTAACGATCTTGTCAAATTCTCTTCCATATTTTCCTTAAACATTCGTTCCTACTCTCACGTTTGTTTCACTAACCATCCAGTCAACAACTCTTTCATATTTTCCTTAAAACAATCATTCTACTCTCCAGTCAATTTCTCTCCCATATTTTCATTAAAACATCGTTCTTACTCATAATTTTCACACACGACCCAGTCAACTACACTTCCATATTTTCATTAAACCTTCCTTTCGACTCTCAAGCTTCACTAACAAGACAGTCAACTTCTCTTCTGTATTTCCATTAAACCTACGTTTATACTCTAAGTTTCACTAACGATCCAGTCAACTTCACTCACTTGTTTTCATTAAAACTTCGTTTCTCCACTTAAATTTCACACACGACCCAGTCAACTACTCTTTCATATTTTCAAGAAACCTTCCTTTCTACTCTCACGTTTCACACACGACCAAGTCAACTACTCTTTCATATTTTCCTCAAAAGTTCGTTTCTACACTCAGGTTTCATTAACGACCCTGTCAATTACTCTTCCATATTTTCATGAAACCTTCCTTTCTACTCTCACGTTTCATACACGATCCAGTCAACTAATCTTCCATATTTTCCTTAAAACAATGTTTTTACACTCAAGTTTCAATAAGATCCAGTCAATTTTCGTTATATTTTCGTTAAACCTTCGTTTCTACTCTCAAGTTTCAATAAGACCCAGTCAATTACTCTTCCATATTTTCAATAAACCCTCGTTTCTATTCTCAAATTTTACTAAGACCCAGTCAATTACTCTTCCTTATTTTCAATAAACCTTCATATCTACTCTCAAGTTTCTCTAACGACCCAGAACAACTCCTCTATATTTTCCTTAAACCTCCTTTTCTCCTCTCACGTTTCACTAACGACCCAGTCAACTACTCTTCCATCTTTTTCTGAAACCTTCCTTTTTACTCTGAAATTTCACTAACGACCCAGTCAACTACTCTTCCATCTTTTTCTGAAACCTTCCTTTTTACTCTGAAATTTCACTAACGACCCAGTCAACTACTCTTCCGTCTTTTTCTGAAACCTTCCTTTTTACTCTGAAATTTCACAACTACCCAGTCAACTACTCTTCCGTCTTTTCCTGAAACCTTCCTTTTTACTCTGAAATTTCACTAACGACCCAGTCAACTACTCTTCCATCTTTTTCTGAAACCTTCCTTTTTACTCTGAAATTTCACTAACGACCCAGTCAACTACTCTTCCATCTTTTTCTGAAACCTTCCTTTTTACTCTGAAATTTCACTAACGACCCAGTCAACTACTCTTCCATCTTTTTCTGAAACCTTCCTTTTTACTCTGAAATTTCACTAACGACCCAGTCAACTACTCTTCCATCTTTTTCTGAAACCTTCCTTTTTACTCTGAAATTTCACAACTACCCAGTCAACTACTCTTCCGTCTTTTCCTGAAACCTTCCTTTTTACTCTGAAATTTCACTAACGACCCAGTCAACTACTCTTCCATCTTTTTCTGAAACCTTCCTTTTTACTCTGAAATTTCACTAACGACCCAGTCAACTACTCTTCCATCTTTTTCTGAAACCTTCCTTTTTACTCTGAAATTTCACAAACGACCCAGTCAACTACTCTTCCATCTTTTTCTGAAACCTTCCTTTTTACTCTGAAATTTCACTAACGACCCAGTCAACGGCTTTTCCATATTTATTAAACCTTAGTTTCATAATTTTTGTTCTGACAACTTAGTTGCGCAGACACCAGCCACAATTACCAACACAGTGAATCTGGAATTTTTCTTCTCAAAGAACGTTTCCCACACAGTGAAAAACATAAATGTTGAATTGTATTAATGTCATTAAGGCAAAAGTAAATTCAAATTGAAATGTCAAAGAAAAAATATTTTGGAAAATGTGTATATGTCTTTTAAAGTACCATAAAGAAAGTACAAGATTGACTTGAATTGAACCCTTTTTTTTTCTAAACAAATATAAAAAAAAACCAATTTACTTTTTCCTAAAAAAATTATTTCCAAAAAAATTATTTTCTAAAGAATTATTTTCTAAAAAAATTATTTTCTAAAAAAATTATTTTCTAAAAAAATTATTTTCTAAAAAATTATTTTCCTAAAAAAATTATTTTTTAAAAAGTCTCTTTTATATGCTGTAAATTTTGGTAATAAATAATACCAAACGATATCCATTTTTATGTAATAATTGTCCACTCGCAATAAAAATAAAAAAGATATGAATCTGTGGTTTTGAAGAATTTACTTATTTATGTTCTATAAATGGAATTCAGGAAAAGCAGCATTAGATCGATCGATAGAAGCCGGAAGTGAATCAAGAATAAAAATATGAAACGGATCTCCACATTTATCCACAGATATTTGGCCGCTGATGAAAAATGAATATTTAACAGAAAAGAAAGAAAAACCTTGTACACTAATTACAAAGAGGTTGTGTGATCGAAAGAATCAGATAAACAAATAAGTAAATAAACTAAGGAAATATGGTCGATGGTTTTATTGTAGCCATTTGAAGAAATACTTTACGGGCATTCAGTAAAAAGCATGAAACAAATGACTGAAACTTTTATGTGAAAAGTGAAGGTAATTATGACATTTTTTTTTTTTTATATATTTTTAATTAATTTCCACGAAGTTAACAGCATTTTCATAGGCAGGATCTAAAACATCGAAGACGGGAAATATACTTGTCTATCTGTTAAAAGCTGGCAGTCATAGATACCATAATACATCTAATTTATTTTGTCACACACACGCACACAAGAAGAAGAAGAAGAAGAAGAAGAAGAAGATAGATAGATAGATAGATATTTTTATTTTTTGGCCGATTGGGGGCCTCTTTAAACAGGGGTGGTCTGGAAGGTTAGCGTTAGAATTAATGAAAGTTATAGGTCAAGTCTCTCGAGAGGTATTAAATATATTTCTTTAACGTTTCTGGTTCTGACGAATAAGGGGGTATAAAAATAACCTGGTTCTGTTCGAGAAATCACCGGTGGTATCGGAGGGATAAATTTTCTTTTGCCCGTAGAACGCTCAATAATTTAAAATAAATAACTCTTGTCTAGATTGGTTGGTTGTGTTTTGCGGCATATAAACCCTTGTTGGTTGTTTAAAGTCAATTCCTATTGATACAAATATATTAAATATATATGATTTGCCAACGAATATTTTGCAGGTAGCAATTTTTAAACAAGCCAAAATTTATTTGCTACCAAATGGTTTTAAGTATTCCTATCTAATACTAACAATTCAATTTAACACCAGTCATTTGTCAGTGCACAGTGAAATTGTTGAACCGTTCTATTTGACCAAAGATGGAAACCTAACAGGTACAACCACTCTGGGTCAGAGTGGACCTGAGAGTAATGGCAATTAAGGTTTACTCTACATTCCCCAAAGCTCAAAAACTGGAACCTCAACATTAAATTCAGTTTAGTATCAAATCCTGGCACTCGTTGTTGTTGTTGTTGTTGGCGATTGTAATCGAGGGTGACCCGAAGGCTCCCTTTTCAATAGTTACTACACCGAAGTGTAGCGGAAGGCGCTACTCCTTTCCCTGGATTGCTCCACTTTACCCTTGATACGTACCTTATAATGCTGAGAGTTAAGCAAGGAGGTATCAAGTGCCATTTTTTGAGTCTTTGGTATGAATCGATCTGGGATTGAACCCCTCACGGATATCCCTGACCCTCTCTCTCCACGTCTCCCTATCATTCATCGCTTCTGGCAGGTCTTCAGGGTTACATCCCGTATCATCACATAGCTGCTGTATGAATGTTCGAGCTGGTCGTCCTGCTTTTGCTTGGCCATATGCGAGGGTCCACAGGAGCACATCACTTACGATCTCGTCCTTGCTTCTCCAGCAGTGTCCGGCATGTCTTGTTTGTCTAGCTTGCATAGTTTTCGTGATAGGTGGTAGGTGGCCGTACAGTTGGCGCCGTGTGGGGTGTTGCTGCCAGGACCTGTTCAATATTGCTCGCAACATTCTTGAATAATTGCCGTCGAGCTTTTTCTCCAACCGTTTAGTCAGCGTCCAAGTAGTGCATCCATACAGCAGTATCGACACGACCGCAGCCTGGAAGAAACTGCGTTTCATTTTATCTGTCAGGTTTGATTTCCATATGATCGAAAGCCTATCGATAGCTGTCCATGCCTTCGATAGCCATGTGTCGATGTCTTTTTCGGTTGATGAGACGTGCTGGAGCAAAATTGTTTTTTATTATCAAGATTGACAAAAATATATCTTGCCGATAGCTTTTATCGCTTTTGATCCTAATATAAAATATCTTTCATTCGGTTGTTTGGAAAATACGATCCGATTTTAGTATAAACATTTTAAATTCTGTTCTAATATATTTTTCTAATTGTAATTGTATATAAAAAAAATAAACATTCCTAATAAATAAAGTACACTCTTTGATGAAATTCTATCATTTCTTTCAGAATTTGATTTTGAACGTTATTCACCTCTAATCATGAACTTGATAAAAGAAATGATGTGTTTACTTTACAAGCTTGGTCATAATTTTACTTCAGGACAATTCTCGGCCACATGGTGCCCAAATGACACTGCTTGGCCACATGTTACCAGGATGACACTGCAGAAGATAGGAAACGTTGCCAAATCTACCCTATTCTCCTGATCTCTCACCCACCGTCTATGATTTTTTCAAGCATCTGGACACGTTTTTTTACGCCAGAACATTGAACGTTTTATCGTAAAGACATAAATAACCTTACAAATTGATTGCAGAAATGCGTAGACGTTCAAGGATCATCTTTTGACCGTAAAATATTGTTTAGATTATTTTATTTCAAGAATAACGGTTTATTCTATAAAAAAAAAAGGGACAGTATTTTCTGAACAAACAAATCATAGAGTAAAATACACCACTACGCCCGAGCAATGCATCCCTCTATCCACACATACATAATTCCGAAATTTATATAACGATCTTCATCTTCTTCAAACACAAGAGGGAAAGACAAGTTTACCAAGATTCATTTGTCACGAACGAAGACATGATTTCAAGATAGTATGGTTTCTTTGTTTAATGGCATATCAACCTTTGTAGGTTATTTAATGCCAAAGCTATTCTCCTAGAATAACAGTAGTGGTGCTAATTAACCCATAGCTGGGAGGATAAGGGGGTTCATACCGTTCCCAAGGGTATTTGACCGAAAGTGAACACAATAGCGCGACTGGAGTTCGAACTCGCTAAGAAAGAAAGAAAGAAAGAAAGAAAGAAAGAATAGATTGGCGAAGATAAATATTGACTAAGATAAGAATATGTAGACATAGATAGATAGATAGATAGATAGGAAAATAAATGCAAAAGATAGAAAGAAATACAGAAAAAAAGAAAAAGTAATAAAGAAAGAAAGAATAGATTGACAAAGATAGGATAAGAATAGATAGACATATATAAGTATAAAAATGTATATATCCTATTTACCAACCCCTCCGCTCGGGCAGGATATAACACAATGTCAATTTTTAAGCGGAGTTTAACGGGTTTGAATTCAGAGTTTTCCTTCTCCTATACTAGTTGCCTCACCAAGGCTGAAGAACCTAGTCTGTCCTACTATTTACCCATAGCTGGAGGGAGAATAATTAGATTCATACCTTTCCCAAGGGTATTAGTGCTATGTGAAATGCAATCAGTCTCGTCCAGGATTTGAACTCGAGTCGCCGTGTCTATTTCCTACGACGATAACCATTACACCACGGGCACCTCCAAAATAAAGATGTATACATAGAGAGTGATAGATAGATAGATAGATACATACATACATACATACATATTTGCCAGCATTAATAGAAGTATAAAAATATCACTTGCAAGTCTCTCTCTCTCTCTCTCTCTCTCTCTCTCTCGTAAATATTACTTTCGTTAATAAGCATTGTTAGCTCTGTGCCTAATCTGTTTTTGTATTTGTTTTTCGTTTGTTTTTGTTTTTGTTTTTGTTTTATTTTCTTTTTACTTTTCTTTTAGCGGAACGAACCGGACACGTTCCTCATTATATTTCACTAGGATCAAGCAATTCTGGCAACGAACGACCAGCGCCTCGTTAATCTCTGCAATGAAAAGACAAAAGCCTACAGAAGTTATGTTCGCGCCTTCCATTATTACGACTTCATCGAATCCGATAGTAGCTAGGAGCTAATTACTTTAAGAATTCAACTGGCATTTACGTTTTGAGCCGTAGTTTCGCATTTCTGAAATATTGACTTCATCAATATGACTGTCGTGGTTTTTATTATCAGGTCAACTTTTGTTGGCGGCTGACTGGCTGGGTGGCTGCTACTGCATGGCAATTTTATTAATTAGTTTAAACAAACCTCCCTAACACCACATTATTCTGGTGAAATAAAAATAATTTATGCTTGACATCTCATCTTGCCGTAAAACTGTATGGCGACAAAACACGCCTCTATCACCAACAGAAATGCAAGCGATCAAATACAGTAGAAAGATAGATATGATTGGCCCAGCTTAATTTTAAGAATCAATCATCAATTGAATCATTTGTCGTTTTTATTATACCAGTGACGGCCAAGTAGTGACGGTGATATTTGTTTTGATTCAAGAACAAAAAAGGGCCTTATATATATATATATATATATATATATATATATATATATATATATATATATATATATATATATATATATAAAAGAGCCCTATATCAAAGATAGATCATATTTAGATCTAAAGAATCGGATGCGGTTTTCTTTGTTTGTTGGCATACCAACCATCATGGGTTATTTAATAGCAAAGCCATACTTGTAGAAATAGAGCACTGATACTATTTAAAACATAACTGGAGGAATAAAATGAGTCCAAACGTTTTCCCTTGGAGATTGGCCCGAAAGTGAACGTAATAGCGCGACTGGAGGTCGAACTTGCTGACTTCGAGCTAGTGTTATATAATTAAGGAATGATTTTTAATTTTAATCATTTTTCATTTCGCAAAAGATATGACGATCAACATTGTCATAATAAACCCCAGACAGGAAATGGAGCTAGAGTGTGGATGACGTCATGCCCAGAAGAAATGGGCTGAGAATTTTGGAAGATTTTGAAAAAGATTCAGTTGAAGTTCGACCATGGTGTTGAGAAGTTGAGGTCCGACCATGCAATAGAGGATTTGAGATTGGACCATGCAGGCAGACAATTGAGTTTCTGCCATTGGGACAGAGAATTGAGTTCTCTGCCATTGAGTTGAGTTTTCTACCGTTGCGGTGGCGGTAGAGTTTTTCGGGTCCCGACCAGCGAAGATGAACTGAGATCTAAAACATCATGAGATGTGCCGAACGTTGGGGGTGTTTTTAGTATAGTATGATTACGAAAGACTTTTAAGAATTGTGTCTCTCTCCTCGTGTCGAATAAACGAAGACAGAAGTTAATAAACCGTTCGTAAGTGAACTACAGAGTCTGCCTGTGTTTTGTATTTGACTGTATTTGAATATGTATTTGTAGTACCGTTCGACTGATATCATTATGATTATCATTATCGTGGGTATACAACAGCAGCAGTCTAGCCATTACATAGAACTAAGTTTAAATAGTATCGACACAATCGTTGGCACTAAGTGACTGCCACTATTAAGTACACAGGCGAGTAACTGGTTTGATTTGGTTTTATTGCACATCAACCATTGTAATTTATTAATGCCAAATCCAGTTTTATACGTATAAACAGTTCTATTTCAAACAACTCAGTTTAGTATAAATATATTTTGTTTGCACACAGTTGGATGTCAAAACAGTTCTATTTCAAACAATTCAGTTTAGCATAAATACGAAGTTTAGTTCTATTTGACCCATAGATAGGACCTGGGAGCGATGGCAATGAAGGGTACTCCGTATTCCCCAAAGCTCAAACATCAGTGGAACCTTACCATAAGATTGTTTAGTGTCCTATCCAGGATTCTCATTGGCGGGGGTCTTATCCTTCTACAGAGAAGCAGTCGATGTGTTCTATAGCACCAGCCGACTGGGCAAGCGAGTAACAGGCAGTTAAAAAGTACTGCTGATTCTACGACCACATTATTCTAACTTATATATATATATATATATATGAAGGTTGCAGAAAAAACATAATCTAAATAGGTGAATATATTATGATGTAAAGTCGACGTTAACGTTTCGGTTTCAGTAACCATCATCAGGACTTGGATATCTAAAAAGTGTTCATATAGTGATGGATGCTTGCTGAGATGACAGGAGCAAATGAGAAATATACAACGAAAAGATACGTTTGTCGGCTGGGGCTGTAGAATACACCGACTGCGTTTCTGCTGAAGGGTAAGACCCCTCCACCAATGAGTGTCTTAGATATAACCCTGAACAATCTGATGGTGAGGTTCCATTAATGCTGGAGCTTTGATGAATGCAGAGTACCCCTTCATTACAATTGCTCCCACCTCCATCCTAGCCTGGAGTGGTAGCAATTAAAAGGGTCCTATCTATGATTCAAATAAAACTGTTTGCCATTTAAACTGAGTGCAAACAAGTGCTTTATACTTAATTGAATTACTTGAAATAGAACCATTTTATCATTTAAGTGTGTGTAAACAAATGACTCATGTTGAACTGAATTTTTAGTGACACATAGCAATACTTGGAATCATTTAACTTTATTGACTAAATTGAATGGTTAGAAATAAAACTGTTGGATCATTTAACTTTGTTTATCTACATGTAAACGACATATTTTGGATTTGATTGATCGCAAAAATTATTCTAATCTCGCAATTTTTTTCTGTTATGGCTATTGACCATGGCGGCAAATCAAACTGAATACTTCAGGCTTGAACAGAGGTCTGTCATAAAATTTTTGGTGGCTCAGAAGAGCAAACCATGTGAAATTCATAGAATAATGCTTAATGTGTATACATTTACCAACACTTCCACCCGATCAGTATCTGACACAGGGTCATTTTTATGAGAGACAGGTTTGAACTTAGAGTTTTTCTTCTCTCAAACTGGTCGCTACTCCAAGGTTAAAGAGTCCAATCAACCGTACCATTTATCAATTGTTGGACGGGGAATACTTTTCCTAAAATGCAAACAGCCTCATTCAGGATTTGAACATCGTCCGCTCTGTCCATAACCATACTACCACAGGCATGTGCAGAGAGAAGCATGTTTAAGTCAAAAGAATGTTTACAAGTGGAGTTTAAAAGACAGTTGATGGAGGGTAAGTACACGGACTCTCCGGTAAATAAAAGTTTCGGACGTATTAGTCAGTTAAGAAGGTCATACAGACAGTTTTCTGAGAAATGAAACAATTAATTTCTCTGAAAAAGGTGCTACAGTAAATTTTGCTTCATATTGCCAACTTCTTGGGTAAAATTCACCTTATTTATTGAGTGACACTCACGTAGAATTATTATATATTTGATTGTCTGCTTAGATGATTAATTACTTATTAATATTCTCTTTTACTAGTTAATTAAGTTGTGTAATTATTGTATTAATGAAGAATAAGGATAAAAGAAATCACTTCTAAATTTTTTTAATCTTTTATGTCATAACTGAAGAACTGCTTGAACATTCTGGTCTTCAATAAAGTGTAAGTTTTATCTTCACTTGAAAATTTCTTTATTTTTCTGTTTCCTCATAAATGTCCTCCATGCTTCTAATTTCATGTTTTTTATGTTTTGTTTTTTCGGGGTTTTTTTTTGTTGGTTTTTTTTTTGTTTGTTTTTTTAATTATTTTCCAGTTTATCTAAAGCCTTGATATTGCTCCTCTTAGAAGTTCTCTCATGCGACTATAGACCGACAAAGTGTCTACCTATTATGGGGAAAATACTGGCTGTACACATTAAAGAAGAGATCAATCACTTCTTTGTTTGGTTGGTTTGTTGGGTTTTATGGCATATCAACCTTTGTAGGTTATTTAACGCCAAATCCATTTTTATGTAAATAATCAGTTCTATTTCAAACAATACAGTTTAGCATGAGTACACAGTTTAATTGTCAAAAACATTTCTATTTCAAACTGTTCAAGCAGTTATATATAACAATTTAGTTTAGGGTGGTTGTTTGGGTTTTATGGCATATCAACCTTTAAAGGTTATTTAATGCCAAATCGCTTTTTTATACAAATAATCAGTTCTATTTCAAACAATTTACTTTGGCGTAAGTACACTGTTTAATTAAACTTTTCTCTTTCAAGCTATTCAGTTTATTCAGACAGTTCTAATTCAGCCAAATCAGTTTAGTATGAGTACAGATTTTGTTTGAACGTATTTGAATGTCAAAACAGTTCAACATTAAACAATTCAGTTTAGCGTAAGTACAGTTTCAGTGTCAAAAACAGTTCAATTTCAAACAATTCAGTTTAGCATTAGTTCACAGTTTAGTTCTATTTAACCCATACATAGGGTCCTCTCAGGTGCTAACATTCCAAGCCAGAGTAGACCTCGGGAGCATTGAAGCGGTACTCCGCATTCCCCATAGCTCCTGCATCACTAGAACGTCACCATCAGATTGCTGTCATATCCAGGACATTCGTTGGGGGTGTCTTACTCCTCTGCGGACAAGCAGTGAGTGTATTGTATGGCCCTAGCCGACTGGGCAAAAAGAATGCCTGATCACAGCAATTAGTAAAAGCATTGGCAAAATAAAACATGGAAACAACAAAAACTAGAAAAAAAGAAACGGGAAGAAAAACAAATGTACGGAAATTTGAAGTGACAAACTGACAAAATTACACAGAGAAAACCCGGACATATTTACGAAAAGAAAACCTCAAGATAGAAACTGAATCTCTCCTAATAGCAGTACAAAACAACTTCACGTAGACGAATTATGTAAAAGCAAAAATTGATCATAGGCAACAGAATAGCATGTGTAAGTTACGTGAAAGAAAGGATTAAATTGTTAATCACATAATAAGCGAATGCAACAAACTTGCACGAAAGAATTACAAGACGAGACATGACTGGGTGGGCAAAGAAATCCATTAAGAATTGTACTAGAGACCGAAATTTGACCATACTACAAAATGGTAAATGCACAACGCAGAATTAGTCCCAGACAATGAAACCCATAAAATTCTCTGGAAGTTTGAAAGACAGTCAGATCACCTAATTCCGGTCAGAAGGCCTGATCTTGTATTAATTGACAAAAAGAGGGGGGGGAATTAGTCATCTTGTAGATTTTGATATTTCAGCAGACCACAAAGTACAAATAAAGGAAAGCGAAAAGACAGACAACTAGTTGAACCTTGCCAAAAAACAGAAAAAAAAGTTGTGGAATATGAGGATGACGGTGATGCCAATTGTAGTTTGTGCACTTGGAATGGTCCCAAGGAACCTGGAGAAGGGACTGGAGAAATTAGAAATTTGTGGGAGAATCGAAACCATCAAAACTAAATCATTGCTAAGATCAACAAAAATACTGAGAGAAGTCTTGCAGACAAGATAAGACTTGTCACACAGTCTCTATTGAAAGACCACCAATTAAGGCTGGTGTGAAGAAATCTCAAGGAGTGAAATTATATCGTAAGACCTGCTATATTAAAGCAAAACTTGATAATACGCAACAGAATAGCAAATGATTAATCATTTAAACTAACGAAGCAAACTAACATAAAAAGATTACAAGACTAGACACGACTGGAATGGTCAATCCCTGGGAACTATGCAAGAGCGAAAAATCTGACCATACTGCAAAATGGTATACGTAAAAACCGGAATCTGTCCCAGAGAATTAGATGCATAAAATTATCTGGGACTTTGAAATACAAACGGATCACTAAATTCCAGTTAATAGACCAGACCTTGAGTAAAGTGGCATGAAGAAAAGAAATTAGTGTCCGGCAGATTTCGTCGTTCTGACCGTAGAGTAAAATTTGTAAAAAATCGAAAAAATACACACATACTTGGATCTTGCAAGAGAACTAAACAAAAAAGCCGCAGAATATAAAGGAGTCGGTGATACCAGTAGTAGTTCGTACACTTGGAACAGTTTCCAAAGACCAGCGGGAAAGACTGAAGGAATTGGAGATCGAGGACATCCAGACCACAGCAGTGTTAAAATCGGCTAGAATACACAAAAAAGCTCAGGAGAACTGAGGAGATTTGCTGTCACTCAGACATCGGTGAAAAACCACCGCCGTCAGCAAGAATGATATAATAATCATTTCTTTGCGCCTAATTATATGGTTCCAAGTATTCCTATCTACTACAAATAATTTTCCCACTTTTATTTGGCCTCAAAAATTCCTATACAATATTAATGATTTCAAACAGACTTATTTAACCCATAGATGAACCTTAACATGTACGAACATTACGGGTCAGAGTGGATCTAGGAGTAATGGTAACGAAGAGGTGTTTCTTTACACTTAGATTTCTTAACCATTAGGTTCAGTTTAGTTTCATACCCAGGGAACCCTTTTTGAAGGGGTCTGCTGAGAATATCGTCTGGGTATTCGAAGCCGCGTCGACAGGAGGCGCTGCGAATTATGAAAAATTGCCAGGAGTCCCCGTCGTCTAATGGCTGTACTCTGGCCTTGAAGTGATAGAGCTCAAACGCCAGTCACCCTGTTACATTCACTTTCGGACTAATACCCTTGGGAAAGGTGTAAATCCCTTCACCCCAACCACCACTGCTGTGGGTTGAACAGTAGCACTACTGTTCTTCTACAAGGGTGACCTTGGCATTAAATTACCTACGAAGGTTGATATGCCATTAAACAAAGAAACCAAACCAATAAAAACAGATGTCCTCGTGGTGTAATGATTAAAGCGATGGACTGCGTAATCGTAATAAGCGAGTTCACTTTCGGGCAAATGCCCTTTGGGAAGGCATGAACCCCCTTATCCTCCCAGCTATGGGATAAATAGTATCACTTCTGTTCTTCTAGAATGGATTTGGCTATAGATAACCTACAAAAGTTGATATGCCATTAAACAAAGAAGCCAAACCAATAAAAACATTTGTTTGTTCACAGTCATTTGGTTTCAAGTATTCCTATGAATTATGAATAATTTTCAAAAATATTTTTAATCCACAGTTAAGACCCTAATCCTAACAACTCCAGCATAGACTGGAAAGTGATGATAATGCGTATATTATTCTTACCCGCCCAAATAGGAAGAAAATTCACAAAATGATAAATTATTGCTATTTTCATTATTATTATTGGAATAGTTTCTTAACAGAATCTAAGTGCTTGCAAAAAAAAAAGAAAGAAAAAAAAAAGACTGACTTCGACATTAAACCATCTAACAAGTGTTTAAAACCAACCAACCAACTGACCAGCCTTCCAGCCAGCAAAACTTTGTGTTTTTTTTTAATTAATTGAACTAAAATTCCCAATTTAACAAAGTTCGTAGTGGTGTCTGCAAAAGAAAAGATTGAAGAAAACTGACTCGAATTGTCTTCATTCATTAAGGTTCCAATCATTTCAAATATATAATATTTACCGACATACGAACATGTAGCAGCTGTGGTTCGTGTGGTTCGACCTTCGCCTCGCAGATAGGTCAACTTCTTAATGTCATCTTCTTAAATTTATTGGTAATTAATTGAATTAATTTAGATTTTGCGAACTGTTTCACGGAAACGACAGTCGCCGAATTGCATTACCTTATTTGATGTGAATAGTTTTCTTGCAGTTCCATTGATTGAGGTTTCAATGAACGACAAGTTGGGTTGAGGAAAATTAAGAGAGGACACTTGTTTTTACGATAGTACCCAACGAAGAAAAAAAAAAACGAATACCTTTTTTTGAATCTTGATGATCAAAAATTGGTAGGTTGGTTGGTTGGTTAGGATTTTAAGCATTTCAATCCTTGTTGGTTATTTAATGCTGAATAATGTTTATACATATATCAAATATATGGAGGCGCTCTTGGTGTAATGGTTAGCGTTATTGGAAATGGACACGGCGACCCGACTTCAATTCCTGGACGAGGCTGATTGCATTTCCCGTGTCACTAATACTCTTAGGAAAGGCATGAATCTAATTATTCTTCCTCCCGCTATGGGTAGATAGTAGGACAAACTGGGTTCTTTAGTATATATATATATATATATATATATATATATATATATATCAAATACATTAGATATATATCAAATATGTATTACATATATATGATTCATAATCGAGTTGTTGGTAGGTATCAACAGGCCAGTTGAATGAATTCCAGTATTATTATCTAGCACAAATAATTCAGTTTAGCACTAATCATTTGCTTGGACACGAATGGTTTCAAGTATTGCTTTCTAACACTAATAATTTTATTTGCACGCAGTTAAATGGTTTCAAATATTGTTATGTAACACTAACAGTTCAATTTGACATCAGTCCTTTGTTTGCATACAGTTAAGTGGACTAACAGTTCTATTTGACCTCTAAAAGGGACCCTAAGATGTACTACCAGTTCGGGTCAAAGTGAATCTGAGAGTAATAGCATTGAAGTGGTACTCTACATTCCCAAAGCTCTAAAACTGAAGCCTCACCACCCGATTCAGTTTTAAGTCAATCCAGGACATTAGTTGGAGAGTCCTATCCCTCTACACAGAGGCAGTCGATGTATTCTACAGCCCCAGACTGGGCGGTCAAAATTAAGACTCGAACGTTGAAAACTAACATCGGCAACAAACACATTATGATCTAACTTGTTAAACAAAAATATGATTTTATAGATCTCTATTAATCCCTTTTACCAACCCCTTCGCTCGGGCAGGATTTGAAACAAGGTCAATTTTTAAGCGTAGTTTAACAGGTTTCAATTCAGAGTTTTCCTTCTCCCAGACTAGTTGCCTTACCAAGGCTGAAGAACTCAGTCTATCCTACTATTTACTCATAGCAGGAGGAAGAATAATTGGACTCATACCTTTCCCAATAGTATTAGTGATATGTGAAATGCAATCATTTTCGTCGAAGATTTGAACTCGTGTCGCCGTGTCCATTTCCTACGACGATAACCATTACACCACGGGTACCTCTGCATTTATTTGTATAATTCTTTTATTGTTACTCTTTGAAAGTTTTTCACATCAGCGTTAGTTGATGGTCTTTTACTGGAGTCTAAGTCTCCTCACGTCTCCAGGACTCTTCTCTGTATCTCCTAGATCTCTATCAATAATTGGGAAGTAGTTGAATGTTTGTCTGTCCTATATAAACGGCTGGACTATTCCTTGTGGGACTACCAAATCTATTTGGGAAAAAAATTGTTCTATATGTCTTCAATATATTGCTAAAGAGTCGGACGTTAAGCTACCACATCTTTATTTATCATTGGGAAGAGTGTTACATAACCATATACACGAATATGGCGATGTGCGAAATGGACATCGAATGTTGGTAACATATATACATAGAGAACATAGGAACCTCGAAATTCGAAAACACGTAACGACTTCTTTGTTCAGGTACGAAACCTTTTTATTACTTTTGAGTTAAAGGTTTCGACATAAGGAGAGAGACACAATCTTTTTATGCTGGCTTCTTCATCTGGCCCCTATCTCATGCGGCACCCATGGCGCGCAAATTCGTCTCGTCTCAGCGAGCCCCAAAAGTCGAACCACCTCGTTCGGCGTCTAGTTTCAACTCTCTAACTTTCTTCGAAATTCCCAAAATCCTCCGCGCGCTTCCGGTGCGTGACGTCACCCGCACTTTGTCACCTGTTTCATCATCTCAGGCTATTGTGACATCTCTGAGTGACATTTCCGCTCTGTGTGCGCACACGCGTTACCACCTGCATCAAGGTTGCACCTAACTAACCCATGTGCTGAGCCGAAAGGTCCTCAGCCTAACTAAACCCAAAGGCAAGAACCGAAATCCCTCGGTTATTATATTAGAGGTTTTTTTGTTTGACTTCTGTAGAAGGATAAATGCTTTGAAGTAAAACTACCAACTCTAATTTAAGAATTGGGAATATTCTATTTGTTTTAATTCTATAAATAGAAAATGCATTTCGTGTAGTGCTGACAAATCTGTATCATTTATTGGGACGCGTCTGTGTGTTCTTTAATGACAGTTAGACGGTGAGAGGCTGAGCAAGTAAACTGTTTGTCTATTCTCTATGAACGTATAACGGAAAAGAGGGTAAATGATTAAATAAAACTCCGATCAACAAATTTATAAATTCTATTTCTTTAAATTGAGTGAAAAATTTGCTGAAAGACAAAAATTACAAATGTTATATAATTAAGGAATGATTTTTTGTATTTTAATCATTTTTCATTAATTATATTTTAGCATTCAGTTTAGTTGGGCTTTGAACTATTCGGGTTAAGAGTTCAGGTGCGTAGAATTGGGTACAGTTTACGCTCGTACGCAAAGGATATGACAATCACCATTGTCATAATAAACCCCAGACAAGAAATGGAGCTGGAACGTAGATGTCGTCATGCCCAGAAGAGATGGACTGAGAATTTGGAAGATTTTGAAAAAGATTCAGTTGAGGTCCGACCATGGCGTTGAGAAGTTGGAGTCCGACCATGCAGTTGTGTATTTGAGATTGGACCTTGCGGGCAGACAATTGAGTTTCTGCCATTGGGGCAGAGAATGGAGTTCTCTGCCATTGATTTGAGTTTTTTACCGTTGCGGCGGCTGTTAAGTTTATCAGGTCCCAACCAGCGAAGATGAATTGAGATCTAAAACACTACGAGATGTGCCGAACGTTGGGGGGTGTCGTTAGCATAGTATGATTACGAAAGACTTTTAAGAATTGTGTCTCCCCTCGTGTCGAAAAGCTGAAGTCAGAAGCTAATAACTGCGTTTGTACCTGAACAACAGTGTCCACCTGATTTCGCCTGTGTTTTGTATTTCGCTGTATTTGTATATGTATATGTACTGTTGGATTGATTCCATTATGATCGTGGGTATACAAAACCAAATCTTATCTTACAGCAAAGATAAAATAAGTCAGAGCTTAGATATTTGACATTATTTACGTTATAAAAAAAGATGCTACTTTGGATCTAATAGTTTGTGTGGTCAAAGACTTACTTGATAAATTTTATGTGTGTAAAATTTAAATTTTTTTCTTTTGAGGTGTGAACTGTACGATTTTCCATGCTGGGCGTATTTTTACTGCAGGATCACCGGCTGGAACAATAGTTTCGGTAGGGTCACTTGGGAGAGCAAGTATGATGTTGGAAGACCCGAAACTTGTAAGGACCCAAAGAACATCACTGACGAGGCGATTCTGTGCACTTTTTAAAGTGTGAGACTACAATTATGTGTGTAAAAAAATGTGTATGAGAGTGTCATTACGTAGAGAGTGAAATACATCTATGTTTTAACATGTATGTGGCTACTGCTGATATAATTTTATCTGGAGGAGACTGATGAATATTCTAACGAAATAAAAATATCAACAACATTCGATCCATTTCAAAAATCAAACGAAAATGAAAGTAAATGAATTCTCTTAAAAAAGAATGTAGATTTTCATTCAAAAGAAAAAAAACTAATCGTAGTCGAGTAAATATAGATAATTCCATATTTACTAAAGAAATATTTATTTCTTCACTTATTTATACAATTTATGATTTAACAAAATTAGATTTGATAAAGTTTATTTATCTAGGATTTTTATTGGCTAAAAAAATAGTAATTTTTACATTTTTCGAGGGAAAAGATTTCTTAGATTATTTTAGGATTTGATCCTTCAAACTTCTTTCAGCTAATCAAATATTGTCGATTGCTAAGAATCTCGATATTTAAAAACTACAACGAAAGACATGATGTTGTACGGCCATAATCATAATGATATCAATATCAACGGTTATACAATACATACACATATCCAAATACAGGTGGACTGCGGTTTCAGGTACGAACGGTTTTATTAAATTCTGGACTTCGGTTCTTCCATACGAGGAGAGAGACACAATTCTTAAAATTCTTTGCCAACCATACTATGTTGACCATACTATTTGACCATCCCAAACGCGCAGCGCATCTTGTGATGTTTAAGATCTCTGTCTGTAGAGATCCAACAACCCCAACTACATCTTCCCATGCCAGAAACTCAACTGTCAGCCTCCATGGTCCAATCTCAACTCTCTTTTTCAAAATCCTTAATTTCTCAGGACCATCTCTTTCTGGCATGAAGTCATCCACGCTCCAGCCTCATTTCCTGTCTGTGGGCTTATTATGTCAATGGTGATTGTCATATCCTTTGCGCACGGGCGTAAACAATACCAATTGACTATACACCTGGGTTCTTAACCCGAATAGTTCAAACCCCAACCAAACTGAATGATAAAATGTTAATAACGAAAAACGATTAATATGAAAATATCATTCCTTAATTATATAACACTGATTGGTAAATTATTGCAAAAATATTGATACAAAAATTTCAGATTCTGGAGCCTATTTTACCAAAAGGTTAACATATTTTCATATGGATATATGTTCAGTTCCTATAGACGGCCAAGACGGTTTGATGTAATCTATATTAATAATGGGGAAGTGTTTGTCTGCCTGTCCTCTGTAGACGACCAAATGGTTTGATGTAGAGCTACAAAATCAATATTAATAATTTGGAAGATGTTGTGTGTCTGCCCTTCATAGACAGCTACAGGGTTTGATATGTAACTACAAAATCTATTTTATTGATAGGGAAAAGTTTGTTTTCTGTTCTTCATTGAAGGTCAAATTGTTTTGATGTAGAGTTACCAAATCTATGTTGATGATTAGGAACAGTGTGTTCATTTGTCATCACAACCAAATGGTTTCATGTAAATTTACGAAATCTATATTAATAATTGAAAAGAGTTTGTCTGTCTATCCTCACATCAAAATTATTCAATGTAGAGTTACCAAATCTATATCATTGATTTGGAAGAGTTCATCTGCAAGTCATTATAGACGGCCCCATAGTTAGATGTAGAACTACCAAAATGATATTAATAATTGAGAAAAGTTTCTTTGTCTCTCTTTACAGCCGAAAGGTTTGATTCGTCAAACCATTCGGTAGCTTTATTAATTAATCTAGATTTGTTAGCTTTACACAGCTACGAAATCTGTATTAATAATTGGGAAGAGTGTGTTTGTCTGTCCTCTATAAACGGCCGAATGGTTTAATGTAGAGCTACCAAATCTATATAAATAATTAGGAAGAGTGTGTTTGTCTGTCCTCTCTAGACGGCCAAATGGTTTAGGTAGAGCTACCAAATTTAGATATACGATAATATATTTGGGATATTTTCCTTTTTCTTCTGTATCTATAGAAGATAAACTTTTTTGAATATTCGTCGATAATTTACATTAAACTATTTCGTACTTTTCTTCTTCCATTTATATATGATAATAGATATTAATTTCATTTGTTTTATTCATTCATTCTTTTCTTTTATATACCTTTAATAACATGAGATCTAATTAAAATTAATTGTTTCGCGCGTGTTTAATTAGATAAAATCGAATTATTACTTTGAGTAAGAGGTCTACAAAAAATTTTCTTTTTATTCTAATCTTTAAAAATTTATCCGTTTTTATTTCGTATTTAGATGAAAATAAAAGACATCTGAGCCTACGATGAAGTCAAAACAATTATTCATATAAAACTTTTGAAAAATATTGACACTATGTTGCAAAGATTCTTTTCTTCTTTTTCTTCCTGGTTTTCAATATATTTATCTTTACTGGATTTGAAAGCAAAATTAGGAATATCCGAGTAAGAAAATAAATAAATCTATTATAAAACAAGATTAATTTAAATCTAAAAAAAAAAAATTAAAAAAAATAAAAATAAGAAGATAGACACAAAAGAATAAATTTACTCAATATGCCCGTCATTTTTTAAATTATTGTATCAACAAGCCTTCGAAACGAATCTCATGCCTTCAAAAGGAATTCTTCAGATATTTTATTCCATTTCGACTCAATAGCATTTTTAGAGAAACAATATTTGGATAGGAAGTTGCATTTGTTTTATTTTCTAAAAAGTAATCAAGGTGGTTAAGATCTGGGCTTAAATCTTGTTTAATTGCTGACCTCACAATTTTCTCATGGACTTTCAATTCACTAGCGTGCTTTCTTATTGGCATTTTGAGGTTCTTCTTTATTACTGTAGCGAGAGCAGTGAAAGAGACTTTTTTTGTTTGTTTGCTTTTGTTTTTTTTTTTCAATCCTTCTCTCGCTCTTTTCATTAAAAAGCTCTTTTTCTGTAAAAATATTTTCTTTGCTTTGTATACGGTTGATAAAGAAACTTTAGTTTGTTTTCGGCGTTAAGAAAATCATAGATTTTTTGTCGTTTCTTTTGTTGCTCACTCATATTGGGCTAAATTTTAATTTTAAAAAATACTTGAATAATAGAAATAATCAGGAAAATGTAGATTTATTGGTTTGCTTTTTTTTTTTTAATTGGACTAATCAAATAAGAATATCAATTTTAAAAGTTATTTAATATTTTACTTCCGCATCCTGTAAACATATAATACATACTGGCTTAATGCTAGTAACGTTGATTTTATTCCTGACCACTGACAATCACTTTCTTCCTTATTTCAATGTATTCTAGTTAAGATATCTGTCAATGGTCTCATAATCTGGTTTGGTAGTATGGTAGTATTGGAAGCCGCAACTCCTGAAATGTGTCATGGCCAAGAATAACCTGGCAGACCCCATCTCTTCCCATGGTCTACAACTAGTTTGAATTCAGTTTTCCTTCTAGACCGGTTGCCATATTAAGGTTAAAGATCCAGTCTGCTCTACTATTTACCCATTGCTAGAGGGATATCACTTATATTTATAACTTTGTCATGAGTCATTAACGCTACGTAAAACGCAAGCAGCTTCGTTCATTATTTGAACTCAGATAGCTGGGTTCATTTCCAACAACAATAGCTGTAACGTCACAAGCGCCTTCAGAAATAGAAATACGACAGTGCAATTTCACACTATATCAAAACCTGAGTTTAGAGATACTTAGATACTTAGAGTAATAATAAATTCTATCAAGCATGCTCAGCATTACTAGAATCAAGCGAGTATCGTCTTACTAGAAAAAAAAGTAACAATTTAAAAACGTCAACTTTAAGTGCATACATCTAAGTATTTATCCAACGTCCACACGAAGGGTCAAAAGGTGGCTCTAATGTTTGGGACCCTACAGAAACAAATCTTACAGATGACAGTGCCAAAAATAGGTAATCTCAAACGTCATTACAAAATATACATATATCTACTCGACGCAAGTTCAGTTTTTAAGCAGAATAAACCGGGTTGGAATCCTAAGTTTTCCTTCTTGACTGATTGCCTTGTGGCAGTAAACTCACGTTCCTCAAACACTAGTGTAATTCTGCTTTTAATCTGCTGACCATTCCGTTAGGTTGGTTATGTCTTCGGATGACACGACCAATCCGCTTATCTGCTCATGTTTTGTTTTTTGTTTTTTTTATCCAGACAGCAGATCAATCGCTAATCGGAATCACCAGTCGAGGAGTAGACGGATGATTTTGAAAGCAGAAAACAGTCGACTGCAATAAACAGAGAAAAAATACTGCTTTATAACAATTATAATATTTAGTTTTAAAATAGTGTCTTTAAAAAATGGTACATATATTCACCCACCCCAGAGGTTAGGAGTTTATAGTCAGAGACCTAGTTCACGAATTAATAGTCAGTGAATTTCTCGGCATTCAAAGTCAGCCACAAGACCTCTCAATTTATCGTATAATTTTTTAGGATTTTCTATTCTTGAATTCTATAGTTTGGCATAAGGCGATTATGATTGTCTTTCTCAGTCTTTCACTCTCAGTTTCTTTTTGTTTCTTGATAGTCCGGTGTAAGATAATTTCACAAATAACGTATTATGTCAATTTTTCCTCGCTTCTTTGCTTTTCTATACCCAGGGCAGTCTGGTTCAAGGCCATTCGAAGTATCGTATTATTTCACAAAGTATCGTATTATCTTTGTCTTTCTCTTCACTTTTCTATACTTAGGGCAGTCTGGTAAAAGGTCAAAACGTGAAGCCTGTTAGCCGGTTCACGCTGGTCGCTGGCGCGGGACGAAACCCCTTGTTTTTATGTATATCTCTCATCTGATGGGTGGGGCTGGCGAAGTTATTAACAATATCAATTTTCTCCTAATTTGGATTTCAATTATTAATTCCACCCCTTCGATTCCGCCCTCTCTTTTGGTGTCTAATTTTCTCTCACTTTTACCCAATCGGGACAGTTCTCTAATTTGGAATAACTTATGATTTAAAAAAATCTCTTCATTTGAATTCTAAAAAATGTAAAGCATATCCCCACAAGAGACTGAATACTTCTAAAGGAGTGGTCAGAAGAAGGGAGTTGGCGTTGGCTAGACCAGAGGAGATGACAGCAGCCCAAGGAAACAGGGCATGACGAACATCAGAAGAGTCACCATTAGAAGGGGTGAGGAGCAAATAGAGACCAACATCAAGATACTGACATTTAATCAACCCATATTCTCAAAGAAGTAAAGATCAGCTACTGCCTCGAGAGGATTGAACAATATATCTCAGCACATCTGAGATACTTCAGTTTTCAAAAATATAGACATCACAAGGAGGCTTGCTGAGAACGTAGATTCTTTGAAGAAAATTTGATGTCCAAAATGCCGACAAGAACATACGGCTAACGAAAGACCTTGTGACGTCTATAAAAAAAAGAAAAGGAAAGACTTGAAATAGAATACAAGAGGAATGTGTCCTTCCTGGAATAGTAGGGTCCTATAAGGGAGAGAACACCGACGTTTCTGTTGCATGAAGGGTGGATCGAACGAGATAAAAGAATCAAGAAAACAGATACAGAGTTCTAGTGGAGAGGCTGATCCAATTGCGAATAAATGATTGGCCAAAGTTCCAGGAGCAACTTAGGAATCTATACTCGATCAAATTTGAGCTGTCAGAAGAACAAACCCAGCTAAAAACAATCGTTAAAGGAAAGACTCAAACTAAATCTATTGTTCAGACCCAAACCACTCCTCCTAAAAATAAGAAATCACATCGAACTCTAATTTCACCCAGATCTCCTATCCGTCCACCCAGTGCTAAACTTGACAACTTTGGACCGAATAATGAAATCAAAGCTGAGCATTCCCCATAATCAAAAATTGATCTTACTCCATCATCATCTAGACGGGAACGGCTAAAATTATCGGACCTACCTAGCCAAACCACAGATCCCTAAACATCAAAGATCGATACCAAATATAGGTTTATCTTCATAGAAAGAATGAAGACAGAGGAACCTAGCACCAAAATCAAATCGAAAAAAACAATAACTCCAATCCAACATAATTAACCCACCACCCCAAGCAAAACTCATAGCTCAACCCTCATACAATGAAACTGCAGAGTAATCCGGGCCAATAACGAAGAACTCCAAAATCTTTTGATTAACCTGACCCCGAATATAGTTTGTCTCAAAAACACTCCTCTAAACGAACAATGACATTTACATTGAAAATTATAAAATTAAAACCATATTGACATTACCGGTCACAGGGCTTAGAAGGTGTTTCAGTCATAATTTGAAATGACATACCCCAAACTAAAATCAACCCCAACACTGGACTCCAGGTTTTATATAATTAAGTTAATGATTTTTTATATTAATCATTTTTCTTTCATTATATTTTATTATTTAGTTTGGTAAAGCTTTGAATTACTCGGGCCTCTTAGTCCAAGTGCATAGTCAGATGGTGCAATTTTACGCCCACGCAGAAAGGATATGACAATCATCATATGTCAAAATAAACCCCCAGACAGGAAATGGGACTGGAGTGTGGATCGCGTCATGCCCAGAAGAGATGGTTCTGAGAATTTGAGGATTTTGAAAAGACAGAGTTGAGGTCGACCATTGCAGGTAGCGGTTGAGTTTTTCAGATCTCTCCCGGCAGAGATCTTAGATACCACAAGATGCGCTGCGTGTGGGTGGGGTTAGCATAATATGGTTAGCATAGGCTTTTAAGAATTGTGTCTCTCCCCTCGTGCCGCCGAGGACCGAAACCAGAAATTAATAAACCCTTTCATATCCGAAACGACAGAATCTGCCTGTATTTGTATATGTATTTGTATTACTGTTGTTATTAATATCTTTCTGCCTATACAACACAGGCAATCGTCGTCAAAAAACCTCCCACAGAACAATAAACGTCTGCACACTATATATTCCGCCACACGATACAATTAACGAAAAGGAACTCCACAACACATAACAGTAATTACCAACACTTTATATCCTACTTGGCAATTTTAACAGCCACAATACCATATGGAGCTGGAAAAGCATAAGCATAATAGATAATGATAATAGTCTATATTTCTTCAACACAAAATCTCAAACATATATAGAATCATCTTCTGCTACCTACTCAGCCATAGATTTAACCCTTTGCGCTCACCTTGAAAGTCATGATGATTGAAGCGGGAATGACCATTTCCAGATTGTACCTTCAAGAGGAGGACTTTCCCCGATGAAGGTTGAATAAAGGTAACTGGGAAGAATTTCAATTTTCATGCTACAAGGAACTTATACAAATAAACAATATTTGTGTTACATAGCCACAATTAACGCCACGTGCGAAATAGACATATAATGTTCATAACGATAGAACATATAAAGACCATAGGAATCTCGAAATTCGAAAACACGTAACGACTTCTTTGTTCAGGTACGAAACCTTTTTATTACTTTTGAGTTAAAGGTTTCGACACAAGGAGAGAGACACAATCTTTTTATGCTGGCTTCTTCATCTGGCCCCTATTTCGTGCGGCACCCATGGCGCGCAAATTCGTCTCGCCTCAGCGAGCCCCAAAAGTCGACCGCATCCGTCCGGCGTCTAGTTTCAACTCTCTAACTTTCTTCGAAATCCCCAAAATTCTCCGCGCGCTTCCGGTGCATGACATCACCCGCACTTTGTCACCCGTTTCATCATCTAAGGTTATTGTGACATCTCTGAGTGACATGTCCGCTCTGTGCGCGCTCACGCGTTACCACCTGCATCAAGGTTGCAGCTAACTAACCCATGTGCTGAGCCGAAAGGTTCTCAGCCCAACTAAACCCAAAGACAAGAACCGAAATCACTCGGCTATTATATTACATTTGCTCCGCTACCCACTTTACAGGAGAATAAATAGAAATAGCCAAAAGCTGTATCCCACACGAACTAACCATTCATAAACGGGACAGACCATGGTTCAGCAAAAAATGCAGAGAGGCTATTCCCTCTAAGACTACCAGTTTTGCAAAAATTCAATTCTGAAACTAAAACATCCAACTTAATCTTTTTCAAACTCTACAAAGCAAATGTGCATAAAACTATCAAAAAACCAAAAAAAAAAATCCAGGCGAAAATACGAGGATCATTAAATAAGTTTCCAGACTTTTTTCGTATGGGCACTTTTATTGATAGTACACTCTGGTCCCTTTCGAAGTAATCTCCTCCGGCTGCAATGCACTTGTTGCACCATTACAACAACTTCTGGAAGGCCCCGTGGAAGTCCTCTTGTGTGAGCGTGTCAATGACCTTCGCCAGAGCCTCTTTCATATCCTCAATTGTCTCATAACGACAGCCTTTGAGCTTAGGGAATAACCAAAAGTCACAGGGAGCAAGGTCTGGACTCTAGGGAGGGTGAGGAACTGTCTTGATGCCCATCTTGCTCAAATAGTCTGTGACAAGGATGGAGTTTGGACTACTGCATTGTCCTGGTGGAAAGGCGACTGACCCGATTTGATGAGTGCTGGCCTCTTCCGACGGAATCTCTTCCTGAACTCCCTTAAAACCTCAACATAGTAACCCTAACCCTTTGGCCAATCAACTCTGATGTATTGACTTCGTTACTCCTCCCACACCTCTCATCACCCCTCACACATCCCCTGCCTTCCTTGAATCTCTTATGCCACTCAAAAACTGATGATCGATTCATGCAAGATAGTCGAAAAGCAGTCTAAAACATTCCATACGTTTCTGTGGTATTTTTTACAAGTTTCAAACAGAATTTTATTGCATAACTTTCTTCTAAAGTGTCCTCACGTCCAGATTGCAGTTTTGAAATTCCCCAGCTGTGACAGTCAGGTAATAATTTTTTTATATTAATCATTTTTCGTTCATTATATTTTATTATTTAGTTTGGTAAGGCTTTGAACTACTCGGGCCTCTTAGTCCAAGTACATAGTCAGATGGTGCAATTGAGTTTTTCGGATCTCTACCGGCGGAGATCTTAGATATCACAAGATGCGCTGCGTGTGGGTGGGGTCAGCATAATATGGTTAGCATAGCCTTTTAAGAATTGTGTCTCTCTCCTCGTGCTGCCAAGGACCGAAGCCAGAAATTAATAAACCCTTTCATATCCGAAACGACTGTGTCCGTCTGTATTTGTATATGTATTTGAATTACTGTTGTTATTGATATCTTTCTGCCTATACAACACAGGCAATCGTCGTCAAAAAACTCCCATATGGTGTATTCGAATTCCTGCTGTTGCTGTTCATTTGAACCTGAAATCCTAAAAATTGGTCAGTCATCTTATAAGATGTATAGCAATTAGATAATCAATTTTCACGAGTCTACGACAATTTTAAATGCCTGGACAAAAAATGTCTGGAAACTTATTGAATGCTCCACGTATATGAGCAAATTAAATTGAACACATGATTCGGAAAATAGACGGTAAAAAAAACAAATAACCCCATTAAATACCTCTCCGTAAAATACAAGGAAATAACAAAAAAAAGGCCATCGCCAATCTACGAGCAGAAACATTCTCCGAAAGTTCCTCTGTTTAGGTCAACACAAAATTCTCTAAAATTAACCAGAAAAGAAAAAATTGAATTTAACTTCAAGAAATTCCAAAGACAACAACAAACCATTCACCCAAACTGAACAAGTGAATTCCGTTGGTAAATCCGACAATACAGCTGTCGGCCCTGATGAGATACATGATGAATTTCTCAAGCAACAACCGGATGAATCTGTCAAGTGCTGGTTAAATGTCTTTAATAACATCCAGACTTGTAATACCTTCTCAGAAACATAGAGTCTAGTGATAATTGTCCCCATCCCCAAAAAAGGTATAGAGCCTTCTGATCCGCAGAATTATCGACTAGTCACATTGACTAGCTACCTCTGCAAGACGATGGAGCTGATGAGTAATAACAGACTGACGTGGTACCTTGAGTCAAACGGCATAATAATCAACATGCTGACAGGATTCCGGAAAAAGACCATCTGATCCGCCAGGAAACCTTCAGCAGGAAAGGCTTAATAAATAAGCAATATCGGACGGCAATTTCCTCGACCTGGAGTAGACGTATAACACGACCTGGAAGTATGATATCATGCGAGACCTATATGATATTGGCTTAATGTAACATAGCCATACATGAATATCTGAAACGTACATAGAATGTTCATAATTCATATATATATATATATATATACATGAAACATAAGAATCCCGAAATACGAAAAACACGTAAAGACTTCTTAGTTCAGGTGTGAAACTTTTTATTAACTTTGAGTTAAAAGGTTTTTACACATAAGGAGAGAGGCACAATCTTTCTATGCAGGCTTCTCCATCTGCACCCCCCATCATGTGCGCACCCGCCACAAGGCCACTGGCCTGGCTTCGGCGAGCTAGCGAAAGTCGACCGTCGTCTTCCGAGCCAGGAACTCAACTCTTCCGTTCGGCCGTAAAAACTCAACTCACTAACCTTTTTCAAAATCCCCACAATCCTCCGCGCGCGCTTCCGGTGCATGAAGTCATTCACATCCACTGATCAACCTTTGTATCTGGGATTTTTATTTTGATATCTGTGAACGACACATCCTCCCAGAGCGCGCGTCAACACCTGTGCTCAAGTTTGCACCTAACTAACCCATGTGCTGAGCCGAAAGATTCTCAGCCTAACTAAACCCAAAGGCATAAAACGAAATCCCTCGGCCATTATATTAAATTAAGAGGAAGACAGCCCCTTTTCATAAAAAAATTCTCTTCCAAAGAAACTTCAGTGTACGCGTGGGATCCGCTCTTTCTGACCTGCAAAATCAAAAAGAAGGCGTTCCATCAGGAAACATCCAGTACGTCACCCACTACTCCGTAAAAATCAACAACAGTGATAAATACCTGAACCCCACAATCTACTGGAATCTCTATATCAATAACTTCGTCATCTGCTATCGAGTTACTCACGTGAACATAGTCGAACAGATGCAATTGAACCACAACAAAACCAATGGACAACAAACATTGTTCAAATTCTCTAAGTACAAAACTAAATGTGTGCAGTTTTTATCTCTCGGGAAAAGGCACAGTGATCCCCATCATTAAACTTGAATACCGAAAAACCCATCGTTAACGAATATAAATTCTTTGGGGTTATATTGGACAAGAGTAAGTAAATTTGGCGACCGTAGTCAAGGGTGGCCCGAAGGCTCCCTTTTCGATAGCTACTACACCAAGTTGTAGGGGAGGGTGCAACTCCTTTTCCTGGATTGCTCCATTTTACCCTTGATCCGTACCTTATAATG
>OY757946.1:47653849-47678849 GCA_963585895.1 Sepioteuthis lessoniana
GAAATAATATGATGATTATTCTATGTGTTCCGCTAATAGCAAAACCATCTGCAATATTTATTGTTGATAGCAATGGACAGCAGTTACTACTTTTCCATTAAAAGATTTCTTCCAGAGGAAAAGTGATGAAACTGCCTGATCGCCGAGGTTCTTACAACCCGATCAAAATTTATTGAACCATCTGATTGCTGTACTGTCATCAATTACGTCTTTTGCATAACAAATGATTTTGGTTTATTCTGTGGCGTCATGGCACAGTTCAGACTCGTAAAGCTCCCGAATTATACTACGTTACATGTTCATATGTGCAGCTTCCAAATCACACAGGAAGGTAAACAATGCTCAACGTATCAGCGCACCATCTACCACGTTACAATCAACGACAAAGAGTACCTACGACAGTGTGAACTGTTACGCACGCGCCGTAGACTAATATGAACTGAAATACAGCAAAACTTTTAAATCACTGTAGTATCTCAGGATATACTCACCAGCAAGTTTCTCACGCTTAAAGAAAAAAAAACGCTCTTCTGCTTATACGATCGTTCAGGTGGGCGTCTCTAGCAAACACACCCTGAAAAGAATTGTATCTTTGCCAAATCCAAAGATTATAACGAATGAAAGATTCTTGGACATTTGTCTACGGAAAAAGATAGTCACTAGATGGTGCTGTCAAATCTTTTCAACTATTGGCCATCAACTCATTTGCTAACTAGATTTTTTTTTCCGTTTTACTGTCTACGCTGCGGAGAATAGAGGGTAACTATCTTGACAGCAAACAGGCGGTCAGTCATGGAAGAATCTATCGTGTTGTTACTAAGCATGAAAGTAAAATGGACAATTTTCTGGTCGAGATTAATGAATTGGCTTGGTTTCGGTTCATCTTTGTTTAATGGCATATCAACTTTCGTGGGTTATTCAATGCAAAAGCTATCCTTGTCGAAAAACAGCTGTAGTGCTATTTAACCAATCGCAGTGGGAATAAGGTTTTTACGCGAACTGAAGCCCCACAGAATCTCTTTTGTTTTATTTTGGTTTGGTTTGGTTTGGTTTCTTTGTTTAATGGCATATCAACTTTTGAGGGTTATTCAATGCAAAAGTTATCCTTGTCGAAAAACAGCAGTAGTGCTATTTAACTAATCGCAGTGAGAATAAGGTTTTTGCGCGAACTGAAACCCCACAGAATCTCTTTGGTTTGGTTTGTTTTGGTGTCTATGTTTAATGGCATATCAACCTTCATGAATTATTTAATGTCAAAGCCATCATTGTAGAAGAACAGTAGTGGTTCTATTTAACACATAGCTGAAGATTGGGTAGCTACAAGCAACCGTTGACGTAGATGACTGAGAGGCTTATTAGAATACCTACTTTCGTGTAAGGGTTGATAAACATGTCTTATACAAAAACATCGGTTATTGAATTTCTATTTGCACCAAGTGCTCAAAATGGATGTCTTGTGCCAGACATCTTCTTTAGAAATCTTAACAGCTCTTAAAAAGCTATTTTGGCAGTCTATACAATCTTTATCTTTTTTTTAGGTGTACAAAGCAGTTGAATCAAGAATAAAAGCATCACATTCACCTAGAAACTCTTCCAAGCTGGGGCAATGTCAGTACGACTGTACAAACTAGAAATCATTTCCACTTTAGTGGCAAGCTTCTAAACTTGATAAAACACTTCACAATCCACGGTAGTTATATCTCATCAACTGAAAGTGATATCAGCATACGCCTATCGAAGGCGTAGAATGCAACTGATATATAATCGATAATGCGGAGGTCTGATCTGTCCGATAAAATAAAGTGAGATTTCTTTAAAGCTGTAGTTTTATCAATACTACAGAACGGATGCACCCCTTAGAGGAATAGAAATGCATAGAAAAAAACCTTGTATGTTCGAATTCAAGTCGTAATATTACATCCACTTTCGGAAGAATAGTCTTGGGAAAGGTATGAAACTGTTATATAATAAAGGAATGATTTTTTTTTATTTTAATCATTTTTCATTAATCATATTTTATTATTCAGTTTGATTGGGCTTTGAACTATTCGGGTTAAGAGATCAGGTGCATAGCCGTTGGGTACAGTTTACGCTCGTTCGCAAAGGATATGACAATCACCATTGTCATAATAAACCCCCAGACAGGAAATAGGGCTAGAGTGTGGATGGCGTCATCCCCAGAAGAGATGGGCTGAGAATTTGAGGATTTTTAAAAATCACGGCAGTTGAAGGGTGACATTGGACCATGCAGGCAGACAATTGAGTTCTCTGCCATTGGAGCATAGAGAATTGAGTTCTCTGCCATTAAGTTGAAGTTGAGATTGGGCCGTTGAAGATGTACTTGGGGTTTTTTTCGGATCTCTACCGACATAGATCTTAAACACCACGGGATGTGCAGTGCGTTGGTGGGGTCAGATAGTATGGACAGCATAATAAGGATTGTGTCTCTCTCCTCGTATCGATGAACTGAAGTCAGGAAGTTAATAAACGCGTTCGTAACTGAACAGCAGAGTCCGCCTGTGTTTTGTATTCCCTATTTACCAACCCCCTCCCCCACTCGAGCAGGATATGACTCAAGGTCAATATTTAATCGGGGTTTAACAAGTTTGAATTCAGAGTTTCCTTCCTCCTAGACTACTTGCCTCACCAAGGCTGAAGAACCTAGTCTGCCCTACTATTTATCCGTAGCTGGAGGGAGAATAATTGGATTCATACATTTCCCAAGGGTATTAGTGCTATGTGAAATGCAATTAGTCTCGTCGAGGATTTGAACTCGTGTTGCCGTGTCCATTTCCTACGACGATAACCATTACACCACGGACACCTCCCTTTTTTTACTAACCCCTCCGCTCGGGCATGTTATGACACAAAGTCAATTTAAGCCGAGTTTAACATGTTTGAATTCAGAGTTTTCCTTCTCCTAGACAAGGCTGAAGAACCTAGTCTACCCTACTATTTACCCATAGCTGGAGGGAGAATAATTGGATTCATACCTTTCCCAACTGTATTAGTGCTAAGTGAAATGCAATCAATCTCGTCCAGGATTTGAACTCGTGTCGCCGTGTCCATTTCCTATGACGATAACTATTACACCACGGGCACCTCCTGTGTTTTGTATTTGCGTGAGTTACTGTTGTGATTGAGATAAATATGGCTATACAGCAAAACCTCTTACTCCCCCACTCCAGCTATGGGGTAAGAAGTACCACAATAATTCAACTATGAGGATTCTACAAGGATTATTTTAACTTTAAATGACCCGCGAGTGTTGAAATAAAAGAAAATATAACATCCAATACATTGTCTATGTTGTTTCTTGTTTGTTTGTTTTTTTGTTTTTGTTTTTTTTGTTTTTGTCAATATAACTAAATTATGTAAATGTAAAAGCATCTTTGTCCAAATTTTGCTGAAAATAATGAATTAACTTGCTTGCTTCTATCTGTTTCGTTTTCAAGTCTCCTTGACCAGATATTGATAAGGTAATCGATAGAAGAAAGGTGAATATGAATAAGAAATCCAAAATGATACGATATGATGATTATGCTATGCGTTCTGCTAATAGCCAAAACGTCTATAATATTTATTGTCAATTGTGATGGACGGAAGCAGTTTATACTTTTCCTTTAAAAAAAACTTCTTCCCCAGGGAAAGTGTTGAAATTGATAAGACATCAAATTAAATTTGAGGTAAATAACACGAAATTAAAATTCCTAACCCTTTGGCCAATCAACTCTGGTGTATTGACTTCCTTACTCCTCCCACACCTCTCATCATCCCTCACAGATTCCCTGTCTTCCTTGAATCTCTTATTCCACTCAAAAACTGATGCTCGATTCATGCAAGATGCTCCGAAAGCAGTATGAAGCATTCCATGCGTTTCTGTGGGGTTTTTTTTTCAGTTTAAAACAGATTTTTATTGTATATCGTTCTTCTAAAGTATCCTGACGTCCAGATTGCATTTTTAAAATTCACCAGCTGTGACAATCAGGATTTAGTAGGGTGTATTCCAATTGCTGCTGTAGTTGATCATTTAAACCTGAAGTCATAAAAATTGATCAGGCATCTTATAAGATGTACAGCAATAACATAGTGAATTTTCAATAGTCTACGACAATTTTAAATGCCTGTACAAAAAAGTCTGGAAACTTATTGAGGGCACCACGTATATATATATATATATATATAGAGAGAGAGAGAGAGAGAGTGTGAGAGAGATAGGGAGACGCTTATCGTGTTATGTTTACTGTCATAAAGCTAGCATTAAATAACCTACGAAGATTGATTCGCCATTAAACAAAGAAACCAAAAACACACGAAACCAAAACATTAATTAAATTTCGACTTAGGGATTAACTAATATTCTAAACTTTAGATTTTGTAGTAAACATTTTATACACAGTACCTATGAACACTAATAGGTATGTCCCATAAATACGTTGGACACTATTGTGAGGGGGTTGAATATACTGATTAAGTACTACACCTCTAGCAGTGGTTTACCTTCTTCACGCCGCTGGTGAGTATTGTATTTTGTTAATGTTATAAAGATTTCCATTTCATTTCCAACATCTGTTTTGGTTATTTCTCATTCAATAATCTTTTGTTAGGTTACAACAACTTATTAAAGATTCATTAAACGTGGCCTTGTAAGCAAAATGGAAAGACATCTGTATTTTAATTACTTTTCATTTTTGGTCATGGCTGCGAGGGGGAAACCTTAACAGAAAAACTGCTTCTTGTAATAGGTTCATAAAATAAGTCCATCAGAACCAATTATATCAAAGCAAAAATCAATAATGCACAGAATAGCAAGTGTAGGTTATGAGAGAGAGAGAGAGAGAGAGAGAGAGAGAGAGAGAGAGAGTATGTGTGTGTGTGTGTGTGTGTCTGACAGACAGAAAGACAGAAAGACAGTAATCTTGCACAAAAGGAATACAAGAATATACATGATTGGGTGGGAAAGGTGGTCCATTGAAAACTGTGCAAAAAACTGAAATTTCATCGTATTAACAAAGAATATTTGCATAAACTAGAACCTATCTTTGAAAATTAAACGCTTAAAATCTTCTGGGACTTTGAGGTACAAACGGATCATCCAGTCTCGTCCAGACCTAGACTTAATAAGAAGAAATATATTATAGGGGGTTTTGGTATTTCAGCGGTTCACTGAGTGAATATAAAAGAAAGCGAATAGATAAACAAATACTAAGAGCTTGCCTAAGAACCGAAAAAGCTTTGGAAAGTGAAAGTGACGGTGATACGAATTGTAGTATGGACTCTTGGAACACTCCTCAAGAATCTGAAAAAGAGGCTCGATAAACTAAAGATCAGAAGAAGTGGCACCATCTGCAACACAATATTACTAAAATTGACTTAGACACTAAGATTTTGGGAGGACGGCGAAGACTTGCTGTCACTCAGCCTCCTGTAAAAAACAGTTGCTACAGCTGGTACGAAAACTTATGAAAATTCATAAGGAATAATAATAATAATAATAATAATAATAACTGAAAGAATGTGAAAAGAGAGATAAGTACCTCGACCTTGCAAGAGAATTAAAAAAAACTATGGAACATGAAGGTGACAATTATACCAATTGTGATTGGTGCGTTTGGCACAGTAACTAAAGGATACTAAAGGGCCTGGAGGATTTGAAAGTTGGCGGCCGAGTAGAGACCATCCAAACAACAGCATTATTGAAAACGATCAGAATACTGCGAAGAATCCTGGAGACTTGAGGAGACTTGCTGTCTCTCAATCTCCAGTGAAATACCATCAGCTGATGCCGATGTGAAAAACTCTAATGAGTAAATAAATAATAATAATAATAATAATTATACAGTCAGGACATAGGAATGGAATTTGGCATAGAAAAATGTGCCATACTTGTAATGAAAAGTGGCAAACGACATATGACTGACGGAATGGAACTACCATATCAAAACAAGATTATAACGCTTGGAGTAAACAAAACCTACAAATACTTGGTCATCTTGGAGGCTGACACCATCAAATAAGGGGAAATGAAAAACAAAATTCAAAAAGAATATCTCAGGAAATTTAGAAAACTACTCTAGACAAAACTCACTAGCAGAAACCTTATCAAAGGAATAAATACCTGGGCTGTGCCCTTCGTTAGATATCTCGGACCCTTTCTGAAGTGGACCAGAGATGAACTTAAACAAATGGACCAAAGAACAAGAAAACTAATGATTATGCACAAGGCATTACACCCCAGAGACGATGTTGACAGGCTATATGTATGAAGAAAAGATGGAGAAATATGACTTGCCAGCATTGAAGACAGCGTTGACGCATCGATACAACGACTCGAAGACTACATAGGAAAACACGAACTAGGACTGATTAATTCCATCAGAAACAATACGAACAACACGATAGACAACAAAATGACAATAACTAGGAAACAAAAATTGGAAGAAAAACAACTCTGTGGGCGTTTTAAACGTCTAATAAACAACATCTCACACGAAAAAACCTGGACCTGGCTAAGAAAAGGAAACTTTAAGATAGAAACATTATCTCTCTTAATAGCAGCACAAAACAAGGCCGTTAGAACTAATCATATCAAAACGAGAATAGATAAGACGCAACAAAATAGCAAATGTAGGCTATGTGGTAAAAGAGACGAAATGATCAATCACATGATAAGCGAATGCAGCAAATTAGCAGAGAAAGCGTATAAGACTAGACACGACTGGATGGTCAAGGTGATCCCCTGGGAAATGTGCAAGAAATCTAAATTTGACCATACAAACAAATGGTATATGCACAACCCAGTTGCTGTCCTAGAAAATGACACACATAAACTCCGATGGGACTTTGACATAAAAACAGATCACCTAATCTCGGCCAGAAGACCAGACCTTATAATAATCAACAATAAAAAAAGAATTTTCAAAATTGTCGACTTTGCTGTCCCGGATGACCACAGAATAAAACTGGAAGAATGTGAAAAGAAGGATAAGTACCTCGACCTAGCTAGAGAATTGAAAAAGCTGTGGAACATGAAAATGACGATTATACCAATTGTTATTGGTACTTTTGGCACGGTAACTAAAGGACTAATAAAAGGCCTGGAGGATTTGGAAGTTGGCTGACGAGCGGAGACCATCCAACCGACAGCATTATTGAGAACAGCCAGAATACTGGGAAGAGTCCTGGAGACTTGAGGAGACTTGCTATCACTCAAACTCCAGTGAAAAACCATTAGATGCCGCTGATGTGAAAAACTCTGAAGGGGCAATAATAATAATAATAATAATAATAAGAAGAAGAAGAAGAAGAAGAAGAAGAAGAAGAAGAAGAAGAAGAAGAAGAAGAAGAAGAAGAAGAAGAAGAAGAAGAAAACAAATGGTATTTCCACAACCCAGAATACGTCCCGGAGAATGAGACGCACAAAATTCTCTGAGATTTTGAGATACAAACGGATCATCTATTCTCGGCCAGACGTCCAGACTTTGTGATATTCAGCAAAAAAAAAAGAACCTGCCGAATAGTGGACTTTGCCACTCTAGCTAACCTCAGGACACACCTAAAAGAAAAGTGAAAAGAGAGATAAGTACCTAGACCTTGCAAGAGAACTGAAAAAACTACAGAACATAAAGGAGTCGGAGATACCAATTGTAAGTGGTGCGCTTGATACAGTCAACAAAGGACCGGTACAGGGACCGGAAGATTTGGAAATAAGAGGACAAGTGGAGACCATCCAGACTACAGAATTGTTGAGATCGGCCAGAATGCAAAGAAGATTCCAAGAGAGTTGAGGTGATTTGCAGTCACTCAGAATCCAGTGGAAAGCCATCAACTAACGCTGCCGTGAAGAACTGTCAAATGAATAAAAGAATAATTGTAAAATGCCGATTAGTAGACTTTGCCGTCCTGGCAAACCACAGAATAATATCAAAGAAATCGAAAAGAGATCTAAAAACAATTGAACCTGAAGGCGACGGTGATACCATTTGTAATTGGGGCGCTTAGAAAGATCCCCAAAAGATTGGTAAAAGGACTGGAAGACTTGGAAACAAGATACCGAGTGGAGAGCATCCAGTCTCCGGCATCTTTAGATCGGCCAGAATAATGAGAAGAGTTCTGGAGTCTAGGGAGAGACTTGCTGTCACTCAAACTCCAGTTGATGTGAAAAATCCTACAAAAAGAGTAAAATAATGATAAAGAGAAATTGAGAAAATGTAGTGCCTTAAAATTACTACCGTGCACTTAACTGTGAGAGGCCTGGGTTTGATTAAAAAAAGTGATTAATAAACATATTAACATGAGATATGGCATTCTCAGCCTATATAAGATTTTAAAAAATGCACTTTCTCGTCTCCTGATGAGAGTACTATCATTGTGATTAGAAAAGTAACATCCAAAATAATGCATGGAACATAGAATACATATAATCACTGGCTTCCCTCACGCTAGGTCTTGGGTTAAGACCCGGTGAAGGATTGTAATAAAAACGAAAGTAAAACTGAAAATTAAGTAACAATAATGATAGATTTGAGATAAAGATGATAAAAATGATAAGATCGCTTTGATACATGCATGATTGGAATTAGTTCAGCCATTTTTTAAACGCGTCAGACATACTTTATTTACCATGTATTTTGCATTTTGAATATTGCTTCCTTTTTTCTTTTTCTTTTTTTTTTTTTTTCGTTCGAGTGTATGTTTCGGTATGCGTACACAAAAGACTTTACAAAACTAAGAAGCTTACAAATCTTCCCTGCACAACAAATACTGTCTATCTCCAAAAAGATTTTCATATTGCAATATGCACAAACGAAATAATATTTGACAAAAAAAAAAAAAAAGTTCCTGGGATTGATAATACTCTTAGCGACACGCATTAGATATCCTAAACGGAAACGCCGCACTTATACAACCCACGTAAAAAAAAGTCTATATCTCTTTACAATGGATAATACTCAGTTGTACTGAGGTTTATCTCCTTTACACTAAACAGTAGTCACGTGATACGCACCAGATTAAGACTTCAAGATCTCATGCTTGCACCTGCAACAGCAGTTGACGTAATCTAATGTTTGTTTCTCGTAAGATTTGCGTCAACAAAAAAATAACATAAACATTTTTTAAATTATTTTATTGCATTTCCTTGATCACGTTGGTGGCCTAGTTGACGTAATTGATATCGTCAAGAAACCTGGATTCGGTGATCTAAGATCAAATAACACGTCTTTCATATAATAATAATTTACTAATAATCTTACCGGACATTGGCCTAGCGGTTAGAGTGTTCGCCAATGGCCCGGGAAACCTGGGTTCTATCCCAGGTTGAGTCATACCAAAGACTCAAAAAATGGTACTTGATGCCTCCTTGCTTAACACTCAGCATTATAAGGTACGGATCAAGGGTAAAGTAGAGCAATCCAGGGAAGGAGTAGCGCCCTCCCCTACACCTTGGTGTAGTAGCTATCGAAAAGGGAGCCTTCGGGTTACCCTCGACTATGGTCGCCAACTTTACTTTACTTTTTAATAATCTTAACTAGTAACTAGCCCAGTCGGCTGGGGCTGTAAAATACAGCGACTGCAACTCTGCAGAAGGGCAAAACTCCCAGATGAAAATCTTGGATAAGACACTAAACAATCTTAGCCCAGTCGGCTGGGGCTGTAAAATACAGCGACTGCAACTCTGCAGAAGGGCAAAACTCCCAAATGAGTGTCTTGGATAAGACACTAAACAATCTTAGCCCAGTCGGCTGAGGTTGTTGATGTTGTATAGTCACCATCATGACCAACTATACACATATACATACAGAATACATATTGACGCAATAATAAAGACGAACGAAGACTTCTTTAAAAAAATATACAAAGTTGGAGACAGAACAGAACTGCAACATATTGACCCCCACTCTTATGGCCATCAGCGTTGTGTCTTTCTCGTTCTCCAGGGTTGCTCAACCGGAGGCCCGGGGGCCCAGCTTTCTGCTGAGTGCTGGCTTTCTCTACCACAACTTGTCACCAACTGGTCTGGTCTCCAAACTCACAGACTTCCTGTCTTCACCGAGTTATATAATCGTTCAATCGCCCACTCAGTATCTCCCCATAACTGGCCATCAGGGTATATCACTTCATGTTTGATTGTCATCGAGCGGAAATAACTGTCATGCAGTTCACAGGTCACTCTCTTTCGGTGCATCAGTTTGTGGCTGTACCGCAGGATTTGAACCCTGTCCCATATTGTCAGCCCAGCTCGCCCGCGCCAATGGAATATGCACTTCCGCCGTCTTTGGAATGGCATGTTTGGCGGGGTCAATATACAACATTGAATACACCGACTGTATCTCTGCGGAGGGATAAGACTCCCCCAACGAGTGTCCTGATATGACACTAAAAGATTTGATGGTCAGGATCCAAATATGCTGGAGATTTGGGGGGTGCGAAGTACCCCTTCATCTCCATCACTCCCTGGCTCGCTCTTGTGTGGACTGGTAGTCCCTGAAAAGGTCCTATCTATGGGACAAATAGAACTGTTTGACTTTTAAACTACTATGCATGTATGCTAAACTGAATTGTTTGAAATAGATCTAATTTTACATTTAACTGTGTTTAAACAACTGACTGATGTTTAATTGAATCGTTAGTGAAAATATTCAACTGTTTGCAAAGAAATAATCAATAAAAAATGGAATTATTCATCTTAGATAGAAATACGTGGACAATTCAATAAGTTTCCAGCCTTTTTGTACAGGCATTTAAAACTGTCGTAGACTCTTGAAAAGTCATTATGTTATTGCTATACATCTTATGAGATGACTGACCAAGTTTCATGATTTCAGCTTCAAATGAACAGCTACAGCAACAAATGGAATATACACCCTACTAAAACCTAATTGTTACAGCTGGTGAATTTCAAAAATGCAATCTGGACGTCAGGACACTTTAGAAAAACGATATGCAATAAAACTCTGTTTTAAACTTGGAAAAAATGATGCCACAGAAACGAATGGAATGCTTCAGACTGCTTTTGAACCATCTTGCATGAATCAAGCATCAGTTTTTGAGTGGCATAAGAGATTCAAGGAAGGTAGGGAGTCTGTAAGTGATGATGAGAGGTGTGGGAGGAGTAAGGAGGTCAGTAAGGCTAGGCTTAGGGTTACTATGTTGAGGTTTTAAGGGAGTCCAGGAAGAGATTCCGTCGGAGGAGGCCAGCACTGTTCAAATCGGGTCAGTGGCATTTCCACAAGGACAATACACCACAGACTATTTGACCAAGATGGGCTTCAAGACAGTTCCTCATCCTGTAGCCCAGACCTTGCTCCCTGTGACTTTTGTTTATTCACTAAGCTCACACGCTGTCGTTATAAGACAACTGAGATGAAAGAGGCTGTGACGAAGGTCATTAACACGCTCACACAAGAGGACTTCCATGGGGTCTTCCAGAAGTTATTGGAATGGTACAAGTGTATTGCAGCCGGAGGAGATAACTTAGAAGTGGACTAGAGTTTCATGTGTGGACTATCAATAAAAGTGCCGTAAAACTTAATCAAACCAAATTATATATATATATATATATATATATAAAGGGGATTTAACATTGAATAACCTACAATATTTGATATGCCATAAAACCAAACGAAACCAAAGCAAATCATATATATTTAATGTATATATATATAAAGAAGACTTGGCATTAAATAACCTACAATGGGGGATATGCCAAACAAACTAAATCAAGAAACCCGAAAAGAAAATCTTTAACCGCTGTGTTTTTGACTGGACCACTCCCGGGTCAGTTAACTTGTCTTTTGTCTAAACTTTAATCTAAACTCGTTTTAGATTTTCTATGAAAATAAAATCTTTGCTGAATATTATCTGTGATTTAAATGAAACAGACAATTTATCGGAATCCTAATTTTCAGCTGAACTATAAAAAAAAACGGTAAAAGATTTTCTATGCTTTTGAAAATATTGAAGAGTGTTTGAAAACCTAAGCTTGTGTAAAAATAGAATTCCTTTAATATTCTGTTAAATTGTATATAAGGATTGTCCTGTGAATTGTAAAAATAACTCAACTGTGGACTTATACTAAGTTAAAACTTAAGGCATATACGGGTGGAGGAGGGACAAGCAATAAGTTAAGGAAAAAGAATTTGTTTTGTTTTTTTGTTTTTTTCTCCATATGCTATACCTCGGAATCCACGGGGATCAGCGTGGCGGACGAACCCAACGACGGGTCAAAGGTGCGCCTTACTGAGTGGACAAACCCCACGGGTCAACGGCAAGGGTCTAATAGTTTAATCAAGGAACTACTGCCACTCATGTTTTTAGGGTGGAGTCTATGGATGAGAAAAATCGAAAGATTACCATAACTCACACTCAAACCACATGTCCAAACGGTATCGCCCTTCACGCGGGTTAAAAAAAGGACATGTCCTGCTGAGGTTGAAGTTCTGGCCCCAGTGTTCGAAAAATCAGCAACAGAGATTAAACAAAAACAAAAATTACTTAAATGTAAAATCACAATACAAATAATGACATTAAACGTTAGAACTTTAAATAGAATAGATCAACTACCGGAGCTGGCAGCTTTTGCAATAGATCATAACATGGACATAATATGCATACAAGAACACGGATACCTTCATAGCGAAGATATAAAATACCACGATACCGGCAATAGATAGACGTTTATCTCGGTATCTACATGGAAAAACTCTGTCAACGACGCAATAGGAGGTGTAGGCATGCTTATCGATCCACGGGCCCTAAAATCACTTAATAACATCGAGAAAATACAACCTAGAATGATGGTAGCCACGTTTAATGGCAACCCGAGCACAACAATCATCTCCAGTTACAGCCCTACCAATGTTAGTGACGAAACGGACCTCATCGCCTTCTCTAAGGAGCTATCCTTCCTCGTTTGTAGCATCCCGAACTATAACGTTCTAATCATCGGTGGAGACATGAATGCCTGAATTGGTGAAAACGTTAACAACAAATTCAGCTTACACAACTCATTAAACAGAAATGGGGAATATCAGATTTCACATTAGAAAATAGATTAACTAGCCTTAATACTACATTTCAGAAAAGAAGAGGAAAACTATGGACCAACACCTACGCAAATAACGCTAAAGCACAGATTGACAACATCCTCATAAATAAGAAAAAAAATTATAGTGCATTGAATTGTGAGGCATACTCCTCTTTTGAGGGTGTATCTTCCGATCACTGAATTGTAACGGCTAAGATACGACTGAGCTTAAGAAAAAATCCAGCGTGAACAACCACAACCGTACACTATGACTCTTCCTTGCTTAATAATAGAGATATTGAGATAAATACACGATAACACTAAGAAACAAATTCGATGCACTTAAGAAGATATCAGAAACACTTACTCCGAATGACGAATATGAGAACTTCACACAGAAGTGGCAGCAGAGTGCATACCAACTAAACAAAGAGCTAAATCTTGTGTCCCATGGGAGACATTAGCGGTTAAAAAAGCATGCAGACGTGAAAACCGCATCCCTATGCAATAGGAAGAACCCAATTAATATCAACGCTCAGAAACTTAAGAAGGCACAAAATAAACTAACCTATACCTAAAAAAAAAAAAAATGCATACAAAATCAGATCAGTAAGATTAGAGACTCGATTGAAGATAGACAATCTGGGATACAATAGCAGAGAGTAAACGAAGTAAGAAGGAAAAGTACTGCAAGAGCTAAAGTGAAAGCTCCGAAAGTTACGGATGAACCTATCGGGAAAATTATCAGTCATCAACTAGACATCAAACAAGGACAGTTTACATAAGAAGAAATCGACTTATTACTCATCATCATCATCATGTCGTGCTGGTAGCACGGATATTCCCGACTCACTCTCGCCACTTTTCCCTATCGTTCATCGCCTCAGGCAGGTCTTCTGGACAACATCCTGTATCCTCACATAGTTGCTGAATGTATGTTCGTGCTGGTCGTCCTGCTTTTGCACGGACATGTGTGGGGGTCCATAAGAGTACATCTCTTATGAGTTCGTCCCTGCTTCTCCAGCAGTGTCCTGCATGTCTGGTTCGTCTAACTTGAATAGTTTTCGTGATAGGAGGCAGGTGGCCGTACAGTTGGTGTCTTGTGGGGTGTTGCCGCCAGGACTTGTTTAAGATTGCTCGCAGCATTCTTGTGTAATTGCCGTCTATCTTCTTCTCCAGCCGTTTTGTTAGAGTCCATCAAGTGCATCCATATAGCAGTATCGATGTGACCGCTGCCTGGAAAAAACTGCGTTTCATTTTATCGGTTAGGTCTGATTTCCATATAATCGATAGCCTATTGATTGCTTTCGTTAACGTCGTGTCGATGTCCTTTTCGGTTGATGCGACGCTGTTTCCTAGGTAAGTGAATTTGTCTACTAGTTTAAGAGGTGTTCCGTCTAGAGTGGAGATGTCCCCCGTTTGATTATAGCACATATATTCCGTTTTGTGTGCATTGACATAGAGGCCTATGCCTGCGGCTGCTCGTTCAAGTAGTGTTTCGGCTTGGTCGAGTGTATTTGCCAGTATCGCTATGTCATCGGCGTAGTCGGCGTCGGTAGTTGTTTTTGCGGGGTACCTTCTGCCTCTTTTCTTTGTCAGCTCGAAGCCGTTCTCTCTGAATTTGTCAATCGATGTTCTGCAGGGCTTGATGAGATATCCCAGAAGTATGGAAGACAAGGAAATTCGACGACATAGCTTTCCGATATTGCAATTCAATATATGACCAGAACACAATAAACAGATGGACAAAGGGATGTATCCTCCCTTTCTCCAAGAGGGGTGACCTCGGATTAGCCAAAAAACTACCGAGGTATAACCCTTACTTCCATAGCCGCCAAGATATACAATGCTCTACTACGCAACCGCATTAAAACTAAAATTGAGAACATACTTAGGAAGAACCAAAATGGCTTTTGGAGAAATTGATCTGCCACTTCACAAATTTTGACTGTCCATCGAATTTTAGGTGTTCATGCAAAAATCTCAATGCAACACTATTATTTGTAGACTTTTCCAAGGCATTTGACTCCAAAGACAGGAAAGATGGAGCAAATACTTCTGGCCTACGGACTCTCCAAAGAAACCATCGCAGCCATAATGATGCTATATAATAACACGAAAGTAAAAGTTTGCTCACCAGACGGAGACACAGACTACTTCGACATTGTAGCAGGTGAGATGCAAGGAGACACATTAGCCCCATACCTGTTTATCATTTACCTAGACTTCGAGCTTAGAACGTCTTTAGCTTTAATGAAAGAAAACGGTTTTAACCTGGCAAAGGAAAGGAGCAGAAGATACTCCGCACAAACAAATGCAGACGCGGACTGCGCTGATGACATAGTGCTTCTGGTAAATTCACCTGCCCAAACCGATTCCCAGCTACACAGTCTGGAACGGATAGCTTGTGGGATAGGCCTCCATGTGAACTCAGACAAAGCCGAATACGTTCACGTACGTCGGAAGCAGTGTCTCATCAACCGAGAAAGACAACAACTTGTAACTAGCAAAGGTGTGGACAGCTATTGATATGCTATCGGTCATATAGAAAGCAGACCTGGCTGATAAAATAAAGCGTAACTTTTTCCAAGCAGTGGTCATATCAAAACTTCAAAATGGATGCACTAAGTGGACGCTAACAAAACGTCCTGAGAAAAACTCGACGGCAAATACACAAGAATGCTTCAAGCAATATTGAACTAGTTCTGGAGGCAACACCCCACAAAACAGCAGCTGTACGGCCACCAACCACCCATCATAAAAACCATCCAAGCAACGAATCTGACATGCAGGACACTGCTGGAGATGTAAGGGTGAACTCATAAGCGATTTACTCCTATAGACCCCTTCACACGGACGAGCGAGTGTTGGACGACCAGCTAGAACCTATCTACAGCAGCTCTGTGCCAATACAGGATGTAGCCTAGAAGACCTGCCGGAAGCGATGGACGCTAGAGACTGGTGACGAGAGAGGGTTAGGGAAATTTGTGCTAGCAGCACTACATGGTGATGATGATGATATATGTATAAAAATTAATTTGGCATTAAATAACCCGCAATAGTTAATGTGTCATAAGACCAAACCCAAAATCAACTTGTACCACTGTTCATCTCCTAATTCCTGTGGCTTTTTATTGCAGCTCATTACAACAAAGAGGTACAACTGTTATATAATTAAGGAATGATTTTGAATATTAATCATTTTTCGTTAATTATATTTTATCATTCAGTTTGATAGGGCTTTGAACTATTCGGGGTAAGAGCCCAGGTGTATAGTCAGATGGTGCAGTTTTACACTCGCGCACGAAGGCTATGACAATCACCATATGTCATGATAAACCTCCAGACAGTAAATGGGACTGGAGTGTGGATGACGTCATGCCCAGAAGAGATGGACAGAAAATTTGAGGATTTTGAAAAAAAGTGAGTTGAGATTGAACCATTAAAGCGAGAGTTGGGTATTCCACCGTTCATAGTTGGATTAGAAACGTTGAAAGATGTAGTTGGGTTTTTCGTATCTCTACCGATAGAGATCTTAGACATCACAAGATGTGCCGCGTGATGGGATGGGGTCAGCATAGCATGGTTAGTATAGGCTTTTAAGAATTGTTGCTCTCTCCTCGTGTTGAAACTGTACTTAAACTAAACTGAATTGTAATATATAACTGCCTGAATAGTTTGAAATAGAAATCTTTTTGACACTTAAACTATGTACTCATGCTAAACTGAATTGTTTTAAATAGAACTGATTATTTACATAAAAATTGATTTGGCGTTAAATAATCCACAAAGGTTGAAATGCCATAAAACCCAACCAACCAACCATTTCTCCTCGTGCCGCTATGGAGCGAAGTTAAGAAATTAATAAACCGTTCGTATCCGAAACAATGGAGTCTGCCTGTTTCCGCTGGTTTGGTTTGGTTTCTTTGTTTAATGGCATATCAACCTTTGTAGGTTAACTAATGCCAAATCCATTCTCCGAGAATAGTAGTGGGACTATTTAACCCACAGCTGGGAGGATAAGGGGATTCATACTGTTTCCGCTTGTATTTGCATTTGAATATGTATTGTATACGACACAACACGCATCTTAAACAAGAATAAGTTCTCAATGATAGTGAAACTCACATTAGTTCTGTCGACGGGTTTTACAATACTCTGACTGTATCTCCGGCCCAAAAGTAAAACCCCTCGCCCTTTAAAAAAGAAGTAACGTATGATTATGACACTAAATTGTATTTGATAGTGAGGCTCGTGTTCTGGACATCAGCGAAAGTGCAGACTCCATTCTTATTACCATGAGAGACACGCACTAGACATCCGAAACTGAAACATCAGACTTATAAAACCCTCATAAAAAAAAAAGTCAATAGCTCTTTACAATTGATAATACTCATTAAGGGTTTTCGGACTATTGTCTTCATCTTTATTGTTATTTCCACAATGTTTCGGTCGATATGTCCTCCGGCCTTCTTCGGGTGTTGTCTAAATTTCATCTTTATTGTTATTAAATAACAATAAAGATTAAGACAATGGTATGAAAACCCTTAATGAAAAAAATCACCGAGCTTCGTCTCAGAAATTTAGACCACGGAGAATACTCAGTTGTACAAAGGTTTATCTCTTTTACACGAAATCGCAGTCACGTGATACGCACCAGATTAAGACCTCAAGATCTCGTGTTTATTTCTCCTGGGATTTGCGTCAACAAAATAACGTTATCAACACTTTTTTTTTTATTCAAGTTTATTCTGTGTTGCTGATCAGGTTTGAGACATAGCATAACTGATATCGTCAAAGAATTCGCACTGGGAGATATGGAGATCAAATTACGCATGTTTATTATTAATCTTGACTAGTATATATATACCCAACCAACGAGCAGAATGCGAAACAAAGTTAATTTTTAAGCGGAGTTTAACAAGTCTGAATTTAGAGATTTCTTTCTTCTTGACTGGTGGCCACACCAAAGGTAAAGAGCATATGGTACCCTATTGTTGGTTGAACACTTTTCAAATGAGAGATTGCCCCATGGTTGGTTGCCTTATGAAGGATACTCTATGGTTGCCCTGTGGCAGTTGTCCTATGGCTGATTGTCTTAGGTTGATCTATTGTTAATTGACTACTTTCCAAAGAAGTTGTCCTATGGTTGGTTGACCTAGGTTGCCCTATTGTTGGTTAAATACTTTCCAAAGAGAAGGCTGCTCTATGGCTGTTGCCCTATGGTTGGTTGAGATAGCTTACCCTCTAGGTGGTTGACTACTTTTCAAAGAAGAGGTTGCCCTATGTTTGGTTGTCCTTTGAAGGTTGCCCTTTAGTTGCCCTATGGCGTTTGCCCTATGGTTTGTTAACCTAGTTACGCTCTAGCTGGTTGACTACTTTTCAAAGGGGTGGTTGCTCTATAGTTGTATACCCTTTGAAGATGGCGTTATGCCGGTTTCCCTATGGTTGGTTGAGCTAGGTTGCCCTTTCAAGTATTCCTCTCAAACACTAATGATTTATGTACATATATTTATGGACACGGCGACACGAGTTCAAATCCTCGACGAAACTGATTGCATTTCACATAGCACTAATACCCTTGGGAAAGGTATGAATCCAGTTATTCTCCCTCCAGCTATGGGTAAATAGTAGGGCAGACTGGGTTCTTCAGCCTTGGTGAGGCAACTAGTCTAGGAGAAGGAAAACTCTGAATTGAAACCTGTTAAACTCTGCTTAAAAATTGACCTTGTGTCATATCCCACCGGAGCGGAGGGGTTGGGTAAATATGATATTTAGTTTCAGCTATTCCTATCGAATACAAATAATTCATACACATTTTATAATAATCTATTTCAAGTAATTATTTCTATTTTATTTCTTGCGCCCACAAGCATATACATGCATATATGCTACGACTATATGGATGACAAACGACTAGCAAATGCAGGGACAGCTAACGATAGCCTATCGGTCATATGGAAGTCAGACCTGACCAATAAAATGAAAAGCAGTTTCTTCCAAGCAGCAATCGTGTCGATACTGCTATATGGATGCACTACACGGACGCTAACTAAATGGCTGGAGAAAAGTCTTGACGGCCACTACACAAGAATGCTGCGAGCAATATTGAACATGTCCTGGAGGCAGCACCCCACAAAGAAGCAGCTGTACTGCCACCAACCGCCCATCACGAACACTATCCAAATTAGACGAACCAGACATGCAGGACTCTGCTGGAGAAGTAGGGACGAGCTCATTAGGGATGTACTCCTATGGACCCCTACACATGCCCGAGCAAAAGCAGGGCGACCAGCTCGAATCTACATACGGCAGCTATGTGATAATACGAGGTGTAGCTCTGAGGACCTGCCGAAAGCGATGAACGATAGGGAGAAGGGGCAAGAGAGGGTCAGGGATATCCATGCTGATGGCAAGACAAGATGATGATGATATGGATGCTTATTCATATAGACATGCTTGCACCTACATGGTTGGTTAGTTGGTTGGTTTTATTGCATAACCACCTTTGTAGGTTATTTAACGCCAAATTCATTTTTATGCAAATAGTCTGTTCTACTTCAAACAGTTCAGTCTAGCATAAATATTCACACTTTAATTGTCAAAAACATTTCTATTTCAAGCAATTCAGTTTAGTACAAGTATAGATTTTGTTCAAGTTCTCCGTGTGTTTTCGTCTCTCTGTCTCTGTCTCTCACGCACCTACAGAGTTTCGACCTCTTCGTGAATAATAAACGAAACGTAATGACTATTTTGACATCTTCATTATGGTCCACTATTCTTCCTTGTTATGATAAAAAATAGATGGAATCTTCCTGGCTAATGTCAACCCATCTAAGATCATTTTATGCTTAGATGTGAGGGAATCGCCTTTACTGTACTTTGATATTTACATGTTTAATGTAAATTATAGATTTTTTAATATCAATTCATTTTTATACAATCCTGAACAAGTCCTAGCAGCAACACCCCACAAGACACCAACTGTACGGCCACCTGCCCCTATCACGAAAACTATTCAAGTTAGACGAACCAGACATGCAGGACACTGCTGGAGAAGCAGAGATGAACTCATAAGAGATGTACTCTTATGGATCCCCACACATGGCCGCGCAAAAGCAGGACGACCAGCACGAACGTACATTCAGCAGCTATGTGAGGATACGGGATGTTGTCCTGAAGACCTACCTAGGGCGATGAACGATAGGGAGGAGTGGCGAGAGAGGGTCAGGGATATCCGTGCTACCAACGCGATATGATGATGATGATTTCAAACAATTCAGTCCAGCATAGGTACACAGTTTAAATATCCAAAACAGTTTTATTTCAAACAATGTATTTTAGCATAAGTACATGTTTTTGTTTACACACAGTTAATGTCAAAACTGTTCTATTTCAAACAGTTCAGTTTAGCATAAGGACACTGTTTAGTTCAATTTGACCCATAGATAGGACCCTATCAGGTGCTACCAGTCCAGGCCAGAATGGCAATAAAGTTTTACTCCCTATTCCCCAAAGATCCGTCATTACTGGAGCCTTACCATCAGATTGTTAAGTGTCATATACAAGCCCCACATTGGAGGAGTCTTATCCCTCTGTGGAGATGCAGTCGGTGTATTCTGCAGCCCCAACTTGCTGGGCTAGAGACGTAAGGTCGAACTCATAACCGATGTTCTCCAATGGACTTCTACGCATGCGATCACCATTTAAATAATTTTTAAACTAATGTATTTTACAAGTAGATAGAACCTAAACAAGTACTTCCACTCCAGATCAAAGTAAACTTGGGAAGTGTTCACCAATGGACCGGAAGACCGGGGTTCAATCCCTGGTCGTGTCATACCAAAGACTAAACAAATGGTACTTGATATCTCTTTGCTTAACACTAAGCCTTATAAGGTACGTATCAAGAATAAAGTGGAGGAATCCAAGGAAAGGGGTAGGTTCCTTCCCTATATCTCGGTGTAGTAGCTATTGAAAAGGGAGCCCTTGGGTTGCCCTCGACTACGGTTGCCAACTTTACTTACTTAACATACTCCCCAGATCTCCATAATTGGTGTCTAAATGCGATTCTGATATACCATAAAAAAATAAAAGAAACTAACTTGTTTCTAACAACTGATACACTGACTGTAAACACGAACTGAAACGTCATAACACCAAAACGTAGAGACAGACAACAATAATATTCTATTTATCCACATAAATTCATGATAGCACTATAAATTGTAAATTCGTATTTTTAAGATTTACGTGATTTCAAAGAAAAATTACATACAACATACACGTCTGAAGTAATCACAGTTTAATGAGGTAATAATAATTATTTGAAAAAGGATGAACCTTTTTATACCCCACCCCAGCAGTTGTTTAATTAACAGCACACCTGTTTTTCTACAAGGATGACTTTGGCATCAAATAACCCGTGAATGTTGATATACCATTAAAGAGAGGAGGTGGCAGTGGTGTAATGGTTATCGTCGTTGGAAATGGACACGGCGACACGAGTTCAAATCCTGGATGAGGCTGATTGCATTTCACATAGCGCTAATACCCTTAAGAAAGGTATGAATCCAATTATTCTCCCTCCAGCTATGGGTAAATAGTAGGGCAGACTGGGTTCTTCAGCCTTGTCGAGGCAACTAATCTTGGAGAAGGAAAACTCTGAATTGAAACCTGTTAAACTCCGCTTATAAATTGACCTTGTGTCATATCATGCCCGAGCGGAGGGGTTGGTAAATATGTAAACCATTAAAGAGAGAAAAGAAACCAAATAAAACAAGTAACTGGAATCATCATCTTCAGAAATGGCAAATTCCTTTTTGAGATATTTGTGATTCTCGTAAGAACTGACAATTTCTAAAGATTTTACGACTAAGGAATATTTTCCAACTTCCAGATTAAATGCAATTTTTAAAGGTCTAAGTAAAAGATTCCTACCAGAAGATTTTATCTTGTTCTCAATTTATTTCCCAGGCTTTCATCGATATTGTAAAGGAGGAGCCATTTCCTGTTGATCTGGGCGGGGCATTTTAACTCAAGTCTTTTTTTCTCTCGTTCAAGTGTGTATATCGTGACTGTATATTCTCGCTGAGATCCCGGCATTGCTCGGTTAAGGAGATAAGAGATGATATGGACATGAAATAATCCATAATGATATTGACAGACTAAATCATAAGCATGTATGTACGAATCTTACACGTTGTCATCACCTCGAATAAATAATGGACCCATCCGTTTGATTGTGTGGAAAGAAAGGGAAGAAAAAGAATACGCTACACGCCAAAAGTAAAAAAAAACAAAAAAACAAAGCAAACATAATAAGAAAGAAAGAAAGAAAGAAAGAAAGAAAGAAAGAAAGAAAGAAAGCTATTTATCAGGTACTTATCAAATGCTTCAGTGGAACAGAAAGAAAGAAGAAAAAAGAAGAGAAAAAGAAAGGAAGGAGAAACTGCGTGAGAAAGAAACTGAGGGGATAGATAGATAGATAGATAGATAGATAGATAGATAGATAGATAGATAGATAGATAGATAGATAGATAGATAGATAGATGTGAAAAGACTGAGATAGATAGATAGATAGATAGATAGATAGATAGATAGATAGATAGATAGATAGATAGATAGATAGAAAAAGACCCAGGCAGAAAAGAAACTGATAGCTCTAAATAGACTACGACAGATATGAATATCCTTAGATAGATAGATAGATAGATAGATAGATAGATAGATAGTGAGAGAGAGAGAGAGAGGGGGGAGAAGAAACTAATGGATATAAATAGATCAAGATAGATAGAGAGAGAGAGAAAGAAAGAGAGAAAGAGAGAGAGAGAAGAAACTGGTAGATATAAACAGATCAAAATATATATATATATATATATAGAGAGAGAGAGAGAGAGAGAGAGAGAGAGAGAGAGAGAAGAAACTGATGGATATAAACAGATCAAGATAGATAGATAGATAGAGAGGGAGGAGGGAAGAAACTGATGGATATAAACAGATCAAATAGATAGATAGATAGATAGATAGATAGATAGATAGATAGATAGATATAAACAGACTGTGATATAGATATTAACAAACTACGATTGGTAAATAGGTTTGGTTTAGTTTTGTTTCTTTGTTTAATTTAATATCAACCTTCGTGGATTATTTAAAGTCAAAGCCATGTTGGCCGATTATGTAGAATACACTGACTGTATATCTGCAGTGGGGTAAGACAAAACTTTACCCATCCAATGAGTGACCTGGATATGACGTTTAACCATCATATGGTGAGACTCCAGGACTAGTGTTTTACGGAATATGGAGTACTCTTTCATTGTCATAAATTCCTGTTCCATTCTAAGTCATTTTACCTGGTCGAGTTTTTTGGTCAAATGACAAAGTGAGAAATAACCAAAACGGAGGTCGGAAATGAAATGGGAATATTAATAATATTAACAAAATGCAATATTTACCAGCGGCGTGAAGAAGGTAAACCACTGCGTGTAGTGTACTACTTAAACAGTTCTATTTCAAACAATTCAGTTTAGCATGAGTACACAGTTTAATTATCAAAAACATTTCTATTTCATACTATTCAGTTTATTCAAACAGTTGTAATTCGGCTAACTCATTTTAGTATAAGTACATATTTTGTTTACACACAGTTAAATGTCAAAACAGTTCTGTAAATAATAATTCAGTTTAGTGTAAGTACAGTTTCAATGTCAAAAACAGTTCCAGTTCAAACAATTCAGTTTAGCATAAGCACGAAGTTTAAATGTAAGTACGCAGTTTAATTATTAAAAACATTTCTATTTCATGCTATTAAGTTTAGTTAAACAGCTGTATTTCAAACAATTCAGTTTGGCATAAGTATGCAGTTAGTTCTATTTAACTCATAGATAGGAATCTTATCAGGTGCTACCACTCCGGGCCAGAGTTGACCTGGGAGCAATGGCAAGGAAGGGGTGCTCTGCATTCCCCAAAGCTCTAGCATCACTGGAACCTCACCATCAGATTGCTTAGTGTCATATCCAGGACACTTGGGTTTGGGTTCTTACTCGTCTGCAGAGGGGCAGTCGGTGGATTCTACTGTCCCAGCTGACAGGGCAATTCATAGGTAGGTTATATAACATTTGTAATACTTGAAACTGTGTGTAAACAAATTAATGATATTCTACCGAGTAATAAATATTTGATAACAATACTTGAAACTACTTAACCGTGGTAAAGATAAATATTTGGTTTGGTTTGGTTTCTTTGTTTAATGGCATATCAACTCTTTTTAGGTTATTTAATGCCAAAGCCATTCTCCTAGAAGAACAGTAGTGGTACCATTTAACCCATAGCTGGGAGGATAAGGGGGTTCATACCTTTCCCAAGGGTATTTGCCCGAAAGTGAACGACTGGAGTACGAACTCGCTTACTACGATTCTGCAGTCCATCGCTTTAACCATTACACCACGAGGACACCCCCTAAATATTAGTGTTTGATAATAATACTTGAAACGTCTGACTGTGTGCAAACAAATGAATTTTGGATCGTTTAAAAATTAATGTTACCAGCAAACTACTCACTGAAAGATCATATGCATAAACAGTATTTGGCATTAAGTAACCACCAAGATTTGATAAGCCATTAAACTAAATAACCTGAAGAAGTATTTAACCAATAGCTTGAGGATTTGTAACTTTCTCCAGGATATTAATCGAGAATTGAATGGAATAACGTGACTTGGGTTGGAACGCACTTACTACAATGACGCAGTTAGCATTTTAACCATTACGCCAAGGGAAATAGATTGATACTTTGATTGATATTAAGATCTTAAGATATACATAAATATTAACATACCGGGGCAAACATATAAACTGTCAGATAGATAGATAGATAGATAGGTGTGGTCACTGTTCAAAATGTTCTCGAGTGTATTAGTTCGAAAGTGGATGTAATAGGGGGACTATAGTTCGAACTCTCTTCCTCTG
>OY757946.1:47683849-47696349 GCA_963585895.1 Sepioteuthis lessoniana
TCGTCTTACTTGGATAGTTTTCGTGATGAGAGTTAGGTGGTCGTATAGTTAGTGCTTTGTGGGGTGTTGCATCCAGGTCTTGTTTAATATTGCTCGCAGCATTCTTGTGTAATTGCCGTCTAGCTTTTTCTTCAGCCGTTTTGTTTGTGTCTAAGTAGTGCATCCATATAGCAGTTTCGATACGACCGCTGCTTGGAAGAAACTGCGTTTCATTTTATCGGTCAGGTCTGACTTCCATATGATCGATAGCTTATCAATAGCTGTCCATGCCTTCGTTAGCCGCGTGTCGAGATATAAACACTCGAATAGATAGATAGATAGATAGATAGAGAGAGAGAGAGAGAGAGAGAGAGAGATCGTTGTATACCACAACTATAATGATCTCAGTCACAACTGTAATACAATACACAACCACAGGTTGACTCTGTCGTTTCAGATACGAACGGTTTATTAATTTCTTGACTTCGATTCTTCGACACGAGAAGAGAGATACAATTCTTACTATGCTAACCATCTATCTGACCCCATTTTAACGCGCGGCGCATCTTGTGATGTTTAAGATCTCTGTCGATAGAGATCCCAAAAACCCAACTAAATCTTCAACGGCCCAAATCCAAATCTATGCCCAATGGCAGAAATTCAACTCTCTGCCTCCATGGTCCCATCTCAAATGACTCTTTTTCAAAATCCTGAAATTCTCAGGACCATCTCTTCCGGGCATGACGTCATCGACACTCCAGTTACATTTCCTGTTTGGGGTTTATTATGTCAATGGTAATTGACATATCCTTTGCACGCGAGCGTAAACTGCACCAATTGACTATACACCTGGGCTTTTAACCTGAATAGTTCAAAGCCCAACCATACTGAATGATGAAATATAATTAACGAAAAAAGATTAATATTTAAAAAAATCATTCCTTAATTATATAAAAATCTTAGTTTGGTTTATTTTAGTTTCTTTGTTTAATAGCATTCAACAGCCCCACTTGGCCAATTTATTGGGGTTATCGATCTTGTTACACATGGATTTTTCAATGGGTATATAATAAAAAACCTTGGCGTTGTTTGGCATAAGACTAGTGGGAGAGTTTTCAAAAGAACAACTGTGTTGCGTCTAGTATGTCTATTTACCAAAAGCATTTGCAGAGCATATTTTTTTACGTGGGGTACTGATAGTTTGAATCTAAAATTTTCCTTCTCCTTGACTGTTTGTTTTACGAAGTCTAAAGAGCAAAATTTGCTCTACTACTTACTTATAGCTCATTCTAGTCGTCTATTACCGGACTATCAAACAGGTAGAACTGGGTTACATAATTGCCGTTGAGCTTTGAGTGACCTGATTATAAGTACATAAATAAAGTTTGGTTTGGTTTGGTTTGGTGTCTTTGTTTAATGGCATATCAGCCTTGTAGGTTATTTAATGCCAAAGCCATTCTCTGAGAAGAACAGTAGTGGTACTATTTAACCCATAGCTGGGAGGATAAGGGGGTTCATACCTTTCCCAAGGGTATTTGCCCGAAAGTGAACGTAATAGCGCGACTGGAATTCGAACACGCGTACTACGATTCCGCAGTCCATCGCTTTAACCATTACACCACGAGGACACCCCCTACATAAATAAAGACAATTACATAGATATAAACACTTGGATAGATAGATAGATAGATAGATAGATAGATAGATAGATTTAGTCTACTTTGAGTTGGTTTATTTCAGTTACTTTGTTTAATGGCATAACAACCTTCTAGGGTTATTTAATGCCAAAGCCATCATTCTAGAAGAACAGTAGTGGTACTATTTAACCCATAGCTGGGAGGATAAGGTGGTTCATAATTTTCCTAAAGGTATTTGTCCGAAAGTGAATGTAATAGCACGACTGGAATTAGAACTCGCTTACTATGATTCCGCAGTCCAGCACGGTAGCCACCACGCCATTGGGTATATTGATGTACCTCCTCCTGTGCTACCAGCCTAATGCGACACAAGGTCAGTTTTGAAGCCAAGAGCACCTGATTTGAATTTTTTCTTTCTTCTAAAGAAGTTGCTTTACCAAAGCTAGAGACCCCAGTTTATTGAATGCAAACAGTCTGGTCTACTATTTGAACTCAGTGTGGCTCATATTCAAAATGTCCTCCATCCAACGGTATTACCGATCTATCTATTAATGTTATTGTTTCCCTTCTAACTGTTGAATTTTCCGTGAAAATAAACAGGAAGCACTACAGTAGTAGCACATGGTAGGGTCCTATCTATGGGTCAAATAGAATTGTTTGATATTTAGATTAAGTGCAAACAAATGACACGCTACATTGAATTTGTTGAAATAGAACTGCTTGATGATTTAATTGTGTGGGAACAAACGACTGATGTTTAATTGAATTGTTAATGATACAAAGCAATACTTGGAACCATTTAACTTTATTGACTAATGCAAAATTGAATTGATAGAAATAGAACTGTTTGTTAATTAACTATGTGTATTTAGAAAATCTGTTTATAAATCATATATTTAATGTATATGTTTAAACGAGATTAATCATCGAATAACCAACAACGTTTGATCTGCCATGAAACCAAACCAAACATTTTGGGGTGCTTCTCTTTTCTTTTTTTTTTTTTTCTTTTCTTTTTTTTTTTTCTATTTTTCTATTTCATTTTTTTTTAATCCGGGGCAACATCTGCGCATCTTGCTTGAAATCGATTCACGTAGCTTTTCAAGTGTAATCATAATATCCAATGAACAAGCAGTCAATTGTGAGATATTTTGGGGCGTCTTCCCCGGCTTATATTTGTACTGCTTTTGAAAAGATCTTCTTTATAAATAGCAAATAATCAGTTTAATATAGCCGTCTGATTCTCCCAATGCTGATAATGATTTTTTATAGCTGATGAAAAATTAGTTACGATAAACACACAGCGGTAACTAAAGCAATGAAAAAAAAATTTGTTTCTTCTTCTTCTTCTTCTTCTTCTTCTTCTTCTTCTTCTTCTTCTTCCTTTCTGGGTGCTCCGAAATTAATACTTCCTATATCTTTCCACGGAACACTATGATAGATACAAGGAAATGCAAAGGATAATCTCGTCGTAAGAAATAGACACGAGTTCAAATCCTGGACGAGACTGTTCGCGTTTCACAAAACAATTATATCCCTGAAAAAGGTATAAATTCAATAATTCTTCTTTCAGTTATGCGTATATAGTTGGGCAGACAGGGTTCTCTAACCTTGTTATGGCAACCGATCTAAACGGAAAACTACATTCAAACCTATTAAACTCCCCTTAAAAATGTATTTTGTGTAACATCCCGCCCGTGCAGAGGGGTTGGTAAATACATACAAGGAAATACAACAATACTGTTGAATAGAGAATGTTTTCAGCTACAAAATGTTATTTTTTTCCCTTCATTTCATCGTTAACAACGCACTTGCGACAACGATGAAGAAGAACTGATTGTCGGCGACTTTCCCGCCAAAAGTAAATCTTCCATTTTATTTCCACAGAAACTATAACATATGCAGGGACACAATAACACCTTTACATAGGGCAAGTTTTCGGCTGCAAAACAATGTTTTTCAACATAGTTACCTCCAGCAATAATGCATTTTCGCCGGAGAAGAAGAAGTGCCTTTGCTCCAAAAGTAAAGCTTCCCATTTATTTGCACGAAAACTTCAATAGATTCCAGGGACAAAATAACTGATGACTAGAGTAATTTCTCAGCAACTAAACATCATTTTTCAACATAATCACCTCCACAAGCTATGCATTTTTAGCAGATATGAACGGGGAGCCTGTGTAGAGTGCTCATAGCCGAATCTCTCTAAAAATAAATTCTTCTGATATCCACAGAAATACAGGAAACACGATAACACAGTTGGATAGCGCAAGTTTTCAGCTAAGAGAAATGTTTTCACCTCTTTACTACCATTGGTTACGCATTTTCATCAGCAAAAAAGAAGCACCATCATCCCGCAATCGTTAGAGAACCACTCCAAAAGTAATGTTTCCTGCTTATTTACAACAAATAAAGAGATTACAAATACGATGTTGAATAGAGCAAATTTTCTGCTACAGAACTATTATTCTATTGTCACCACCATTAACTATGACTTTTTGATTAGCCTCGTGACTCCTTCGTTAGAGGAATGTTCCAAAATTAATGCCTCTTATATATACGAACCGGGCCATTGGCCTCATGAGTAGAGTGTTCGACAATGGTCCGGGAGACCAGGGTTCAATGCTAAGTCGAGTCATACAAAAGACTCAAAAAATGGTACTTGATACCACCTTGCTTAACACTCAGCACTCTAAGGTGAGGATCTAGGGTAAAATGGAGCGATCCAGGGAATGGAGTAGCACCCTCCCCGACACCTCGGTGTTGTAGCTATTGAAAAGCGAGCCTTCGGGTCGCCCTCAACTATTTATATGAAAACTACGACAAATACAATTGATAGAACACAATTGAATAGAGCAAGTGTTCAGCTAGCATGAATATTTTTTCCTCATAGACAGTACCATTTGTTGAGCATTATTTGTCAGCAATGAACAAGAGCCCACAAAGTCTCCTATTTCTTTCCACAAAAACTTCAGGGGATAGATGGAACACAATAACACTGTTAGATAGAGCAATTTTATGCAAGAAAATTCCATTTTTCAACATAGACATCAGCACTGGCTATGAACGAGAGTATTTTATGCAGTGGTTGTAAAAAAATGTCTGGAAAATAATGTTCCAAAAGTAATGCCTCTTATTTATTTCCGTTTGAACTTATGTGTTATAGACTCACATATGCAGATCCACATCTACATACATGCACATATATATGTAAAATGAATCACAACGACACGACGATAAAGGACAAGCAAAGACTTCTTTATCAAAATATGTACCTCTCAATTTATTTGCAAGGTTAGAAAGGTTTGTGTGGGGTTCTACTGTGAGAGGGAGTTGGAGACCGAACAGAAACTTCAATATTTTGACCCCCACTCTTATGGCCGTCAACGTTGTGTCTTTCTCGTTTTCCAGGGCTGCTCAACCGGAGGCCCAGAGGCCCAATCTGCTGGGTGATCTGCTACGTCTTATCAGCAACTTCTCTGCACCCCAACTCAATCGGGGGCCCCGAGCCCCTTCGGCCTGGTGTGGCTTTCCTTACCACATCTTGTCTATAACTCCGTCCGACTCCAACTGGAACTGTCTGACTTCTATCTTGACTGAGTTATATAATAGTTCAACGTCCACTCAGTCGCCTACTCGATTTTTGGAATCGCATGTTGGATCGTCATCAAGCGGAAATAACTGTCATGCAGTTCACAGGTCACTCTCTTCCGGTGCATCAGTCTATGAGTGTACCATGGGAATTTTTTTACCTCGTCCCATTTCATCAGCCAATTTCCGCCCACGCGATTTCCTCTCATAACTGCCATTAGAATGTGTCACTTCCTTCCGGTGCATCACCTTGGAATGGCATTTTTGGCCGGATCGAAGGCCAAAATACAACATTATGGAGGTTGAGAGAACACAATAACGTCATTGTGTTGAGCAAGTTTTCAGCTACAAAACACCAATTTTCCACATAGTCCCCAGCATTGATAATGTATTTTCGTCAGCGATGAAGTATACCTTTATATAAAGCTTGTTAGAGGCCTTTCATAAAACGAAGAACGAGCGCTTACTAACCGCTAGTCATACTGGTAAGGGTCACTCAATGTTGAGTGTTAAGTAAGGAGGCACCAAGTACCATTTTTGGAGTCTTTGATATGACTCTACCTACAGGGGCCTGACAATATTTTTCAGACACTTTAGTATTCGACTTTCCGAGTACCATAGAGTGGCGAAATTCCTTCAATAGAATAGCATAAACACATAAAGACAATACCTGTAATAAAAATGGAAGAAAATCGATTAGGTAAGAAAAAATATTTAATTTTCATCATTTTTTACAAAACACACGCGACATTATTTTTCGGACATCGTTGAAAAACTATTAATAGTCTGTAATATCACCTTTCTTCTCAAAAACTTTTATCAATCTCTCTTCATAACGATCAAACATATGCACAATAACATCTCTACGTGTTTCTATTAGTTGTTTTTTGGCTCGTAGTATTCGTTCCCATAGGTGAGCCTCTTTCGTTATTTCAGGTCCATCATAGACAAGTTGCGCAAGCATTTCCCAAACATTTTCTATTAAATTCAGATCTGGCCTTCTTGCAGGCCATTCCAAAGTAGTCATATTCACTTTAGCCATCCATTCTTTCATGAGTTTTGACACATGGATGCTGTAATTGTCTTGCTGTAGAACGAAATCATTCCCCATCTCTCTTCTTATCCTTGGTAGGGCTTTCTCGTCCAGCAACTGTTTGTAGCTTTCGCTGTTCTGTCGTCCTTTCAGCCACTCCAACCATATGTTTCCATTAGCAAAGATCATACCCCAAACCATAACTCCTCCTCCTCCCATCAGTCGTTTGTTCAGTACAACAGGCTCGCTCCTTCTCGACCAAGTACACCATCCATCGGGCCCATCAAACTTGAAACGCTTCTCATCAGTAAATATAACCTTCTTAAAGTCAACATGCTTTGTTAACCACCTTTTAGCACACTCCAGTCTTGCTCCTTTGTGTTTCTTTGTTAGTGTAATTATTTTCTTAGCCTTTGCATACTTTAAACCAATCCTATGCAGCGTTCTTTGTACTGTTCAGACGTTTACATCCAATTCACATTTCTCCTTCACTTTTCTTACTGTAACTTTTTCTCCAGATGTCAAATGCTGTGTCACAGTCCTCTTCATTCTCCTTTCAGTCCTCTTGCCAATTGATCTTTTTCGACCTCTCTTCTTTTTTCCGCTCGGAGTTTGTCTTCAGCATGTACTCGACCGTTGATTTCGACAGCTTCAAATCCATGGCGATCCTTTTGATGCTGAGGCCATCTTCCCGCTTCTTCCGTGCCAAACAAATGACTTCTTTTGAATGCATTTTACCTCATTAAACTTAATTGTTTTGCCAAGAAATGTCCAGACTATTTATGCTGTTAGATTGTCCTGTTAACATAGTAGTAGGGGTGCCAGTGCCCCAAGCAGAAAATTTGCATACAGCAACATATACATGAACATAGCTGTCAATAAAATAGGATTTTTTGTCATGTCCGAAAAATAGTGTCGCGCAAGTTTTCGCAAAAATCACAAAAAACTAAAATTATCAAAGCCAAACTAAAAAAAATGATTACACTAGTCGTGGATTTTCACTCCTCAACTACGTACTTACAATCTCAAAAGTTTTTGTCACTAGTGACCACCTTGAAGTACTTTTTTCAAAGTGTCCGAAAAATATTGTCGGGCCCCCGTAGCATTGAACCCAGGTCTCCTGGACCACTGGCAAACATTCTACACGCTAGTCCAATCCTTAGTCTAGATATACCAATTTCAAATATGTCTATATTTGTATATTAATAAAATTAGAAAATAATATAAGGTTAAATCTTAGATTGATCTTTAATAGTTATCTCCCTTTTACCGGTGTAAAATTATTTGGATTTTGACTAAAACTTTATTTCAAAATTATTAAATCCACTAGACATGTTTTTTCTTTTATTTTCAGTATTATTGTAAAAGTTTATATGTAATTTTTAGATCAAGTATATTAATCTTAAAAAATTTCTCCCAACTTAAAAATAGTTAACTTTTTCGATATTACATTTAATTTAGAAAATAAATCCTTTAAACTAGTCATAGTAATTGCGCGGTCAATTAACCTTAAGGTGTCTTGTAAGTTGCATCCGTACTCTTTACAGAAGACACGGTCACCTCCAGGTCCACGTCTTCCCAAGATGATTAGAAATACGCATCTGCGTAATTATTATGACATCAGAGGCAAGGATAGATGTTTAAGATGTTTAAGATGTTGTGTGCGATGTGAACTGTTGTCTCAGTTGTAGAGTTTTGGCTCTGCAATCTGTGGTCCCTGGTTCGATCTCCAGTTGTGGAGATCTCGGTATACACAGCTGATGAGACCTAATAAGGTCGAAACAGTTGTCCAGTGTTTCCGTATGTCGTGCTTAAGTGTTCGCCGGATTTTCTGGTCATGTTAATTCAATTCACTATGTAATTCCTCTACTTAAAAAAAAGAAAAATAAACAAATCCTTTCAACTCTTTAATAAAAATAACCACTTACCAACCGATATCAATGTTAACCAAAAACCGCCCTTGATCTATAATTAAATAGATACTAAAATAGTAAATTTAAGAATATATAGGATATCATCTTCAAAAAAATCTTTGAAAATAATAAATGTATGTGAGTTTGTTTTATTTTATATAGCATCCTCTCCTACACTTTGGTGTAGTAGCTAATGAAAGGGGAGCCTTCAGTTCGCCCTCGACTACGGTTGCCAACTTAACTAACAACAAATATATTCTTACATATTAATAGCCATGCATTGAGCGCTTTATTAAAATATATTGATAATATATATTCTGTGTGGATTATTTTTCGTTTTAAGTCCATTCTTAGACTTATGATATCTAATTACTTTATTTCAAAAACTACCACATTTCCCCCAGGGAACATAACACCAGCGCTCAAAAAATTCGTTTAAAGAACAAAAATATATTTAAAAAAAATTATATATATAAATAAATATATATATATATATATATATATATATATATGTATGTATAAAATAAGTAAGAAAAGATGGCGACGGTAGTCGTGAGCGACCAGAAGGCTCCCTTTTTAATACCTACTACATCGAGGTTTAAGGGAGAGCATTACCTCTTTCCCTAGATTGCTCCACTTTACCTATGATCCATACCTTATAATGCTGAGTATTAAGCAAAGTGGAAACCATTTTTGAGTCTTTGGTATGACTCCACACACACACACACACACACACACACATATATATATATATATATATATTGAGACCGGGATCCAATCCCAGGTCGAGTCATACCAAAGATTCAAAAAATAGTACTTGATGCTTCCATGCATAACATTCAGCATTGTAAGGTACATATCAAGGGTAAAGTGGAGCAATCTACGGAAAAGAATAGTGTCTTCCCCAACACTTCAATGTTGTAACTATTAAAAAGGAACCTTACGTTCGCCCTCGATAACAGTTGACCAACTTATTTAAATTGTTTATATATATATATATATATATATATAGAGAGAGAGAGAGAGAGTGAAAGAGAGGGGGGGACAAAAGAAGATTTTGCATTTAATAAACCACAAAGGTTTATATGCCTTTAAACACTAACCAATAAATCAATCTGTGTTCAGATAGATTGTGTTCAGCGTTTTTGAATGGCAATTTTTTCTTCCTTTTTTTCTTTTTTCTTTTTTTTTTGTTAGTCGTATTCAGTAATGTTTATTATTAGTAGTAGGGTTTATATAAAACGTTGCTTTTTACAGTATTTTAAAAAACTGATCTAATTGTTCAGTTATGAAAAATTCTGTTGTTATGTTTCTCACTGGTCTTGTAACGTGCCATGGTTGTCGGGGTACTTCTTTTTTAAGCAATGAGTCTTAGGCGTGTGTAGCCTGGCATAACCCATCCCTCTCCGGGTCTGACTTCAGCGTTAATCTAGGTGGCTTGTCTTGGTCATAAATACAACTGTTTGAATTCCGTTTTCCTTCTCCTGGACTGGTTGCTACACCAATATCTAAAACAAATTTGACCAATTTAAACCCGGAGATGAAAGAGAATGGGTATGTTTGAATCTTTTCATGGATTTAGCGTTATGAGAAATGCCAAGTGCCTCGTCCCAAAGTAGAACTCGGGTCGTCACGGCATTAAACAAGGTTTTACATTAAACAATCTGATGGCGAAACTCTCACCCAAGAGATTTGGGAAATGTGGAGCACCCCTTCATTGTTCCCAGGTCCACTTTCACCCGAAGTAGTAGCATCTGGTTGGGTCCAATTTATCGGTCAAACAAACTGTGTGAATACAAACAACTGATATTCAATTGTGATTGTTAAATAATATTATTCGAAACCATTTTTACTGTGTTCAAAAAGATCTCAGACTCAAAATGTGTTTTCAAATCAGATATATATCTAATATATATGTATAAAGAGGATTTGGCCTACATCGATTGAAATGCCATGAAAGCCAACCAAACCAAATAAAAAATATATTTAATATATATGTAACAAGAGGATTGGCATTAAATAGCCTACAATAATTGAAATGCCATTTAAACCAACCAACCCACATAATATGTACTTAATATATTGATTTAAATGTCATAAAACCCAAGGAAACCAAATCATATGTATTTGATATATATATGCATATATATATATATATATATATATATGTGTGTGTGTGTGTGTGTGTGTGTGTGTGTGTGTGTGTGTGTGTGTATTATTTGGTCCAGTTAAACCAGAGTTGGGAGTAATTCCATCAGGACAAGAAAACTATTCAAGAGTGAATATTTAAATTTTCCTGGTAAAGAGCTCAATGTAACAGACAATACAGAGCAAAAAATTCTTTAAGAAAAGCAACAAACCGGTCACATTAGGATTATAAATTTATTTCCATCCTATTACGCGATTTTGAAAATTTCAAAAACATGAAAAAAATTTAACAGGACTTCTTCAGATCCTATGGATTTATCCATAGGATCTGAAGAAGTCCTGTTAAAAAGTTTTACCAAAAATTTAACCGGACTTCTTTAGATCCTATGAATTTATCCATAGGATCTGAAGAAGTCCAGTTAAATTTTTTTCGTGTTTTTGAAATTTTAAAAAACGCGTAAAAGGATGGAAATAAATATATAATCCTAATGTGACCGGTTTGTTTTTTTCTCAAAGAAAGTATATATATATATATATATATACAGAGAGATGGAGAGAGAGAGAGAGAGAGAGAGAGAGAGAGAGAGAGAGAGTGGATATGGCATTAAACAATCTATGGTTAATCTGCTATAAAATCCAACAAAACCAAATTATATATATCTAATATAAATGTATATAGACGATTTGACATTAAATAACCTACAATGGTTGAAATGCCATAAAACCCAACCAAACTAAATTATATATATATAATACATATGTATAAATAGGATTTCGCATGAGATAACCTACAATGATTTAAATGTCATTAAACGCAACCAAACCACATCATATATATCTAATATATATGTTTAAAGAGGATTTCGCATTAAATGCCCTCCAATGATTCAGATGCCATGAAACCCAACCAAATCCTATATATTTAATATATATGTATAAAGAGGATTTGGCATTAAATAGCCTACAATGGTTGATATGCCATAAAACCCAACCAAACCAAATCTTATATATTTAATTTATATGTATAAAGAGGATTTGGCATTAAATAATCTATAATGGTTGATATGCCATAAAATTCAACAAAAGCATTTCCTACTATGATGATCCTTACACCACGAGCGTCTCAACATAATACATACACAAACGATAGCTGGGAGTAACCCATCCCAAGCTTAACAATCAGGAATATTACCGATCTTGGTATCGACTCGCTAAGACAGAACCGAGATTGAGTTCGAGACTGCGTCTGAGACTGCAACTGCGACTGCGCAGAAGAGAGCCCAGTTGGTATATGTCACATGAGAACGAGTCCATCTATGGGGGACACCCCAACAATGTCCCAAATCATAAACATGAAAAAAGGGATGCGTTTACTTTTCTAGTTTGCTTATCGTTTTGCTTCATAAAAATACTCGGGCGCACGTTGCCAAGATGACACGGCTCAGCCTCATGTTGCTCGGATAACAATGCTCGGCCACAAGAAGCCAGGATGGCACTGCTTGGTCATATGAGGCCAGGATGTCAATGTTCGGTCACGTGTTGACAGGATGACAATGCTCGGCCTCGTTTTACCTGCATGACACTGCTCGGCCACATGTTGCCAGGATGACAATGCTCGGTCACGTGTTGCCAGAATGACGATGCTCGGCCATATGTTGCCAGGATGACACTGCTTGGTCACATGTTGTAAGGATGACACTGCAGAAGCTCACAGACTTGGAATACGAGACCTTTCCTCACACACCATATTCTCCTCCTCTCTCAGTCACCGACTATCATTTTTTTTTCAAGTATCTGGATACTTTTAATGCCAAAAAAACATTACGCTCCAGACGGGAAATAGAAATGGCATTTAAAGATTTCTTGACATCAAAAGCTTGACAGTTTTATCGTTCAGGCATAAATGACGTTATTAATCGATGGCAGAAATAGATAAATGTTCAGGAATAATAGTTTGAATAATTAAAACATTATTTAGATTCATTAATTTAGAACCAATTTTTTTTTTCAAAAATCGGACAGTATTTTCCAAACAATCTCATATGTCTAAGTAATCTCTGCAAGAGAATGACTTAACCTGATTTCACGACTGGTTAAAGGAAAAGTCCGTTGTTTATGTCAGACGTATATATATATATATATATATATATATATATATATATATATATATATATTTATGTGTGTGTGTGTGTGTGTGTG
>OY757946.1:47703849-47708849 GCA_963585895.1 Sepioteuthis lessoniana
GAATGGTTGATATGCCATAAAACCCAACCAAACCAAATTCTATATATCTAATATATATGTATAAAGAGGATTTAGCATTAAATAACCTACAATGGTTGATATGCCATAAAACCCAACCAAACCAAATTCTATATATCTAATATATATGTATAAAGAGGATTTGGCATTAAATAACCTACAATGGTTGATATGCCATAAAACCCAACCAAACCAAATTCTATATATCTAATATATATGTATAAAGAGGATTTGGCATTAAATAACCTACAATGGTTGATATGCCATAAAACCCAACCAAACCAAATTCTATATATCTAATATATATGTATAAAGAGGATTTGGCATTAAATAACCTACAATGGTTGATATGCCATAAAAACAACCAAACCAAATCCTATATATTTAATATATATATAAAGAGGATTTGGCATTGAATAACCTCCAATGGTTCATATGCCATAAAACTCAACCAAACCAAATCATATATATTTAATATATATGTATAAAGAGGATTTAGCACAATATAACCTACAATGGTTGATATGCCATAAAACCCAACCAAACCAAATCATATATATTTAATGTATCTGTACAAATAGGATTTGGCATTAAACAACCTACAACGGTTGATATGCCATAAAACCCCAATAAACCAAATCATATATATTTAATATATATGTATAAATAGGGTTTGGCATTGAATAACCAACAATGGTTGATGTGCCATAAAACCCCATCAAACCAAATCATATATATTTAATATATATGTATAAATAGGATTTAGCATTGAATAACCTACAATGGTTGATATGCCATAAAACTCAACCAAATCAAATCCTATATATTTAATGTATATGCATAAATAGGATTTGGCATTAAATAACCTACAATGGTTGATATACTTTCAAACCCAACCAAACCAAATCATATATATTTAATGTATATGTATAAAAAGGATTTGGCATTAAATAACCTACACTGGTTGATATACTTTCAAACCCAACCAAACCAAATCATATATATTTAATGTATATGTATAAATAGGATTTGGCATTAAATAACCTACAATGGTTGATGTGCTTTAAAATCTAACCAACTAAGAGAATGAGGAATTCAAACGCCACGCTTGTTCACCTTTTCTATCTTATTCAAGTAGCATTAGATTATGATGTGTTGAGGTGAAGAGCCAATTCTCGACTAATTTTGTGTGGATTGAATGCTACAAATTCTTTTAAGACATCCTGATCGAAGTTTGATGAGTGTTCTGATCTGAAATCGTCTCTCAATGACATATCATCTGAATAAAATTTTAAAACACACTTTAAGACTTGGTGATCAGTAATTACACTTTTGCCGTAGACACAAGAAATTTTCTTTGCTATTTCTGAAGCATTTGTGCTATTCTTTCATAGGATGTGAAATTAATGGTGAGTATTCTTAAACTAGACCTTCGATTCCATCCACAGAGGGAAAATGGAACTAATCCTACTAGCATACGGCCTACCAAAAGAAACCGTAGCAGCAATAATGATCCTCTACAGAAACACAAAAGTGAAAGTACGTTCACCAGATGGAGACACAGAATACTTCGACATTGTTGCAGGAGTACTACAAGGAGACACGCTAGCCCCATACCTCTTTATCATCTGTCTAGACTACGTGCTTTGGACTTCGATCGACAAAATCAGAGAAAATGGCTATGAGCTGACTAAGAAAAGAAGCAAAAGGTACCCCGCAAAAACAATCACAGACGCCGACTACACTGATGACTTGGCGTTACTGGCGAATACGCCTAATCAAGCAGAGACACTACTGCATTGTTTGGAACGAGCTGCAGCAGGCATTGGCCTCCATGTCAATGCGCACAAAACTGAATATATGTGTTACAACCAAACAGGCAACATTACCACACTGAGGCTAGTGGACAAATTCACCTACCTAGGAAGTAGCGTCTCATCAACCGAAAACGACATCGACACACGACTGATGAAAGCATGGACGGCTATAGATAGGCTCTCAATCATATGGAAATCAGCCCTGACCGATGAAATGAAACGCAGTTTCTTCCAGGCAGCGGTTGTATCGATACTGCTATATGGATGCACTAAATGGACGCTGACTAAACGGCTGGAGAAGAAATTTGACGGCAACTACACAAGAATGTTGAGAGCAATATTGAACAAGTCCTGGCGACAACACCCCACAAGACACCAACTGTACGGCCACTTGCCTCCCATCACGAAAACTATACAGGTTAGACGAGCCAGACACGCCGGACACTGCTGGGGAAGCAAGGACAAGCTCGTAAGTGACGTGCTCCTATGGACCCCCACATATGGCCAAGCAAAAGCAGGACGACCAGCCCGAACTTACATATATGGGTTAAATAGTACTACAACTGTTCTTCGAGGAGAATGGCTTTGGCATCAAATAGCCTACAAAGGTTGATATACCATTCAGCAAAGAAACCAAACCAAACCTATATCCGCAATTAGGTAACTATCTCAATTTCTTAGTATTTACATATCCTAGTCTCTTTGTATCTCACAATCTCAACCTGTCCGTATCTATCCATCTTTCTCAAATCTTTCTGAAGTCTATATATTTATCTGGTAAATATTTTGTCTTGCCCCCCTGCAGAGAAGTAGTCGGTGTATTCTACACCCCAAGCCGACTTATTCAGGACTTCACACACACACACACACACATATATATATATATATATATATATATATATATCATGATTTAATTAATTAAAAGTTATATTATTCAAATGAATAATATACAATGATCAGTTTTAATATTACATACACATGTAGTTACAAAGAAAACAATATGTATAATGTAATACACATTCCCAATTCTAAAGGAATATATATATATATATATATATATATATATATATATATATTCCTAGATTTTATTACTATGTTTAGGTTTGGTTTAGTTAGGTTTTATGGCATATCGACTATTATAAGTTATTTAATGCTCTATCCTGTTTATACATCATATATGATTTGTAAACAGATTTTTTTCCACGCAGTTAGATAGTTTGAAGAATTTCTATTTCCTACAAATCATTTGCCTGCACACAGCTAAATGGCCTAGTGTATTGCTGCTTTAAGAATCACAATTTTTAACATCAGTCATTTCTCTGCACACATAGTTTGATGGGAGTTTCATTCTTAGATGAACTAGAACTAATTTGTTTGCACATTAGTATTGCTATTGTTTCTACACAGTTAAATGGTTTCAATTATTATTATCTAATACTTATAATTCTATTCAATATTAATCAGTTGTTTGCGTAGAGTGATGTTCTTCCACGTAATGCTTGGTATCACTCACAATTCAGTTAAACATCGCTTATTTGTTTACAGAGAGTTAAATGACCAAACGCTTCTTTTTCTAACAATTCAATTTATTGTTAGTCAACAAAGTTAAATTTTTCCAAGTATTGCTATGTATCCCTCACAATTCAATTAAACATCAGCCATTTGTTTACACTCAGTGAGTTGATCAAATGGATTTATTTCAAACAATTTCATTTAGAATAAGTCATTTGTTCGCACACAGTTTAAAAGCCGGTTCTATTTGATCGATAGGTAGGACCTTATCCGATGCTAACACGCCGGTTTATAGTGGACCTCGGAGTAATGGCAATGAAGGGTTACTCCACATTCCTTAAATCTCTATCAGATTGTTTAGTGTCATATGCAGGATACTCGTTGACGTGGTGGTGGGGGGTATTACTTCTGTTCAGAGATGCAAGTGGTGAAGTCAATAGCCACTGCTGACTAAGCTGTATTGTATTTAGATAATATTGAATATTCAGTCATTACGATATTATATACATATAATGCTACAAACAAAACAACTGCTGACTTGTTAATGAAGCCTTCATCAGATCATGACTTGTTTCAGGTTTGATTTCACAGCCAATGCATCATAACCAGTAACCTAGAATGCCTCCGCAATATCTTACAGCGGGGGGAAATGATAGTTCAAGATGTAGCCTCTTAGTATAATTTTTTGTTGTATTACCAGTGACGAAGCGTTTATACAATGTTTTACGATTTGACTCACAATAGGTCACTATTGGTGAACAAGAAAAGAAATTCCGTGTGCTAAGTTCGAGTAGACATACACAATAATTTATCGTTAATTCAGTATTCTTTATTCTAATTGTAGTTCGAGATGAAAAAAAAAGGCATTGGAAAGTCGAGATAATGTTCTCTATGTTGTTCAAGTTTAAACGACTGGTTTCTTTTTTAAACTAGTTACCTGTACCGACAACCAAGGGAATCCTGTTGTTACAGATTGAATGAGCTGAAAACAAAAGAATGGTCCTGCAATGAGCCACATATTCTCCTGAATAACTCTGGTCAAGTTTGTAATTCAATGTTTTTCTTATCGTTCACTGGTTGTCTAAGCTGTCAATCTACCCTATTTCTTATATGCGGATAGTAGGGTCGAAATCTTCCAGAGCTAAGGAGCCTATCTTCCCTCCGTCGAGCAACTTATACAAAATATTTAATAAGAACAATATTAAATTAAGTTATAATTGTATGTCTAATGTCGCGAATTTAGTTAATAATAAATTAAAGTTGGAGGTGCCCGTGGTGTAATGGTTATCGTCGTAGGAAATGAATACGGCGATACGAGTTCAAATCTTGGACGAGACTGATTGCATTTCACATAGCACTAATATCCATGGGAAAGGTATAGCTGGAGGGAGAATAATTGGATTCATACCTTTCCCATGGGTATTAGCGCTATGTGAAATGCAATCAGTCTCGTCCAGGATTTGAACTCGTGTCGCCGTGTCCATTTCCTACGACGATAACCATTACACCACGGCCACCTGCTCTCTTTAATGGTATATCAACATTCACGGGTTATTTGATGCCAAAGTCATCCTTGTAGAAAAACAGGTGTGCTGTTAATTAAACAACTGCTGGGGTGGGGTATAAAAAGGTTCATCCTTTTTCAAATAATTA
>OY757946.1:47713849-47723849 GCA_963585895.1 Sepioteuthis lessoniana
ACATGGTAGTTAAAGAGTTCAATCTCCAGTTGCCCCATTGAGCTCACTTTTGGACTAATACCCTTCGGAAAGATATGAATCTCCTAATCCCAAGAGCCATGACTTAAAGAGTTATACTGCTGATCTTCTACATCGATGGCTTTGGCATAAAATAACCCAAGAAGGTTCATACGCCATTAAACAAAGAATGAAAATAACATTTCCCTTTCTTTTCCTCTTTTTTATTTACATTTTATTTTATCTGGGTTTTCTTTCTTTCTTTCTTTCTTTCTTTTCATTGACTGTGTTAAACGGAAAAGTGAGGCCTTCCAGAAGTGTCTACCCACGCTTTTTCTATGTATGTTACCACTAACTTGGACCAATCGTATCTTGAGAATTCTTGTCACGTGACGTGTGAAAAAAAAGAAAAAAGGAAAAAAGAAAACGCTTCCTCCTTTCCTCCGACAGCAAAGAGCTTTACAAACACGTCGAGAGAAAATGTCTTTATAATAGTCAAATATCACCATCGATGCTTTATGAGAAACTGCAAATGGCGGAAGGCGGGTGGAGGGGAGAGAAAAAAAGCTGCGCGAAAATTAAGAATGCTTTCAACTTTTGAAAATTAGATTAAACCCTGTTAAAATACAGCGTTTCAAACAATCTAAACAAGATTTGTAATAATTGTCTTCTCACTTAGGGCTTCCTTCCATAGAAAAACAGTTAACAAGGTAAGATCTTCGACAAATTTCTTAGTTTGGTCCTCACCGTCTACTTAACTATAAAATACATTTTGTCACATTTATAAAAAAGCAGTGTTCAATATAAATAATAAAGTATATTTATTTATGGTTACCGGCTCATTGGTCAAGAGGGTAGAGTGTTCACCAATGACACAGGAGACCTGGGTTCAATCCCAGGTCACGTCGTACCAAAGACTTTTAAAATGGTACATGATACCTCCTTGATTAACACTCAGCAGTATAAGGTACGTATCAAGGGTAAAGTGGAGCAATTCAGGGAAAGGAGTAGCGCCCTCCCCAACACCTCGGTGTAGTAGCTATTGAAAAGGGAGCCTAATGGTCGCCTTCGTCTACGGTCGCAAACTTTATTATATACTATATTTATATATAAGATTGAATTACTTAAACACAGAGTCAACGGTGTCAACTAACTTTCAGTTACTCGCCTATCCTATCATCAAACCCATAAATTTTAATAAGATGGACAGCCATCAAGTTCGTGATGCATTTTGGGAAAGGTTGTGTTCTTTATACTGCAAGGTTATTGGCGTGACTGTATTACGTTAATTTTGTTATTTGTTCATCTAAATGATAATTATAAATTGAATTACCGTTACCAGAAAATCCAGCAAACACCGCGCGTGACATACGGAACCACTGGACAGTTGTTTCGACTTAACTAGGCCTCATCAGCCGTGTACACCGTGATCTCTTCGACAGGAGACCGAACCAGCGATCACAGAATGCAGAGCCGAAACTTTACCACTGAGAAGGTGTGTCCTCGTGGTGTAATGGTTAAAGCGATGGACAGCAGAATTGTTGTATGCGAGTTCGTACTCCAGTCGCGCTATTACGTTCACTTTCAGGCAAATACCCTTGGGAAAGATGTGAACCCCCTTATCCTACCAACTATGGGTTAAATAGTACCACTACTGTTCTTCTAGAAGGATGAATTTGGCATTAAATAACCTACAAAAGTTGATATGCCATTAAACAAAGAAACCAAACCAAACCAAATCTACCATTGAGCTTCGGGGGTGTCCTCGTGGTGTAATGGTTAAAGCGATGAACTACGGAATCGTAGTACGCGAGTTCGTACTCCAGTCGCGCTATTACGTTCACTTTCGGGCAAATACCCTTGGGGAAGGTATGAACCCCCTTATTCTCCCTCCAGCTATGGGTAAATAGTAGGACGGACTAGGTTCTTCAGCCTTGGTGAGGCAACTAGTCTAGGAGAAGGAAAACTCTGAATTCAAAACCTGTTAAACTCCACTTAAAAATTGACCTTGTGTCATATCCTGCCCGAGCCGAGGGGTTGGTAAATAGTACCATTGAGCTTCTTGTCTACATCGCACACGGAGATCACGGTATACACTGCTGATGAGACCTTATAAGGTTGAAACATCTATCAAGTGGTTTCGTATGTCGCGCGTAGCGTTTTCTGGATTTTCTGGTCACGGTAATTCATTTTATAATTCCCTCTACTTATACAAGAAAATGTACATCTATATAGTTATATTTTTTTGTTTAATGGCATATCGACCTTAGGCTATTTAATGCCAAATCAATATATCAAGAGAGAACAGTAGTGGTATGGTCCGGTGGTCCTGGGTTCAATCCCAGGTCACGTCATACCAAAGACTTTAAAAATGGTACTTGATACATCCTTGCTTAACACTCAGCAGTATAAGGTACGTATCAAGGTTGGAGTGGAGCAATACCAGGGAAAGGAGTAGCGCCCTCCCCAACCCCTCGGTGTTGTAGCTATTGAACAGGTTGTCCTCAAGTACGGTCGTCAACTTTACTTAATTCTCTGAAAGTGAACATAATAGCACGACTGGAGTTCGAACTCGCTTACTACGATTCCGCAGTACTCCACAAGAACACCTCTATGCTTATCATTATTTGTTTATTGATTTATATTGTTTTATTATTTTCTTGTCTTTTTGATTATCATCATTATTATTTAACTTCTTTGAGAGTTTTTCACACCTGCATTAGCTGATGGTCTTTCACTGTGTCTTGAATGACCGCAAGTATCATCAAATCTCCAGGACTTTTCTCAGTATTCTGGTCGATCTTAATAATGTTGCAGTCTAGGTAATCTCTACTTGTCCTCTGACTTCTAAGGTGGGTGTCCTCGTGGAGTAATGGTTAAAGCGATGGACTACGGAATCGTAGTAAACGAGTTCGTACTCCAGTCGCGCTATTACGTTTACTTTCGGGCAAATACCCTTGGGAAAGTTATGGACCCTCTTATCCTCCCAGTTATAGGTTAAATAGTACCACAATTGTTCTTCTAAGAGAATGGCTTTGGCATTAAATAACCAACAAAGGTTGATATGCCATTAAACAAAGAAATCAAACTACAAATGATATCACCGTAACCTTTATGTTTCGTAATTTATTTAGTTCTCTAGAAAGGTCTAAGTACTGATAACCCTTTCACGTTCTTTTCTTCTTACTCTTTTTTTTTTCACTATAACTAGGTCTGGTCATCTGATCGAGATTAGGTGATCTGTTTGTATCTCAAAATTTTAGTGAAATTTGTACGTCTCATTTTCCTAGAAAGATTCTGGGTTGTGCATATACCACGTGTTCGCATGGTCAAATTTAAATTTCTGTTGTCATTTGAGTCCTTCATACCAGCGTCAGATGGTGTTTCTTTTTTATACAGGAGTCAGAGTGAATGAAAGTCAACTTAGATCCCCCAGGACTCTACTAAGTATTCTAGCTGATCTTAGCAATGTCGCGGTTTAGATTGTCTCGATTCTTCCTCAGATTTTCAATTCCTCCAATCTTTTTTTTTTCCAAACCTTTATAGACTCTACCAAGCACACCAACTATGATTGTTATCAGTCTCATATTAACATTCTTTTTTTTGTTTATGTTTTGTTTTGTTTTGTTCTTTAGCAAGGTCTAAGTATTTGTCTATCTTTCGCTTTCTTTCATTTTCACTCTGTAGCATTTTTCTTTTTGCTAGTTAATAATGGGTCTGGTCTTTTGTCCAGGATTAATTAATCCATTCTTATCTCGTATTTCAAGAGAATTTTACGCGCCTCTTCTAGTTTGTGCATTGACCATTTAGTTGGTGCCAATAGTGTAATTATTATTGTCGTAAAACATGGACAGTGATACGAGTTCAAACTCTACGTGGGGTCCTCAATAAATTTCCAGACTTTTTTGTACAGGCATTTAAAATTGTCGTAGACTCTTGAAAATTCACAATGTTATTGCAAACACCTTATGAGATGATTGGCCGATTTTTATGATTTCAGTTGTAACCGTTACATCACAAGCTCCTTTGATGTTTAAGTAATTAAGATATTTTAATACTTTTATAACTGAATAAGACGTTCAGGTAGAGGTGCGCTTGGCTTAAAGATTAACAGCAGAGAAAATGGAATCAGCGGACCGGGTTCAAATTCCAAGATTGCATCCACTTTTGCATTAATGCCTTTAGGAAAATGATGAATCTATCTCTTCCCTCCTCTACACATTTTCGCAAGACTTTGGATCTACGTCAGGATCTCGAATACACCCTACTAAATCCTGATTGTCACAGCTGGGGAATTTCAAAAATGCAATCTGGACGTGAGGAAGAACGATATGCAATAAAATTCTGTTTTAAACTTGGAAAGAATGCCAGAGAAACGTATGGAATGCTTCAGACTGCCTTTGGACCATCTTGCCTGAATCGAGCATCAGTTTTTGAGTGGCATAAGAGATTCAAGGAAGTCAGGGAGTCAGTGAGGGATGATGAGAGGTGTGGAAGGAGTAAGGCAGTCAATAGCCCAGAGTTGATTGGCTAACAACTCCATCCTTGTCACAGACAATTTAACCAAGATGGGCATCAAGACAGTTCCTTACCGTCCCTGTAGTCCAGACCTTGCTCCCTGTGACTTTTGCTTATTCCCTAAGCTCAGAAGCTGTCGTTATGAGACAATTGAGGAGATGAAAGAGGCTGTGACGAAGGTCATTGAAACGCTCACACAAGAGGACTTCCATGAGGCCTTCCAGAAGTTGTTGGAACGGTACAACAAGTGCATTGCAGCCGGAGGAGATTGCTTCGAAGAGGACTAGAGTTTCATGGGTGCACTATCAATAAAAGTGCCCATACGAAAAAAGTCTGGAAACTTATTTAATAATCCTTGTATTATTGTCGTAGAACATGGACACGGTGACACGAGTTCAAATCCTAGACGAAGCTGGTTGCATTTCACATAGCCCTAATACTCTTTGGAAGGGTAGGATAGTAGTGTCGAAATCTTCCCTCCGTCAAGCAACTTATACAAAATATTTAATAAGAACAATATTAAATTAAGTTATAATTGTATGCCTAATGTCGCGAATTTAGTTAATAATAAATTAAAGTTGGAGGTGCCCGTGGTGTAATGGTTATCGTCGTAGGAAACGAACATATCAGATTTCATCAATAGACTTGACCAATAGAAATAGAATATCTAAATGAGGAAAAGAAAATGAAAAATCATCCCCAAGTATGGAAGATATACCCTGGATGCCCGTGGTGTAATGGTTATCGTCGGAGGACATGGACACGGCGATACGAGTTCAAATCTTGGACGAGATTGATTGCATTTCACATAGCACTAATACCCATGGGAAAGGTATGAATCCAATTATTCTCCCTCCAGCTATGGGTAAATAGTTGGACAGATTGGGTTCTTTTGCCTTTGTTAAGCATCCAGTCTAGGAGAACGAAAACTCTGAATTTAAATCTGTTAAACTCCGCTTAAAAATCGACTTTGTGTCACATCCTGTCCGTTCAGGGGGGATGATAAATATATATATACCGTTTAGTAAAAGTAAAATTGGCGAACGTCGCTGAGGGCGAACTGAAGGCTCCCTTTTCAATAGCTACTACACCGAGGTGCAGGGGAGAGCGCTACTCCTTTCCCAGGATTGCTCCACTTTACCCTAGATCACTACCTTATTGAGTGACAAGCAAGGAAGCATCAAGTACTATTTTTTAAGTCTTTGGTATGATTCGACCTGGGATTGAACCTCAGACTCCCGGGTCATTCGTGAACACTCCACCCATTAGTCTAATTGATCGTTTTGTAGTATGGTCAAGTTTTAAATCTCTTGCACGATTCTCGGTGGAGAACCTTTCCCACCCAGTCGTATCTCGTTTAGTCCTTTGTGAAAATTTGCACTTATCATGTAAATAACAGTGTAACGTTACGCCCTCACCCCCACCACATTATCTCAGTCTTCTAACCATTCCACTTCTTACTGCCGGTGATCAACTAGTGGTTGAGGGGGTAACGCACATTTCTTGCCACCACACAAGAATACGATCGTGGGGACAGGAGAAAATAAAACAAACACGAACAAAGCTTAGGGTTAACCCAAGAGCAGAAGGAGAGTTATGCAACACTTTGCATTCCTGATAGCATATATGGACTAACGCTAGCGTGGGTTACTAGCGAAAATTCCACAAAGTAACTGGAATGCCGTCATCTCGACTTGTCTTCCTCGCTGGACCCCATCTTGTCTGCCACTGGTCTCCGGAGTCCGGTATTGACTGCCCCTGTCCGTGGTTCCACGCCAACTCTGTTTGCTCGCCTCTCCGCTGTCCAACGCCAACTGCTCTCGTCCGGGTCCCCCGTCAACTGCCTATCAGCTCCTTAGTCCAGCCAACTGCCTCTCTGCCGGGTCGCGTCGTCAACTTTCTTTCGCGTCCCCTTCCCACTTCCGGATACGGCGAGATTTCAGGTCCAAGAATCCTTTGTCTGGTTTCGCGCCAAAACAGACAAAGGAATCGTCTGCTTTGGCAGCCCACCCACATAGTGCTACAACAGTTTCATCTCTGACATCACATAAACAACTCTAGCGATTCTGTTGCGTATTATCAATTTTCGCTTCGATATAACTGTTCTTTATGACATATTGTGCTGCTATTAAAAGAAATTCAGCTTCTCTCGTGGTTTCCTTTTCTTAGCCGTATCCACGGTATTTTCGGCGCAATCTCGCTTGTTTGTCATTGAAGCATTCGGATGGATGTTTTTCATCCCATTTTTTTCTTTTCTAGATTTTATTGTCATTGCTGTTACAAGTTTCATTTGTCATTGGTTTTTGCTCTTTTTAGAGTTCTTAAACTGATGCATCAACGAGTCTTTTTATTCCTTATTTTCATGGGACATACTGGCTATGTCAATGAGTCTAAGACCAAGATAGTCCTACAGGGCAGGAATCTCGGCTAGTACTCGTCAAACCCTCTTTCTTAATATCTCCCCTATAAAAAAAGACCTTGTGTCAAATCTTGTCTGGTGGGAGGCAGTGATAAATATTCAATCTGTCATTTCTAGGGGATAACGCCTAATGCTTCGTTATTTGCTTCTTTATTGTTTGGTCTATTTGTCTGGGTTCTTCTCTAGTTCATTTTAAGAATGGTCTTGAATAGCATACAAGAGAAAATACCAAAGTGTTTATTTCTTTTATTCCTTACTCCTGAACAATTTGTTTTATCAGAAATTTTCTAGTTCTCAGGTATTATTTTCCTTCTTTTTTTTTTTTCGTTCATCTCCGTTTTTTTTTTAATGATGTCTGCTTCTAACATTTCCAAGTAATTGGGGCTGTAGCATACAGCGACTACATCTCTACAGAGCGGTACGACCCCTCACCACCACCAACGAGTGTCCTTGATATGATACTAAACAATGCTGGAACTTTGGGAAATGCGGAGTACCACTTCATTGCCATCACTCCCAGGTCCACTCTGGACCTGATTGGTAGCACATGATAGAGTCCTCTCTATGGGTCATATAGAACTAAACCCTGTACTTATGCTAAACTGAATTGTTTGAAATAGAACTGTTTTTGACATTGAAACTGTGTACTTACATTAAAATGAATTGTTTGATACAGAACTGTTTTTGATATGGAAAGTGTGTATTTATGCTGAACTGAATTGTTTGAAGGGAACTATTTTTTTTGACATTGAAACTCTGCATTTATGCTAAGCTGAATTCTTTGAAATAGAAATATTTTCACATTTAACTGTGTGTAAACAAAAAAACTATAGTTATACTAAACTGAATTGTTTGAAATAGAACTGTTTATAAAAATGGATTTGGCATTTATAACCTACAATGGTTAATGTATCATAAAACTAAACTAAACCAAACCAAACCTATTCCCAAATAGATTTAATTTCTTTTTTCTTCAAATGTTCCTATGCTTTCCAGAATTGGTAAGTCAATTCCTTCCGTAATTTCTTATTTCTCTTTTTTCAAAACCAAATTCTGTTAGAATCCCCGTGAACTGCGACATCGTTGTAAACAGGTTCAAACCCGAGTCGCACTAAAACGTTCAGTTTCGAACTAAGAGTTTTAGGAAATTATATCAGTTATAATCTTAAGTTTCACTAACTGAGATTTTATTTACTTCATGACGCAATATGTAAATATTACTGGTAAACCTTTTCTCTCGTGTAACTGTTGGGGGGAAATAACTTACGTAAAAAGAACATTAGAATATGTAAGAGAATATGTAAGAGAAACTTGACAATTTTCAGTGTGTCAAGCTGTGTCATGAAAAAAGAGGTGAGATCTATTTACAAAAGAACTGCTTACCTTGTGGATTATTCCTATACACGAGGGAACTATCTATCTATCTGTCTATGAGTCATTCAATCTATCTCACTATCTATCTATATATACATATATATATATATATATATATATATATGTGTGTGTGTGTGTGTCATTCAATCTATCTATCTATCTATCTATCTCAGCCTTTTCAAATCTATCTTGATCTATATATGCACCTATGCAAGGTTGTTCATATCAATTAATATTAGCTTATTTTTGTTTATATATCTATCTTGACGTGTTCATATATATATATATATATACGAGGATCGTTAAAGAAGTTTCCAGACTTTTTTCGTATAGGCACTTTTATTGATAGTCCACACATGAAACTCGAGCCCCGTTCGAAGTAATCTCCTCCGGCTGCAATGCACTTGTTGTACCGTTCCAACAACTTCTGGAAAGCCCCAGAGTAGTCCTCTTGTGAGAGCGTGTCGATGATCTTCGTCACAGCCTTTTTCATCTCCTAAATTGTCTCATAACGACAGCCTCTAAGTTTTTCCTTGAGCTTAGGAATTAACCAAAAAACACAGGGAGCAATTTCTGGACTATAGGGACGGTGAGGAACTGTCTTGATACCCATCTTGGTCAAATAGTCTGTGACAAGATGCAGTTGTGGACTGGTGAATTGTCCTGGTGAAAATGCTACTGACCCGATTTGAAAAGTGCGGGCCTCTTCCGACGGAATCTCTCCCTGAACTCCCTTAAAACCTCAACATAGTATTCCTTGTTGACTGTCTGTCCAGTGGGAACCCAGTGAATGTAGACCATTCCAGTGCTGTCAAAAAAAGGATCATCCAAAGTTTGTGGGTGGATTTGCTCTGTCTGGCCGTCTTGGGTCTGGGAGAGCCAGCATGCTTCCATTGGGAACTCTGTCTCTTGGTCTTTGGGTCTTAGCAGTAGATCCAGCTTTCATCGCAGGTCAACAGAGCATCAAGAACTGTGGGATCTGAATTGATCAGCTCGACCATCTCCCAGATGTTATGACAACATCTTTCTTTTTGATCTTCTCTGAGCAACTTTGGGACGAATAATTGTGTGCACAGCTCCCACACTGACATCAAACTGTGCACTTATTGTCTCTATAGACGTACGACGGTCCTTATCGATGAAATTCTTTATTTGGCCAATCAACTCTGGTGTTCTGACTTCCTTACTCCTTCCACACCTCTCATCATCCCTCACAGGCTCTCTGCCTTCCTTGAATCTCTTATGCCACTCAAAAACTGACACACGATTAATGCGAGATGCTCCAAAAGCAGTCTGAAGCATTCCATACGTTTCTGTGGCATTTTTTCCAAGTTTAAATCACAATTTTATTGCATATCTTTCTTCTAAAGTTTCATCACGTCCAGATTGTATTTTTGAAATTCACCAGCTGTGACAATCAGGCTTTAGTAGGGTGTATTCCAATTGCTGCTGTAGCTGTTCATTTGAACCTGAAATCATAAAAAATTCGTCAGTCATTTCATAAGATGTATAGAAATAATATTGATTAATAATTATTAAATGCACCTCGTATATATATGTTTAACCTGTTCATATCTGTGAGTCGATATCAGACAATTATACTTTATCTATCGTTTTTCTGTCAAAATATTTATCTGCCAGTCTTTCTGAAGCAATTCGCCTTTTGGATTATTCATATACAAGAGGGAGCTA
>OY757946.1:47726349-47763849 GCA_963585895.1 Sepioteuthis lessoniana
TCATTATAATTTGTAGGAATTAAAAATGTGCCTCCCTAAGGATCTATTTGATATGAGTAAAATTCCCAATCTCAGTCAACAACCTATTGGAATCTCTCACTTGTAATTAAATAAAGTGTCAATATTTCAGGACGGAGTATATTTTTTTTTAAATGTAGATCTGAAATTACGGAAATGATTAGAGGAAGATTCCAATGATGTATTGACAAGAACTCCTATAGCAATGTTAAAAATTATGAAGCAGCCTATAAATATATATGTATTATCATATTTACCCAACCCCTCCGCTCGGGCAGGATATGACACAAGGTCAATTCTTGAGCGGAGTTTGACAGGTTTGAATTCAGAGTATTTCTTCTCCTAGACTAGTTGTCTCACCAAGGCTGAAGAACTCAGTCTGTCCTACTATTTACCCATTATATCTGGAGGGAGAATAATTGGATTCATACCTTTCCCAAGGGTATTAGTGCTATGTGAAATGCAATCAATCTCGTCCAGGATTTGAACTCATGTCGCCGTGTCCATTTCCTACGATGATAACCATTACACCGCGGGCACCTCCTAAATATATATGTATTATAAATTGAATTACCATAAGAAGAAAATCCGGCAAGCACTGCGTGCGATATACAGAACCTCTGGACAGCTGTTTCAACCTTATTAAGTCTCATCAGCAGTGTGTACCATGATCTCCCCGACTGGAGATCGAAACAGCGACCACAGAATGCAGAGCTAAAACTCTACAACTACAGGGGCATTGGTCCACATCGCAGACAATCGATACCAAATTAACATTATATATATATATATACATATATAAAGAGAGAGAGAGAGAGAGAGAGCGAGAGTGAGAGAGAGAAAAAGAGAGAAAGAGATAAGTTAGAATAGCATTCAGGTGAGTTACTACCAGTTGGCAAGTACTGTTGACTCTATGTCTACGCTTTCGTAACTTATATATATATATATATATATATATATAATTAACTTAAATCTCGAGTCGGAAATCTCCTACTAAACTTTGGTAGGAGATTTCCGACTCGCGATTTAAGTTAATTTTATAATTGGCTCCACTCGTGTTGAGCACTCTTGTAATTGTAGCATTGCAGTGTTCACGGAAAGTTTTACTTTTCTTTTCACCAACTGATTGCATACCCCCTGATTTTTTTCAAGGGGTGTGACGAGGTTGGCCTTTTCTTTCTTTTTGTCCTATAATATTTTTTCTTTTTCCCCCGGGCGGTGATTCGAGATATTTTTATCTCTTGTTCCTGGCGGGGTTTTTTTTCTTTTTTTCTGGTACCGTGAATGCTGGTAGATATTAGATTAGTAAATATATATATATATATATATATATATATATATATATATATATTTACTAATCTAATATCTAACAGCAACCGTTAAGGTGAAACTTTAGTAGGAGATTTCTGACTCACGATTTAAGTTGATTTTATATATATATATATATATATATATATATATATATATATATATATATTGCTTACCCAATAAACATTATTCTAAACCAAATTTGAAACAGCAGCTATGAGAGGATACGGGATGTAGCCCTGAGGACCTGCCAAAAGCGATGAGTGATAGGGAGGAGTGGTGAGAGAAGGTCAGGGATATCCGTGCTAGTGGTACGACATGATGATGATGATGATGATTGATGCATATTTTAAATATTTTTACTTGTATCAAAGAGATCCTTAGGGAGACACATTTTTAATTCCTCCGAATTATAATGAACAATGAAAACTCACTTTCTTTCTCTTTTTTTTTTATCTGTAACAGCAGAAAATTCAGTTTGTAGCGATTTCTTTCCGTAATTAGATTATGTGACACTTCCAGACGAAACTGGGAGAGAATTGGGAGAAAGACTAAATTTTTTTTAAAAAAGTGCGCTATGAGTCTACAACAAGCAGCAGCAGATATTTATGTAGGAGGAAAGGCAATTTGAATTGGTCGTAACATAAGTATACACCTATTTACATTCTTGGTTGATGTTACGTTAATCTTTTCAAAGTGTGATAATACGTTTTCTCTTAAAAATGTGATATTGCTTTAGTCTCAACAGGACATTGGTCTAATGGTTAGAGTGTTCGCCAATGGCCCGGCAAACCGGGGTTCAATCCTTGGTCGAGTCATACTAAAGACTCAAAAAATGGTATTTGATGCTGCCTTACTTAACACTCAGCATTATAAGGTAAGAATCAAGGGTAAAGTGCAACAACCCAGGGAAAGGAGTAGCGAGCCCTCCCCAAAACCTTGGTGTAGTAGCTATCGTAAAGGGAGCCTTCGGGACACCCTCGACTACGGTCGCCAACTTTACTTTTACTTACTTACATTAGCCTCTCTCTCAGAAAATGTGATATTAAGATGGTCTCTCAGAAATTGTATTACGTTTGTCCCTTTAAAGAATTTAATATTACGTTGGTCTGTGATACGAAACTTTTCTCTCAGAAAATATGATATTACGTTATTTTCTTAGAATTATGATATTAATCCAGTCCCAAAAAAGATGTGATGTTTTGCTAATCTCTTTAAAATTGTGATATTCGATTTGTTTCTTCGAAAACGTGATATTGTAATATAATGGCCGAGGGATTTCGTTTTATATATCTTGCCTTTCGCTTTACTTAGGCTGAGAACCTTTCGCTTAGTGCATGGGTTAGGTGCAAACATGAGCGCTGGTGTTAACGCGCGCGCGGGGAGGATGCATCATTTACAGGTGTCAAAATAAACCCCAGATAGGAATTGAGACCAGGACGTGTGAATGACGTCATGCAACGGAAGCGTGCGCGGAGGATTTTGGGGATTTGAGAAAAGTCAGGGAGTTGAGTTTTTGCCTCCGAAGAAGAAGGTTGACATTCGGAGCTCACCGAGGCCTCGCAGCGGGTGCCGCGCGTGTTGTGGGGGGCAGATGGAAAAGTCAGCATAGAAAGATTGTGTATCTCTCTCCTCATGTCGAAAAACCTTTTAACTCAAAGGTAATAAAAAGTTTCGTACCTGAACTAAGAAGTCGTAAGTGTTTTTTGTGTTTCGGGATTCCTATGTTATCTATATATATGAGTTATGAACATTCTCTGTCTATTTCACATATTCATGTATGATTATGTGACAATATTACCTTAGTGTCTAACAAAATGTCCTATTACATTGGTATTTTTGAAAATGTTATATTACGTCAGTCACTTAGAAATACGATATTAAACTAGTCCCATACAAAAACGAGATATTAAGTTGATCTTTTATCAAAGAGGCGACATCTCCACACTGAATGATAGATCTCTGAAACTAGTGGACAAATTCACCTACCGAGGAAGCAGTTTCTTATCAGCCGAGACAGACATCAACACGCGACTAGCAAAGGCGTGGACATATCTCGATAGACTATCGGTCATATGGAAGTCAGACCTGACCGTTAAAATAAAACGCAGTTTTTTTCCAAGCAGCAGCTGTGTTGATGCTGCTATATGGATGCACTACGTGGGCGCTAACCAAAACGTATGGAGAAAAAGCTTGACGGCAACTACACAAGAATGCTGCGATCAATATTGAACCAGTCCAGGAGGCAGCACCCCACAAAGTAGCAGCTGTTTGACCACTTACCACTCATCACGAAAACTATCCAATTTAGACGAACAAGACAGCAGCTCTGTGTCGATAGAGGATGTAGCCTTGAAAACCTGCTGGGAGCAAAGGACGATAGAGACATGATGATGGTGATGACGTTGGTCTCTAAGAGAATGTGGTATTTCGTTTATTTATTATAAATAGAAATAATTAATGCTATACTCGGTGGTTGCATTATATAAAAAGATTAGAATACCACTGATTTTAAACTACAATAAAATATTAGGCTATCATATTATATTTGATATAACATTATGTGGGAACAGTTTTGAGTGAAATGTAAATCTGAGCAGTGGACCTCTTGATTTACAGCCCATCACTTCATTATTGAGCCAACACCTGCAACGCCTTGATTAGTGAAGGCGTGAATTGTAATGATATCGTGTGGCAAGGAAAGACGTTCGAAAAAGATTGATTATCGCAAGCGTGAAGACCGAGATGTACTCCCACCCACCCCTGAACAGAAGAATGTCGACATCGAATCAAAGCTAAGGTCAGGTTAATAGAAAATCTGGTGTGTGGAATCCAGAAAATTACACCAGGTTCATGCTATGACGATAGAGTCACCGTTTCCACTCTTGGAGGATATCAAAAGAACTTAATCAATAATAATTAAAATTATAATCAAATGGAGATTACTTAAAACAGTCAAAAGAAACCACGACAACAAAAATGATACAAGAACAAACAAGACTGGATCATAGAGTGAAAATAACAATTGAGATAAAGATAAATAAATACCCGGATCTTGCCAGAGAGCTGAAGAAGTTGTGTGATTGACTGGATCTTTTATTTTGCATGTAGTGTTTATAATTTTTTAAAGATTTTTATCGGTGTCCTCAGAAAGCGTTGGTGGAGTACCGGTGGTGTTAATAGTTAAAGTGCTGGACTGCGACCTCGAAGAAAGCGAGTTCAAACCCCAATCAAAGCAATTACGCACACTTTCAGACAAATATCTTTGGGAAAGGCATAAACCCGTCTCATCACTTAAGCTATAGTTTAAATAGTAATCTTACTATTCTTCTCCGAGATTGGCTTTGGCATTAGATAACCCACGAAGATTGGTATGCCATTAAACATAGAAACCAAACCAAGCCATCAGAAACGGTTGTATCAACTCAGTATAATTGACTGGTAATGACCTTTATGGTTATTTGAAAGCTTGGTTTTCATTGGAGGAATTAAATTCTGGTGACTAAAATCATAAAAGTCAGAAGATAGAGTTTAACTTTAAGTTAGTTAATCCAGAACCGCGGTTAGTCATCATTTTCCTCTAATAAATGAAAAATCTGCAAACCAAAGAAGAAAATCTCTTCTTGATTTTTATTCATCCGACCTAAAAACAGCGTTAGGTAGATAATAAGTTGGAGCAGCAAGAGAAGCTCGACCACCGACCGAAAAACTAATTGGATACTTAACTGGGTGACGATGGTACGGATTGTAAATGGTGTTAGAATGGTCCCCTATGACCTGGAAAAGCGACTGATGGAACGAGTAATTTGTAGAAGACCCGAGAGTATCTAGACCTCAGTACGACTGAAATCGATCTGAAGAATCCCGAAGACCCAAGGAAAATTGCTGTCACCCCGACTTCAGAAAAAAAAATCCTCATAAAACTGATGTGAAAAACTCGCAAGGATTTAAACAAAGCAGAAAAAAGATTATTAATATATACAGGATGTCTCAAAATAGATGCTAGGAAGGGGGATTACTCTGCAAAGTACAGGGTGTCTCAAAACAGATTTAAGTAAAAGTATAGTTGGCGACTGTAGTCGAAGGCCACCAGAAGGCTCCCTGTCCTGTAGAAAATGCATCCTTTGACCAAGAGACTTCAAATGAATGTTTTTTTAATTGTTATTATATCATCTTCCAGGACATGCAATCTTTTTTTTTTTTTAGTTTCTTGTCTCAGTAATAAATCATTATCCTATTAATGGATTGTATCTATTTTGAGAGAGTTTTGAATGATTTTGTCTCCAAATGATAGATGATGCAAAATATATTTTCCTCTCTTGTCCAATGTATTGTGATTGATGATTAATTGTTGTTACAGTGTACAATTTTCAAATCTGAAACAAAAAAAGAACACAACCTCATTATTAGTTGAGTTATTAGCGGTCCCATATATATTGAGACATCCTATATATAAAAAAAATCTTCGTATAAAATAGATTTGGCGGTCAGAGTTCCAAACCTGGACGAGGCTGTTTGCATTCAATTTAGAGCTAACACTCTTGGGGAACCGGTTTATCGGACTAGTGGGTTGAGTGTTCGCCAACCGTCCGTGTGACCAGGGTTCAACCCCAGGTCGAGTCATACCAAAGACTTAAAAATGGTACTTGATACCTCCTTGCCTAACACTCAGCATTATAAGGTAAGGATCAAGAGTAAAGAGGAGCAATCCAGGGAAATGAGTAGCGCCCTCCCCAACACCTCGGTGTAGTATCGACTGAAAAGGAAACCATCGGGTCGCCCTCGACTAAAGTCGCCAACTTAACTTTTACTTAATATCTTTTCAGCTATATAAATAGTAGGATAGACTAATTCTTGATTTCGTTAGTTTTCCCACGTTCCACTTGGTAACGTGGACTGACCATAAACTTGTTAGTGTCAGTCAGCGGTTAGCTAATAGGCCTAGTCTAGCCGGCTACTGGAAGTTCAATACCTCCTTACTCCAACATTGCCCCCTTTCTTACGACCAGGCTCGCTGCATTCACCCACCTTTTGCTGAATGTTATGCGATCCAAGCGTTTTCTATCGCATCTGATTTTGACCCTCAGCTGATGCCGAAAATACAAAACCAGATTATGAGAAAAGTTTGAATCGTCATACAATCCCTTGTTTCGCGTCGTCCAAATCACCATTCGGGCTACAGCTAGGATCGCGAGAAACACCTCACGCTTCTCACCATAAAACGGAGGAAGAACGTTGTCTACGACGTAACCAACGTCGAGCAGCACGAGCTGTTTGGGTTCGATGCGAGCCGTCCACTCCCCGACGTGATCCCGAAACGGGCGGACTCGCTCGCAGTAGTAGAAGGCATGCTCAGCCGTTTCTTCCAACCCACTGCCGCAGCGAGGGCAATCAGGCATGTCTGCCAGGCCCACCTTGAAGTTCAAGCCGCGAAGGGATAATGCATTCCGAACAAGTTGCCGGGTGAGCGAGAACTCGGAGTTGTTCAAGAAGCTCGATCCTGGCGCCCAATTCCAGTGTGAGCGGATCTCCTCCGCCGTCCAGCCGTGCCGCTCGCTGAGAGGATCAGAAGCGGAACCCACCACTAATTCCCGATACAGTTCCTTCCGAGGCCATGAAAGGTCACTGGACCCAAGAAGGTTACGAAGGGCCTTTCGGCACTCGCGGACAAACAGTGCTTCGCCCAAAGGCCTACGTCGACCTTCAGCCTTTGGGTCTGAGTTGAGGCGAGGAAAAGTCCGACTCGCCTTTCGTCTCCACACTGAGTCCCCCGTCAAGACTCGGCCCAGATATGCAAGTCTTTCAGCAAGCCAGTGGCTCTCCAGATCAGACATACCAAGACCCCCGTTGCGTGCACGTTGGATACAGACCTGCCTACGGACCATCGGCCTTGCACCACCCCAGAGCAATCTGGAGAGGGGTCGTTGCAGCGCCAACTGATGTAACTTAGGCAGAGGAAGTACAGCCAATCGGTAAAGGATCAAGGGGAAGACGTACGTGGCGCACGCCTCCGCCCTGCCCTTTAAGGACAACCTCCTTGAAAGCCAGATTCCCACCGGAGTATTCACCTTAGCATGTACTTCCGATCAATTTCGCTCCAGTTGGAGGTCGGGCCCAAACCACACCCCGAGGATGCGGTCACTCCAGCGGAAGGGCCCTGGAAGAGTATTGCTACCCCTCCAAGCACCGAGCCGCAAACCTTCGCTTTTGTCACAATTGACCTTGGCCCCTGCAATCCGCTCGTACTCGACAACCGCCTCTTTCACAGCCTCTATATCCAGCCGGCGGGATAAAAAGACTGTGATGTCATCAGCGAACGCGGAAACTCTTGCCGCCAGGCAGCCAACGAAAGGGATACCGCGCAGTGCCGGACTTGTCCCCTCATCCCTAAGCCTGCGCAGGAGGGATCCATCGCGAGGACATAGAGAAGAGGAGACAGAGGGCAGCCCTGCCCGACCGAACGCTCGATCGCGATCACCCCCGAACGCCTTCCGTTCACCTGCACCACTGCCTGAGGGTTGTAGTACATCATGCTAATCCATCTGCAGAACTCCGGTTTGAATCCGGCAGTCTCCAAAACAGACGCCAAGAACCGATGGTCAACCCTATCGAAGACCTTGGACTGATCTAAACTGATCAGCGCGGCTTCGGTGTCGTCTTTTATCCCCTCGAGGACCTCGCAAATCAAGTGCAGGTTGTCCTGGATCGATCTTCCCTTCACAGCAAAGGTCTGTTCGAGGCCGATCAGATCGCTAATGACAAGCTGTAAACGATTCGCTAAGACCCGGGCCAAAATTTTTAACTCTGTGTTAAGCAGAGTTATGGGCCTGTAATCGTCTAAACCCTCCCAAACATGCCTGCCACCTTTCTTCAGCAATGTGATCACGCCCTTGGTAATGCTACCAGGGATGGCTCCCTGGGCGAACCAATGGTTGAACATATCCGTCAGAATAGGTACAAACATGTGCGACATCCTCAAGTACACTTCGTCGGGCAAACCATCTAGTCCCGGCGACTTGTTCAGGCCGACCTGCTTCAACGCATCACGGACTTCACATTCAGTAACCACACCCTCGCAACTAGCCGCTTCAGCTGCCCCAAGGCGGGGGAAGTCAGCGAGATAGTTACGAAACTCCCGGCGTGGGAGATCAGTGCAGCGGGCAAAGCGATCCCGAAAGTGCGCCCGAAAGGCGTCACGTATCTCACGAGTCGATTGCAACAGTCGCCCGTCCGGGGTCTTGACAGAAGCGATGTACCGATCGGGGAACCTTCACACTTCTTCACGCGCAGTCGCGTTTGATTTCACAACTTCGTCGAGAACTCTTTTTAGTCTAGATCTAACTACGAATCCCTTGTAGCGCTCGCTACTCTCACGCTCAAGGTCCCTCCTAGCTAGCTCTACACCTAGGGAGTCCCCCACAGCCACCGCCCGGGAAAGTCTATCATCTATAGATTTCGCCTCCGCGGTTCTATCTAGATTGAGCTGTCGACCGTACTTGGTGGCAAAATCTCTAATCCTATGCTTAAGAGAACCCCACCACCTATTCCCGGTAACCGCCCCCACTAACGCCCGCTGAATTAGGGATTCCAGCCGGTCCCGGAAGTCCCGTATCTCCAGTAAGGAGTTATTGAACTTCCAGTAGCAGGCTAGACTAGGTCTATTAACTAACCGCAGACTGACTCTAATGAGTTTATGGTCAGTCCACGCTATCAAGTGGAACGTGGGACAACTAACAAAATCAATGTCAGCTCTTCTCACTAACACTCTGTCCAAGTAGGAGCCTACTTTGGCAGAGGGCGAGCTATCTAGCCACGTCCACATCTCCCGCCCTGGGTGATCAAGACGAAACCTGTCGACGAGGCCGTGACGAGTTACGAAGCCGACAAGGCTGCTTTCACACCTTCCCAATCTGCTAGCTCCCCGCCCGACCTTATCTATCTTGGGATCAAGGATCGCATTCCAATCACCCATTAAGACTAGCCGCTTCGTATCGTCCAGGAACGGCGCCAACCGACGAAAAAAGGAAACCCTCTCCGCAGCGATATTGGACGCATAAACCGCAACCAGACGGAACTTGAAACTTTTCACGGCAACATCGACCACAACCAGCCGGCCCCCGTCACCTGCAAAAACAACGTCAACATCAGCATCAAGGCTGCGTCCAACTAGCAAAGAGACCCCAGCGCTGGTGCTGCTGCCGTATGCTGAGAAAACGTTAAAGTCACTTTCCAGCACCCGACAGTCAGCACCGCAAGTGAAGTAGGTCTCTTGCACTGCAGCAACATCTACTTAGAGGTTCCTGAGTTCACAAAGCAAGCGCGCACACTTGCTTGAATCCCTCAGTCCCCTCACATTCAAACTGGCAAGGTTTAAAGCCATCAATCCAACTTACCTTATTCAGTGTCGACTATGGGCCGGAAATCCTTCGGGGTGAGGATGCCGACGGCCTGACGCCGAGCTCAGTGCTAACTCGGTCGTCCCTGGTAATTCCCCCGACATCCATAGGGTACCTCAGCTTTAGGGACCTATAAAATGATGGGTGAACTAAAATATGGACCCTGCCTGAACAAAAAGGAAGCATTTTTTTTAACATTGCATTTTTTGTGTTGGCCAGCATTACGTCCGCCCGGCTGGCTTCGTCAATAAAGTTCCATAGCTCTTTAGTCCGATTGCCAGCCGAACGGACGAATGTGGTCAACATTGGAGCGTCCTTGAATATGTAGGGATTAGTGATGTCTTTGTTGTTTATTTTTTTAAATGAGCGCAATGGCTTTAATGAGGTTTTTAAAATGTGGTCGTGATTTGGGTTTTCTAAAATGTCTTCGCAGAAGAGAAAAGCGGTCATTGCATGGCGGGCTTCTGTTGAAGCCGAGCGTGCTCTTGGTTTTTGACTTGATGATGATGTTGATGCTGTTCGTGGGTCAGGTGAGAGTCTTGTCACTGAGTGTGACCGTGTGAAAATTTTCGGAGTTGTGATTGGGGAAAGTGAGGGGGGTAGTGGGATTTTAATTGGGTTTACTGGAGTGGTTTTTTGTTTTTGTGGGAGGGGAGGAATTATTTGAGATGGTCGCTCATTTGTGGCTGGTGGCTTTGCTATTTTCTTTTTCCCCACCCCCTTAGGTTGAGGTAGGGAGGGTGTTTGTTGTTGTTTTGGTTTTTTGGGGTTTCTTTTTTCCCCCTCTTTTGTTGGCGAGTCTTCGCTATTCCTTCTTCTTTTTAAATTGATGCTCATGTCCATGGGTTCTATTGGTGTTGATGATTGTTCTGTTGTAGTGGTCGATGTTGATGATTGTGTTTTAGTAGTAGTATCAATAGGAGTAGCGATGATTATAGTTGTTGAGTCTTTTGTGGTAGCTGTAGGTGCTATTGACTTTTATATGGGAGTTTTTCCCCCCTTTTTTTTCTTGTCACTTGAGTCCACCCCTCCTCATCTTTTTTGTTGGGGTTTTCTTGGTGATTTTCGATGTTTTTGGTGGGTGACTTGGTTGTTATGATCTCTGAAGTGGTAGTAGTGGTAGTAGTCGTTGTTGCGGTGGTCGTTGTTTTTTGAAGGCAGTTTTTAGAAAAATGTCCGATTTTGTTACAGGCCCAACATAAGGGTTTCCTGCCCTCATCGACCACCGTCATCGTTTGATCTCGGTATTTAATTTTATGAGGTACGTTGTTAAACCCTCCCCTATCGAGGCACATGATAAAGACATAATCACCGTATGCAGTTCCTCGTGTAGATCTTATTTGAGAAACTTGTTCAACGCCGCCATATATGCTTAAGTAGGCGGCGAGAACGTCCCTACTCAATTGCATTGAGACATTACATACGGTGACCTTTATTCTTCGCTTGCCTCGATATTCAGGTTGCAGCCGGAAGAAGCGTGTTGTAATGTTACCACCGGCCAGTTTCTTGGCTACTTCCTCTGAAGGGAGTAGAACATCCCAGGTAGCAAAGCTCCTGCGGCAGAAATACTTACCTGGGATGTTTGCGCTTTTTAGTAGGTCTTCAAAAGTCTCTTTTTCAAGTCCTGCTAGACTCTTGGTCTTAAGATCAGTGACTACGAAGGACAGAGTCTTTGGTTCCACTTCTTTAACAAGTTCCGGTATAGGAAGGATTTCGCCTTCCTTAAAGTAGTTGGCATATTTTTCTGCCCTGTCTCTTGCGTAGTCACTGGGGGTTTTTTGGTTCACGCAGTGTGACGACCAAGAGACTGTTGTTTCTTTTGGTTTCTGGGCCGGTGGAATAGTGCTTGCTGATGACGACAAGTCAAAAGGTGCTTCTTCCGACATTGGGGCGGGTCTCGTTGTAAATATATCCTCGGGTGAGTTAGCCTCCTCCATGGCTGTGAAACACAGCTAGGAGGAGATGAATCCGAATGATGTGGTTAAGATCAAGAACGATGAAAAACAATGAAAAATCCGGTATGAGAAATGGTGGTCGTTTTTTTAAAAAGAGTTAAAACAACAATTCGAGTCGAGGTTTGACCCTCCTCACAAACAAACAACAGTAACAATTGTTTGAGGGGGGTCACAAAGCAATAACAATGATATAAAATTTACAGATAACAAATAACAATTTTCAATAATAACTTACTTTTCTAAAGTCGTCGGAATAAACACAAACCAAAAAAACGAGTGGGCTTATCCTTTTATTCCTTGTAATGAATACAAGAAGGCACGAGGCCTTGTGGTTTTGGGGGAGGGGAAGGGAGCGGTCATGCTTTAACTATATTTTCTATGGGGAACCTAGCTAGCCACATTCGCCGACCCATTCAACAATACAATATATAATCACTCGTCCATCTCCATGCACGCAGCAATCACCAAAATACCGCATTTGCTCTATGAAAAAGTCCTACTTAAAACCCGAAAGTGATGCATGATTTTATTTACAATGTATGATTTTTTACAATGGATATGATGGGAATGGGAGAAAAAACCCCGAAAAACATATATACACGAAAACAAGGAAAAAATCCCCCGTTTGGTTTCCCTCCCATCCCCCCGTCTATAAAATTGGAGGCCGACTGTTTTCCGGGTGGAAAATACCGGAAACAAGCCGGACCTACCCTAGGTAGGGCGGGAATCCTACTCTACAGGGATAAAAGAATTAAAAGGGTCGGGCTCGGCATGGGTCGATTTTAGAAGCGGGTAAATGATTTTTTACATATGAATGTTCAAGATCTTCAAAAGGCGGACTGGGATACAGGTTGAGGTACAAAAATAATGGGGGTGGGGAAGATCTTGAGTGCTAACAACTAAGTGACAGGGACAATGACTCACAACGTACTGCTAACTAGGTTGCAGGGGAAAATAACAAAATCCTACTTACCAAGGGTGGGGTCCCTAAGGACCCGTACCATAGACGCCATGGGCCGGCAGAGGAGGGAAGGATGACTCCAACATTGCCCCCTTTCGTACGACCAGGCTCGCTGCAGTCACCCACCTTTTGCTGAATGTTATGCGATCCAAGCGTTTTCTATCGCATCTGATTTTGACCCTCAGCTGATGCCGAAAATACAAAACCAGATCACGATGAGAAAAGTTTGCATCTTCATACAATCCCTTGTTTCGCGTCGTCCAAATCACCATTCGGGCTACAGCTAGGATCGCGAGAAACACCACACGCTTCTCACCGTGAAACGGAGGAAGAACGTTGTCTACGACGTAACCAACGTCGAGCAGCACGAGCTGTTTGGGTTCGATGCGAGCCGTCCACTCCCCGACGTGATCCCAAAACGGACGAACTCGCTCGCAGTAGTAGAAGGCGTGCTCAGCCGTTTCTTCCAAGCCACTGCCGCAGCGAGGGCAATCAGGCATGTCTGCCAGGCCCGCCTTGAAGTTCAAGCCGCGAAGGGATAACGCATTCCGAACAAGTCGCCAGGTGAGCGAGAACTCAGAGTTGTTCAAGAAGCTCGATCCTGGCGCCCAATTCCAGTGAGAGCGGATCTCCTCCGCCGTCCAGCCGTGCCGCTCGCTGAGAGGATCAGAAGCGGAACCCACCACTAATTCCCGATACAGCTCCTTCCGAGGCCATGAAAGGTCACTGGACCCAAGAAGGTTACGAAGGGCCTTTCGGCACTCGCGGACAAACAGTGCTTCGCCCAAAGGCCTACGTCGACCTTCGGCCTTTGGGTCTGAGTTGAGGCGAGGAAAAGTCCGACTCGCCTTTCGTCTCCACACTGAGTCCCCCGTCAAGACACGGCCCAGATATGCAAGTCTTTCAGCAAGCCAGTGGCTCTCCAGATCAGGCATACCCAGACCCCCGTTGCGAGTACGTTGGATACAGACCTGCCTACGGACCATCGGCCTTGCACCTCCCCAGAGCAATCTGGAGAGGGATCGTTGCAGTGCCAACCGATGTGCCTTAGGCAGAGGAAGTACAGCCAATCGGTAAAGGATCAAGGGGAAGACGTACGCGGCGCACGCCTCAGCCCTGCCCTTTAAGGACAACCTCCTTGAAAGCCAGATTCCCACCTGAGCATTCACCTTAGCGTGTACTTCCGACCAATTTCGCTCCAGTTGGAGGTCGGGCCCAAACCACACCCCAAGGATGCGGATGGGTCCGTCACTCCAGCGGAAGGGCCCTGGAAGAGTATTGCTACCCCTCCAAGCACCAAGCCGCAAACCTTCGCTTTTGTCAAAATTGACCTTGGCCCCTGCAATCCGCTCATACTCGACAACCGCCTCTTTCACAGCCTCTATATCCTGGCGGCGGGATACAAAGACTGTGACGTCATCAGCGAACGCGGAAACCCTAGCCGCAAGGCGGCCAACGAATGGGATACCGCGCAGTGCCGGACTTGTCCCCCCATCCCTAAGCCTGCGCAGGAGGGGCTCCAACGCGAGGACATAGAGAAGAGGAGACAGAGGGCAGCCTTGCCGGACCGAACGCTCGATCGCGATCACCCCCGAACGCCTTCCGTTCACCTGCACCACTGCCTGAGGGTTGTGGTACATCATGCTAATCCATCTGCGGAACTCCGGTTTGAATCCGGCAGTCTCCAAAACAGACGCCAAGAACCGATGGTCAACCCTATCGAAGGCCTTGGACTGATCTAAACTGATCAGCGCGGATTCGGTGTCGTCTTTTATCCCCTCTAGGACCTCGCGAATCAAGTGCAGGTTGTCCTGGATCGATCTTCCCTTCACAGCAAAGGTCTGTTCGGGGCCGATCAGATCGCTAATGACAAGCTGTAAACGATTCGCTAAGACCCGGGCCAAAATCTTTAACTCTGTGTTAAGCAGAGTTATGGGCCTGTAATCATCTAAACCCTCCCAAACATGCCTGCCACCTTTCTTCAGCAATGTGATCACGCCTTTGGTAACGCTACCAGGGATGGCTCCCTGGGCGAACCAATGGTTGAACATATCCGTCAGAATAGGCACAAACATGTGCGACATCCTCAAGTACACTTCGTAGGGCAAACCATCTAGTCCCGGCGACTTGTTCAGGCCGACCTGCTTCAACGCGTCACGGACTTCGCATTCAGTAACCACACCCTCGCAGCTAGCCGCTTCAGCCGCCCCAAGGCGGGGGAAGTCGGCGAGATAGCTACGAAACTCCCGGAGCGGGAGATCAGTGCAGCGGGCAAAGCGATCCCGAAAGTGCGCCCGAAAGGCGTCACGTATCTCACGACCCGATCGCAGCAGACACCCGTCCGGGGTCTTGACAGATGCGATGTACCGATCGGGGAACCTTCGCACTTCTTCTTCACGCGCAGTCGCGTTCGATTTCACAGCTTCGTTGAGAACTCTTTTTAGCCTAGATCTAACTACTGATCCCTTGTAGCGCTCGCTACTCTCACGCTCAAGGTCCCTCCTAGCTAGCTCTACACCTAGGGAGTCCCCCCCAGCCACCGCCCGGGAAAGTCTATCATCTATAGATTTCGCCTCCGCGGTCCTATCTAGATTGAGCTGTCGACCGTACTTGGTGGCGAAATCTCTAATCCTATGTTTAAGAGAAACCCACCACCTATTCCCGGTAACCGCCCCCACTAACGCCCGCTGAATTAGGGATTCCAGCCGGTCCCGGAAGTCCCGTATCTCCAATAAGGAGGTATTGAACTTCCAGTAGCCGGCTAGACTAGGTCTATTAACTAACCGCAGACTGACTCTAATGAGTTTATGGTCAGTCCACGCTATCAAGTGGAACGTGGGACAACTAACAAAATCAATGTCAGCTCTTCTCACTAACACTCTGTCCAAGTAGGAGCCTACTTTGGCAGAGGGCGAGCTATCTAGCCACGTCCACATCTCCCGCCCTGGGTGATCAAGACGAAACCTGTCGACGAGACCGTGACGAGTCACGAAGCCGACAAGGCTGCTTTCACACCTTCCCAATCTGCTAGCTCCCCGTCCGACCTTATCTATCTTGGGATCAAGGATCGCATTCCAATCACCCATTAAGACTAGCCGCTTCGTATCGTCCAGGAACGGCGCCAACCGACGAAAAAAGGAAACCCTCTCCGCAGCGATATTGGACGCATAAACCGCAACCAGACGGAACTTGAAACTTTTCACGGCAACATCGACCACAACCAGCCGGCCCCCGTCACCTGCAAAAACAACGTCAACATCAGCATCAAGGCTGCGTCCAACTAGCAAAGAGACCCCAGCGCTGGTGCCGCTGCCGTATGCTGAGAAAACGTTAAAATCGCTTTCCAGCACCCGACAGTCGGCACCGCAAGTGAAGTGAGTCTCCTGCACTGCAGCAACATCTACTCCGAGGTTCCTGAGTTCACCAAGCAAGCGCGCACACTTGCTTGAATCCCTCAATCCCCTCACATTCAAACTGGCAAGGTTTAGAGTCATCAGTCCCACTTACCTTACTCAGTGTCGACTATGGGCCGGAAATCCTTCGGGGTGAGGATGCCGACGGCCTGACGCAGGGAACCGGTGCCGAGCTCAGTGCTAACTCGGTCGTCCCTGGTAATTCCCCCGACATCCATAGGGTACCTCAGCTTTAGGGACCTATAAAATGATGGGTGAACTAAAATCGGGACCCTGCCCGAACAAAAAGGAAGCATTTTTTTTAGCATTGCATTTTTTGTGTTGGCCAACATTACGTCCGCCCGGCTGGCTTCGTCAATAAAGTTCCATAGTTCTTTAGTCCGATTGCCAGCCGTACGGACGAATGTGGTCAACATTGGAGCGTCCTTGAATATGTAGGGGTTAGTGATGTCTTTGTTGTTTATTTTTTTAAATGAGCGCAATGGCTTTAATGAGGTTTTTAAAATGTGGTCATGATTTGGGTTTTCTAAAATGTCTTCGCAGAAGATAAAAGCTGTCATTGCATGGCGGGCTTCTGTTGAAGCCGAGCGTGCTCTTGGTTTTTGACCTGATGATGATGTTGATGCTGTTTGTGGATCAGGTGAGAGTCGTGTCACTGACTGTGATCGTGTGAAAATTTTCGGGGTTGTGATTGGAGAAAGTGAGGGGGGTAGTGGGATTTCGATTGGGTTTATTGGAGTGATTTTTTGTATTTGTGGGAGGGGAGGAATTATTTGAGCTGGTCGCTCATTTGTGGCTGGTGACTTTGATATTTTCTTTTTCCCCTCCCCCTTAGGTTGAGGTAGGGAGGGTGTTTGTTGTTGTGTTGTTTTTTTTGGATTTCTTTTTTCCCCCTCTTTTGTTGGCGAGTCTTCGCTATTCCTTCTTCTTTTTAAGTTAATGCTCATGTCCATGGGTTCTATTGGTGTTGATGATTGTTCAGTTGCAGTGGTCGATGTTGATGATTGTGTTTTAGTAGTAGTATCAGTAGGAGTAGCGATGATTACAGTTGTTGAGTCTTTTGTGGTATTTGTTTGGTTAGTTTTGTTTTCTGTAGGTGCTATTGACTTTTTTATGGGAGTTTTTTTTCCCCCTTTTTTTCTTGTCACTTGAGTCCACCCCTCCTCGTCTTTTTTGTTGGGGTTTTCTTGATGATTTTCGATGTTTTTGGTGGGTGTCTTGGTTGTTATGATCTCTGAAGCAGTAGTAGTGGTAGTAGTCGTTGTTGCGGTGGTCGTTGTTTTTTGAGGGCAGTTTTTAGAAAAATGTCCGATTTTGTTACACGCCCAACATAAGGGTTTCCTGCCCTCAACGACCACCGTCATCGTTTGATCTCGGTATTTTATTTTATGAGGTACGTTGTTAAACCCTCCCCTATCGAGGCACATGATGAAGACATAATCACCGTATGCAGTTCCTCGTGTTGATGTTATTTGGGAAACTTGTTCAACGCCGCCATATATGCTTAAGTAGGCGGCGAGAACGTCCCCACTCAATTGCATTGAGACATTACATACGGTGACCTTTATTCTTCGCTTGCCTCGATATTCAGGTTGAAGCCGGAAGAAGCGTGTTGTAATGTTACCACCGGCCAGTTTCTTGGCTACTTCCTCTGAAGGGAGTAAAACATCCCAGGTTGCGAAGCTCCTGCGGCAGAAATACTTCCCTGGGATGTTTGCGCTTTTTAGTAAGTCTTCGAAAGTCTCTTTTTTAAGTCCTGCTAGTCTCTTGGTCTTAAGATCAGTGACTACGAAGGACAGGGTCTTTGGTTCAACTTCTTTCACAAGTTCCGGTATAGGAAGTATTTCGCCTTCCTTAAAATAGTTGGCATATTTTTCTGCCCTGTCTCTTGCGTAGTCACTGGGGGTTTTTTGGTTCACACAGTGTGACGACCAAGAGACTGTTGTTTCTTTTGGTTTCTGGGCCGGTGGAATAGTACTTGCAGATGACGACAAGTCAAAAGGTGCTTCTTCCGGCATTGGGGAGGGTCTCGTTATAAATATGTCCTCGGGTGAGTTAGCCTCCTCCATGGCTGTGAAACACAGCTAGGAGGAGATGAATCCGAATGATGTGGTTGAGATCAAGAACGATGAAAAACAATGAAAAATCCGGTATGAAAAATGGTGGTGGTTTTTTTAAAAAAGAGTTAAAACAACAATTCGAGTCGAGGTTTGACCCTCCTCCCAAACAAACAACAGTAACAATTGTTTGAGGGGGGTCACAAAGCAATAACAATAATATAAAATTTACAGATAACAAATAACAATTTTCAACAGTAACTTACTTTTCGATAGAGAGAATAAACGCAATCCAAAAAATGACGAAGTGGGCTTATCCTTTTATTCCTTGTAGTAAATACAAGAAGGCACGAGGCCTTGTGGTTTTGGGGGAGGGGAAGGGAGCGGTCATGCTTTAACTATATTTTCTATGGGGAACCCAGCCAGCCACATTCGCCGACCCACTCAACAATACAATACATAATCACTCGTCCATCTCCATGCACGCAGCAACCACCAAAATACCGCATTTGCTCCATGAAAAAGTCCTACTTAAAACCCGAAAGTGATGCATGATTTTATTTACAATGTATGATTTTTTACAATGGATATGATGGGAATGGGAGAAAAAACCCCGAAAAACATATATACACGAAAACAAGGAAAAAATCCCCCGTTTGGTTTCCCTCCCATCCCCCCGTCTATAAAATTGGAGGCCGACTGTTTTCCGGGTGGAAAATACCGGAAACAAGCCGGACCTACCCTAGGTAGGGCGGGAATCCTACTCTACAGGGATAAAAGAATTAAAAGGGTCGGGCTCGGCATGGGTCGATTTTAGAAGCGGGTAAATGATTTTTTACATATGAATGTTCAAGATCTTCAAAAGGCGGACTGGGATACAGGTTGAGGTACAAAAATAATGGGGGTGGGGAAGATCTTGAGTGCTAACAACTAAGTGACAGGGACAATGACTCACAACGTACTGCTAACTAGGTTGCAGGGGAAAATAACAAAATCCTACTTACCAAGGGTGGGGTCCCTAAGGACCCGTACCATAGACGCCATGGGCCGGCAGAGGAGGGAAGGATGACTCCAACATTGCCCCCTTTCGTACGACCAGGCTCGCTGCAGTCACCCACCTTTTGCTGAATGTTATGCGATCCAAGCGTTTTCTATCGCATCTGATTTTGACCCTCAGCTGATGCCGAAAATACAAAACCAGATCACGATGAGAAAAGTTTGCATCTTCATACAATCCCTTGTTTCGCGTCGTCCAAATCACCATTCGGGCTACAGCTAGGATCGCGAGAAACACCACACGCTTCTCACCGTGAAACGGAGGAAGAACGTTGTCTACGACGTAACCAACGTCGAGCAGCACGAGCTGTTTGGGTTCGATGCGAGCCGTCCACTCCCCGACGTGATCCCAAAACGGACGAACTCGCTCGCAGTAGTAGAAGGCGTGCTCAGCCGTTTCTTCCAAGCCACTGCCGCAGCGAGGGCAATCAGGCATGTCTGCCAGGCCCGCCTTGAAGTTCAAGCCGCGAAGGGATAACGCATTCCGAACAAGTCGCCAGGTGAGCGAGAACTCAGAGTTGTTCAAGAAGCTCGATCCTGGCGCCCAATTCCAGTGAGAGCGGATCTCCTCCGCCGTCCAGCCGTGCCGCTCGCTGAGAGGATCAGAAGCGGAACCCACCACTAATTCCCGATACAGCTCCTTCCGAGGCCATGAAAGGTCACTGGACCCAAGAAGGTTACGAAGGGCCTTTCGGCACTCGCGGACAAACAGTGCTTCGCCCAAAGGCCTACGTCGACCTTCGGCCTTTGGGTCTGAGTTGAGGCGAGGAAAAGTCCGACTCGCCTTTCGTCTCCACACTGAGTCCCCCGTCAAGACACGGCCCAGATATGCAAGTCTTTCAGCAAGCCAGTGGCTCTCCAGATCAGGCATACCCAGACCCCCGTTGCGAGTACGTTGGATACAGACCTGCCTACGGACCATCGGCCTTGCACCTCCCCAGAGCAATCTGGAGAGGGATCGTTGCAGTGCCAACCGATGTGCCTTAGGCAGAGGAAGTACAGCCAATCGGTAAAGGATCAAGGGGAAGACGTACGCGGCGCACGCCTCAGCCCTGCCCTTTAAGGACAACCTCCTTGAAAGCCAGATTCCCACCTGAGCATTCACCTTAGCGTGTACTTCCGACCAATTTCGCTCCAGTTGGAGGTCGGGCCCAAACCACACCCCAAGGATGCGGATGGGTCCGTCACTCCAGCGGAAGGGCCCTGGAAGAGTATTGCTACCCCTCCAAGCACCAAGCCGCAAACCTTCGCTTTTGTCAAAATTGACCTTGGCCCCTGCAATCCGCTCATACTCGACAACCGCCTCTTTCACAGCCTCTATATCCTGGCGGCGGGATACAAAGACTGTGACGTCATCAGCGAACGCGGAAACCCTAGCCGCAAGGCGGCCAACGAATGGGATACCGCGCAGTGCCGGACTTGTCCCCCCATCCCTAAGCCTGCGCAGGAGGGGCTCCAACGCGAGGACATAGAGAAGAGGAGACAGAGGGCAGCCTTGCCGGACCGAACGCTCGATCGCGATCACCCCCGAACGCCTTCCGTTCACCTGCACCACTGCCTGAGGGTTGTGGTACATCATGCTAATCCATCTGCGGAACTCCGGTTTGAATCCGGCAGTCTCCAAAACAGACGCCAAGAACCGATGGTCAACCCTATCGAAGGCCTTGGACTGATCTAAACTGATCAGCGCGGATTCGGTGTCGTCTTTTATCCCCTCTAGGACCTCGCGAATCAAGTGCAGGTTGTCCTGGATCGATCTTCCCTTCACAGCAAAGGTCTGTTCGGGGCCGATCAGATCGCTAATGACAAGCTGTAAACGATTCGCTAAGACCCGGGCCAAAATCTTTAACTCTGTGTTAAGCAGAGTTATGGGCCTGTAATCATCTAAACCCTCCCAAACATGCCTGCCACCTTTCTTCAGCAATGTGATCACGCCTTTGGTAACGCTACCAGGGATGGCTCCCTGGGCGAACCAATGGTTGAACATATCCGTCAGAATAGGCACAAACATGTGCGACATCCTCAAGTACACTTCGTAGGGCAAACCATCTAGTCCCGGCGACTTGTTCAGGCCGACCTGCTTCAACGCGTCACGGACTTCGCATTCAGTAACCACACCCTCGCAGCTAGCCGCTTCAGCCGCCCCAAGGCGGGGGAAGTCGGCGAGATAGCTACGAAACTCCCGGAGCGGGAGATCAGTGCAGCGGGCAAAGCGATCCCGAAAGTGCGCCCGAAAGGCGTCACGTATCTCACGACCCGATCGCAGCAGACACCCGTCCGGGGTCTTGACAGATGCGATGTACCGATCGGGGAACCTTCGCACTTCTTCTTCACGCGCAGTCGCGTTCGATTTCACAGCTTCGTTGAGAACTCTTTTTAGCCTAGATCTAACTACTGATCCCTTGTAGCGCTCGCTACTCTCACGCTCAAGGTCCCTCCTAGCTAGCTCTACACCTAGGGAGTCCCCCCCAGCCACCGCCCGGGAAAGTCTATCATCTATAGATTTCGCCTCCGCGGTCCTATCTAGATTGAGCTGTCGACCGTACTTGGTGGCGAAATCTCTAATCCTATGTTTAAGAGAAACCCACCACCTATTCCCGGTAACCGCCCCCACTAACGCCCGCTGAATTAGGGATTCCAGCCGGTCCCGGAAGTCCCGTATCTCCAATAAGGAGGTATTGAACTTCCAGTAGCCGGCTAGACTAGGTCTATTAACTAACCGCAGACTGACTCTAATGAGTTTATGGTCAGTCCACGCTATCAAGTGGAACGTGGGACAACTAACAAAATCAATGTCAGCTCTTCTCACTAACACTCTGTCCAAGTAGGAGCCTACTTTGGCAGAGGGCGAGCTATCTAGCCACGTCCACATCTCCCGCCCTGGGTGATCAAGACGAAACCTGTCGACGAGACCGTGACGAGTCACGAAGCCGACAAGGCTGCTTTCACACCTTCCCAATCTGCTAGCTCCCCGTCCGACCTTATCTATCTTGGGATCAAGGATCGCATTCCAATCACCCATTAAGACTAGCCGCTTCGTATCGTCCAGGAACGGCGCCAACCGACGAAAAAAGGAAACCCTCTCCGCAGCGATATTGGACGCATAAACCGCAACCAGACGGAACTTGAAACTTTTCACGGCAACATCGACCACAACCAGCCGGCCCCCGTCACCTGCAAAAACAACGTCAACATCAGCATCAAGGCTGCGTCCAACTAGCAAAGAGACCCCAGCGCTGGTGCCGCTGCCGTATGCTGAGAAAACGTTAAAATCGCTTTCCAGCACCCGACAGTCGGCACCGCAAGTGAAGTGAGTCTCCTGCACTGCAGCAACATCTACTCCGAGGTTCCTGAGTTCACCAAGCAAGCGCGCACACTTGCTTGAATCCCTCAATCCCCTCACATTCAAACTGGCAAGGTTTAGAGTCATCAGTCCCACTTACCTTACTCAGTGTCGACTATGGGCCGGAAATCCTTCGGGGTGAGGATGCCGACGGCCTGACGCAGGGAACCGGTACAAAGTTCAGGAGTAACTCGGCCGCTCCTGGAAATTCCACCGACATCATAAGGAAACCGCAACTTTAGGGACCTATAGAATGTGGGATGAACATAAATCGGGACCCTGCCCGTACATTTTGCAGCTATTTCATTTAATGAGTCGTGCCCCATTTCCGCCAGCCTCATGTCCGCTCGACTGGCTTCCTCAATAAATTGCCAGAGCTCCTTAGTTCGGCCGCCAGCCGAACGGACAAAGGTGGTCACCATGGCTGCACCCTCAAAAAGATATGGATTTGTTATTTCTTTTTGATCAATTTTTTTAAAGTCTCTAAGTGGTTTCAGAAGAGATTTGATCTGGCGATCTAGTGATGGCGACTCCAGAATGTCCTGACAAAAATAAAATGAATTTAAAGCTTGTTGGACCTCTCTGGAGGCCGACTTGGAGCGTCGCCCAGTGCCAGATGTTGATGGTGATGGTGTCGGGTTTCTTGTTGCTGAATGGGACCGGGAGAGTATTTTGGGTGTTGAAACAGGTGATAATGTAGGTGGTGTTGGGGATAGCGGGAGTTTAGTTGAGTCTACAGGGGTATTTTTGGCTTGTTGTGGGGGAGGAATAATTTGGGCTGGTCGCTGTTGTTGTTTTTTCGGTGTCGTCTTTTTCAATTGTTTTTTCTCCCCCTCTCCCTCTGTGGTAGAATCTCCGCTATCCCTTCTTCTCTTCAAGTTTATTGAGGTATCCATTTCCTCCTCCTGTTGTTGTTGTTGTTGTTGTTCATTGTTATTTACCTTTTCTTTCTTTCTTTTCTCTGTTTTTGTGTCGGTTTCTTTTTTCTTTTCCTCTGGTTTTTGATTTTCCAGAGGTTTTCTTTTTTCGCCCTTTTTGTCAGTGGTTTTGGCAGGGGGTGATTTCGGGGCTTTAGGTGGGGACTTTTTGCCCCGCGTTACCTGGGTCCACCCCTCCTCATCTCTGCTATTGGGGTCGTTCCCAGCTTCTGCTGGAGTATTTATTTTACTTTCCAGCTTGTTTGCTGTTGCTGATGTTGATGGCGCTGGTGTGCTGTTTGTTGATACTGATATTAATGAGGTTTTAGATGCTATTGTAGCCTTTACTGTTGTTGGTGCTGTTGACGTCGTTGTTGTTGCTGTTGTTGTTACTGCTGCGCCGGTGGCCTTTTGTGGGCATGACCTCGCAAAGTGGCCTATTTGTTTACAGTGCCAGCATTGCGGTTTTCGGCCTTCCACAACCACCAGCATGGCTTGCTCCTCATACTCAACTGTGTGGGGGATTGCCTGGAACCCTCCCCTGTTAAGGCACATGGTAAATGAGTAGTCACCGTGTGCCGTGCCGCTAGGTGACTTCATGGTCGTAAATTCCTCGACGTCCCCATAGTCGCTGAGGAACGCCGCCAGGACGTCACCACTTAGTTGTATTGGCACGTTGCACACGGTGACCTTGATCCGCCTTCTGCCCATGTATTCGGGCTGCAATCTGTACTGCTTCGTATTAATGCAATTATTGCTGGCCAACTTGGTGGCCAGTTCTTGTGAGGGTAACAGAATATCCCAGGTCGCGAAACTTCTCCTGCAGAAATACCTAGCTGGGATTCCTGCTGCTTTTAAAACTTCCTCGAACTTGTCTTTTTTCAGTCCAGCCAGTCTCCTGGTCTTTATGTCTGAGACAATTAAGGACAGGGTTTTTGGCTGGACTGCTTCTACCAGTTCAGGTATTGGTAGAATTCTGTTCCCTTTAAAATATTGGGCATACTTTTCAACCCTGTCCTTTTTATAATCTTGTGGCAATTTTTTGTTTTTCTGCGTCGACCAGGAGACTGGTATTGACGGCACTTTTTGTGCCGGCGGAATTGTACTCGCCGGCGTTGGATTTTCTGCGGAGGTACTAGGCAATGACGGCCATTCCCGTTTTTCTTGGGATATAAATATATCCTCCTGGGTAGTAGGTATTGGTTCTCCCATAGTTGCTTTAGGCAACTAGGGAGATATAAAATCGTATGGTTTAAAAGGATGTGGATATGGTGACGGATGAAAAAACAGTAAATGCAGTATAAAAAAGTCTTTCAAGTTGACCCCCCTCAAAAACAATACAAAATAACGATTGTTTTGGGGAGGGGCACAAACGCAATAACAAGTCGTTCCAAAAAATCCAACAAGTGTAACAAGTTTAACAAAGTCAACAATAATTTTTTAACAATAAATTTAAACAAGGCACTTACTTTTCGTCACTTAACAATCCAAAAAACAGAATAACACTACTGAATTGTAGGCTTATCCTTCCCAGACTGATCTCCGCTAGTGCCATATATGGTAGATGGAACAGCTCATTATGCTGAGAAGGTAAGTGATACCCAACAGAAAAATATAATGAAAGTCCCTTCATTTCCTAGAAGACTAATCAACATGTCTTTACCATTGCGCCCAGAACTTTTTCTTTACTGGAGAGTCAGCGTGTTTCTACTTTATATGCTGTTTTTTTTTTACTCAGTCTAGACACATTTGTAAAGATTTTTTTGTTCTTTTACAGAAAGATGTTTCTCTATACCCATTGCATATATTTCAATAAACTTTATATCTTTTGCACATTTTAGGCACCAACATTTTGATGAAGGACCTCTGTTTAAGTTTGGAGCATTCTGTTTGATTTGAAACTTTGTTAAATAACCTTAAAAAATGTGTTTGCGAGATTAAAATGATTTTTAATTTAAATCAATTCAAAACCATGTAGAATTTACATTTATGGAAAAATTCTGAGAAAAAAATAGTCAAAGAAATGGTGCTGAAGACCCTTAAGTATATATATATATATATATACATTGGGAGTATTTCTTCATTGATACATATTTGATTGAATATAATAGACATTTTTTGTCTACTAATTTTTTTCTTAATCCTTTTGAATTGCCGTATTGATTTTATGATATTCGGTGGGAATTGGTTGATAAATCTTCCATAATTAGTTATTTCCGAAGTACTTTCAGGGGAGTATGGATTACAAAAGTGTTGTAACTTTTGTTTGTCCATTATTACTTTGTAAGAAGAGCGTTTGTACTGCTGTATTGTGTAGCGTTTACTTCTCGAATTTGTTTCTATAAATAGCGTCAGTAGCTAAAGGCATTTAAGTACATTAACACTGGTTTCAAAATCAATTCTATTAAGTTTGGGTTGTATGTTCCTAATATACCAAAGACACAAAAAATAGTACTTGATGCCACTGTGCTTAACACTCAGCATTATAAGGTAAGGGTCAAGGGTAATGTGGAGCAATCCAGGAAATGGAGTCGCGTCCTCCCTAACACCTCATTGTAGTAGCTATTGAAAAGGGAGCCTTCCGGTCATCCTCGACTATCGTCGCCAAATTACTTATATATATATATATATATATGTTAAGAAGTCTTATGACTGAGTTTCAAATCTGGATACTTCTAGTAGCATGACCATGAAAGTTAACTAGGTAAATATCATACTTTTATACTGCTCTGCCAGCCGGCAATCGAGCACTCTTATATCATTTATTCAACGTCTCTCATCCATGCATCTTTTATATTGCCTTTCATATATATATATATATATACATTGAGGAATCTATATTTAGGCAGTAAGTTTTTATTTAAGCAAGTTTTACTAAAGACGATGGAACAGTTTATAATTACAATCAAAAATAATCAACAGTGTTCCATCGTTTACAATAAAACTTGCCCTCTTGCTATATATATATATATTTCCAGCATGAAGGAAATACACGCGGAACCACCTTTCCCGTGTGATTACGTAAGAAACGGTTACTGTAAACGCGTAATAACATCAACTGTCGAAAGTAAACGCGTTTTTTTGTTTGTTTTTTTTAAATCACAAACTGCACACTAAAAATGAAGATTAACGTCCAATGTAATCTCTGCTCTTATCTGATCTGGCATATATATAATTCTCTTAATACCCTGTCCGGTGGCAAAAGCTGCTTGGTAGCGCCAGGAGTGGCAGTACCGCCTTGGGCTACCGAAACTGTGTTATTACCCCTGGATGGCGGCTGATGAGGACATGGTATCGCACGCGTTTTCACACGTTGTATGATGAAAAAAAAGATATGTGATATTTAAATAAATAAATTGTCTGTAAATAAATTTATCATAGAAATTTTATACGAAAAATAAATATCAATTGTCATTTAGAATTTTTTTATTAATTTCCGAAAAATTGAAATATCTCAAATTTAATTTAGGTAGAAGTAGTTGTAGTTGTAGTAGTTGGTGCCTATAAAAGAAAAGATATGTCTATATAAAAAAGAAAGTTATAAGATTAAAAGACTGGTAAATAAAAGTGATACTTGACACTTTCTGTGATGATCAGAAGGTAGGGGAGGTGAGAAAAGTTATGAATCTTGAAATTTTTTAAGAAATGAGATGAAAAATATATATAAATTGATAACATATTGAATGTACAGAGACATTTGTTGAATCTTATTTTAGATAAATCTTCTCTCAGGGTATATTCACAAAAAAAGACAAGGTGGCTATATATCCATATAACATTTATTTTCATACTTCCAAAATCCAGATTTTCTCTTATATATATATATATATATATATATATATATTTCTAAAAACTTTTTCCACACAGAAACCTTTCTCTTGACGATTACCTCAAATCAAAACTAGTTAAGAACAATGAAAACGTAAATAACTTAAAAACGTAAATAACATAAAAAGAACTGAGATTTAATGTAAGTGACATAAAAACGTAAATAACATAAAAATGGCAAGGGAATTAACGTTATTAACATAAAAATGTAAATAACCTAAAACATAATGAGATATAACGTAAATAACATAAAAACGTATATAACATAAAACGTACTGAGATTTAACGTAAACGACATAAAAACGTAAATATAATAAAAACGTAAATAACAAAAACGTTTTGAGATTTAACGTAAATGACATAAAAACGTAAGTAACATAAAAACCTAAATGACATAAAAACGTAAATAACATAAAAACGTAAATAACATAAAAATGTTTTGAGATTTAACATAAACGATAAAAAAACGTAAATATCATCAAACATGATGACATTTTACGTAAATGACATAAAAACGTAAATAACATTGAAACGAACTGAGATTTAACTTAAATGACATAAAAACGTAAAAAATATAAAAACGAATAGAGATTTAACGTTATTAACATAAAAACATAAATAATATAAAACAAAATGAAATTTAACGTAAATTACATAAAAACGTAAATAATCTAAAACATAATGAGATTGAACGTAAATAACTTAAAAACGTAAATACCATAAACCGTAATGAGATTTAACCTAATGACAAAAACGTAAATAACATAAAAACGTAAATAACATAAAACATAATGGGATTTAACGTAAATAACATAAAAATCTAAATAAAAAATACTCCTATCATGTCTCATCACTATCGTTCATCCTGAGAATAACTCATTTAGAAAGCGTTCGATTAATACTCAAAAGTGCTCAAAGGCTAACCCACGGAGCAATATAGAACCTAAAAGTTTCATATATATATATATATATATATATATATAGAAAGAGAGAGAGAGAGAGAGAGAGAGAACTTAGGATAGCGTAGAAACAGAATCAACAGCGTTTGTTGAGTGTCCATTTCCTGTTTACGCCATCGTTTGTCCGAACATCATTGACTCTGTGTCTTTGATATCTAAACTTATATAAAATGGCTCTATTACCGATATTGAACTATTTATTTATAAAGATAGCAAAATACATTATCAATATATACATATATATATATATATAGAGAGAGAGAGAGAAAGAGAAGTTCTTTAAAAAAATCTATTCAGCAAAGAAGAAAAACCTGCTTAAAATAAATATTTAACTTGTATAAGTACCTCTATAAATATAAATAGCTCTTTCGATGTTTTATCAAATCTCGATAATACTGTTTACTATAGTACGATATTTTCTCGACAGATGGTGTTACCGTAAAGACTGTAGCATCAATAAGTGTCGTCAACAGCATGGTGGACATAAAATCATAGTTTGAGCAAGGTAAGATTATCTTAAAGCAGCATTTCAAATTTGAGAAAGTAGTTGAAATCCAAAGACAGTGAAGCCATGAGTTTGGGACACAAACTCCAAGATTTTTGACAATTTCACGTATTCGTGATTGATTAGTTCGATTAACATCGTAAAGTGTGTGATGTGCATGATGGAAAATCCAGCAGACCTTGTACAGCAACAAATGCTGCTTCCTGAGCAAATAGGGTTCACTAAAGAAGTCTGCCACGCAATATGCACAGGTGCACGTGAAACTGCTGTAAGCGCAAGCTGCAAGCAAACGGTGCATTTTAAAAAGAGCTAAGTGGAAAGTTTACATCCTGAGATTATTAGAGGCAATTAATGAAGACAACTCCGATCGAAGAATCCTGTTTTGTGGGTGGTTTTAACAGATGGTCGGCGAGGACGAATAGCTTATGAAAAAGATTATGTGGTCAGATACGGTACAATTTAAGCTAAATGGAACAAAATGGTGTTTATCGGTCGTCAGAAAGTCCTGACACGCAGGTGGACAAAGAGGTCAATTTACCAGGTGTTATCTAGAAGTTAAATGGGACCATTTTTCTTTAAAAAAAAACTTACCGGCTCATTGGCCTAGTGGGTAGAGTGTTCGCCGGGAGACCTGGGTTCAATCCCAGGTCGAGTCATACCAAAGACTTTAAAAATGGTACTTGATGCCGCCTTGCTTAACACTCAACATTATAAGGTAAGGATCAAGGGTAATGTGGAGCAATTCAGGGAATGGAGTAGCGCCCTTTCCTACACCTCGGTGTAGTAGCTATTGAAAAAGGAGCCTTCTGGTCGCCCTCGACTACGGTCGCCAACTTTACTTTTTTACTTACTTTCTTTAAAGGTATTGTTGTAACATAATTGAACGGCTCATAGGAAATTGAAATCGAAAAAATGAATCAATAAATGAATAAAAAAAGCTGAGAGTCTCCGAACGGCCTGGTCAAGGCCTTTGTTGTTGTTGTTGTTAAAAATGACTTGGGAAAACTGAAGCCCCCCCTCACCCCCCCAAAAGATCTGGTACGCATGTGCCAAGCCAGGAGAAGCGGATGTTCGTCCCGCCGATACCAGGCGAAAGGGAGGGGACGACTCGTTTTTGTTTTTTTAGCTATTGACGGCGAGACTTGATAAGCTAAAGACGTTAACTTGAACACCAGCCGCGAAGATGAAAGGAGACAAAGGTTTTACGAGACCCAATTTTGGGGATGCGCTCCAAAGTTGGCCTTAAACTAGATGTGACATTGCAGACAAGCATGTTAGAAACAATTCAAGTTCTGTGTCTGCTCTCTCTTTCTCGCCATGATACGTTGCTTCTTTTTGTCTAGCTGACCTGGTCGTCTCAATTTCCATACTCTCTTTCTTTCTCCCGGCGACTACCCAGAGATTACAGTAGTCAATGAAACTTTGGGTTGTTAAACAGAATTCCTTGCGTTAGTCAACTTTTACCGCAACAGAGTCTCTTTGGTACCGTTACGGTACACTCTTACTGGCCAGGCGTACCTAGACAATCTACGCACAACCGTGACTTGCCCAGTCAGCTCAGGCAGTAGAATACACCGATTGCTCCTCTGCAGAGGGGCAAGACCATCCCCAACGAGTGTCCTGTGGCCCAGTCATCTGGAGCTGTAGAAAACACCGACTCCTTCTCAGCAGAGGAGTAAGATCACCCCAACATGTGTCCTGTGGCCCAGTCGGCTCGGGCTGTAGAATGCACCGACTGCATCTCTGCAGATGGGGTAAGAATCCGCAGTGAGTGTCCTGTATACGACACTAAATAATCTGATGTTGAGCTTACAATAATACCAGATCTTTGGGGAATACGGAGTACTCCTTCATCGCCATTTCTCCCCTGTCCACTCTGGCCTATGTATAGGTCAAATAGAATAAAACTGTGTAATTATGCCAAACTTAATTGCTTGAAATTGGACTGTTTTGACATTTAAACTGCGTACTTATGCTAAACTAAAGTGTTTGAAATAGAACTGTTTGACGTTTAAACTGAGTATTCATGCTAAACTGAATTGTTTGAAATAGAACTATTTTGGTACTTAAAGAGCTTACTTATGCTAAACGGAACTGTTTGAAATAGAGCAGATTTGAAAGTGTTCGAAATAGACCTGTTTTTAAATAGAACAAAATTGTGTACTTATGCTAAACTTAATTGCTTGAAATAGAACTGGGTTTTTTTTTACATTTAAACTGTGTTCTCATGCAAATCGGAATTGCTTGGAATAGAACTCTTTTAACGTTTGACTTTTTGTAAACAAAAACTATACTTATACTAAACTGGATTGTTTGAAATTTAATTCGGCGTTAAATGACCCGAAAAGGGTTAATAAACCGTAAAAAATAACCAACTAACCAACCACAACCGTAACAATGTTAATTCGTTTTAATATTAGTTGTTTTTGAGAATTTTGTCGAATAAGGAACAACTATACAGCGATGAGTTCCTGGTTAAATAACTCTCTACTCACTGTCTTTGTCTGATACTCCTCAAAATTTGACATAAAGCCTTTTTTGCGTTGAAACCAGGTGCTGGGCAGAAGCTTACAGATGCCCGGCTATTCCAAAAATTCCTTGGGCCTCTTCGGCATTTCCGTAAAAACGAGCGGCGATAAACCGTGCCTTGCTGAAGCAGGTGAGTGACTTGGGGACGGCCTCCTGAGACTCAAAGAGATACCATTGGAGCCAAGGTACATCCGACCCGATCCGTGTTGCATCAAACAAGGCAGGTCAAAGTGCACCAAGACCCACCAGTTCGCGCAGCAACAGACTTGGTTTACTGTCTGTATGCGCCACGACCGTGGTAACTTAGTCCACCTAAACACAGTTATAATTTTATTCACCGATCTCGGGATTGGGTTTATGAGGAAAATCAGATTTTCGTAGTTTTCTCAGAGAACAGGTTGGTTGTTGAGAAAACTTCGCTTTGACTCTGTATTGCAAAGAGTCAAACCGTATTACGACTAGAGGTGACAGCTAGCTACAGGCTCACAAATATTGGAAGAATTGTTTTGGATGAGTGAGAGCAAGGGAAATGACACTTGAACTTGATTTGCACAATAGCTGATTTGGGATGTACTTTCAGCGTGGGAATACATTTGGATTATGAAATAATGTGCATATACTGACAGGTTTTTGACGTAAAAAATTAACTGGTGTTTAGTCAGCTGAGATAATTCAGCCTAAGCTTATAAGCACCTGCGAGTCAACTCAGATACCTACGCACTAATCAGTAAATGACTCAAGCATTTCACTAAGTTGATAAAGTTAACTTAAGGCTGACACACATATAGCCAGTCCAAACGCAATATTTTGGTTTGTATGATTGTCGATTCCATAGGATAATTGATTGTGTTCCACTTAATATATTGTTATCAAACTGTTTATATTTAATCAACTGGCATTATTGTTCTTCTGAAAAAAAAAGGAATGAACTTATCCTGTTCAGAATATTTGTCACCAGAGGGAATTATCACGACTTATCAGTCTGGGATACGCCAGTTTCCTTAGCCGATAAGAATCACAATATTTTATAAATATGAAGTTAAACGATTCATTACAGAAGCTGTGCCATCTGGACAATTTAGAATTATACCCCACCACCGAGATTCTGCAACGGGGTTTGAACCGAGATACACGTCAACGAGAAATACATTTTGTTCAGAGTGAGAGGTTTATCCTACTTTGGTAGTGTCCACTATACGTGACTCTAGAGTGGAAAGAGTTGAGTTTATACAACCATTTTACTTGCCATACATGAACTTTATGGAATTGATGAAGTTTGTTCTTTTTTCAACGAAACAGAGTACGGCCACTTAACTGTAACATAATTGCGGAGAGATTTCGTTTTATATATCTTGCCTTTCGGTTTAGTTAGGCTGAGAACCTTTCGCTTAGCGCATGGGTTAGTTAGGTGCAATATTAACGCAGGTGTTCACGCACGCACGGAGCGGATGTGTCATTCAGAGATGTCAAAATAAAAATCCCAGATAGGATGTGGGTGACGTTATGCTGAGATTTGAGAAAAAGCAGTTAGTTGAGTTCCTGCATCGGGAGAAGAAGGTTGACTTTCGGGGCTCGTCGAGGCCAGACCAGTAGTTTGCGGCTGGGTGCCGCACGTGGTGGTGGTGGGTGGAGGCTGATGGAAAAGTCAGCATAGAAAGATTGTGCCTCTCTCTCCTCATGTTGAATAACCTTTAACTCAAAGGTTATAAAGTTTCGTACCTGAACCAATTTCGTGTTTCTGGATTCCTATATATGTTTATGAACATTTCATGAACATTATGTCTATTTCACACATCTGTATCTCTGGCTATGTAACATAACCATTCAGACGTGAGAGCTAATCTCAATGAGAATTTTCGAGGACACAGGTTAGGATGAAGAGTGAGAGTTGAGTTCTATTCACATCCTCCTCATTTAACACCAACAAACTTTAACCGATGAGGGACCCTCGTCGATATCGTGTTCCGCAGAAAACCGACCACATCGACGGAAGTAAGACAAGAAATTGAATATACTTGTTCAGAAATCTTATTGAACACTTTGGTCAATGTTGTCCAAGCAATAGGTCGCCGTACACATAAATTTCTGGAAGATAATAGCCATTAATTTGAGGAACTCTTGTAATTGGAGAGTCCGAAGGCAAAGCATTAATCACTTGATGTCTTCATAAATTTATTATTGATATAAATTTGATATATTCATACAGATTTTTCCTTTCTTGAAGTGTGTATAAATTTTTGGGCTGACTCAGTTGAGTGGCCTACTGAGTTGAGTGTTCGCCAATGCTCCCGGAGACCTGGATTCAATCCCAGGTCGCGTCATACCAAAGACTTTAAAAATTGTACTTAATACCTACTTGCTTAACACTCGGCAATATAAGGTACGTATCAAGGGTAAATTGAAGCAATCCAGGGAAAGGAGTAGAGTCCCCCGCTATATCTCGGCGCTGTAGCGATTGAAAAGGAAGCCTTCTGGTCACCCTAGACAACTGTCGCCAACTTTATATGTATATATGTGTGTGTGTGTCTGTCTGCCTGTGTGTGAATTAAAATGATTCTTCTGTCACTTTCTCCGATTTGTTCAATGACAATTTGTTTAAAGTGTTTTCTAAAGCGAAAGAAAAAAATACAATCTTCAGACAGAGGTTTGTTAGAAGAAATAAATCTTTGATACTTTTAACAAAGTTCCGTCTGAGAATTGTGCTTTTTTCTTTTTCTATTCTAAAGCTAAAATAGATGATGTAAAAAAGGTGAGATAATAATTGTTTCATTTTTTCATATTCTTCTCTTGACGGCTTACCAACACTTTATTTTATCCAACTTTCTTAAACGTTTGCTTTGTTATTGTTTTGTTTTCGTTTGTTTTTCTTCCTCTAATATCTATATATATATATATAGTGTCATCCACAGACAGATCTGTTTCGTTCTATCAGAACTCATCAGTGTGGCTAGACAGTATCTTCCCGTAGCTGGGATCGAAACCCGGTTGACTTAAACGCCGAGCCAAAGCTTCTAACCATTTAGCTACGAGGAGATATTAGCTACGAAGTACATTTTAAACGGTTATGAATCACAAATACTATTGTTTACATACATCCGTTCAACGGCCGCCGAGATCTCAATTCAAATACGAAGAGACTTGCAAAGGCGCTCATGGCAACACGATTACTTCTTCGCTAGAGAACTCGACCCTACGGGGGTAAGGGAGTATATATCTATAGTCACCATCAAGACATGCAGATTCTTATTTATTCCCTATCAGCCATCATTCTTGTTAGGTCCTCTAGACGGCATCCAACTGATGATTTCCGAAAGTCTTTACTAATCTACCAACATTGGTATGTCTATGTGTAGGAGTCCGCAGGAGAACGTCACTTATGAGTTTGTCTCTGCTTCTCAGCAGCGTCCCTTATGTTCATCTTACTTTCATGCTTTGCAAGATGGAAGAAAAGTGACCATACAACGGCTGTTTTGTGGAGTGCTGCTTCCTGGATGCATTTTGATGTCGTTCCCATCTAGTTTTCCCCACGCCGAATAAGCAGCAAGGGACAAAGTCAGATAAAACAGAGTTCATGGTTTCAAATAAGGTGGTAGGTACCATATCGTCATTAATTGAAAAGCCGTTGAAATTAGAAGTCTAGTTCACGTACCTCGTTTGCAATATCTCATCGACTGAAAGCGATGTCAACATACGCATTAGAAAGGCAGCAATTGCTATTTACTTGATATCGTTCATATGGAAATCTGATCACTCTGGTAAAAAAAAGAACCGGATATCTTTCAAGTGGTAGCCGTGTCAGTACTACTATATGGTAGCACCACATGTGTTACATATTGACCCTTGACCGAGCCGTCAATCAAAGACGCGCCTCAGTAAATAAGCAGAAGAAGATCATGTAATCTAATCGGTAGTAAGTGGGCGTTATGAAATAATATATGCAGATTCCCGCGGCGGTTGGGGTAGTTGGAGGCAGTGAAGGCAAGGGTGAGAGCCAGTTTGCAGTCAGTGAGAGCTCCTCACTGAGGGCTGCTGCCTCCAGTTGACCGGCCTTCAGTTGTCCGGCCTCTAGTTGAGAGAGTTGGAGGCAGTGAAGCCCAGAGTCAAAGCTAGCTTGCAGTCACTGAGAACGCGCCCACTGGGACCTGTGGAAATTTACTAAGCTTTTTGCTTAGATGTGGCACAAGGCCATATGAAAGGGGCACCCAGTGAGACTCGAACTCACTCGTGTAGGTTTGCTAGCCGAGCTTGCTAACCATTACACCACCAGAGGCGCCTGCCCGCTGGGACCTGTGGCCCATATCAGGCCTCCGGTTGAGTAATTCTGACCGAGAAGCAGAAGCGTGTAATGGTCAAGAGAAGAAGTTATGGGTCAATAGAGCAATCTGTCTTGTGTCCCCACCCCCGTCCGTCTGTCTCACAAACCACAACTCTTTTCGAAAGAATAAAAAGACCTATGTATTCTTATAAAAAAATGTTGTTCTTTCTTCTTCCCTCATCACGATATACAACACATGGACACCCACAAAACGATTGTAAAAAGTATTTGATGGAGGCTATTAAAAAATATTTTTGTATATATATATAAATATATAAATGTGATGTCAATATGTGCCTAGCGATGGCTTGGACTGCTATCGATAATTTATCGATCAATACGATAAAATAAAACGCCATTTCTTCCAAGCAACTGTTGTTTCGGTTATACTATATGGATGCACAACATGGACGTTGACCAAACGTAAGGAGAAAAAGCTAGACGCTAACTGCACAAGAAATACTCCGAGATATATTGAACAAATCTTGGAAGCAACAACCCACAAAACAGCAGCTGTACGGAACCCTACTACCTATCTCTAAAACGATCAAAATAAGACGAACAAGACATGCGGAACATTTGTTATATAGTCATCTACATCATCATTCAGCATCACAACGACACACTATCAAAGACAGACGCATTAATAAACGACACATGATAAAGACGCAGGAAGGAAGACGCAAGAAGACTTCTTTACAAATATATTTACCTCTCACTTTATTGCAAGGTTCGAAAGGGTTGTTCAAGGTTTGCATGTGAGAGGGTGCTGGAGACCGAACATAAACTTCATATTTTGACCTCCACAACTTATGACCGTCACGTTGTGTCTTTCTTGTTCTCTTAGATGCTCAACCAGAGGTCTTGAGGTCCACTGCTGGATGCTGGCTTTCTTTACTGCATCTTATCAGCATCTTCTCTGGACCCCAGTTCATCAGGGCTTCAAGCCCCATCGGCCTCGTGTGGCTTTCCTTACCACATCTCGTCCCTAACTCTCTGGAAGTCTGCTGGCAACTGCTTTGGTACCCAACTCAACTCAATTATATAGTAATTCAACGCCCACACGATCGCCCACTGGATCTTTGAAATCGAATATTTAATCGTCATCAAGCGGAAATAACTGTCATGCAGTTCACAGGTAACTCTCTTCCGGTGCATCACTGTAGTGGCACCGTGGGACCTTCACCTTGTCCCATATTATAAGCCTTAATCTGCCCACGCGATCTCTTTCGATTACTGGCCATTGGAATGTGTCACTTCCTTCCGGTGCATCACCTTGGAATAGTATTTTTGGGCCGAGTCGAAGGTCAAAATATAACACATTGCCGAAGAAACTACGACGAACTCATAAGTGACGTTCTCCGATAGACCCTTTCACATGTTTGTGCCAGTGTTGGCCGACTAGCAAGAACTTACCTACAACAGCTCTGTACGGACACAGGATGTAGTCTAGAAGACCTGCCGGAAACGATCGAAGATAGGGACGAATCGCGTGAGAGAGAGTCAGTGAAATCCGTGCAAGCAGTGTGACATGATCATGATGATGAGATATATATTTGTTCGTGTGTATGTGTGCCAGTATATATATATATATATATATATAATATTTTTAAGTAGAAAATAGAACAATAATAAAAACAGGATGATAAGTCCTCTACCAGATTCAGTGTCAATCTCTGTGATGATGATGACCAAGATAGATAGACAGATAGATATTGAATGAACTATGATATATATATATATATATATATATATGATTAAATATGATAGATATTAATGAACAATAATAGATAGATAGATAGATTTTATCATGGCACGCAGGTTTCCTATATTATAACGAGCTACCTCTTTTTTTTTAAATATTCATTCCACCTTGAGCTACGAGGTTCCTTCAATAAGTTTCCAGACTTTAAAATTGTCGTAGTCTCTTGAAAATTCAG
>OY757946.1:47768849-47823849 GCA_963585895.1 Sepioteuthis lessoniana
CCTTAATTATATCATACAAATCAAAGTGATCGATCGGTCGACTGATTGATTGATTTTAACGGCATGTCAACTGCAAAGTAATAGCAGCCTTCCAAGCCCCTGTAAACCTTGTTACTGTCCGTGGGACCAACAACATAGGGTCAACCGCGCGAACCCTCGTGGTATTTGCGGGAAATGGTCACTCTAATGTTGGGGAGTTTTAAAACGGACCAGTCAGTTAATGACCAGCAGAGGACACGTAAGGAACTTAAATTTCAGATCTAACGAAACCTTATTTGGGTTAGGCTATAATTTGGGGAAGAATAGGATCTTTCAGTCATTGACTATATTTCATCACATCTTTCTGATTTGAGAATGGTCTAGGAGACTGACATACACTAATAAAGTGAATGGCATTTTTTCTTGAACCACTCGTCTGACTTTTCTCTTTACTGCGAACTTCTTGTCATCTCTTTATCTCACTTTTGTCTCCGGAAACGTTTGTGGAGACAGAGCAACACAGTCAGTCAGGGGTCATTTTATGCTTGAGGTCAAGGAATCGTATTCATTGTACGTTTATTGTAACATTTTTTGTGTTGCCGTTTCTTAAAACTTAAAAAAATTCGGACTATTGTCTTCGTTTTCTTTGTTATACTCATGGCATTTCTGCCGATATTTCCTTCGGCTTTCTTCAGGTGTTTCATGTCGAACTCAGGAGCCTACACAGAACCTCAAACTCAACCCTTCATTTAATCCACCGGGGTAGATCTTTCTAATTCTTTTAATCATGACCGGGTACAAGTGTTAAGCTATAGTATTTATTCCATGTTATTCTTAACTTTAGTTGGGATTGAACCTGCAACGTCTAGATGATTTCACCCGGAAGCACTTTTCAACCAGTAAAAATAAGAATAAGGTAAAAATAATTAAGAATACTTACAAGGAACTGTGCAAGAAATTAAAATTTGATCACGGAAATTAATACGATTTGGAATCTGTTCAGGAGAATGAGACGCATAAGGTTCTTGAAGATTTTGATTTATAAACAGATCAGCTAATATCGGCCAATCGACCAGACCGAGTGATAGCCAACAAAAAATAAAAATAAAAATAAAAAAGGAAACTTGCCGAATAGTTGACTTTGTCGGTCAGGTTGACCACAGAGTAACACAATTCGACTTAATATTAATTATTTGATTGCACACAGTTTTATTTGTTAGTTAGTTTGTTTGGGTTTTATCATATTTACCAACCCCTCCGCTCGGGCAGGATATGACACAAGGTCAATTTTTAAGCGGAGTTTAACAAGTTTGAATTCAGAGTATTCCTTCTCCTAGACTAGTTGCCTCTCCAAGGCTGAAGAACCTTGTCTGCCCTACAATTTACCCATAAATGGATTCATACCTTTCCCAAGGGTATTAGTGCTATGTGAAATGCAATCAGTCTCTTCCAGGATTTGAACTCGTGTCGCCGTGTCCATTTCCTACGACGATAACCATTACACCACAAGCACCTTTGTTTGGGTTTTATGGCATATCAACCTTTGTAGGTCATCTAATGGCAAATCCATTTTTATACAGATAAAAAGTTCTATTATAACCGGCCCTTTGGCTGATTGGGTAGACTGTTCGCCAAGACTCAAAAAATGGTACTTGATATCTCTTTGCTTAACATTCGGCATTATAAGGTATGTATCAAGGATAAAGTGGATCAATCCAAAGAGAGGAGTAGTGCCCTTCCTTACACCTCTGTGTAGTAGCTATTGAAAAGGGAGCTTTTGGGTCGCCTTCGACTACGGTCGCCAACTTCATTTCAAACAATTCAGTTTAACATAAGTACACAATTTAAAAACATTTTTATTTCAAGCTATTCAGTTTAGTCAAACAGTCTTGTTTAAACAATTCAGTTTAGTGTAAGAATAGTTTTTGTTTACTCACAGTTAAATGTCAAAACAGTTCTATTACAAACAACTCAGTTTAGCATAAGTAGGGTTTCAATGTCAAAAACAGTTCTATTTCATACAATTCAGTTTAGAAAAAAACAGTTTCATTTTAAACAATTCAGTTTAGCATAAGTACACAATTTAGTTTTGTTTGACTCATTGATAGGATCCTATTACGTGCTACTACTCAGGACCAGAGTGTAACTGGGAGCGATGGCAATGAAGGGGTACTCTGCATTCCCTAAAGCTCCATCATTACTGTAACCACGCCATCAGATTGCTTAGTGTCATAGCTAGGACACTCGTTTGTGGAGTCTTACCCCTCTGCAGAAGTGCAGTCGGTGTATTCTACAGCCCCAGCCGACTAGGGAGGGGGTTTTACCTCTATGCAGTTGGTGTATTCAACAGCCCTAGCCGAAAGGACATGCATCTAATAATAATTCTATTTAACATCAATCAATTAATTGCTAATATTTAAATAGTTTCGGGTGTTGCAATCCCAGTGCAATTGACCTTCGGGCACAGACTCATAGCACCTTTAAGTTATAATAGGTACCGATACTTTTTGCCACTGGAGTAATTTGAAAAATACAGTCAGAACAATAATATTAGATGCCAAGATTTGACATGACCAGCCGATTGATCGAATCGGGCCTCTCCGACCGTCCGTCTAGCTTTTTAAGAACCAAGCAGGAGTGTTTCACTTTAACTGACGACTTCAGCTGCTGAGACATAGACTGCTCAGCCACCATGATCCTATCCTTAAGCGAAGTGGCCTTGTTGTTGGGTCATATCCCTCAGCAGACAAGCAGTCGATGTATTATACATCCCCAGCCGACAGAGTGGTCATAATGTTATATAGCCAACGAAAAGACGACACTACTTGTTTATACAAATATATACTTCGTGTTTATTTACGAAAGGGTCGAAATGCTATAAATGAGAGACGGACTAAGAGATTGAGAAACGAAGAACTACTATATTTGAGACCGTAACCTCTTAATTTCAAGTTGTCATTCTATATTCAGAGCCCTACTTCAAACTTCTTCTGCTTCTTGGCCAAGGAGGCCGCCCCTCCCCTCTAAGTACTCGCTGATTGTTCTCCAAATCTGCCCGCTTCTCGTGACTGACCGCCTGTTTTGTGGGGGTTGAAATTGAGTGGCTAAATAATATTTTCAACGCCTACATATTTACCTTCCGGTTCCCAACTCATGTGATTTATTTCCGCCGTCTCCTTATTTACACAGGTGCATCCTGCGTAGGAAATCTCTGAAGTGTCTGTCTAAGGTCAATAAGTAATAATAATAATATAATTATTTAAGTAATGATAATCCTTTCAAAACAATTCTAGCGTCATGAAACAATTCTTACCGTCAATAATTCACGGACAATTAAATGGTTTCATATATTACGATCTAACATTGATAATTCTATTTTTAGGGAAAGTCCCTGTCGCGTAGAGGCTTATGTGCTGATCTGCAACATAAAAGTATTCAAGTTCGAACTCTGATTTGGCAATTATGAACCCCCTTTTCCCTCTTGCCAGTTATATGCGTATTTAGCAACCCCTCCGCCCTGGCAGGATGTGACACAGGTTTAGTTTTTAAGCGGAATTTAATAGGTCTCGATTCAGAGTTTTCCTTCACCTAGACTGGCCGCCTAACCAAGGCTGAAGAATCCAATCTGCCCTGATATTTATCCACAGCTGGAGGGAGAATAAGAGGATTCATACCTTTCCCTTACCTTAGTGCATTGTGAAATGACATCCGCTCCGTCCTAGATTAGAACTCGTGTTGCCGGGTCCATTTCCGACGACGATAACCATTACACTACGGATATGAGTTAAATAGTACTACTACTGTCCTTCTACACGCATGTCTTTCGCATTAAACAAGCCACAAAGGTTGATATACAAAGAAACCAAACCAAACCAATCTATTTAATGATAAACAATTTTCTGTACACAGATTTATGCTATCACGTATTCCTTATACAAACAGAATTATTTGGCCCATATATAGGACCTTGATAGGCACTACCATCTCGGTTAAGAGTAGACTTGGGAGTAATGGCTCAGAAGAGGTGTCCACTTTCCTCAAGCTCCAAGACAGGAGTCTCGCCATCAGATGAAGTTTAGTGTTATACCCAGGACACTTGTTCTATTTGACCAATAGATGGTACCCTAACAGGTACTATTAATACGGGACGTGGGAGTACTGGCTGTGAAGAAGTCTCCACATTCCTCAAAGCTCCAAGACCGAAGCCTCACCATCACATGCAGTCTAGCATCATACTCAGGACAGTAATTTTATTTCACCGATTGATGAGGCCCTAACAGGTACTACCCCTCCAGGTCTGAGTGGACTTGGAAGTAATGGCAATGAAGCGGTGATTCCATATTTCTCAGAGCACTCGAACAGGAACTTCACCATTTGATGATTAGTATCATATGCAGGACAGCCCTTTTTCTTTTGAGGGTGGGGTATTTTATTCAATGCCCACCAACAGAACTTCAAATTTAAGGACAATATGACAGAAACAAGAGATCAATCTCTAAGTTAGACGCAAGGTTTTTAGGTGGCGCAAGTTATCTTTAGATGACCGACATACTGTAAAAGATGAAACAGGTTCTGGTCGACGGAGCGCTTCACGGACTGACGAAAATATGAAAAAAAAGTGTGGATTTTGATCAGATAAGAACAACATTTGACAGTGAAAAAGATTTGAGACGTAACAAATTTGAATCAATAGACTGTTTCCGACATTTTGACACAGGATCTCTGCACATGCACAAATTGGTTTCAAAGAATTATTTCCCTTGAGAAATATTCTTTTATCAATAATATATCTATGACAAGAGTATGAAATTCAAGGACTAAAAAGTGTCATTACGTCCTGGTGGGGAGGTGCAGCGGTTCAAACGAAAGATGAACGGTGTGTCTGATTTTTATTATTTATGACACTAATTAGCAATAGAGCTGATAAGTCGCAATATTTTTTCTTTTATCAAAATGCTTATGCGTACTGCATGCTATTTTGAACAAATACTCGAAAGAGCGCCATACAAAACAGCAGTTGTACGGCCATTTACTTCCCATCTCATAAATCATCAAAGACACATTGAGCTCTGCTGGATAAGGACAAATACATAAGTGACGTTCTCCTGTGGACTCCTACACATGGACACATCAATGTTAGCTGACCTGCAAAAATTTACATTCATTAGCTCTTTGTAGACACTGGAGGACTTACCAAGTGCGATAGGGGCGGATGGTGAGAGAGAAAAAGAGTCAGGTCGAATCCGTGTTGTCGACATATCTTGATGATGTTATCGGGCAGGATATGACACAAGGTCAATTTTTAAGAGGATTTTAACAGGTTTGAATTCAAAGAAGTCCTTCTAGACTAAGAAGGTTTGAATTCAAAGAAGTCCTTCTAGACTAAGAACTCTGCCCTACTATTTACCCATAGCTGGAGGGAGAATAATTATATTCATACCTTTCCAAAGGGTATTAGTGCTATGTGAAATGCAATCAGTCTCGTCCAGGTTTTGAACTCGTGCCGCCGTATCCATTTCCTACGGCGATAACCATTACACCACGGGAACCTCCTATCTTGATGATGTTATTAAGTGATATACGTGACTTTGTACCAAATGTAGAGAGATAAATTTTCCGTTTCAAATATTCTTTTTTTTTTTTCCGTTTTCACTTTTGATAAATTCCATTTTCTCCGTTTTATTATATTTTGTGGTTGAATTGTATTATAAATACTATCAAAATAGGGAAAACAATAGCAAAATTGCAAGTTTTATCACATTTAAACAAATCATCATCATCATCATATCGTGCTGGCAGCACGGATATCCCTGACCCTCTCTCGCCACTCCTCCCTATCGTTCATCGCCCTAGGTAGGTCTTCAGGACAACAACCTGTATCCTCACATAGCTGCTGAATGTACGTTCGTGCTGGTCGTCCTGCTTTTGCGCGGCCGTGTGTGGGGATCCATAAGAGTACATCTCTTATGAGTTCATCTCTGCTTCTCCAGCAATGTCCTGCATGTCTGGTTCGCCTAACTTGAATAGATTTCGTGATAGGGGGCAAGTGGCCGTACAGTTGGTGTCTTGTGGGGTGTTGCTGCCAGGACTTGTTGAGGATTGCACGCAGCATTCTTGTGTAATTGCCATCTAGTTTCTTCTCCAGCCGTTTTGTTAGCGTCCATGTAGTGCATCCATATAGCAGTATCGATGTGACCGCTGCCTGGAAGAAACTGCGTTTAAACAAATAGCAGATGTAATTTTTCTTTATTTAACAATTTGCTTTCAAACATTTTCTATGATTTTGTGGCTGTGGTCTGTCATCTCAGGTACACTTTTCCCATGCCAGTATGAGTCGATAAATCTATTTCTTCCAACGTTATAAAACAAAACAAATGTCTGTCAATACAAATACATCCTTCATACCAATGAGAGTAATTAGATGTACCTCTTTTCACGTAATAAAGCAAAAAAATTCCTAATGTTTTTTGGTCTGCGTAAGTTTTCTATAATATCAATCAACCCCCCCCACTACCACCACCACTGCTAATAAGTCAATGTAAATTTCTCTAACGTTCTTATAAACAATGTTTTTATATAGATAAGATAGATTATTTCAGTTTTTCAGCTTTTGATCTTAAAACGAAAGTGACTGAACATTCTACCCTTCTTTGGGAAAAAAAACATGGTAAAGGCATGGGACAAATTACCAGGTTTTAAGAAAATCTTAGTCACGAAAATTGTTCTGCCACGTGCCATGTTTTTACATTGACTTATTTGGTGATGGTGGTTGGGGAGTGGTTGACTGATATTATAGAAAACTTACCCAGACTAAAAAACATTAAGAATTTTTTTGTTTTATTACGTGAAAAGAGGTACATCTAATTACTCTCATTGGTATGAAGGATGTATTTGTATTGACAGACATTTGTTTTGTTTTATAACGTTAGAAGAAATCACAAGCGAGCCCTGATCTGTGGTTTTACAAAACCCTTCTCACTTTGATCTCAATCTTTTTGAGTGCTTCTTTTTTTGGCTTAAAATCGTAACTCACTTCTACTATCACCATTTTTGGAACTTTTCAGAAATATGGAACAGGTCGCGACGAACTTCCTGAATATAGTGTTAATTTAGATATCAAGCGTCAGAACGGAATTTTTGTCAATGTGTTGGCTTCCAAAGAAAAATTAAGTTGGATTTCCGATTAAGTTGATGATAAGATATATTTTTGCCAAGTAAGTTTCAAATTTTCCTAAGGAGACGTCGACGAATTGCTTAGTTCTTTAGAATGATGCTCTCATTTGTTGACGTCACCAATGTACGTTCGATGCTGAGGCAAAAAAAAAGGATGATTTTCAAACCCACCCACTCAAAAGATTTGCGCAATGCAATATTCTATACGTCTTAGTCGAAGCAAAGACTGACAAATTCAGCAGACGTTCTGAAAGAATTGCCTCCTATTTATTCATACGTTAACTACCACAGAAACAGGTAACATAATAATTCCGTTAGATAATGCAATGGTTTGCCGGGTGCCAATCAATGAATAAAAGGCAGCACATTCCCCGAGGGATAGAATAATGCTCCTTAATTTATTGAACTACAAAGTAACATCAACGATTTGATGAAGAATCCCTTTCATAAGATACACCCTGTCTGTATCCATGCTGTATATATCCCTTGCTGTGGGGTAAAAAACGGTTATAACTGAGGCTCCAGTTCTGGAGATCTAAGGCGTGTGGTGTAAGCCTTCATTGCTATAACTCCCACTTCTACTTTGACCCAGAATGGTAGTCTTTATAAGGATCCTTTTGCTGGCTGAAATAGATCAGCTTAAACATATTTCGGAGGAGTCCCCGTGGGGTACAGGACTGCGAAAGCGTTGTGTGTTCGAACTCCATTCACGTTAATGCCTTTACTTTCGTACCTTGAGAAATATATGAATTCCACCCCAGTCAACCGAGCTATGGGTTAAATGATACCATTAATGTTCTTCGTCAAGGGTGGCTTTGGCATTAAATAACTCACAAAGGTTTGATATGCCAATAAAGAAATCAAACTAAAGCAAAAATTGTTCGTATTCGATAGGACCGTGTGCAAAAAAAAAAAAAAACTCTTAAGAAACAATTAGAAAATATACAGAATGTCTTAAAAAATGTAACATTAATATGATAATGATTTATTATAGAGACAAGGACAATGGTAGCCATTTGGAACACGTCCTGGGAAAAGTGTATTCTTTGAGCTTGAAATATCAAATCAATGTTGTTTTTTAATTATGATATCAGCTTCCAGGACATGCAATCTTTTTTTGAGTTTCTTGTCTCAGTAATAAATCATTATCATATTAATGGGTTGCGTCTGTTTTGAGACAGTTTTGAATGATTTTGTCTCCAAATGAATAGTGATGCAAAATATATTTTCCTCTCTTGTCCAATGCATTGTGATCAAGGATTAATAATTGTTATAGTATACTATTTTCAAATCTGAAACAAAAACAAGAACACAACGTTATTATTAGCAGAGTTATTAGCAATCACATAGGTCCCATGTATATTGAGACACCCTGTAAATATGAATTTACATCCTCCAGGCATAAAATAACCTATGACGTGTTGACATGCCGCAAAAATCAGTCAGTCGGAAGGTTCTTTCAATAGCAATGCACTTTCGACAGGGAAGCACACGTAGGCAGTGGTTTGTTAGAGGGGAGTCCTTTTGGTGTTGTGAGAGGAGTACCGGTGACTTGTTAGAGGGGAGTCCTTTTGGTGTTGTGAGAGGAGTACCCGTGGCGTATGGGAGGGGAGTCTTTTTGGTGTAGTGAGAGGAGTACCGGTGGCTTGTTAGAGAGGAGACTTCTGGTGTTGTGAGAGGAGTACCCGTGGCTTTTTAGAGGTGGAGTCCTTTTAGTGTTGTGAGAGGAGTACCCGTGGCTTTTTCGAGGGGAGTCCTCTTGGTGTTGTGAGAGGAATACCCGTGGCTTTTTAGAGGGGAGTCCTTTTAGTGTTGTGAGAGGAGTACCCGTGGCTTGTTAGAGGGGAGTCCTTTTAGTGTTGTGAGAGGAATACCCGTGGTCTGTTCGAGGGGGAGTCCTTTTGGTGTTGTGAGAGGAGTACCGGTGGTTTGTTAGAGGGGAGTCCTTTTAGTGTTGTAAGAGGAATACCTGTGGTCTGTTAGAGGGGGTGTCCTTTTGGTGTTGTGAGAGGAGTACCCGTGGCTTGTTAGAGGTGGAGTCCTTTTGGTGTTGTGTGAGGAGTACCGGTAGCTGGTTAGAGGGGGAGTCCTTTTGGTGTTGTGAGAGGAGTACCGGTGGTTTGTTAGAGAGGAGTCCTTTTGGTGTTGTGAGGGGAGTACCCGTGGCTTTTTAGAGGCTTTTTAGAGGTGGAGTCCTTTTGGTGTTGTGAGAGGAGTACCGGTGACTTGTTAGAGGGGAGTCCTTTTGGTGTAGTGAAGAAGAAATGCCCGAGGTGTGGTGGAAGGGAGTCTCTTTGGTGTTGTGGGAGGATTACCCGTAGCGTTGAGGGTAGCGTGCTAGACTGCGACATCGTAGTAAGCGAGTTCAAACTCCAGTTAGGCTGTTTCATTCACTTTCGGACAAATAACCTTGACAAAGATATAAACCCTTATTGATTAAATAGAACCACCACTGTTCTACTATAAGGATGGCTTTGACATTAAATAACCTACAAAAGTTGATGTGCCATTAAACAAAGAAACCGAACCATTTTCTTACCCAGTAGGCTGGGGCTGTAGAATATACTGACTATGATCTACAGATGGGTAAGACCCCACCAGCGAGTGTCCTGTATATGACACTAAACAATCTGTAACGCTGGCGTTTTGGGGAATGCAGTGTACCCCTTGATTGCCATTGCGCCCAGGTCCATTCTTGCCCAGAGCGGTAGCACCTAACGGGATCCTATCTATGGGTCAAATAGAAATTTAAAAAAAAACCGACTTAGCTAAACTGAATTGTTTGAAAGGGAACTGTTTTGACATTTATCTGTGCGTGGACAAAAACAATACTCATACTAAACTGAATTGTTTGAATTAGAACTGTTTGACTAAACGGAATAGTATAAAATGGAAATGTTTTTGTAATTAAACTGCGTACTTATGCTCAACCGAAATGTTTGAAATGAAACTGTTTTTGGCATTGAAACTCAACTTACGCTAAACTGAATTGTTTGAAATAGAACTATTTTTGATAAATAACCTGTGTACTCATTCTGAACGGAATTGTTTGAAATAGAACTGATTATTTGTATAAAAATGGATTTGGCATTAAATAACTTACAAAGGTTGATATGCCATCAAATCCAACCAACCAACCAACCGTTTTTCCCACGTTATCTCTATTGCTTCATTCAATGGTAGAGCAAGTTTTCATCTCAAAAACATTATTTTCGCTTCGTTACTGTTGGGTATCACCTACCCTTTCAGCATAATGAGCTGTTCCATCTGCCATATATGGCAGTAGCGGAGATCAGTCTGGGAAGAATAACCCACCTTGCTCAGCTTCGAAACGATAAATAATCTGAACATTGCAAATCCTTCGAATTTCCAGAGTGCAGCCATGGGGATCACTTTTGTCCGGTCAGCTGGCGACCGTACTAGGGGCGCGTGGAAGTTCCTGAGTACGGTCTGTCAGACTGATACGGGCATGAAGTTAGCGGAGTTGGAGCACTCCTCGCTTAAAAAATGTATTACTTTTTGTTCGGGTTATGTATTACTTTTTGTTGGTTCACCCTTCTCTTTATAGGTCCCTAAAGTTGCAGTTTCCCATAGATGTCGGTGGAATCGCCAGGGAGAACCGGTTTACAACTGAACTCGGCACCGGTTCCCTGCGTCAGGCCGTCGGCATCCTCACCCCGAAGGATTTCCGGTCCGTAGTCGACACCGAGTAAGGTAAGTGGGACTGATGACTCTAAACCTTGCCAGTTTGAATATGAGGGGACTGAGGGATTCAAGCAAGTGTGCGCGTTTGCTTGCTGAACTCAAGAACGTCGGAGTAGATGTTGCTGCAGAGACCCACTTCACTTGCGGTGCCGACTGTCGGCTGTTGGAAAGCGACTTTAACGTTTTCTCAGCGCTGGGGTCTCCTTGCTAGTTGGACGCAGCCTTGATGCTGATGTTGACGTTGTTTTTTCAGGTGACGGGGGCCGGCTGGTTGTGGTCGATGTTGCCGTGAAAAGTTTCAAGTTTCATCTGGTTACGGTTTATGCGTCCAATATCGCTGCGGAGAGCGTTTCCTTTTATCGTGTGAAAGCAGCCTTGTCGGCTTCATGACTCGTCATGGTTTGGTCGACAGGTTTCGTCTGGATCACCCAGGGCGGGAGATGTGGACGTGGCTAGATAGCTCACCCTCTACCAAAGTAGGTTCCTACTTGGACCAAGTGTTAGAGAGAAGAGCTGACATTGATTTTGTTAGTTGACCCACGTTCCACTTGATAGCGTGGACTGACCATAAACTTATTAGGGTCAGTCTGCGGTTAGCTAATAGGCCTAGTCTAGCCGGCTACTGGGAGTTCAATACCTCCTTACTGGAGATACGGGACTTCTGGGATCGGCTAGAATCCCAAATCAAGCGGGCGTTAGTGGGGGCGGTTACCGGGAATAGGTGGTGGGTTTCTCTTAAGCATAGGATTAGAGATTTCGCCACCAATTACGGTCGACAGCACAATCTAGATAGGACCAAGGAAGCGAAATCTATAGATGATAGACTTTCCTGGGCGGTGGCTGGGGGGGGACTCCCTAGGTGTAGAGCTAGCTAGGAGGGACCTTGAGCGTGAGAGTAGCGAGCGCTACAAGGGATCACTAGTTAGATCTAGGCTTAAAAGAGTTATCAACGAAGCTGTGAAATCGAACGCGACTGCGCGTGAAGAAGAAGTGCGAAGGTTCCCCGATCGGTACATCGCTTCTGTCAAGACCCCGGACGGGCGACTGTTGCGATCGACTCGTGAGATACGTGACGCCTTTCGGGCGCACTTTCGGGATCGCTATGCCCGCTGCACTGATCTCCCACGCCGGGAGTTTCGTAACTATCTCGCTGACTTCCCCCGCCTTGGGGCAGCTGAAGCGGCTAGTTGCGAGGGTGTGGTTACTGAATGCGAAGTCCGTGATGCGTTTAAGCAGGTCGGCCTGAACAAGTCACCGGGACTAGATGGTTTGCCCTACGAAGTGTACTTGAGGAGGTCGCACATGTTTGTACCTATTCTGACGGATATGTTCAACCATTGGTTCGCCCAGGGAGCCATCCCTGGTAGCGTTACCAAGGGCGTGATCACATTGCTGAAGAAAGGTGGCAGGCATGTTTGGGAGGGTTTAGACGCATCCTTGGGGAGTGGTTTGGGTCCGACCTCCAACTGGAGCGAAATTGGTCGGAAGTACATGCTAAGGTGAATGCTCAGGTGGGAATCTGGCTTTCAAGGAGGTTGTCCTTAAAGGGCAGGGCGGAGGCGTGCGCCGCGTACGTCTTCCCCTTGATCCTTTACCGATTGGTTGTTCTCCATCTGCCTAAGGCACATCGGTTTGCGCTTCAACGATCCCTCTCCAGATTGCTCAGGGTCTGGGTATGCCTGATCTGGAGAGCCACTGGCTTGCTGAAAGACTTGCATATCTGGGCCGAGTCTTGACGGGGGACTCAGTGTGAAGACGAAAGGCGAGTCGGACTTTTCCTCACCTCAAATCACACCCAAAGGCCTACGTCGACCTTCAGCCTTTGGGCGAAGCACTGTTTGTCCGCGAGTGCCGAAAGGCCCTTCGTAAACTTCTTGGGTCCAGTGATCTTTCATGGCCTCGGAAGGAACTGTATCGGGAATTAGTGGTGGGTTCCGCTTCTGATCCTCTCAGCGAGCGGCACGGCTGGACGGTGGAGGAGATCCGCTCACACTGGAATTGGGCGCCAGGATCGAGCTTCTTGAACAACTCCGAGTTCTCGCTGACCTGGTGACTTGTTCGGAATGCGTTATCCCTTCGAGGCTTGAACTTCAAGGCGGGCCTGGCAAACATGCCCGATTGCCCTCGCTGCGGCAGTGGGTTGGAAGAAACGGCTGGGCACACCTTCTACTACTGCGAGCGAGTCCGCCCGTTTTGGGATCACGTCGGGGAGTGGACGGCTCCCATCGAACCCAAACAGCTCGTGCTGCTCGACGTTGGTCACGTCGTAGACAACGTTCTTCCTCCGTTTCATGGTGAGAAGCGTATGGTGTTTCTCGCGATCCTAGCTGTAGCCCGAATTGTGATTTGGACGACGCGAAACAAGGGATTGTATGACGATGCAAACTTTTCTCATCGTGATCTGGTTTTGTATTTTCGGCATCAGCTGAGGGTCAAAATTAGATGCGATAGAAAACACTTGGATCGCATAACATTCAGCAAAAGGTAGGTGAAAGCAGCAATGTTGGAGTCATCCTTCCCTCTCCTGCCGGCCCATAGCGTCTACGGTACGGGTCCTTAGGGACCCCATCCCTGGTAAGTAGAATTATTTTTTTCCCTTTGAAACCTAGTTAGCAGTATGTTGTGAGTCATTGTCCCCGTCATCTAGTCGTTATTTTCTCAAGATCTTTTCCCTCCCTATTACTTTTGTACCTCAACCCGTACCCCGGTTCGCTTTTATTGAAGATCTTGGACATTCAGATGTATAAAATCATATTACCGGCTTCTATCGACCCATACCACGCCCGACCCTTTATTTTCTTTTACCCCTGTAGATTAGGATTCCCGTCCAACCTAGGGTAGGTCCGGCTTGTTTCCGGTTCTTTCGGCCCGGAAAACAGTCGGCCTCCAGTTTTATAGACGGGGGGATGGGAGGGCAACCAAACGGGGAATTTTTCCTTGTTTTTCGTGTATATATATTTTTCGGTTTTTTTTTCTCCCATTCCCATCATATCCATTGTAAATAGATCATATATTGTAAATAAAATCATACACCACATTCGGGTTTTAATTAGGTCTTCTTCATAGAGTAAATGTGGAATTTTGGTAACTGCTGCGCGAATGGCGATGGATGAATGGTTATATATTGTACTGTTGAATGGGTCGGCGAATGTGGCTAGCTAGGTCCCCTTAGAATATACAGAAAAGCATGACCACTCCCTTCCCCTCCCCCAAAACCTTTAGGCCTTGTGCCTACATTGTATTCGTACAATGAAATAAAAGAATAAGCCTACGAGTCAGACCAGAAGAGCCGTTCCTATTGTTGAAGTATATCATTACTCTATCATTAATCCTATGTTCATATTATTAACAGTCTCTCTCTTGTAAATACTCTTTCCTGTAAATATAACTATTTTCCTCACATATCGTGGTTTGTCTTATTATTACTACTACTTGTGTTCACTAACCAGAACACAACAGTTACACTATTAGCAACGCAGAACAGTGCAACTGAATATAGCATTTTTTTTTCAGACATAATCTTTTAAATAGTTCCACAATTAAATACACTGCTTTGAAAGCGATGCACAAAAACCTGCAACTAGCGCTCGAAAGAGAGTTGCTCCGAAAGTAATGCCTCCAACTTATTTCAACAAAAACAACAACAGATAGACGAAGCACAAAAGCATCGTTGGATAGAGCAAGTTTTCAGCTACACAAAACTATTTTGCCACAAAGTTACCAAATGTGGCTAAGCCATTTTGCCAGCGATAAACAACAGCTTGCATGCCGCTATTTGTGCATGCCTCCCACCAGATAGGACTTGACACAAGGTCAATGACCCGAACGTCGGTTTATAGTGGGAATTAGGGGAAGTGATCGAGCTCGAGCCGAGACTTGAACCCTGCTGGACTATGGTGGTCACAACAGCTAGCATGCCGCTTTGGTAACAAGATTGCTCCGAAAATAATACTTCCTATTTATTTATACGAAAAGTACAACAGATACACACAGATGCACAACAGATAGACACAGATGTGCAACAGATACACACATATACGCAACAGATACACACAGGTGCGCAACAGATACGCACATATATGCAACAGATACACACACACGCAACAGATACACACACGCAACAGATACACACACGCAACAGATACACACAGATGCGGAACAGATACACACATATACGCAACAGATACACACAGGTGCGCAACAGATACGCACATATATGCAACAGATACACATAGATGCACAACAGATACACACACACGCAACAGATACACACATATATGCAACAGATACACATAGATGCACAACAGATACACACACGCGCAACAGATACACAGATGCGCAGCAGATACACACATATATGCAACAGATACACACACATACGCAACAGATACACACAAATTCGCAACAGATACACACACATACGCAAAAGATACACACAGATGCGCAACAGATAGGCACATATATGCAACAGATACACACAGATGCACGACAGATACACACACACATACTCAACAGATATACACAGATGCTCAACAGATACACACACACATACTCAACAGATACACACAGATGCACAACAGATACACACACATACGCAACAGATACACACATATACACAACAAATACACACAGACGTGCAACAGATACGCACATATATGCAACAGATACACGAAGATGCACAACAGATACACACACACACGCAACAGATACACATAGATATGCAACAGATACGCACATATATGCAACAGAAACACACGGATGCACAATAGATACACACATATATACAACAAATACATACAGATGCGCAACAGATACGAATATATATGCAACAGATATACGCAGATGCACAACAGATACACACACATACGCAACAGATACACACAGATGCGCAACAGATACACACATATACGCAACAGATACACACGGATGCGCAACAGATATACAATCAGATACACAAAATAGCACTGTTGAATAGAACAAGTGTTCAGGTACGCAAACATAATTTTTTCCGACTAGTTCCTCTATCAGCTCGGCACTTTCAACAGCAATGCACAAGAACCTGCAACCTTCACCCAGAAAGTTCAGCTCCGAAAGTAATGCCTATACTACAACAGATACTGAGATCCCTGCCGGAGGCTCCCTTGAGTCGTGGTTAGCATACTAGACTGCAACATCAGAGTTCGAGCTCCAGTTACGTTTTTACGTTCACTTCCGGACAAATACCCTAAGAAAAGGCAAGAACTCTCTTATCCAACAAGGATGGCTGTGGCATTAAATAACCTACGAAGGTTGATATACCATTAACCAAGACAAAAAAATTCAAAAGAAAAAGCTAGATGAGAAAAAGAAGAAAAAAGTATTCTGGGAAAGAAAAAAATATTAGGAAGAAAAGGAAGACCAGAGATGGGACTGACGATAGAAATGAAAACGCGGCGGCTCGGAAACTGACTTCTGTTGTAGCAAAGAATAAATTTTCGCCTTTTTTTTTTTAGGTAAGATTTTATTCTAATTTTCTTTTTATCACCATATTCACAATTTTTTTTTTGTTTGTTTGTTTGTGGGGTTGTTGTATTTAGAGGACAGTGTTTCTTTGGGGTTTTTTTCTTTTTTCGGTCGGGGGAACCATTTTTTTTTTATTGTTTTGTCTTGTTTAAATATTTGTTCGTTTGTTTTCTCTTTCTGTACGCATGCGTGTTTCTCGTTTTGTGAAATGTAAATCATCCACCGCTTGTAAATTGTTTTTATTTATTTATCTATTTCATTTTAAATTCTTCTATTGTGCTCAGATGTTTAAAGAACTCATTGCAATTTTTCTTTGGAAATATTCCGTTGTCTATTACCTTCGAAAAATTAGGCTTTATTTTTCTACTTTTATCCCAACCTTATTGAGATATACGAAAAGAAGACAAGTAGACATCTCACCTGGTATAAATGTTGCAGAACTAAGATAGTGAGTTCGATTCTCACTGGGTTCTCCATAATATTGGTCTTGAGTGAAACTAAGCAAAGCTTAGTAAATAACTCTTGGGTGTCTCGCATTGTGAGATGGTTAACGAGCAAGGCTAGCAGACCATTTTTAGTGAATTCGATTCTCACTGGGTTCTTCATAATTTTGGTCTTGAGTCAAACTAAGCAAAGTTTAGTAAATAACTCTTGGGTGCCTCGCATTGTGAGATGGTTAACGAGCTAGCATAGCGGACCATTTTTAATGAATTCGATTCTCTCTGGGTTCTCCATAATTTTGGTCTTGAGTCAAACTAAGCAAAGCTTAGTAAAAAGAACTTTTGGGTGCCTCGCATTGTGAGATGGTTAACGAGCTAGCATAGCGGACTATTTTTAGTGGATTCGATTCTCACTGGGATCTTCATAATTTTGGTCTTGAGTCAAACTAAGCAAAGCTTAGTAAATAACTCTTGGGTGCCTCACATTGTGAGATGGTTAACGAGCTAGCATAGCGGACCATTCTTAGTGAATTCGATTCTCACTGGGTTCTCCATAATTTTGGTCTTGAGTCAAACTAAGCAAAGCTTAGTAAATAACTTTTGGGTATCTCGGATTTTGAGATGCTTAACGTGCTAGGCTAGGACCATTATTATTATATTTTGTTGATGGTCCCGTTTCACAAATGCATACAATACATGTTTTTGATATTCATCCGCTAACTTAAGGTTTTTTATTATATAGTCAGTTTCTGCACCCTTGGAACTATCTAAAGTTTTGGTTTTATTATGTTTTAATCCTTGGTCTTGTTTAGTATTTGATGACTCATTAGTTTTTTTTTTCCCTTTTTTGTTATTTATGATTTTGTCTTGATGGTGAGTTTTCTTAACTTGAGATGATTAGGGATATATTATCATTGGTTTTTATTTAAGCTTTTGCTTGGAATGGCTCATTTTGTAATATAATGGCCGATGCAACATTAACACAGGTGTTCACGCGCGTGTGGGCGGAGCAGACGTGTCACTCAGAGATGTCACAATAGCTCGTGATGGGAAACGGGGTTACAGAGTGCGGGTGACGTCACGCACCGGAAGCGCGCGGAGGATTTTGGCGATTTGAAAAAAGTTAGTAGAGTTGAGAACTGGATACCGAACGAGACGGTTGACTTTCGTTTGCTCGCGGAGGCCTTGGGCAGGTGCCGCACGAGATTTGGTGGGGGGAGCAGATGAAAAAGCCAGAATAGAAAGATTGTGCCTCTCTCTTCTTATGTCGAAAAACCTTTAAACTCAAAGGTAATAAAAAGTTTCGTACCTGAACTGAGAAGTCGTAAGTGTTTTTCGTGTTTCGAGATTCCTATGTTCTATGTTATATATATATATGAACATTATATGTCCATTTCACATATGGCTGTATCTGGCTATGGAACAATTTGGGATTTAGGGAAAATTCAAGTTTGGTTAGGATAATGTGAATGTATTAGTATGTATTTGACTTCCCACCAAGCCGTTTAATAGTGGAGACCATGCACGGCAGGTGCCAAAAATTGCTTAGCCCCGTCAGCATTCCCCATTTAGAGGCATCTCAGTCGCTGAGCGATAAAATCAACCCCGCAAAGTAGATAAAGGCTGGGGGAACGGCTTGCTAAGACCAAGCGTCCAATTATAACCGACCGGTACGAATACCAGTGTGCCGACCCGAAGGCCTGTAAAATATCCCATAATTTAAATGTGTCTGGCTTTGATGTTTGGTTCTGGATTTTTTTGGTGGGGGAATTAGTCGATTGATCGGTGATCTGGGTGATTTAGAGGACAGTGATAGGGCGGTTCGTTCGTTTGTTTATTTGTTTATTTGGGTTTTATAGTAAATCAACAAGTTATTTAATGCCAAATCCGGGTTATACATATATACTAGATATATATTTGTTGACACGTTTTGTAAATAACATTCTTAAACGAGCCTGAGATTTTTTTGCACACAGTTAAATGGTTTCAAGTATTGCTACGTGCGGCATACGATAAGTTTCCAGACTTTTTTCGTATGGGCATTTAAAATTGTTGTAGACTCTTGAAAGTTCAGTATGTTATTACTATACATCTTATGAGATGGCTGACCAATTTTTATGATTTCAGGTTCAAAAGAACAGCAACAGCAGGAATTCGAATACACCCTACTAAAGACTGATTGTTATAGCTGATGAATTTCAAAAATGCAATCTGACACTTTAGAAGAACGATGTGCAATAAAATTCTGTTTTAAACTTTAAAAATGCCACAGAAACGTATGGAATGCTTCAGACTGCTTTTGGAGCATCTTGCATTAATCGAGCATCAGTTTTTGAGTGGCATAAGAGATTCAAGGAAGGTAGGGAGTCTGTGAGAGATTATGAGATGTGTGGGAGGAGTAATGAAGTTAGAACACCAGAGTTGATTGGCCAAAGGGTTAGGGTTACTATGTTGAGGTTTTAAGGGTGTCCAGGAAGAGATTCCGTCGGAAGAGGCCAACACTCTTCAAATCGAGTCAGTGGCATTTCCAGCAGGACAATGCACCAGTCCACCACTCCATCCTTGTCACAGACTATTTGACCAAAATGGGCATTAAGACAGTTCCTCAGCCTCTCTATAGTCGAGACATTGCTCCCGGTGACTTTTGGTTATTCCCTAAGCTCAGAGGCTGTCGTTATGAGACAATTGAGGAGATGAAAGAGGCAGTAACGAAGGTCATTGACACTCTCACACAGGAGGACTTCTATGGGGTCTTCCAGAAGTTGTTGGAACGGTACAACAATGGGATTGCAACGGAAGGATAGTACTTCGAAGGGGACTAGTGTTTCATGTGTGTACTATCAATAAAAGTGCACATACGAAAAAGTCTGGAAACTTATCGTATGCACCTCGTAATAGCAGCCACAATTCAACATTGATCATATGTTTAAACACATAGTTTGTTCTATTTGATCCATAGATAGACCCCTATTAGATGCTACCACACCAGGACAGAGTGGACCTGAGAGCAATGGCAATGAAGGGGTATTGAGCATTCCCTAAATCGCCAAGGCCGGAGCCTCACAGTCAGATGGTTACTGTCATATCAAGACACTTGTGGAGATGGGATTTTACCTCTCAGCAGAGATGCAGTTGGTGTATTCTACAGCTCGAGCCGAGTGAGCTTGGTTGAATGTTATATGTTTTTAGTTTGAAGTCAGATGAGTAAAGTTTATTTTTCTAGATACTTTTGAATATTTCGTCATTTAGTGTGAGTCGATATATTTTTTTATGTGAGCGTTGTTTTTGACGATCAGGGTTTTTTTTTTAACATATGCTCCACACGCATAAAGTTAAAACTTAAGGAATATGATAAACTAAAAGACATCATCATCATCATCATCAATATCATCAAGTCATAATGAAACCACGGAGTTTGCTCTCTCTGTCTCTCTCTCTCTCTCTATATATATATATATATTCTCTCTCTGTCTTTAGCCATCCGTCCTGATCGTCTCTCACTTCAGGCAGATCCTCTAGACTGCATCCAGTGTCAACACAGAGCTGGTGTATTAAGTCCTTGCTGGTCGGCTAACACTGGTGTGTCCATGCGTGGGAGTCCATTAGAAAAAAGTTGCTTATGAGGTCATCCTTACTTCCCCTGCAATACCCAGCATACCCTGTTCGTCTTACTAACAGCTGCTGTTTTGTGGGGTGCTGCTTCTAGGATTTGTTTAGCACTGCATGTATCACTCTTGTGTTCTTCTCATCTAGCTTTTATTCCATGCATTTCGTTAGAGTCCATACAGTAGTACCGACACAGCTTGGAAGAAATCCCGTTTTATTTCATCAGATAGATTTCCATATGATCAATAGCTTGTTAATAGCAGTCTACGCCTTTTCTATGCGTGTGTTGATAACATTTTCAATAGATGAGATATTGCTGCCGAGGAATGGAAACTGGTCTTTTAATTTCAGAAGCTTACCACTTCAAGAGGAGATGAGTCCTTCTCGTTTAAAACATATGAACTCTAGTTATATGCCTCCAGCTGCTTGCTCTAGGCTCTGCAACTGGGATTCGTCTTGGGCAGGTAATATGCGAGAAGCGCTAGATCATCTGCGCAATCTGTGGGATATCTTTTACTTCTTTTTTTACATGAAATAAAATTAATCCATAACTAATAAGTATTTTAAAAGATGTTAAAAATGGCGCACACTTCTCTTTCCTTGTCTCATTTATATTTACTATTCAAATTCTTTTGAGAAATAAAATTTTGAACAACACAAATTCATGATCTCTTATAACATTGATCTTACAACTCCTTTTGTGTATAAATTAGTTACATTAAGTCTCCAGGACTCTTCTCAGTATTTTGCCCGTTCTCAATAATGCAGTAGTTTGGATGGTCTCCACTCGTTCTCCTACCTCTAAGTCCTCCAGTTCCTTTAATAATACTCGGGAGACTGGACCAAAAGCACCAATCACGATTGGTATAATTGTCACCTTCATGTTCCACAGCTTTTTCAATTCCCTAGTGAGGTCGAGGTACTTATCTTTCTTTTCACTTTCTTTCAATTTTATTCTGCGGTCAGCCTGGAAAGCAAAATTTACAATTTTGCAAGTTCTCTTTTTTTTTCTTTTTTTTTTTTTTTTTTGTTGCTGTTGTTGTTGATTATTATAAGATCTGGTCGTCTGCCCGAGATTTGGTGGTCCGTTTTTATCTCAAAATCCCAGAGGACAGATTCTGGGTTGTGCATATACCATTTGTTCGTATAGTCAAACTTCAACTTCTTGCACAATTCCCAGTGGATCACTTTTCACACCCAGTCGTGTCTCGTCTTATACTCCCGTGCTAATTTGCTGCATTTGCTTATTATATGATTGGTCGTTTCGTCTCTTTCACCACATAACCTACATTTGCTGTTTTGTTGTGTCTTATCTATTCTCGCTTTGATGTGGTTGGTCCTTATGGCGTTGTTTTGCGCTGCTATTAGACGAGATTGTTTCTCTCTTAAGGTTTCCTTTTCTTAGCCACGTCCACGTTTTTTCGTGTAAGATTTTGCTTGTTAGTCGTTTAAAATGTCCACAGAGTTGTTTTTCTTCCCACTTTTGTTTTCTGGTTATTGTCGTACTGCTGGTTCTAGTGTTGTTAGTAATGTTTCTGGTGGCAGTATCAGTCTTCCTCCGATCTTTTCAATGTAGTCTTCGAGTCGTTGTATCGATGTGTCTACGCTGTCTTCAGTCCTGGTAAGTCTTCTTCCTCCCTCTCTTCATGACGCGTATAGTCTGTCAACGTCATTTCTTGGATGCAATGTCTTATGCATGGTCATTAGTTTTCTTGTACTCTGGTCCATTTGTTTAAGTTCTTCTCTGGCCCACTTCAAGAATGGTCCCGAGTTTCTTACGGGGAGGACAGCTCAGATATTTATCCCTTTGATAAGGTTCCTGCTATGGATTTTTGTGTCGAGTAATTTTCTGGTTGTCCTGAGATACACTTTTTTAATTTTTTTCTTTCATTTCCTGTTGTTTGATGGTGTTAGCTTCCAATATTTCCAAGTATTTGTTGGTTTCCTTTCCTCCGAACGTTCTGATGAGTACTTGATTTGGTAGTTCGACTCCTTCTTCTATGTGTCGATTATTATTATTATTATTATTATTATTATTATTATTATTATTATTCGTGTTTCGAATTTTTCACTGGAGTCTGAGTGACCGCGAGTCTCTTTAAGTACCCAGGACTTTTCAGACTATTTTGACCAATCTTGATAATACTGTGGCCTCGATTCTTCCTCTGATTTCCAGTTCTCCAAGCTTTTTAGAACCGTTCCAAGGTATCACTTTCACCCTCATATTTCACATCTTTTTCAGCTCTCTGACAAGATCTTAGTATTTGTCCATCTTTTCTCTGTCTTTTATTTTCACTCTGTGGTTCGTTGAGACGACAAAATCCACTCAAGGAGAATTTCTCTTATTTTTTTTTTTCATTTTCATAAACGCAAGGTCTTGTCTTCTGACCAAGATTGGGTGATCTGTTTTTATCTCAAAATCCTAGAGAATTGTGTGTCTCATATTCTTGGGTAGGTTTTTATTTGTGCATCTATAGCAAAAGTACTTATTTTGGTTCAGTTTTATTTTTTAATGACATATCAACCTTTAATTGTTATTTACAGACAAAGCTATCTTTGTAGAACATAGTTTGATTTGGTTTGGTTTTATGGCATATCAACCATTGTAGGTTATTTAATGCCCAATCCCCAATATACATATATTCTAAATATGTAGGATTTGGTTTAAATGATTTTTATGGCATATCAACCATTGTAGGTTATTTAATGCCAAATCCTCTTTATACATATCATATCAAATATGCAGGATTTGGTTTAAATGGGTTTTATGGCATATCAAACATGATAAATTATTTAATGCTAAATAATCTTTATATACATATATTAAATACATATATGGTTTGGTTGGGTTTAAGGGCATATCAACCGTTGTAGATTAATTAATGCCAAATCATGTTAATATACATATGTGTGTCATTCTTTTATGTCCCACAGCTTTTTTAGCTCTCTGGCAAGGTCTAAGTATTTGCTTATCTTTTCACTTTTATTTTCACTCTGTGGTCCGTGGAGACGTCCAAATCCACTGGACGGCAAGCTCCTTTTTTCTTTTTTTCTTTTTTTTTTTTTTTTTTGTTAATTAGCACAAAGTCTGGTAATCTGGTTGGGATTAGGTGGTCCGTTTATATCTGAAAATCACAGAGAATTTAATGCGTCTCATTCTCAAATTTATCCACTTGAAAATTCACGTTAAAGAATATAATTGATCGACGACTATTCCTCAAAATGTGGATATTTGTCAAATTAAGTGACACGTCAGAAACTAGTATATCCAAATACATTAAAATGTCTCTTTTTTTATTAGGCAGGCTATGTTCCTCGGAAAAAATGTCCCAGAGAGGCGAAAATATTTAATAATACAGCTTCTTATTGCCAAGAGTACAGAGATTTTTTCACAAGAAATAAATTTTTAAGATTTAAAATTTTAGTGGGGGTGTTTCTGTTTTAAGATATTTTATGCTTTCAAATAAAAAAGCAAATAGAAATTTTATGCTGGTTTGTAAAATGCCTTATTTCAAAAAGAAAAAAAGGTGGAATTATTCTGTCAAACATTTTTATCAAGAATTATTGTTTGAATCTCTTTAGGTAACAAAAAAATCAGCGCAAAATGTTTTTAATGTTGCCATAAAATTTTAGTAGAGTAACGTATTTCATCATACAAAAATAAGTTTGGTTTGGTTTTATGACACATCACCTCTTGTAGGTTATTTAATGCCAATTCAGTTTATATGTATATGTGACTTGTGAGCTAAGAGGTTGTCGGTAACATTATTTTTAAAAGAGCCAGAGCTCATTTGTTTACACACAGTTAACATGGTTGGTTGTTTTTTTTAATGGCATATCAACCTTTGTGGGTTATTTAACGCCAAATCCATTTTTATGCAAATAATCTATTCTATTTCAAAGAATTCAGTTCAGCACTAGTACACGGTTCAATCTCGGCCTTGTGCCATATTCGCCCGTTTGGTGGGGCGCGCGATAAATAACTATATGTATACATGGATACAAACACTCACACACACACACACACACACACTCTTGTAAACATATACAAGAAAAACAAACAGCTGCAGTGGCCAAACATTTTCACAGCCAATTAACTCCAATGGGATATTCAAAGACAAATCCTGGAATTAAAAAGAATCTTAATCTTATCAAAACAATCGCCACACTGAAAGCCAAAAATTCTGCCCTAACCATTATTAGTCTTCTGAAGATGTCTATAAATTCTGAAACATCTCCAGAGCGAAATTATGAAAAATAAAATCTAAAATACCATAATCATCTGCGGACCTATTTCTTATATATATATATATATATATATATATATTCGTAGGTCATTTTTCAAAACTTTGATTAAGCAGTTTGCAATACTAAGCTCTGTTTACAGATGCAACTTTTCTCAAGGAAATCAATAGTAACGGGACCTTTCGTGTTCTAGAAGACAGTCGGTATGACCTTCTTTACTGATTGCTGTGCCCGGAATATTTTCTTTACTGGAAAGTCAATGTGTTCCCACTCTTTGGATTGTCTTTTCGATTCCACGTTTAGCTTATTTGCAAAGATTTCTTTTTACTAAAATATGCTTTTCCGTATACATTACACATTTGTCAGAAAATTTCAAATAATTTGTATTATTTTGAATAGCCTTAAAACAAATACTTTTGCAAGAGTAAAATAATTTTTGCTATAAATCAATTCCAAACAAATGTTTTATTCTAATTCCTCTTGTTTATTAAATGACCGCCATATACATATATATATATATATATATATATATATATATATATATATATATATATATATATATATATAAGAGGACTTTACAAAAAAAATTTATGTTTTGTTTTGTTTTTGTTTTTTGCTTTGAAATATTTAATAGATTTTTTCATATTTCAAACACTTTAAACACATTCTAAACACTTTAAGCACTTTCTAAACACTTTAAACACTTTCTAAACACTTTTAAAACTTTCTAAACACTTTAAGCACTTTCTAAACATTTTAAACACTTTTTTAAACAATTTTTAAACACTTTTCATTCCTTTAAAAACGACCATTCCTATTGATCTCATGTTTCATTCAATTGGTTTATTGACTAATTTTAATGGAATTTCAACCATTCTAGGATTATTTTATACCAAGAGGTTAGGGAATCCCGTTCGTATTTTCATTTTTGTTTCTTAAGAGTTATTTTGCACACGGTCTTATCGGATACCAATAATTTTTAACAGATCTATTTGATTCATACATAAGACACTAACACGTACAACGACTTCGGGTCAAAAGGTAACACTATGGCCCTAAATGAAAGATGGCGCTACGTTACCCCTTAGGTCTCAGTCGGACCCCGTGGTAACCTCACCGTGATACAAAGTGACTAATACAAAACACTGTTTGTAGGCTCACTGGACACGAAAGCTTATTTGGGGTTGCGTCATTTGCAGTTGTCGGTGAACAAAGAGAGAAAGGTAAGTGAATGTGTCAACTGATTATAGACAAAGACTATAAGCCGTGGGACAGACTGTTATTTTCTTCGCTGACCACTCGGCTGTGCACGTACGTCGAACGATCCCCTTCCATCAGTGCCTCTCCATCGTCAATCGTTTCTAACTCCGTCTGCTCCTTTTGGTCCTTCTATCTGCCTGACTCTGACTCATTGTGTCTTTGAAATCTGCTTCTTAGACTTTTCTTCATATTCCTCGCTACGTTTACTGACACGACATTGCTAAATATCAGTTGATATCTATCAAATTGTTTATCTTAATATTTTGCTTACAGTTGATTCTAAAACAAACTTGATCTTATGAATTGGCTTGTCCAGATATGATTGACATGTATGTGCAAAACAAGGCTTATTCACTTTGTAACATATTGACCTCCGACCCGGCCAAGCTGTCAAAATAGAAAATGCACCTGTGTAAATAACAGGTGCATCCGTTCGAGGAATATCAGGATATAACCTTGACCGTGGAAAGGTTGAATTGAGTGCAATTTGTGATGCCCAAAAGAAGAAGGTGAGCGTCGAACTATTATATAACTCGGTGCACAGGAATTTCAATCAGTTGGATATCACACGAATTGGAGAGAAGATGCTGGAATGAGGAACATGTCCCTGAGAGGCTGGGCCCCCAGGCCCCCAGTTAAGTAGCCCAGAAGAACGGGAAAGAAACGCCATAAGAGTGGGGGTCAATATGTTGAGTTCTATTCGATCTCCAACTCACCTCTTACACAGTAAAACCTTTAGTGACCCTTTCGAACTCTTTCAAATTAAGTGAGAGGTATATTTTTCTTAAGAACTGTGTCGCTCGTCTTTATTGTGTCGTTGTTATGATTCTGCATGCAGATGTGTTTGTATAGTTGTTCATGGCTATACATCAACTTGTCTTTTACGAATCGAAAACCTCCCAACTTCGAACCCCAAGTTTTGCAAGAAAATAATCTCAAGTAATTCTGCAAAAGAGTTTGGTTTCGTTTCATTTTATGGCATATCAAACCTTGTAGATTATTAAAAGCCAAATACTGTTGTTGTTTTTTTCATATATCATCATCATGTCGAGGCGCTTGGACGGATATCCCTGACCCTCTCTCGCCACTTCTCCCTATCTTCTTCCAGCTCTTCAGCGCTACATCCCGTATCCTCACATTGCTGCTGTATGTATATTCGAGCTGGTCGTCCTGCTTTTGCCCGGCCATATGTGGGGGTCCATCACTTATGAGCTCGTCCCTGCTTCTCCAGCAGTGTCCTGCATGTCTGGTTCGTCTAACTTGGATAGTTTCATATATATTGAATATATATAATTTGTAAAGTCGTTTTCTTGATCACATTTTTAAACGAGTATGTGCTCATTTTCTTTTTAGCTTTTAAATGATCTCAGGTATTTCTATTTAATGTGAATAATTCTATTTACTGTTAATCATTTGTTTGCACACAGTTAAATGGTTTCAAATATTGCTATATTACAGTCACAATTTTACATCAGTCATTTGTTTGCCCACATTTAAATAGATATAAAATGATATGCAATTTCATAATCAAATGACAACTAATTTGTTTGCACACGAGTTTTGTAATTGCGTGCACACAGTTAAATGCTTTCAATTATTGCCATATAACTCTTCTAAATCTAGACAATAGTCTTCATTTTTGCTCACATATAATTGGTCTCAAGTATTTGTAAGTAAGTTGTCTCCCTTAGTCGAGGGAGACCAGAAGGCTTCCTTTTCAATAGTTACAACACCAAGGTGTAGGAGAGGGCGCTATTCCTTTCCCTGGGTCACTCCACTTTATCCTTGATACATACTTTATATTGCTGAGTGTTAAGCAAGGAGGCATCAAGTACCATTTTAAAATCTTTGACGTGGGATTGAACCTAGGTCTCCCGGACCATTGGCGAACACTCTACTCACTAGGCTAATGAGCTGGTTAATTCTATTCAAAATTACTCATTCTTTTGGACACATTTGAATGGTTTCACGTATAAATATGTATCGCTAACAATTCAATTAAACATCAGTCATTTGTTTACACTCAGTTAAAGGATCAAATAATTCTATATCAAACATTTGAATTCAGCATAAGTCATTTGTTTACTCTCAGTTCAAAGGTAAAACAGTTCTATTTCATCCATAGATAGGACCCTATCAGGTGTTACCACTCTGGGCCAGAGTGGACCTAGGGGCGATGACACTGAAGGGGTACTCCGCATTACCCAAAGCTCCAGCATTACTGGAGCCTCACCATCAGATTGTTTAGTGTCATTACCCCTCTGCAGAGATGCAGTTAATGTATTCTACAGCCCCAGCCGACGGGACTATCGGGTCAAAGTGGACCCGAGAGTAATGGCAATGAAAGCGTACTTTACCCCTCCCCAGAGCTCAAGAAGTGGAACCATATGCAGATTCGAGACATACTAAGACCAGCCCTTTTTATGGGATGGGATCTTACCCCACTGCAGAGGATGGACTCAGCATTTTCTAAGTACTGTTGACTGGGCAACATTTTTATTCATATTTTATTACAGTTTTATATATATATATATATATATGAAGATGAATAGAGGTCGTTTGACAGACAAAACTGGGTGAGTTGTGGATGATATTACATTACCTCTGCTTTCTGATCAATAAGGATAATAATAATTAAATAGTAATACCAGGCTTCTCATAGTTATCGATCATATGGAAGTCTGATCTATCCGATAAAATAAAACGAGATTTTTTCCAAGCAGTGACTACGTCATTACTACTGTATAAATGCACTACATGAACGTTAACAAAACGCATAGAGAAAAAGCTTGATGGAAACTACAAAAGAATTCTACGAGCTATATTGAATAAATCTTGGAAGCAACACTCCTCGAATCAACAACTGTACGGCCACTTACCTCCCATCCCAAGTAAGACATACAAGACATGCTGCTTGAGAAGCAAGGATTAATTCATAAGTAACGTTCTTCTATGGACCCCTACACATGGACGTGCCAGTATTGGCCTACCGACAAGAACTTATTTACATCAGCTCTGTACGGACACATGATGTAGTGTGGAAGACCTGGCTGGAGCGACAAATGCTAGGGACAGATGGAGAGAGAGAGAGAGAGAGAGAGAGAGAGAGAGGGTCAAGGAAATTTGTGCAGTCAATACATCTTGATGATGATAAATTTCAGATGTATTTGCTAATTAACTAACTATTGGATATAACTAAGAAACCATTTGCTAATTTTTTTTCATAATAATGGGAGATTAGTAATAAATAAAACTACATAACCCCTCCAGTTAAATACTCCAGTGGAATGACTGCAAAGCCTTTACTAGGTATAGCCAGGGTTTACCCTTTTTGATATCGTATTCATTAATATAACTGTGTGCAAGCAAATGATTTTTATTAAGCAGAAATAAATACGTAAAATCATATGATTATTAGAGTTACATTAGAATACTTGAAACTATACAACTGAATGAAGAGAATTTGTATTAGATTGGAATACGTGAAATCACGTAACTGTAAATTATTTGTTTTAATAATAGTTACTTGAAATTATAATTGTTTACTAAAGATTATTACAAATTACTTGAAACCATATAACTGTGTTCAAACAAATGAATCTAATCTAACCGAAATAATTACGTGAAACCATATAATTATTAGTATTAGAGAGGAATACTTGAGACTATACAGCCGAGTGTAAATTATTTGTATTAGATAGGAATACTTGATACTATATCATTATTATTGCAGGAAATAGAGTCGGTTTATTCTAAGTCACCGTATATGTTTGCGTCAGCCATTCTGAATTTATTTCTGATGTTCTTCTCTTTCTCTTATTCATCCCTAACTCGTCTACATTGTTTTTCTCTTTTTCTCCTTCGATCCTAACTCGTTCACAGTTTTCTTTCCTTTATATCACTCATTCCTTACTCGTACCCAACTTCTTTTCTTTCTTTCATTAATTTCCAACTCGTTAACTTGTTCTTCTCCTTCTCTTTTTCATTCCCAACTCGTTGTCCTGTTCTTTTCTTCCTTTTATTCATTCCTAACTCGTTCACACTGTTCTTCTTTTGTTCTAATTTATTCCTAAATCCTTCACCTGTTCTTTTCTTTCTTTCACTCATTCCTAACTCGTCCGCACTGTTTTTTTCTCGATCATTCCAAAATCGTTCACCTGTTGTTCTCTTTCTTTTATTCATTTCCGACTCGTTTCACACTGTTCTTCTCTTTCTCTTATTCGTTCCTAACTCGTTCATCTGTCCTTCTCTTTCTGTTATTTATTCGTAACTCCTGTGCACTGTCCTTTAATTCGTTCCTAACTCGTTCACCTGTTCTTTTTTTCTCTTATTCATTCCTAACTCGTACGCACTGTTTTTTTCTCAATTATTCCTAAATCGTTCACCTGCTCTTCTCTTTCTCTCACTCATTCCCAACTCGTTCACCTGTTTTTCTCTTTCAGTCATTCATTCCTAATTCGTTCACATTGTTCTTTTCTTTCTTTAATTCATTCCTAACTCGTTTACCTTTTCTTCTCTTTCACTTATCCATTCGTAATTCGTTCGCACTGTTCTTTTCTTTCTCTTATTCATTCCTTAGGCTTTCCCAATGTTTTTCATTTTTTCTCATTCATTCCCAACTCTTTCAGATTGTTCTTCTCTTTATCTTAGTTATTCCTAATTCTTTCACATTGTTCTCTTTTTTTCTTCAACCATTCCCAACTCGTTCAGACTGTTCAACGTCTATTTTCATCATTCATTTTAAAATGGTTTCCCTTGTTCTCTTTTTCTTTTCATCATTCCTTCATCTCTCTCCTTCTCACTCTCCTTCTCTCTCTCTCTCTCTCTCTTTCTCTCTCTCTCCTTCTCTTTCTCTCCTTCTCTTTCTCTCTCTCTCACTCTCCTTCTCTCTCTCACACACTCTCCTTCTCTCTCTCTCACACTCTCCTTCTCTCTCTCGCTCACTCTCCTTCTCTCTCTCTTTCTCTCTCCCCTTCTCTTTCTCTCATTCACTTTCGTTTTCAACTCATTTGACAAGCCCTTTTCTTTTTCTTTCTTTTCAATTATTACTTATTCATCTTCATCTTCCCCCCCACACACACACTCTTCATTTTTATACCTTTTTTCCCTCTTTCTTCCTCTTTTATCCTTCATCTTCTCACTTCTTTTTCTATTTCTAACTCAATCACCTATTTTTCTTTCTCTTCTTTCCTTTCCCTGTCACTCTTCCTATCCTTTATCTCTTCATTCACTACTCATTCACTTTTTCCTTTCTTTCTTTCTCTCTATTCAGCGTTCATTTCTCAGTCACTTCCCTTCGCACTTTCCTTCTTAGAAGATCTTTTGCTTATTCTTCTTCCTCCTTCCTCTTTACTGGCTCATTCCGAAATCATTCATCTTTCACATGCTTTCTTTCTTTGTCCAACCCTAACTCATTCAACTTACTCCTTTCTTTCTTTTTCTTTTTTTCTTCTTCACATTCTACAAAATTTATTCCCCTGTCTTTTCTGCAAATTTTTCCTTCTGAAAATCTGTTATTTTGACAGAATGCAACAATTTATTTATTTATTTATTTCATTTTATTTCATTTTTTATTTTTTTTTTTTTAACTCAATCAACACGTGTACACAGCGGGGACATCCACACGCTGCGAGAAGTAGCCGGTAGGTGGCAGCACAAAAATTTTATTGATCTCCACGTGACGTCACAACAGAGAACACCTTATATGGTGTCCTATTGATGACAGTTCGTTTGCACATATTCTTTGCTAGCCGAAGACTAAATGGCACACTGATTACTGTTGAGTTTTATGCTCGTGTGTACGATGCACTCAATATCTGCTTGTGTGCGCGCATGCGCAATAGAAATTGAGAGCGTATTTGAGAAGTTTGTCAGTGCGTTTATTGCGCTCAGCGTGTGGGAGCCTCGGTGAGCCTCCCAAACAACACCCCACTGCGGGGGTATGGAGTCTTCGAACATCTGGGCATCGAAGATTTTATGAACGCATTAGATAGGGAAAAATAAAGTAATGCGTCATTTTAATCCGAGGATGTTGGCTGGGAGAGGGAGTTAACCGACCCGATCTTTATTTGCACATCGATCGATGGAAAAGGTGGTAACTATGATAGCAGCAACACTACGACTTCAAATGCAAAAGCTAGTCATACGTTAATCTGAGATTAAGCATATTAGGTTGGTTTATAAAATAATCCACCTCGTTGGCGGGACCGAGAATAGACCGACAGGTAAGACACCCCCGCAAAAAGGTGTCCTGGATATGACATGGAACTGTATCTGATGGTGAGTCTCCACTTCTAGGAAATGTAGATTGCCATAATTCCAAAGTCTTCTTTACCCTGTCGGCTGGGGCTGTAGAATACACTGACTGCACCTCTGCAGGCGGGTAAGACCCCACCCCCAACGAGTGTCCTGATATGACACTAAACAATCTGATGGTGAGGTTCCAGTAGTGCTGGAGCTTTGGGGAATGCGGAGTACCCCTTCATTGCCATCGCTCCCAGGTCCATTCGGACCCGTAGTGGTAGCACCTGATAGGGCGCTATCAATGGGTTAAATAGAACTAACAGCATACTTATGCTAAACTGAATTGTTTGAATAAACTAAATGGCTTGAAACAGAAATCTTTTTGACAATTAAACCGTACTTACATTTAAACTACGTGCTTATGCTAACTGAATTATTTGAAATAGAACTGTTTTTAGACATTAAAACTGTATTTACACTTAACTGAATTGTTACATATAGCCGCTTGAATAGTTTGAAATGGAAATGTTTTTGACAATTAAACAGTGTACTTATGCTAAACTGAATTGTTTTAAATAGAACAGATTATTTACGTAAAAATGGATTTAGCGTTAAATAACATACAAAGGTTGTATGCTATAAAACCCAACACACCAAACCAAACCAAACCAAAGTCTTCTCTGATGCGGAGATTCCAATCTAAGAATCAAATATATGAATCTTTATGCAAATTTTTTGTATTAAGAATTTTTACTTGAAGCCATAATTGTTAACAAATAATTATCATTATCATTCTATTCTTTTGAGAGTTTTTCACACCAGTGTAAGCTGATGGTTTCTCACTGGAGGTTGAGTGACAACAAGTCTCCACAAGTCTCATGGACTCTTTTCAGTATTCTGGCCGATCTCAACAATGCTGTAGTTTGGGTGGTCTCCACTCGACCTCTTATTTCCAAGTCCTTCAGTCCATTAAACAATCCTTAGGTGACTGTACCAAGTGCACCAATTCCAATTGGTATCACCGTCATTTTCATATTCCATAGTCTTTTCAGCAATAGTTTTCTAGCAAGGTCTTGATACTTATCTCTCTTTTCGCTTTCTTTCAGTTTTAACTTGAGGTCAGCCGGAACGTCAAAGTCCACTATTCGGCAGGTTCTCTTTTTTTTTGTTGAAGTTGTTGACTATGATTAGGTCTGGTCGTCTGGCCAAAATTAGATGATCCATTTGTATTCTGGGTACTGCATATATCATTTGTTCGTATGGTCAAATTTAAACTAATTGCACAATTCCCAGTGGATCACCCTCGCTACCCAGTTGTGTCAAGTCTTTATAATCTCTTTGCGCTAATTTATTACATTCGCTTATTATGTGATTGATCGTTTCATCTCTATCACCACATAGTCTACATCTGCTATTTTGCAGCGTCTTATCTATTCTTCCTTTGACCTAGTTAGTCCTTATGGCGTTATTTTGTTCTGCTGTCAGAAGAGATTCGGTTTCTCTCTTGAGGTTTCCTTTTCTTAGCCATATCCAAGTTTTTTTGTGTTAGATTTCGCTTGTTTGTCGCTTGAAATATCCATTCAGTTGTTTTTCTTCCCATTCTTGTTTTCTGGTTATTTTTGTTCTGTTGATGTTTTTGTTGTCTGTATTAATTCTAGTCACTGTGTACCATAGCCATAATAAACGCCATGTGTGAAATGGACATAGGATGTTCATAACAAATATACATAGAACATAGGAATCTTGAAACACGAAAAACACTTACGACTTCTTAGTTCAGGTACGAAACTTTTTATCACCTTTGAGTTTAAAGGTTCTTCGACATAAGGAGAGAGATACACATTCCTTCTATTCTGGCTTTTCCATCTGCCCCCAACCCACCCAACACGTGTGACACTCGCCACAATTGCCACTGGCTTGGCTTCGGCGATCAAGCGAAAGCCAACCGTCTTCTCCCGAGGCAGAACTCAACTAACTTTTTTTCAAATCCCCCAAAATCCTCCGCGCGTGCTTCCGGTGCATGACGTCATTCACATCCACTGGTCAATCTTTCTCTGGGATTTTTATTTTGACATCTATGAACGACACATCCTCCCCGCGCGCGCATTAACACCAGCACTCAAATTTGCACCTAACTAACCCATGTGCTGAGCCGAAAGGTTCTCAGCCAAACTAAACCCAAAGGCATAAAACGAAATCCCTCAGCCATTATATTGCAACTGTAATCCATCATCCTCGGCGTTTTTTTTTTTTTTTTACTTAGTCTTCCAGTCGTTGTATCGATGCATTGATGCTATCTTGAATGCTTGCAAATCCGTTTCCTCCTTCTTTCCTTAACACACACTGTCAGTCTACGTCATTTCTGGGATGAAAGACTTTATGCATCGCCATGAGTTTTCTTGTTTTCAGGTTCATTTTTTAAAGTTCTTCCCTCGTTCAATTTAAGAATGGTCCCGAGTAACTTGAGACGGGGACAGCTTAAGTGTTTATCCCTTTGATGAGATTTCTGATATGTAGTTTGGGTTCGAGTAGTTTTCACGTTGTCCTGAGTTATTCTTTTTTAATTCTATCTTTTATTTCCGCATGTTTGATGGTGTCCACTTCCAATATCCCCGTGAATTTGTAAATTTCCTTCTGATTTTTACTTGATTTGGTAGTTCTATCTCTTCTGTCATTTGTCGTTTTCCGCTATTCCTTTTTAGCATGGCACATTTTTCCATACCATATTCCATCCCTATATCTTCACTCTTTAACTTCATTTTCTGTGTTAGGGTTTCCAATTCTTATTGGGGGTGTCCTCGTGGTGTAATGGTTAAAGCAATGGACTGCGGAATCGTAGAATGCGAGTTCGTACTCCAGTCGCGCTATTACGTTCACTTTCGGGCAAATACCCTTGGGAAAGGTATAAACCCCCTTATCCTCCCAGCTATGGGGTAAAAAGTACCACTACTGTTCTTCTTAGAGAATGGCTTTGGCATTTAATAACCTACAAAGAGTTGATATGCCATTAAACAAAGAAACCAAACCAAACCATTTTTTGCATACAGTTTGATGTCTTCCAAGTAGATTAGGTTGTTGTTATCATTATTTACTCCTTGAGAGTTTTTCCCATCAGCGTTAGCTGATGGTCTTTCACTGAAGTTTGAGTGACAGCAAGTCTCCTCAAGTCTCCAGAACTCTTCTCAGTCTTCTGGCCGTTCTCAATAATGTAGTACTTTCGATTGTCTCCATTCGTCCTCTTATTTTTCAAGTCCTCCGGTCCCTTTAATTATCCTTCGATGTCTGTATCAAGAACACCAATTATCATTGGTATATACGTCACTTTCATGTTTCACAGTTTTTTCAGTTCCCGAGCAAAGGTCAAGGTATTTGTCCTTTTCATTTTCTTTCAGTTTTACTCCAAGGTCAGCCAGAACAGCAAAGTCTACAATTTTGCAAGTTCTCTTTTCTTTTTCCTTTTTTTTTTTTTTTTTTGTTGATTATTATTAGGTCTGGTCGTCTGGTCGAGATTTGCATGTCAAAATCTCATATGAATTTGTGTGTCTCATTCACCAGGACATTACTCATTAGAGTTTTCACCAGGACATTACTCATTAGAGTTTTCACATAATCGTTAGCTGATGGTCTTTCACAGGAGTTTGAGTGACAGCAAGTCTCCTCAAGTCTCCAGGACTCTTCTCAGGATTCTGACCGTTCTCAATAATGTTGTAGTTTGGATGGTCTCCACTCGTCTGCCAACCTCCAAATCCTCCAGTCCTTTTAGTAATCCTTTAGTTACTGTTCCAAACGCAGCAATTACAATTGGTATAATTGTCACCTTCATGTTCCATAGTTTTTGCAATTCCCAAGCAAGGTCGAAGTACTTATCATTCTTTTCACTTTCTTTCAATTTCGTTCTGTGGTCAGCCGAGACAGCAAAGTCGACAATTTTACATATTCTCTTTTTTTGTTGATTATTATTAGGTCAGGTCTTCTGGCCGAGATTAGATGATCCGTGTGTATGTCAAAGTCCCATAAGAGTTTATGAGTGTCATTTTCTAGGACAGGTGCTGAGTTTGTTGATGTGGTCAAATTTAAATTTCTTGGACATTTCCCAGTGGATCACCTTGCTGACCCAGTCGTGTCTAGTCTTATACTCCTTCTGTGCTAATTTGCTGCATTCGCTTATTACAAGATTGATCGTTTCGTCTCTGTCATCCGATAGCCTACATTTGCTGTTTTGTTGAGTCTTATCTATTCTCGCTTTGATATGATTGGTTCTTATGGCGTTGTTTTTTACTGCTATTAAGAGAGATTCTGCTTTTATAATGATCATTATTATAGTCGAAATTTGATTATAACTTGTCAAGTCGGCTGGGACTGAAGGATATGCTAATTTCGTCTTTGCAGAGAGGTAAGACCCCACCAAAAAATATCCTGGATATGACTCTAAGCCATCTGATTGTGATGTTCCACTCCTGGAACTTTGATGAATGTGGAGTACACCTTCATTGCCATTACTCCCAGGTCCACTCAAACATAGAGATGCAGTACCTGTTTGGTTCTCATCAATGCATCAAATAGAACTATTTAATTATTTACTGTACTTAAGTCCATTTAACTGTGTGTAAGTAAATTATTAATGATATATTTAATTATAGATATTGCGCAGCAGTACCAGAAAAAAATTAACCATGTGCAAACGAACAAATGTTTAATTGTTTTCTTAGTGTTAGATAGAAATACTTTAAAACCATACAGTGTCCTGGGTATGACATTAAACATTAGTCTTGGAGTTTGGGGACTGTGGAATACCCCTTCATTATTTTAATTCACAGGTTCACTCTGACCCAGAGTAGCGTCATCTGTTAGGGTCCCATCTATGGTTCAAATAGAATTGTTCAATCTTTTACTGTGGACTAGTATTAATATTAGATACAATTATTTGTGTAAAATAGTAAAAATTGTAGCCATTTAACTGTGTGCAAACAATAAATAGCAATACCTGAAACCCTTTGATTTCGCGCAAATAAGTTATTTATTTTAAATAACATTATTAGAGTTAGATAATACTTGAAACCTTTTAACTGTGTGCTAAAAAATGAGCTCTGACTTTTTTAAAAAGAAAGTTACCCGCAAACTTTTTATTTTAAAATAATATATGATATGTATGCATGAACAGGATGTGGCATTAAATAACTTAAAAGGATTGATATGCCATAAAACACAGCCAAATAAAGAAATTGATTCATTTCTAAATGGTTTGGTTTGGTTTTATGGCAGTTCAACTGGAGTTGGCAATATAATGCCAAATCCTGTTTTTACATATATATTAAATATATGATTCGTAAACACATTTTTTAGATACACACAGTTAAATGATCAAACAGTTCTATTTCTAATAATTCAATTTAGCATAAATAAACAAAGTTAAATGGTTCCAAGTATTACTATGCATCACGATCAATTCAATTACACACCCATCATTTGTTTACACACAGTTAAATGATGAAACAGTTCTCTTTCTAACAGTTCAATTTAGAATAAGTCATTAGTTTGCATTTAGTTTAAATGTCAAATAGTTCTGTTTCAGCCATAGATTAAACCCTATCAGGTGTAACCACTCTGGAGCCAGAGTGGACTTGGGACCAAAGGCAATAAAGGGTTAATCTGCATTCCCCAAACTCCAGCATTACTGGAGCCAAACCATCAGATTCTTTAATGTCATATCCAGGACACTCGTTGGTGGGGTCTAAACTATGTGCAGAGATTCAGTCGGTGTATTTTCTAGCTCCAGCTGACTGGGCTATTTCTAAATGTTTTCTTAAACTTTATATATATATATATATATATATATATATATATATATATATATATATATATATATATATATATAATAAGTATATATTCAATGTTCCAATGCATTTTTTAATGGAATTTTTAATTTGTCTATTTGATATTAACTATTCCTTGTTATTCTAATGCAAATAATTTGCACACAATTGTATGGTTCCGTTTGGTTTCTTTGTTTAAGAAACCAAATTCAACCTTTGTAGGTTATTTCATGCCAAAGCCATTCTCCTAGAAGAATAGTAGTGGTGCTATTTAACACATAGCTGGGAGGATAAGGGGGTTCATACCTTTCCAAGGGCATTTGTCTGAAAGTGAACGTAATAGCGCGACTGGAGAACGAACTCGCTTACTACGATTCCGCAGTCCATCGCTTTAACCATTACACCACAAGGACACCCCCGTATGGTTCCGTGTGTTTCTAACTATTTATGCAAAGAACTGATGTAAATAATTTCTTGATGGTTCGCCAATACTAATTCGTCCATATGTAGAGGTCCATAGAGGAACCTTACGTATGAGCTCGTCCTGGCTTCTCCACTAGTGTCCTGCGTGAAGATTTTGAAGCAAATATTTCAATCTAATGATGAAAAGAATTCAGTGTAAAGTAAAGAATCAAAACTCAGCTCCGTGGTCGTCATTTGGGAAGTGCAGAGAAGTTCAGCCAAAATACGTTTATCCATGACATTTCTTATTAGATCTATTAAATAATCTAACCTGTTGTCTCAGCTTAGAATAAACCAACTCTATTCCCTGCAATAATAATTATATAGTATCAAGTATTCCTATCTAATACAAATAATTTACACTCGGCTGTATAGTCTCAAGTATTCCTCTCTAATACTAATAATTATATGGTTTCACGTAATTATTTCTATTTGATTAGAGTCATTTGTTTGAACTCAGTTATGGTTTCAAGTAATTTGTAATAATCTTTAGGAAACAATTATAATTTCAAGTAACTATTATTAAAACAAATAATTTACAGTTACGTGATTTCATGTATTCCAATTTAATACAAATTTTCTTCATCCAGTTTTATAGTTTCAAGTATTCTAATGTAACTCTAATAATCATATGATTTTACGTATTTATTTCTGCTTAATAATAATCATTTGCTTGCACACAGTCATATGGTTTCAAGTTATTACTAATAATAATTCATTGTAAACAATTAAAGCTTTAAATAACAATTATTTGAAGAAATGATTTATAGTTACATGATATCAAGTATTCCTGTATTATACAAATTATTTGGACACAGACAGTTTCAAATATTGAGACTAGGGTTCAATCCCAGGTCGACTCATACCAAAGACTCAAAAAATGGTACTTAATGCCTCCTTGCCTAAAACTCAGCATTATAAGGTATGGATAAAGGGTAAAGTGGAGCAATCCAGGGGAAAGAGTAGCGCCCTCCACTACACTTTGGTGTAGTAGCTATCGAAAAGGGGACTTTCGGGTCAACCTCGACTATGGTCGCCAACTTATTTCTACCTAATAATAATCATTTGTTTGCACATAGTTACATGGTCTCAAGTAACTCGTAGTAATTCTTAGAAAACTATTTTACGAGGTGCCTTCAATTAGTTTCCAGATTTTTTGTACAAGCATTTAAAATTGTCGTAGACTCTTTGAAATTCACTATGTTATTGCTATACATCTTATGAGATGACCAATTTCAATAAGTTGACCAAATTCAATAAGTTTCCAGAATTTTTTGGACAGGCATCTAAAATTGGCGTAGACTCTTAAAATTTCAGTATGCTATTGCTATACATCTTATGAGATGACCAATTTTTATGATTTCAGCTTCAAATGAACAGCTACAGTAGGAATTGGAACACACCCTACTAAAGCCTGATTGTCACAGCTGGTGAATTTCAAAAATGCAATTTGGACGTGAGGACACTTTAGAAGAACGATATGCAATAAAATTCTGTTTTAAACTTGGAAAAAATGTTGACACAGAAACATATGGAATGCTTCAGATTGGTTTTGGAGCATCTTGCATGAAGCGAGCATCAGTTTTTGAGTGGCATAAGAGATTCAAGGGAGGCAGGGAGTCTGTGGGGGATGATGAGAGGTGTGGGAGGAGTAAGGAAGTCAATACACCAGAGTTGATTGGCCAAAGGGTTACGGTTAGAGTTACTATGTTAAGTATTCAAGAGATTCCGTCAGAAGAGGCGAGCACTCTTCAAATCGGGTCAGTGGCATTTCCAGCAGGACAATGCACCAGTCCACAACTCCATCCTTCTCACGGACTATTTGACCAAGATGGGCATCAAGACAGTTCCTATAGTCCAGACCTTGCTCCCAGTGACTTTTGGTTATTCCCTAAGCTCAGAGGCTGTCGTTATGAGACAAGGAGATGAAAGAGGCTGTGACGAAGGTCATTAACACGCTCACACAAGAGGACTTCCATGGGGCCTTTCGTGGGGACTTCCATGGGGCCTTTCCTCCATTGTCTCATAACGACAGCCTCTGAGCTTAGGGAATAAGCATATTGCATTTTTGAAATTCACCAGCTGTGACAACCAGGTTTTAGTAGGGTGTATTCCAATTCCTGCTATAGCTGTTCATTTGAACTTGAAATCATAAAAATTGGTCAGTCATCTCATACGATGTATAGCAATAGCATACTGAAATTTTAAGAGTCTACGCCAATTTTAAATGCCTGTACAAAAATTCTGGAAACTTATTGAATTCTCCACGTATTTATATATATTGAGCAAGTTGTATTAACACATTTCAAACTTCCATAGTTTTAAACACGACCAGGAATTACCTGATTAAAGAGTGCCCTCCTCGATGTATCTTATATCGGTAGTAAAAGAGTCCACATCCTAATTTAATCTAAGATCTCATGCCTCTAAAATGGACGAACGTGAAGTACATATTTGACTTGTAATGTTGTGGGAGTTTATGAATAACAAAACCGGGAGAGAAACAGCGAAGAACTGAACTCCAAGTCCGAAACTGGTTTTCAAAGTTTCATTCTGGCGATACGTCATCGAGGGATTGAACTCAGATCGGAACTCTCACAAGACTTCGATCAAAAGGAATTTAAATGAATTGGAAGAATGCAATATGCGCAAAATTACATGAAAAATCATCATCATCATCATCATCATCATATCGTGCTGGCAGCACGGATATCCCTGACCCTCTCTCGCCACTCCTCCCTATCGTTCATCGCCCTAGGTAGGTCTTCAGGACAACAACCTGTATCCTCACATAGCTGCTGAATGTACGTTCGTGCTGGTCGTCCTGCTTTGCGCGGCCGTGTGTGGGGATCCATAAGAGTACATCTCTTATGAGTTCATCTCTGCTTCTCCAGCAATGTCCTGCATGTCTGGTTCGCCTAACTTGAATAGTTTTCGTGATAGGGGGCAGGTGGCCGTACAGTTGGTGTCTTGTGGGGTGTTGCTGCCAGGACTTGTTCAGGATTGCACGCAGCATTCTTGTGTAATTGCCATCTAGTTTCTTCTCCAGTCGTTTTGTTAGCGTCCATGTAGTGCATCCATATAGCAGTATCGATGTGACCGCTGCCTGGAAGAAACTGCGTTTCATTTTATCGGTTAGGTCTGATTTCCATATAGTCGATAGCCTATTGATAGCTGTCCATGCTTTCGTTAACCTCGTTTCGATGTCCTTTTCGGTTAGACAATAAGAAAAGCAGAAATATTATTTTCAAAATAATAATAATTCGCTTTATTAAATTGTAGATTGGTGCCCCAATAAACATAACTTCCCACCCGTTCGCCTAGGAGATCAAAGACAAAATAAATACTACAACATAAAGAGAGGGAAATACGGTAAAAAGAATTCCAAAATAAATCTTCTGACATATCCTGGAAAGAGTCTCTGTGGCTAAAGTGCTGGACTGCGACCTCAAGTAAGCGAACTCGAACTCCTGTCAAAGTATTAATTTCACTTTTGAACTCATAAGCTTGGAAAAGGTATGAAACCTCTTATCGGCCCACCCACGCCAGCTATGGGTTAAATAGTATCACTGAGATTCTTCTACAAAGATAGATTTGGCATTAAATAACCCACAAAGGTTGATATGCCATTAAATAAACTAAACTAGACCAAACTATCTGAATGGTGTGCTGATAATACTAAAATAACCATTAAATTTTTGTCTGAAGTGAATGGGAGTATTGTTCATATTGATTACATTTGAAGTTTCATTGAACCTTTTTTACTTACGGAAATAAAATAAGATGTGTTTCTTTGTTTTAGAAAAATGTGGAACCATATCAAATCGATTTCTTAGAAAATGACTGTTAATTTTCATTGTGAATTTTCTAGGTGGTTTATCAGTTGTTGTTGTTGTTGTTGTTTTATTTTAAACATCAAAGTGAGAGGAGTCCCGGTAGTGTAGTTGCTAGCGTACTGAATCCCGACATTGTAGGAAGCGAGTTCAAACTCCAGTCACCCTATTACATTCATGTTGTATAAGATAATCTACCTCCTCTATGGACCATAAAAGAATGGTTGTGTCCATCTTATTAATTAGCTGTCAGACAGACAGCGAGTTAGTTTGCATATAAATTGGTTATCGAATGAATATACTATTACCAAGTATTTGACTTCCCTCTTATTCGCAATTATTTCATATCTCCTACTTTCTCTTTGTGTGGGTAATTGGCCGCCTTTACCGCACCACGAAAGTTCACTTTCGTACTAATACCCTTGGTAAATGTACGAGGTGCATACGATAAGTTTCCAGACATTTTTCGTATTGGCATCTAAAATTGGCGTAGACTCTTGAAAATTCAGTATGTTATTGCTATACATCTTATGAGATGACTGACCAATTTTTATTGTTTCAGGTTCAAAAGAACATCTACAGTAGGAATTGGAATACACCCTACTAAAGCCTGATTGTCACAGCTTATGAATTTCAAAAATGCAATCTCGACGGAAGGACTCTTTAGAAGAACGATATGCAATAAGATTCTGTTTTAAACTTGGAAAAAATGTTGCCACAGAAACATATGGAAAGCTTCAGACTGCTTTTGGAGCATCTTGCATGAAGCGAGCATCAGTTTTTGAGTGGCATAAGAGATTCAAGGAAGGCAGGGAGTCTGTGAAGGATAATGAGAGGTGTGGGAGGAGTAAGAAAGTCAGAACACCAGAGTTGATTGGCCAAAGGGTTAGAGTTAGGGTTACTATACTGAGGTTTTAAGGGAGTTCTTCAAATCGAGTCAGTGGCATTTCCACTAGGACAATGCACCAGTCTACAACTCCATCCTTGTCACAGACTATTTGACTAAGATGGGCATCAAGACAGTTCCTCACCGTCCCAATAGTCCAGACCTTGCTCCCTGTGACTTTTGGTTATTCCCTAAGCTCAGAGGCTGACGTTATGAGAGAATTGAGATGAAAGAGGCTGTGACGAAGGTAATTGACACACTCACACAAGAGTCCAAATAGATTTACTGTTTTCCTTGTTACTAATATAACCAGTCAGAAGTCCGAGTAGATTTCCAGGTTTCTTTGTTACTAATGCAACCAGCCCTCGTCGATTTACTGGATTTTTTGTTACTAACGGAACCATCCAAAGTCGTTGTAGATTTACAGGTTCATTGGTACTAACGCAATCAATCCAAAGAAATTATTCGTATTGAAAGTTTCGAAAGTAGAAATTGTACCAATGCTAACGAAACTCCAACAAGCAACTTCAAACTCGGTTGAGGCTATAGAATACTCAGACAGCATCTCTGCAGAGAGGTAAGATTCCCCCCCCCCCCCCAACGAGTGTCCTGGATATGACACAAAGCAATCTGATGGTGAGGCTCCACTAATACTAGAGCTTTGGAGAATGCAGAGTACTCCTTCATTGTCATCACTCCCAGTTCCACTCTGTCCCGGAGTGGTAGCCCCTGATAATGTCCTATATATAGGTCAAGTAGAACTGTTTGACATTTAAACTGAGTGCTAACAAATGACTTATGCTAAATTTATTTGGTAGAAACAGAACTGTTTGATCATTTAAGTGTGTGTAAACAAATGACTGATGTTTAATTGAATTGTTTGTGATACATATCAGTACTTGGAACTTTGTCAACTAACGTTTAAAAATCATATATATCTAATATATATCTATAAAGAGGATCTGGCATTAAATAGCCAATAATTGTTGATATGCCATTAAACGAAAACAAACCAAATTTTATGTCCAACAGATTTATATATATATGTCTCTGATAGAACTCTAACGGAAATTATCATCATTAATATTTTAGATGACCTGCGAATAATCGCGTCAAAAGAGTGACCCAGAGATCCAGATAAAATTTAATTATGATAATGATTGATTTTAACGGCATGTCAACACGCTTTGGGTTATTTTAGGACTAGCGGTAAGAAAATTGTGTTCACTGAACGTTTATATATATATATATGTGTGTGTGTGTGTGTGTGAACAAACACGTAAATACTTAAATGAAAACACCGATCAAAGATTTAATGAATTTTGATTCTTTTAATTGGGTAAAAATTTTGGTGAAAATTAGAAGTTACAATGTCTTTTCTTGTAAGAAGAGATAATTCTTGTCAGAGCGAAAATATTTGCTAATATTTAAGTGATAAGAAAAAAAAAAGAGATAGGTTCAATCTAATTGTTTGTGGGGTCTAAGTCCGAGGTGATAAATTTTGTGTCCTTAATAGATTTTCTGTGAGAATGTTTCTGTGTAGAGAGAATAATGCCCTAAGCGGCTGAAACTGAAAATTATTTTATCAATAGGGAACAAATGGAATACATATACGAATATTTTTAACACAATAAAAACATGAACAAATATAACAGTTCAATTTTAAGATAATTAAATATTTTTAAAATGAAATGCATTATTGAAAATAAAGCATGTTAAATTTGTAACATAGGACCAACGTGTTGTGCTGTAAAGAAAGAAGTCCGCAGAAAAAGAAATACTCAAACTCGAAGGTAAGGGAAGAAAATATAGCAGTCGTTTATTATTTCTCTTAGGGCTATGATCGTTGCAACTCGAAAAGTTCATTTTAGTTACGTTCTTCTTTTCCCTTCCTCTTGGTGGTGACGGCGGTGTGGGTGAGAGCTGGCTATTGACACACGCCTGTCATAGCAGACTGGGTAGGACGGGTCAGGGCCCCGGAACCTTTGACTCGCCTGATTTGAAAGCTGCCTTCAACTCTGCCAAAATCTCCTGACTTGTTTTCTTATATAGAGATTTTGGGGAACAAATCGAAGATCCCCGAATGTTCGATGTCACCAGTGAACTGTCGTGTAACACGTGATAGTTCATCTGTGATTATTTTAAAATCATGTCTAACTTTGCAGGTCATTCTGCCCGCACGCGCTAGTCTCGTAACACCTTCACTGATTGACGACAGCGCCCGTCCGTAATATTACAAATTTTCACTCAAAAAAAGCCGAAAGGTAGTTGTGCGAATATAGAATAATTCCATATTGTATAAATAAGTGAAGAAATAAACGTCTCTTCCGTAAAAGAAACGTTTATTTCTTCACTTATTCATACAATTGTGGTAGGCTTGAAATTAGATTTTTAAAAAGCTAATGATTTATCGATTTTAATTGGTTAAGAAATTTATTCTAAACAATCTGGCAGGAAAAGATTTCTTAGATTATTTTGAGGTTTGACCCTTCAAATTTTTCTGGCCAAGTCAAATAGAGTCGTCTGCAAAATATTTCAAGACATTTTTTTTTATAAGGAGGTAAGCGCTGATTGGTCGATAAATGCAAAATTACAGATATAAAAATTACAGCTTCTGGAGCCTATTGTTTGCCAAAAAAAATTAACATATCCTTTTTAGAATGGAAGTCAATTGATTTCCCATATATATATATTACACTGTTGTGTCTGTGACCCTAGGTTTCATGCATTTTACATTTGTGCGGTAAAATTTGGTTCTCCATTTATTCACCAAATGAGCTTGTGAGAAAATAAACCTCTTATATATATATAAACCTCTTCTATTTTTAAATATATATATATATATATGTGTGTGTGTGTGTGTGTGTGTGTGTGTGTGTGTGTGTGTGTGTGTGTGTGTGTGTGTGTGTGTGTGTGCTCTACCATTGATATTGAACACCATTTTACAATACAGCAACATTTGGGCCTCCATTAACTCACCAAGTGAGTTTGTAAGAAAATAAACCCCTTATATATATAAAACTTTTATATATATATATATATATATATATGTGTGTGTGTGTGTGTGTGTGTGTGTGTGTGTGCGTCTGTGTGTGTGTGAGTGTGTGTGTGTGAATGCTCTACCATTGATATTGAGCACTATTTTACAATACTGCAACATTTGGTCCTCCATTAAATCACTAAGTGAGTTTGTGAGAAAATAAACCCCTTATATATATAAAACTCTTATATATATATTTATATATGTGTGTGTGTGTGTGTGTGTGTGTGTGTGTGTGTGAATGCTCTGCCATTGATATTGAGTACTATTTTACAATAACTCATTAACTCATCAAATCAGCTAGTAAGAAGCATAAACCTCTTATATATATATATATATATTAAATTCAAAAATAGACTTATAAAGAACAATCCCCAATTGAATATATGATTATCAATATATTCTAACTGAGTTCTCAGTGTATGGCTATAAATATATAAAAATATATTTTAAAAACTCACATACAAAGCAATTATATCATTAATATCAAGTAAAACTCAACGGATATTAATCCGTTAGAATTTATTTCAACAATCTGTTTGCTCAGATTGCTTACTCAGATGGCGAACAATTTCAAAGGAGGGTTACTGCTATTCCAAAGAAAGAAAGTTTATCATAATTTAAACATTTAAGGAATTATACATCAAATTTCATATGTTTTTTTTTAAAAAAAAAACACCAAAAACAAATATATACTTTTTAACTCAATCTAGTTTTTATCGCGTTTATTATTCGGAAAAATTACAGAGATAAAAAAATGGTTTACATTTTAAAGCCTTAATTAATTTCTCATTTATTAAAACAAACTATAAATTTTCTAAAATTTAAACAAACTATTTTCAAAAATCTAAATTTCCAATTTTATCATAATCTTGATATTCAGGGTTTCTTTCCCCGGAATAGCTGTAACCCTCCTTTAAATTGAATGTCATCTGAGAAGTAATCTGTGTTAACAGGTTGTTGAAATATATTTATAATTGATTAACATCTGTTGGGTTTTACTTGATATTAATTATATGTATACACACACACACACACACACACACACACACATATATATATATATATATATATATATATATGTTATTGTTTCTTGAAAGATTTTTATGCTATATATGTCAATTCGAATGCTTTTTTTAAGTGGATCTACTCCTTCATAGATGGGATCCTAACATGCTTACATCTCCAAGTCAGAGTGGACCCGGAAATAGGAGAGTTAATTGCCATGCCCCGAATAAAATGGGAACAGAATGCATTGTATCAGCTTGACGTAATCATAATTTATATTCTTTTATGAGTCAAATCTGCACAATGGAAAAATCGAATAAATCCCTTATTTTTATCCTTTCATTTAACACTAATCCATTTTTTGTTAATTACATATTTAATAACCTGCATTCGTTTAGTATTGGTTCGGCGGGGGAAATGGGTTAAATGTTACAAAAAAACCCTTACATAAAATTTTGGAGTGCAAAAAACATGAAACATGTGAATCTGATTTTTCATACAGGCTTCCCTTTTTTCTATCACTATCAAATTTCCTTCCAAACCTTAGATAGTTGTCTCCCCCTGGATAAATTCCCTCTGACTACTAAAAGAAATTTCAACTTAACCCGATCTTAATTAAGTTATAATTAATAAAACTTAAGTAAAGCAATTACCTTGTTCGTCTTTAATTACATCTATATACGAGAGTCATTCAAAAAATAAAGGGAATCTATCAATCTATAGCGGAGGATCATTCAAAAAATAAGGAGAATCATGGTTAGAGGGTTCACCAATTGCCCGGAAGACCGAGATTCAATCCCAGGTCGATCATACCGAAGACTCAAAAAATGGTACTTGTTAAACACTCAGCATTATAAGGTATCGATCAAGGGTAAATGGAGCAATCCAAGGAAAGGAGTAGTACCCTCTCCTACACCTTGGTGTAGCAGCTATCGAAAAGGGAGCCTTCAGGTCGCCCTCGACTACAATCGGCTAACTTATCAATCAATCTATCTATCTATGTGGGTTATACAATAAATAGGGGGACTTTTTTATTTTAATTTCAATTTTTTTTCGATGAATGTAAACACTGCATCGTTTGGTTGGTTGGTTGGTTGGTTGGTTGGTTGGTTTCGTTTGTTGTGTTTTATGGCATATCAACCTTTGTAGGTTATTTAACGCCAAATCCATTTTTATGTAAATGATATGTTCTTTTTAAAACAATTCAGTTTAGCATTAGTACACAGTTTAATTGTCAAAAACATTTCTATTACTATTCAACCAGTTATATGTAACAATTCAGTTAAGTGTAAATACAGTTTTAATGTCGAAAAACAGTTCTATTTCAAATAATTCAGTTAAACATAAGCACACAGTTTAAATGTAAGTACGGTTTAATTGTCAAAACATTTCTATTTCAAGCAATTCCGTTTCAATATGTTGCAGTTCTGTTCGGTCTCCAACTCCCTCTCACAGTAAAACCTTTAGTAACCCTTTCGAACCCTTTCAAATAAAGTGAGAGGTATATTTTTCTAAAGAACTGTGTCACTCGTTTGCCCAGTCAGCTGGAGCTGTAGAATACACTGACTGCACCTCTGCAGAGGGGTAAGACCCCCCCCCCAACGAGTGTCCTGGATATATGACACTAAACAATCTGATGGTGAGGTTCCAGCAGTGCTGGAGTTTTGGAGAATGCTGGAGTTTTGGGGAGTGCGGAGTACCCCTTCATTGCCATCGCCCCCAGGTCCACGCTGGCCCGGAGTGGTAGCACCTGATAGGGCCCTATCTATGGGTTAAATAGAACTAACAGCATACTAATGCTAAACTGAATTGTGTAAACTGAATCACTTGAAATAGAAACGTTTTTGACTATTAAACCGTACTTACACTTAAACTGCGTGCTTATGTTTAACTGAATTATTTCAAATAGAACTGATTTTTGACATTAAAACTGTATTTACACTTAACTGAATTATTACATATAACTGGTTGAATAGTTTGAAATAGAAATGTTTTTGACAATTAAACTGTGTGTACTTATGTGTCACTCGTTATTATTATGTCGTTGTTATGATTTTGCATACAGATGTATATGTATTATGTGGTAAAATAACAGAGAGAGAGAGAGAGAGAGAGTGAATGAACAAATTGTTATAAAACGTTTTTCTCTCATATAAGTATAAAATGCATAGATTCTCTCAACTCCTGATATTTTTGTTTCTTTTCTTTCTTTTAATCGTACATCCATCTTTATGGGTTTTTTAAAAGCAAATCTATCTTCGTAAAACATTAATGGTACTTTTACACCGAAAAATTAGCGGGATAAAGGGATTCATACCTTTCCCAAGGGCATTAGTCCAAACGTGAATGCAATAAAGCAACTAGAGTTTAATCTCACTACGATGCGCCAGTCCAGCACGTTACCTAATACGCTACGGTAGCTCTCTTCTCGTGTTAGCTTAATAACAAAAAGTTTCAGGTATTAGTTTAACCAATACAATATTCAAATGAATCATGAGAATGAAACAAACTTAAAAAATTAGTAAGTAAAGTTGGTGACCGTAGTCGAGGGTGACCCGAAGGCTCCCTTTTCAATAGCTACTACACCGAGGTGTAGGGTAGTGCGCTACTCCTTTCCCTGTCTTTGGTATGACGCGAACTGGGGTTGAACCCAGGTCTCCCGGACCACTAGAGAACCCTCTACCCACTAGGCCAATGAGCCAGTACTGAATAAAGTTGGCGACCGTAGTCGAGGGCGTCCAGAAGGCTCCTTTTTCAATAGCTACAACACCGAGGTATTGGGGAGAGCGCTACTCCTTTCTCTGGATTGCCCCACTTTACCCTTGATCCTCACCTTGTAATACTAAGTGTTAAGCAAGTTGGTATCAAGTACCATTTTTAAAGTCTTTGATATGACGCGACCTGGGATTGAACCCAGGTCTCCCGGATTACAGGAGAACCCTCTACCCACTAGGCCAATGAGCCGGTACTGAATAAAGTTGGCGGCCGTAGTCGAGGGCGACCAGAAGGCTCCTTTTTCAATAGCTACTACACTGAGGTGTAGGGAAGAGCGCTACTGTTTTCCCTGGATTGCTCCACTTTACCCTTGATACATATCTTATAATGCTGAGTGTTTAGCAAGGAGGTATCAAGTACCATTTTTAAAGTCTTTGGTATGACGCGACCTGGGATTGAACCCCGATCTCCCGGACCATTGCCGAACACTCTACCTACTACTAAAAATGACTGCATAACGGAAGAACAGATGCAGACACTAAAAGTCGCTGAGAAGAAAAAAGCAGTTTTCCACTATTATGTCATCAGGTCACGCCATCAGTACGGATATCCCTGACCCTTTCTCGCCACCCCTCTCAATCGTCCATCGCTTCCAGCAGGTCTTCAGAGCTACATCCTGTATCGGCACAGAGCTGCTGTATGTAGCTTCTTGCTGGTCGTCCTACCTTTCCTCGTTCATGTGAAGGGTTCTACTGAAGTACGTCACTTATGAATTCGCCCCTACTTCTCCAGCAGTGTCTCGCATGTCTGGTTCGTCTAACTTTGATAGTTTTCGTGATGGGTGGTAGGTGGCCGTACAGCAGCTGCTTTGTAGGGTGCTGCCTCCAGGACTTGTTCAATATTGCTCGCAGCATTCTTATGTAGTTGCCGTTAAGCTTTTTCTCCATACGTTTAGTTAGCGTCCATGTAGTGCATCCATATAGCAGTATCGACGCGATCGTTGTTTTTTAAAAAGTGCGTTTCATTTTGTCGGTCAGGTCTAACTTCCATATGACCGATAGGCTATCGATAGGCTGTCCATGCTTTTGCTCATATTTACCAACCGCTCGGGCAGGATATAACACAAGGTCAATTTTGAAGAGGAGTTTAACAGGTTTGAATTCAGAATTTTCCTTCTCCTAGACTAGTTGCCTACTATTTACCCATAGTTCGAGGGAGAATAATTGGATTCATACCTTTTCCAAGGGTATTAGTGCTATGTGAAATTCAATCAATCTCGTCCAGGATTTGAACTCGTGTCGCCGCGTCCATTTCCTACGACGATAACCATTACACCACAAGCACCTCCTGTCCATGCCTTTGCTAATCACGTGTTGATGTCTGTCACGGTTGATGAGACACTACTTCCTAGGTAGGTGAACTGGTCTACTAGTTTCAGCGAGCTACTGTTTAGAGCGGAGATGTCAACTCTTTGATTAAAGTACATCCACTATTACAATGTTTACAAAGGGTTGATTATAAATTGAATCCATGATGTGTTGTAGGACTATATTAAATAGCGGCGATCGAAAACAGAGGCTATATGGATGGAATCGTCTAGAATTTTTTTTCTCGCTAAGAGAGAAGTGCTCAAATACTGGCATGTACAGCACTATCAAACCTAAAATAAACAAATGTCTTCTCACAACCGGAGATCAATCAATAAATTTCACAGATTTTTAAATAAAATACAATTTTTAAATGATTCGGTTGGTTGGTTGGTTGGTTGGTTGGTTGGTTTGAGTTCTATGGTATATCAACCATTGTAGGTTATTTAATGCCAAATCCTGTTTATATATAGATATTAAATATGTATGATTTGTAAACACATTTTCCTGATAACGTTTTTAAACGAGCCTCAGCTCATTTAACATAAGTCTATTGTTTGCACATAAAGTGTGTAGGTAGTTTCATTTTTAAATGAATTAAAATTTGTTTGCACTCTAATATTGCTGCTATTTCTACACAGTTAAATGGTTTTAATTATTGGTGTCTAACACTAATAATTATATTCAATATTAATCATTTTTTCGCAGACAGTGAAGTGGTTACAAGTATTGCTATTTAACTCTAATTCTAATTAACACAATTCATTCATTTGCAAACAGTCAAGTGGTTTCAAAAAGTACTATGTATACTTAACAATTCCATTAAACATCACTCATTTTTTTACACACACTTAAATGATCAAACAGTTCTATTTCTAACAAATCAACAGAGCATAAGTCATTTGTTTGCACTCAGTTTTAATGTCAAACAGTTCTACTTGACCCATAAATAGGACTCTATTTGGTGCTACCACTCCAGGCCAGAATGGACCTGGGATCGATGGCAATGAAGGGGTACTCTACATTCCCCAAAGCTGGAGCTTCAGTTGGTTAATGTTATATCCAGGTCCCTCATGGAAGGTCTTACCCCTCTGTAGACATGAAGTGTATTCTACAGCCGCAGCCAACAAAGCTGATTTTTCAAATAAAACAGACTATAAGTTTCATGGATTTGTAAAGAAAATACAAAATTCAAATGAAACATGTGACTTGACTGTAATATGCTTGTGAGTAATTAAATTGCATTTCATCTATCCTAATGAGGTTTCCCATTTGGACGAAACAACTAAAGGTTTTATGCATTTTGAAAAAAAAATACAATCTTCAGATAAAACACCCGAAATATATATATGTGTGAGCGTATGTGGAAAGAGAGGTGGGGATGGGGAGAATTTATGTATACGGGCGCAATAGTGAGAAGGATTAGTTTTGGACACCGTCGGTGTCAGCATCAATTTTATCCTCTGAAATTCAAAACCGATTTATTTAGGTGTCAATAACTAGAAAAAGTGACAACTACGTTAACCGGAAACGGATGTTTATTGGTTGTAGAGACACAGCGCGTATGTATTTATGAGCACGTCGTTACTGATTAGCCGTTTTAAACAGATGTAGAAGTAAGTTGCTAACAGGAAACTAATCAGTTCAGGCTGGGTCACCTTAGAAAAGGGGTCTTTTGTTCAGAGACTCGGAACCACCGATGACCTTGAATATCCTTGTGATTAATACCTCGAAACGAACCTATATATATATATATATATGTATATGACCATTGGTCTTTTGGGTAGAGTGTTCGCCAATCGTACTTGATGCCTCTTTGCTTAACATTCACAGTTATAAGATACGTATCAAGGGTAAATTGGAGCAATCAAATCCAAGTAAATAAGTAGCGCCGTTCCCTACACCTGGATGAATAACTATTGAAAAGGGATTCTTCAGGTCGCCCTCGACTACGGACGCCAACTTTATTTATATATCCTAGGAAATGTACTGTTGAAAGAATTAAGTTGGGTTGATCTTGTTGCATATATATCTATATATATATACATAAATTAATATTGTGTCGCATCCCGCTCCTGTAGAGGAGTCGGTTATATATGTATGTATATATATATATATTACCAACTCCTCCACAGGAGCAGGATGTAACAGAAGGTCAATTTTTAGCGGAAATAACCAGGTATTATTTCAGAGCTTTCCTTCTCCTATACCGGTTGCTATACCAAGGCTAAAGAACCCAGTCTAACTTACGATTTACTCTGGAGGGCGTATTGGATTCATTTTATACTTTTTTCAAGGTATTACCACTCAGAAAAAATATATATATATGGTGGGTTACCCAGCCCCTTCACAACAGGAATGAAGCAATAAAAGATGAATTTTTCAGCAGTTCTAAAGGTGTTTTCAGTTTTTTACTTCCCCTAGGTTAGTTGCTAAACAAGGCGAATAAACTCAGTGTCCTCTGTTTACCTTTTTCTCAACTGGAGAGAGGAGAAAACAAATGCATTTATACTTTCCTAAAGGCATTTGCGTGAAATGAATGTAAACAGTGTAGACGATTGTTAGAGATGCCTTATAGTCACAACTATGACCGACTATACAAACACATAATACATATACATCTACATATGCATGCGAAATCCTAACGATGACACAATAAAGACGAGCGACACAGTTTTTAGAAAAAATATACCTCTCGCTTTATTTGACAGGGCTGTGTGCGAGAGGGAGTTGGAGACCGAACAGAACTGCAACATATTGACCCCCCACACTTATGGCCATAACAGCGTTTCTTTCCCGTTCTCCTGGACAGCTCAAGCGGGGGCCAGCGGCCCAGCCTCTCTGGGTGCTGTTTTTTTCTACCGTATCTTATCTCCAAACTGATTGAATTTGCTGTGCACTGAGTTATATAAGAGTTCAACTCCCGCCTTCTTCTTGTGGACGTCACAATCGCACTTATTCAACCCGTCCACGGTCAAGGTTATATTCTGATATCCCTTGAGCGGATGCACCTGTTATCTACACAGGTGCATTTCCTATTTTGACAGCCCGGCCGGGTCGTTGGTCAATATACAACAGAGAGTTCAATTTGAATGAGGGCCGTAAACTTCTGTTTTTGTACCACAACTAAGCTAGTGTATATATATATATATATATATAGTAGTTGACCGACCGTAGTCGAATGTGACCGGAGGTTCCCTTTTCGATAGCTACTACACCGAGATGTAGAGAAGGGCCCTACTCCTTTCTCTGTTCCACTTATCTTTGATCCGTACCTTTAAATAATGTGATAATCAAGGCGGCATCAACTACCATTTGGGGGTTTGTTGTATGATCAAACCTGGGATTGAACCCTTGTTTTCCTGGTTTGGTGAAAACTTTAGTTTGCTGGTGATGATTTTATTTACAATTGAATTATTTGCAAGCATTAAACGCTTCGTACTTCGTTTTGTTTGTTGTTGTTGGTGTTGTTTTTTGTAGGTTGGGTGGTACATTAAACCTTAAAACGTTGTCAAATATTTCAACTATACATAAAATTATTCCTTGAACACCTTGTGTTTTTTTTCATATTTGCACATTTTCATATTTTGGATTACTTCCATTTCCCCCCACCACTATATATATATATATATATGTGTGTGTGTGTGAGTGTGTGTGTGTATAATGCACAGGTCTACAAAGAGATTTTTTAATTATTTATTTTACTCCTACGCCTGTTTTAAG
>OY757946.1:47828849-48056349 GCA_963585895.1 Sepioteuthis lessoniana
ATTTTAGGTTGGTTTATTTTGTTTCTTATGGTATTATTGTTTAGGTTTGGAAAAAGGCAAAATAGGCACATGGAGACAAATGAAGTTATGATATGAAAGATGTGTAAACGATATGAAACGGCGCTGACAAAATGAACATTCGAAACAAGGCGGCATTAACAAAACAAATTTATATCTTAACAATACATACAATAAAAAACATTTAAAACATAACTATGGTTCTATTACTGTTCGTAAAAATATTCTGCGTGTGTGTGACTAACAAAAAACTCCTAAAAACTACAAAAAGGACTAAATGACAAAGTGTCCTATGCATGTTAAATACGTATTTCTAAATGTTCGTTTCTTTCTGCGGTTCGACGCAATTGCTGTTTTGGAGACTGGAAAAAAGTCTCACAGACAAGGTATACAGAGGAAAGGAATCTTTGCATGGCCTATTCATTTTGTGGCGTTTGACATCTGTTGATGAATATGAGATAGTGATAGAATTCTCTCTGGAAGTCACACTGGAGAGAGTGTGTTAGCCTTTCAAGTGAAAATGTGAAAAAGAGAAAGAGTGTTCAAAGACGAAGTATTTATAGAAAATACGTGTCTTAGAGTCGGTTCTAGAAAACGCAGGACGAAATTCAAATGAGGGCGGAGTTTTAAACACTGATCACGTGGTTCTTCTGGCCATTGGTTTCCCGAAACTGAATATTTGTGTGCGTCCGCCATCTTTGTTTCGGAAACAAGTGGCATACCGCCCATTTTAAATTATAGGAGTGTAAGTCCTATAAAACAAACAATAAGAATCCAACAGCCAAACAAACAAAATACAAGACAAAAGCTAATAAACAAATTGAATTACCATGACTAGAAAATCTGCCGAATGCCTACGCACGATATACGGGAACAATGGACAGCTGTTTCAACCTTATTAGGTCTCATCAACAGTGAATACCGTAATCTCCACTACTGGAGTTCGAACCAGGGACCACAGATTACAGTACCGAAAATCTACGACTGAGCCACCAGTTCATATCACACACGCGGTGGATTTTCTGGTCATAGTAATTCAATTTACAATATTAATTCTTCAACTTAAGAAATAAAAAGATATACAAATTGAAAGAAGTTTATTATTTTAAAGGAATACCAACCTTCTCAGGTTATTTAATGCTAAATCAATCCTTTTTTAGGACAGTAGTGGTACTATTTAACCCATAGATGGGAGGATAAGAGGGTTCATACGTTTCCCAACGGCATTTGTCCGAAAGTGAACGTAATAGCGCGACTCGATTTTGAACTCGCGAACAGCGATTTAACCATTACACCACGTGGACATCCCAAAACTGAAAGAAGAAAACGAACAAAGAAAGTAAAAGAAACAAACAAAAAAGTGAAAGAAAAAAAGAAAAGAGTGGAAGAAACACAACGAATGAAAAAACAAAACAAAAAAAAAATACAGGTGCCGGTGGTGTAAATAATTATTGTCGAAGAAAATGGACACGGAGACCCGAGTTCAAAACCTGGATGAGGCTGATTGCCTTTCACATTGTAATAATTCTGTTGGGAAATTTAGGAATCTAATAATTTTCTTTCCAGCTACGAATAAATAGTAGAGTAGACAGATTTTTTCTGCATTGTTTAGTTAAGCAATCTAGAAGGAAAACTCTGAATTAAAACCTGGTAAACTCTGATTGAAAATTGACCTTGTGTCACATCATGCGCGCGCAGAGGGATTGGTTAGTACATACTAACGTTAAGAGTTTAGAGGTATTTCGACCATTGGATAATTTGCAGGAATTAAGTGTATTAATTAAGCAGAGTATTTTGAAGAAAGGGAATTTTCATTGTTTATTTCTCTCTTGATAAATACAGTCTCATTCTTGATTCTTTTTAAATACAGGTCATATTTCGAAGAAATTCCGAAAAGCCAATTATATGAAAGAAAGAAAGAAAGAAAGACTGACAAACAATAAAGATAATGAAGAGGAGGAGGGCGTTCACAAGCCAAAGGAAGAATAATGACAGGATCTATATTCTAATTATCTGGGGTTTTTTCCAATAGGAATAAGTAAAGTAAAGTTGTCTCCCTTTAGTCGAGGGTAACCTGAAGGCTCCCTTTTCGATAGCTACTACACTGAGGTATAGGAGAGGACGCTACTCCTTTCCCTGTATTGCTCCACTTTATCCTTGATACGTACCTTATAATGTCGAGTGTTAAGCAAGATAGCATCAAGTACCATTTTTTGAGTCTGTAGTATGACTCGACCTGGGATTGAACCCAGATCTCCCGGGTCATTTGCGAACACTCTAACCATTATATCGGTGTCCTCGTGGTGTAATGGTTAAAGCGATGAACTGCGGAATCGTAGAAGGCGAGTTCGAACTCCCGTAGCGCTATTATGTTCACTTTCAGGCAAATACCCTTAGGAAAGGTATGAACCCCCTTATCCTCTCAGCTATGGGTTAAATAGTACCACTACTGTTCTTCTAGGAGGATAGATTTGGCATTAAATAACCTACAAAGGTTGATATGAAACAAAGAAACCAAACCAAACCAAACTTGGTTAATTCTGATCCATTAGGAATACAATGGATAAATTGACGCTGTCGGAATTTACAATGTGTGGTATTCATTGAGACAACAACTAACAATTTCTTTTCATGCATTAGGCTATCGTAATGTAAACCTAATACAAAATACTTCGGTAAAAAAAATAATAAGTTAATTTAGACTAAAATGACATATATTTCATATATATACATTTACGCATGTCATTGTAAAAAATGATAAATGTCCCAAGCCATAAAAAGGTTACGAACGCTGTTCCAAAGAACTATAAGTGCTGAATAGCAGCGGTTAAAAATTCACGGTTTCCTAGGGTAAGGAAAATTCTCAGAAGAGAATTTACATGCACGAGGTTCTCGAAGAGAAGAGACATAAGAAAGGGGTTCCTCACTGACCGATGTCCGCCTGTGGTGTAATGGTTATCGTCGTAGGAAATGGACACGGCGACACGAGTTTAAATCCTGTGCGCGGCTAATTGCATTTCACATAGCACTAATACCCTTGGGAAAGGTATGAATCCAATTATTATCCCTCAAGCTATGGGTAAATAGGGCAGACTAGGTTCTTCAGCCTTGGTGAGGCAACTAGTCGAGAAGGAAAACTCTGAAGTCAAACCTGTTAAACTCCGCTTAAAAATTGACCTTGTGTCATATCCTGCCCGAGTGGAGGGGTTGGTGAATATGGATGTCTGCAGCCAAAAAAAGATATAGAAGTAGCCTATGGAACTGTCACATGACCAACAGTCACGTGATTGTCAAAAGCTCCGCCCATAAATCCCCCAAAAAAGAGACAACTTTGTTTTATTCTTCAACAAAGCTATTTTGATTTATTAATTTCACGCTTTTTTGCTTCCGTGGCAACAAACTAGAGTTAGTTGGGCACTATTTATGAGGAAAGCAGCATTATTAAGTTTTTCACTCCTCTAGAAATTTGCAAACAACATGCTGTACTGCTTAGCATTCACCGGAAGCTCCAAATAGAAGTTTTCAGTGTTTAGGATCAATCTGAGAACAGATTCATATTCCTATTGATGAAAACCAAACACCCAATCTACATCATTGGTAACGTTATGTCTCCATTCATCTTGCCACATGACTTAACACAGAGGCCTGCATCAAGTACCTGGAGAGGATAGTGCTGCCCTGGATCGAGAAGGTGGTTACTAGAAGATCTTACGTCAATCAACCAGACTCTGTGCCATACCACGCAAACAGAATCTAGTATATGCTGAGAAAATTTTTCTGTGGCATCACACTTCATATCAGTCCACCTAATTCCCTAGATTGCATCATGGGTCGTTGTTGAGCGAGAGAGAAATAAAACTCCGTGCCACACCAAAGATGAACTGAAGGCAAAGATATATATATATATATATATATATATATATATATATATATTTATATATATATATATATATAATTTCTCTATATATATATATTTTATTTCTCTCTCGCTTATATATATATATATATATATATATATATATATATATATATATATATAATTTCTATATATATATATATTTTATTTCTCTCTCGCTCATATATATATATATATATATATATATATATATCAAAGAATATGGAGCATCTTCATGTTATAGTCAATTTGATGATTCTATTTCAAATAAGCCGTCATGTAAGTTAAAAGAATAAAAAAGAACCCTCGGTGGGAAACGTTGTCAAAACGGACGGCGTTTTGAGTGGTGCCTTCATCTATGAAATGAACGAGTCATTGAGCAAACGGTCAGAAATTTTTATCTAAGTTCTGATCGAAGGCTTTTTTTCTGTAGTGGTGGAGGGCTGTTAGATTTCTTTTCTTGTTTTTGTTGGGGTTTTTTTATCTTATGTGGTAGGACTGCTGCGTACATTTTATTACATTCGATATTATTTACTTCACATTATGCTTTTATTGGGCTAATGAGTAGAGTGTTCCCCAATGGTCCGCGAGACCGGGTTCAATCCCATGTCGAGTCATACCAAAGACTCAAAAAATGGTACTTGATGTCGCCTTGCCTAACACTCAACATTAAGGCAGGGAACAAGGGTAAGTGGAGCAATCCAGAGTAATGGAGTAGTGCCCTCACCTACATCTCGGTGTAGTAGCTATTGAAAATGGAGCCTTCGGTTCACCCTCGACGAAGGTTGCCGACTTTACTTATATTTATATATAGACAAAAATAGAGAGGAGAAAGATATAGATTCAAAGAGGATATAGATATAAATATGGTGAGAAGGTCTCTTATATCAGAAGATATAGAACATCTTCATCGATGTAGTTGCTAAGGAAAAGGAATCCTTCGGGTCACCTACGACGAAGGTCACCAACTTTACTTACTTATGCTTTTATAAATTGCTGTACTTCTACAACAGAATATATATATATATATATATATATATATAGAGAGAGAGAGAGACAGAGAGACAGAGGTATTATCTGGTCCAGTTAAACCGGAGTTGGGAGTAATTCCATCAGGACAAGAAAACTATTCAAGTGTGAACATTTAAATTTTCCTGGTAAAGAGCTCAATGTAACAGACATTACAGAGCAATAATTTCATTAAGAAAAGACACAAACTGCTCATGACCGGTTTAAGTTATTTCTTAATGAAATGATATATATATATATATATATATATATGTATGTGTATGTGTGTATATATATATATATATATATATATATATATATATATAAGTAAGGACAGATTAGAAATAGAGTCAGTGGCATTTCTGGTCAGCAATTTTTCGTCGGTGGGATCATCATGGCCCAATGATCGCATACGTTAGATACTGACAGTTACTAAGCACCGCTGATTCGATGTAGATGTGTAGATGCAATGCTAAGTTTACACACACACACATACACACATACACATACACACATATATATAAATATATATGATGTGTCAAATAACGGTTTCTGTATTCTTATAATTGCATAGAGAACTTTTTTCCAAACTTTTCTTATTATTTATGTTCATATATATATATATATATATAATGCTAAAATTAGCATTATATAGGTTTGTGTCTGTATGTGTGTGTGTGTTTTTGTGTGAAAAAAGCAAATAATTTAAAAACATTTTTCGTCAATCAAGAAAGTGCTCAGATTTTGACCAGCAGAGCAATATAAATCCTAAAAGAAATTTATATCTCTTGTAAGGTTTCCTGTACTAAATATACAGTGTTCAATTGATGCTCAGGACATATAATATATATATATATATATATATATATATATATATATATATAATGTTGTCCTCTATATCTATCAAAAGAGAGCTCCATATCAGTGATAGATTATAATTATATATATATGAATATATATATATATATATATATATACCAACCCCTTTGCACGAGCAGGATGAGACTCAGGAGTAATTCTTAGCGCAGTTCAATAGGTTTGACTCAATGTCTATGTCATCCTAACGTATATATATATATATTGGGTGGTATAAACAACGGTGCCTTCATCATATTGTCTAAGTTTTCTCAGGGTCCGAAACAATGTCATTAAAGGCAAATTACGTAAGGTCGAAAATTGATAATAGTAAGTGTAGCTTTTACAGAGGGAGGGAGAGAGAGAGAGTGAGTGAGAGAGATTGTGTGAGAACGCATCTAGTCAAAGCCAGATTAGAATATATGGCACTATTAGTTCATGGAACTTGAAAGTAGAGACGAAGAAGTCGACAAATGAAAGAAATTGACATGCATTTTTAGTCTTGGTTCCTACTTTAATTATTTCAATAAATCAATCGGGTATCTGTGAGTCGATCCGGGTATTTGTGAGTATTTCCCCGTCTCTTATTGAAAGAGGGAAATCTTAGCATTTTATTAATGTCTATATTGATGCCGCACCCCCAAGAATGGGGCGTTTGTGGGTTAAGCAAACAAATATCTGACATCTGCTCCCTTCAACCACCTGATGACCAAACTCTTAATTCAGTTTCTGGTGATATTTTAAATTAAAGTCAGCTATATGACCCCTTACTGTCTATCAAAACACCTACACCTGGGCTCGGGATGACAGAACATGAGTGAGGATTAGTTGTGGGAAAGCCAGTTAATAATAATGCACAAAAGTTTGAAATATAACGAAAATACAGAGCAGCTATCATAATGTTACAAGAATCAAATATTTTTAGAAATAAAAAAAACCCTCACAACTTGGAGTTTCACTACGATTAAAGACTGCTGAATTGCTTTGTTTATATTGTACTTTTCTCTGATGAAATATATTTAAAACGGACAATATCTGAAGCTGTTCTACAATATGGTTGCAACACTTAAACTTCAACGAAATGCTTGTAGTGATAGCTAAAGGGATTTACAAGAAGAATAATTTTCTTACTGTTTGCTAAAAAAGAATATCAATGCAAATTCGACATGAATTTGACGTATTGGAGTTTCAGGTTGTATATGTTTGTTGAGATTATATCTTATTACACACTGATCGGAGAGGTGGTAGGTAAGACGTCAAGATAACCTTACACCACGGGCACCTCCTTACCACACACACACACACACACACACATATATATATATGTGTGTGTGTGTGTGTGTGTGTGCGTGTGTAAACTTACAGTAGCGTCCAAAACTAAGGAACACAATTTTAAAACCTAATATTTGTTAGAAATAACAACTGTGAAAAGCTGAAATTTTGACAAGTGGTAGTCGTTATCATCCATAAAAACATACTAAAATTTAAATCATTTGCAAAGGATAGAAAAAGAATTATAACAATTATTTATTTATTGTCAAAATGGGATCGTCCAAAAGTAAGGGACAAAAGAAAACAATGAGAAAAACAATGTAAACAGTATGCTATATTCAATTTTTTTATTTCCTCTAAAGAATAAGACTTAGTCATTTGTAAACGTTGCATCAGCCGGCACCATGGCGAAACGCCAAAAACTTGATTGCTCTGTGAGACAAGCTATTGTGAAGCTACACAAGGAAAAGCACACCATTAGAGAGCTTTCAGAGAAAGTGAAACGTTCCAAGAGTGTTGTAGGCAGGGTTGTTAAATCCTACAATGATACTGGCAAACTAGTGCTTTTAAAACCGACAGACCCCGCAAAACTTCGGCAAGAGAAGATCGAATAATGCAGCGTATGTCATTAAAGGACCGTTTTAAGTCTTGCACAGAAATTAAAAAGGTTATGAATAGTACCTCATGTGTTAATGTTTCAAGACAGACTGTTTCTAGACGACTGCCAGAAATAGGGCTGTTTAATCGAACCCCAAGGAAGAAACCACTTGTTAGTTCGAAGAATAAGAAGAAGAGATTAGAATTTGCAAACAGCTATGTAATTTGGACATATGAAAATTGGGCAAAAGTATTTTTCAGTGTTGAAAACAAGTTTAATTTATTTGGAAATGATGGAAAAAACAATGTAAAGAGTTTGGTGAAAGATTAAGTGCAAAGTGTACTAAGAAAACTGTCAAGTTTGGGGGCGGAAACGTCATGGTATTTGGAATGTTTTCTAGCCAAGGTACAACGCCTCTTGTCCGGTTACAAAGTCGTGTAAACACACAGATCAATAAAAATATTGTTCAAGATCATGTTGTGCCAATCATACAGAATTCAGGTTTCGATAGGGCTACTTTTATGCAAGATAATGCCCCATGTTACAAGGCAAAGGTGGTAATGAGTTACCTTAGCGAGTAAGATTTCGAAATTATGGATTGGCCACCGGAAAGTCCTGACTTAAATCCAATAGAAAATCTTTGGAAGACCTTAGGAGTGAAAGTTATGGAAAGAAATCCCACTAACACGGACGATTTGTGGGTGAAGCTTCAAGAAGAATGGTCTAAAATTAGTATCGAGGATTGTCAAGAACTGATTCGTTCTTGTAGTCGAAGATGTGCAGCTGTCATTGAGAGCAAGGGCTCATTTACTAAATATTGATTGTACATGTATTTTTATTGTTTTTTGGCTATTTACATTGTTTTTCTCAATTTTGTCCCTTACATTTGGACTTTCCAAATTTGAAAATAAATAAATAATTGTTATAATTCTTTTTCTATCCTTTGCAAATGATTCAAATTTTAGTATGTTATTATGGACGATAACGATTACCACTTGTCAAAATTTCAGCTTTTCACAGTTGTTATTTCTAACAAATATTAGGTTTTAAAATTGTGTTCCTTAGTTTTGGACGCTACTGTAAGTTTACACATACACACACACACACACATATATATGTGTGTGTGTGTGTGTGTGGTAAGGAGGTGCCCCTGGTGTAATGGTTATTGTCGTAGGAAAGGGACACGAGTTCAAATCCTGGACGAGACTGATTGCATTTCACATAGCACTAATACCCTTAGGAAAGGTATGAATCCAATTATTCTCCCTCTGGCATGGGTAAAATAGTAGGTCAGACTAGGTTCTTCAGCCTTGGTGAGGCAACTAGTCTAGGAGAAGGAAAATTCTCTATTCAAACCTGTTAAACTCCGCTTAAAAATTGACCTTGTGTCATATCCTGCCTGAGCGGGGGGGTTGGTAAATATGTATATATGTGCGTGCGCGTGTGTATGTGTGGGGGTGTAATAAAATCTATTAATTTATACAAATAATAAATTTTATTTCTTCACGTTGAGTTTGTTGAAAAACAGAATTTACAAAGTAATTTCTCGTCAGTCAGAGGGAAAATATTGCAAGAGAAAAAAACGACATGTAGCAGTTTGCGTTGTCTTAAAATAATGAATATATTTACGAGTGTAAAATATCTTTGTGTGAGTATGTCGCTATGTTAGAGAGAAAATATATTTATGCGCACAGCATATGTACGAATGTGGCTAAATTTTTCATCAGTATTGAATAGATTGAATTGTATTACTAATGTTTTTTATAAGCAAACATATTCGTCCAATTTAAGATAATTAAGTGTCGCTGAAATTAAATCTTGAAGGAAAAAATGTCTGATTCAATGAAATAAACCAAAAATTAGTTGAGTTGGTTACAGAATAAATCCGTAAAACCTACTGATGGTGTATTATTTTTATCATTATTTATAAAATGAGGAAGGCTCAACATTAGATTTTAAAAATTTAATGATTTATCAATTATTCTAATTGTTTAAAAAAAAGCTATTTTAAACAATCTGGGATGAAAAAGATTCCTTAAATTGTTTTGGGTTTTGATCCGTCAAATTTTGTTCGACAAATCAAATATTGTCGTCTGTGAATCTCAAAGAAATTTTAAAACGAGGAGGTAAGTGCTGATTGATCAATCCATGCAAAAAAATATAGATACAAAAATTACAACTTCTTGATCTTATTTTCCCACAAAAATTATGATTCCCCACATATATAGATACCCGAGTCGGCTGGGTCTGTAGGATACACTGACTACATCTTTGCAGAGTCGTCCAACAAGTTTCCTGGCCATGACAGAAAATAATCTGATGGTAAGGCTCCATTCTTTGAGTTTTGGGGAACGTGGAATAACACTTCATAACCATTGTTCCCTGTCCACTCTGGCCCGGAGTGGTACTACCTGATAGGGTCCTATCTATGGGACAGATAGAACTGTTTGGCATTTAAACAGTGAGAAAATAAATGATTGTATCCTGAGTTGAATTTTAAGAAAAAGAACTGTTTTGATCATCGAAATGTTTGTAAACTAAAGTCAGATGTTTAATTGAATCGTTAGTGATACATAACAATACTTGGAACCATTTAACGTTGTTAACTTATGCTAACTTGAATTGTTTGAAATAGAACTGTTTTGATCATTGACCTGTGTGTAAACAAATGACTGATGTTTAATTGAATTGGTTATGATATATAGCAATACTTGGAACCATTTAACCTTGTTAACTTATGCTAAATTGAATCGTTTAAAATAGAACTGTTTTGATCATTGACCTGTGTGCAAAAACAAATGACTGATGTTTAATTGAATTGGTTATGATACATAGCAATACTTGGAACTATTTAACTTTGTTAACTTATGCTAAATTGAATTGTGTAAAATAGAACTGTCTTGATCATTGACCTGTGTGTAAACAAATTACTGATGTTAATTGAATTGGTTATGAAACATAGCAATACTTGGAACTATTTGACTATGTGCATATCAATTAATGGAGTTCAATTGAGTAATTAGTGCAAAATAGTATTTCTTGAAACCACTTCACTGTATGTAAATAAATGATTAATATTGAATGGAATTATAAGTGTTAGCAATAATTGAAACCATTTAACAGAGTGCAAACAATAGCAATACAAGCGTGCAAACAAATTAGTTCTACCTCATTTTAAAAATGAGATTACCTACAAACTAAGTGTGCAAACAAATGACTGATATTAAATTGCGATTGTTAGAAAGCGATACTTGGAGACATTTTGCAAATGATGGGTAGAAAATAAAAATATTTGAAACCATTTAACTGTGCCAAAAAATGAGCTCTGTTTCGTCCAAAAATTTTATCAACAAAATGTATTTACAAATAATATATATTTGATATATATATATATATATACATGAAGAGAATTTGGCACTGAATTACTAACAATGGCTGATATGCCATAAAACCAAACCCAACAAAATCTATTATTTGCCATTGCTCCCATGTCCACCCTGACCCAGAATTGTAGCACCTAATAGGGTCCTAAATAGAGTACCTTTCCTAAACTGAATTATTTGAAATAGAAGTACTTATATGTATTAAAATGGAGTTGGCATTAAATAACCTACAATGGTTGATATGCCATAAAACCACACCTAACCAAATCGCATATATTTAAAATATATGTATAAAGATTTGGCTTTAAATAACCAACAACGGTTGATATGCCATTGAACCCAACCAAACCAAATCATATATATCTAATATATATGTATAAAGAGGATTTAGCATTAAATAACCTACAATGGTTGATATGCCATTGAACCCAACCCAACCAAATCATATATATTTAATATATATTTATAAAGAGGATTTGGCATTAAATAACCTGCAATGGTTGATATGCCATTGAACCCAACCAAGATTTCAGTCGAACCTGCGTCGAGAGAAGAAATGGATTTATACCTTTCCCAAGAGCGTTCAAATAAATGTTTACATTTCGATATTCTTTGGTTGGAAGTACCTTTATTAGAAAAGCATAACTGATATCATGGAAATCATCCTGAAAAGATTTCAACAGTGTGTGAACACGTATTTTGAACAGCTTGAGACCGTTTGAAGACACCATATCATAAAGGTACTCTTCTTCCATGCTCTGGCTATGTCAGTACTATAGTATAGATGCACCACATGGCTGCTCACGAAACGCACAGAGAAAAAGCTAGATGATAATTACAAAAAAATGCAACGAGCTATTTTGAACAAATCCAGGAAGCAACACCCCACAAAACAACAGCTGTACGGCCGCTAATCTCCCATCTCAAAAGTCATACTAGCAAAACGAAAATGTCCTGAGGGACACTGCAGGAGAACCAAAGACGAACTCATAAGTGACATTCTTCTATGGACCCCTACTCATGGATGTTCCAATATTGGTCGACCAACAAGAATTTGTTTACATCACTGCAGACACAGGATGTAGTTTAGAAGACCAGCCGAGAGCAATAGATGATAGAGACGGATGGAAAGAGAGAGTCAGGGAAACCCGTGCTGCCAATAGGACTTGATAATGATGATTATGGACTCAGCAGCCAAATCGGCCTTAGATCTGACACCCGATAAATCCAGGATCCCATATACTGACCTGAAACCAACAATTAATAAATTTTTTCACACAAAATGGCAACAACAATGGAGCAATAACATCCACAATAAACTCTTCCAAATTCAGCCCATCATAGGGGAGTGGAGACTAGCATCGAGAAAATCAAGAAGAGAACAAGTTTTAATATCCCGATTGCGAATTGGTCATACAAGGCTTACTCACTCTTTCATTTTGAAACAAGAACCACAACCAGAGTGTTCAACCTGCCAGACAACTTGCACGGTTAAACACATTCTTATAGAATGCAGAACTTTCGCTGTTCTCAGAAAGCGATTTTTCTAAGTAAATAACTTAACCGATCTGTTCGAGAACGTCAAAATAGATGACATTCTGTCCTTCTTGAGAGTTGTACCAAAAAATATGACAACTTAAAACTGGTTAATCTTGTGCAAACAAATGAAATCCTGCTAATAGAAAATTCTACCTACCTTAATATTCGTTTTGAAATCTTTGGTTGAATATGTATGTATATATAGACAGAATTTGGCGTTGAATGACCTACAAAGGTCGATATGCCATAAAACCCAAACAACCAACCAACAAAACTGATGATTATAGAAGAATTCTCATTTGTCTCTCACCCAATATAACAGGGTGAGTTAAAAGTTTTGCAATATTTTGTTAGTATATACTAGTTTGCAGCGCGTATATCACATTCAAGTCGTGGTGGAAGGTATCTGTTGTTATTGTAGGTAATGTTGTGGTAGTTGGTGCGCTGACATGTTGTGCATGTTTCTTTCCATGTGTGTAAGTTCGAACTGATCCATAACGTCAAAAAAGCAACGAAAAACATTTGTTGAGCAAAATATGAAGGTGCAGTTAAACAGTACAGTAACCAGATGGTTCGAGAAATTTCACTTAGCCTCACGTTACCAAAATATTGCAAAACTTTTGATTCACCTTAATTGTACTGCATATTACCAAAATAGTGCAAATCTTTTGACTCACCCTTGTATACCAACACCTTCCACATGCGTAGAATGAGAGATAAGGTCAATTTTTTGGCAGAGTTTAACAGGTTTGAATTCAGATTTTTTCTTCTCCTAGACCGATTGCCATACCAAGGCTAAAGAGACCACACTGCGCTACTATTTACTTCTTTATACATATATATTAAATATATATGATTTGGTTGGGTTGGTTTTTATGACATTTCAACCATTATAGGTTATTTAATGCCAAATCCTCTTTATACATATATATTAAATATATATGATTTGGTTGGGTTGGCTTTTATGACATTTCAACCATTATAGGTTATTTAATGCCAAATCCTCTTTATGCATATATATTAAATATATATGATTTGGTTGGGTTTGGTTTTATGGCATATCAACCATTGTAGGTTATTTAATACCAAATCCTCTTTATACATATATATTAAATATATATGATTTGGTTGGGTTGGGTTTTATGGCATATCAACCATTGTTTGTTATTTAATACCAGATCCTCTTTATAAATATATATTAAATATATATGATTTGGTTGGATTGGGTTTTATGGCATATCAACCATTGTTGGTTATTTAATGCCAAATACTCTTTATACATATATATTAAATATATATGATTTGGTTGGGTTGAGTTTTATGGCATATAAACCATTGTTGGTTATTTAATGCCAAATACTCTTTATAAATATATATTAAATATATATGATTTGGTTGGGTTGGGTTTTATGGCATATCAACCATTGTTGGTTATTTAATGCCAAATACTCTTTATAAAATTTTTGTCTTATGATGATGATGTCTGTAAACCTTTTAAATCATATCCGTTAAAAAAATTCTTCCACTCTAGAATTAAAAAAAAATGTTATCACAGAATTTTCGTTTCTCAGACACCTTATCGTCAATTTCATAGAATTATATTAAATTAATAATCATACATAATAATAATCATATATAATAATAATCATATATAATAATAATCATATATAATAATAATCATATATAATAATAATCATACATAATAATAATCATATATAATAATAATCATATATAAGAATCATATTAACTTCCGAGTTGAACTCTCTTGCTTATTTCCGCTTTTACATTTTCGACAATCGAACTAATAATTCTCTCACCATTTCTATAGACAAAACATTCTCTCTTATGTATATCCTCCTGTTCTTCCAGTCAAAATAATATATATTTTTTAGCTCTCTTCCTCTGACTGCCTTTATCTCATCATTTTTTTTTTTTTTAATTATCTCCGAATTTTCATTTTAAAATATATTTCCGTTAATTTTCACTTTTGTAATGGACTCTATTCTCCCAAAATCCATTTCGGTCAAATCCTATTTTTCTGGTTAATAAATTTATTCGGCTGGATCTCCGATCCATCAAGCTACACGGAGAGCATCAGGCGAGCTCGGCAATTTCACGGTTCTGTGTGGTTCTTCATGTTCACGGTCCCAGCAAAAACATTCAGGGCTGCCAAATTGGTCCTCACGTTACCAAAATATTGCAAAACTTTTAAATTCACCTTAGTTGTGCTGCATATTACCAAAATAGTGCAAAACTTTTGACTCACCCTTGTATACCAACACCTTCCACATAGAATGAGAGATAAGGTCAATTTTTTGGCAGGGTTTAACAGGTTTGAATTCAGAGTTTTTCTTCTCCTAGACCAATTGCCATACCAAGGCTAAAGAGACCACACTGCGCTACTATCTACTTATAGCAGGAGGGAGATAGATAAACAAGGATTTGAACTCTGGTCTCCGTGTCCATTTCCAACAACGATAACCATTACACCACGAACGACTCCATAGTAAACACACATGTAAATCGATATATATAATTTCTAAATAAGATAGGGCCAGCCACGTAGTGTCACGATCTTTTGATATGGTCAGTTAATTCAAAAACAGTTCATATTATTTACGGTTTCTTTTTCAAGGATACTTAGTCTGGACACATCAACTTAAGCAGGAAAGGTACAAAATCTATGCGGGCCGATATGTAAATAACGGCTGGTCCACCAATATATTTCTGCGTTGAAGTCTGATACTGACGTTTTATAGCCAGTTCGACGACCGCATATCTGAGTAAACACGGCTAATTTACCGCCTCAGAGAAGAAGAAGAGAAAAAAACTCGAAATATATCACGAGGCTCCCTTTGAAGTTATCTTTCCAACTTAACCACGGGTATGGATTAGAAACAAGCCGCATCTGCAAATATCTGGTACCTGCACATTCTAATAGAAAATCAACAAATATTGGTGGTATCCTGCGGTCCTGCACAGAAATCCTAGGTTAGTGGTAATGATGCTACAGTACCGAAACCATGCTTGACCACAGACTTTTTTTCTAGTGAAAGCTTTGATGGTCTCACTGCCACTGCTCTATGTGTGTGTACATATATGTCTATTTATACATGCATTTATGTATATATATGTATATATATATAGTCATCCACAGACAGACTGTTTCGTTCAATCAGAACTCTTGAGTGTGGCTAGACACGCAGGACACTCGGAGCCGGGATCGAAACCCGTCCAACTTTACGTTAGACTAAGTTTCAGACCGCTCGGCCAGCAAGCGTACCACGTTGGCAAAGGGAATTTTTAAGGTGTTTATGTAGCAACAGCAGCAGCAGCGTCCGTTTGTTTACATTTTTATACCCTAGAGCGCCTCCGATATATATATATATATATATATATATATATATATATATATATATATTGGAGGTGCTCGTTGTGTAATAGATAGCGTCGCAGGAAATGGACACGGTGACCCGAGTTCAAACCCAGTTTACTTTTCACATAACCCTTATATCCTTGAAAAATATATAAATCCAACCACTCTCCCAGCTATGAGTAGAATGGTTGGGCAGAGTGGCCTCTTTAGCCTTTGTATGGCAATCGGTCTAGGAGAAGGAAAACACTGAATTCAAACTGGTTAAACACCATCAAAAATTTCCTTGTGTCGCATCCTCCTTGTATGGAGGTACTGGTATATATATATATATATATATATATTGTACTGGTATATATATATATATATATATATATATATATATATTGCTTCCAGGTCGAAGGTAGACTTCCTGATGATCCGTTAAGGTGAAACTTTAGTAGTAGATTTTCGATTCGCGATTTAAGTTAATTTTATATATATATATATATATATATATTGTCTTATATACACGTGACCCATGTGACTGCTAAAAACTCTACTAATAACAATGTTGCGTTCCTTTATGTTTCAGATTTGAAAATAGTATACTATAGCAACGATTAATCCTCCATTACAATACCATGGAAAAGACAGAAAAAATATTTGGCATCACTACTTATTTGGAGACAAAATCATTAAAAATTCTCTCAAAAAAGATGCAACCCATTAATATGAAAATGATTTATTATTGAGCCAAAAAACTCAAAATACGATTGCATGTCCTGGAAGCTGATATAATAACAATTAAAAGATTGATCTGATGTCTCCAGTTCAAAGGATACATTTTTTTCAGAACGTGTTCAAAATGACCGCCATTGCGCTTGTCTCAGTAATTAATCATTGATGAGTTGTGTCTATTTTAATTAATTTTGTTTGGTTTGGTTTTATGGCGTATCAACCATTGTAGGTTAGTTAATGCCAAATCCTCTTTAAACGTATATGTTAAATATATAGGATTTAGTTTAGTTGGGTTTTATGGCATATCAACCATTGTAGGTTATTTAATGTCAAATCCTGTTTTTACTCTTATATTAAATATATAATTTGTGAACACACAGAATATAGCGACTGTATCACTGCAGAGGGGTAAGAACCCCCACCAGAAACATCAACGAGTGTCCAGGATATGACACTAAACAATCTGATGATGAGACTGCATGCTAGAGCTTTAGGGAATACAAAGTAACACTTTACTGCCATCGCTCCCAGGTCCTCTCGTGCGCGAAATGATTGCATCTGATATGGTCCTTTCTATGGGTTGAATAGAACTAAACTATGTACTTATGCTAAACTGAACTGCTTGAAATAGAACTGCCTATATATATAAAACTGATTTGGCATTAAATAACCTACATTGGTTGATATGCCATAAAACCAAACCAAACTAAATCATATATACTTAATATATATGTATAAAGAGGATTTGGCATTAAATAATCTCCAATGGTTGAAATGCCGTAAAACCCAACCAAACCAAATCATATATATTTAATATATATGTATAAAGAGGATTTGGTATTAAATAACCAACAACGGTTGATATGCCATAAAACCAAACCAAACAAAATCCTATATACTTAATATATATGTATAAAGAGGATTTGGCATTAAATAACCTCCAATGGTTGATATGCCATAAAACCCAACCAAACTAAATCATATATGTTTAATATATATGTATAAAGAGGATTTGGTATTAAATAACCAACAATGGTTGATATGCCATAAAACCAATCCAAACCAACTCCTATATAGTTGATATATATGTATAAAGAGGGTTTGGCATTAAATAATCTCCAATGGTTCATATGCCATAAAAACCAAGCCAAGCAAAATCATATATAATATACATGTATCAAGACGATTTGGCATCAAATAACCAACAAGGGTTGATATGCCATAAACCAAACCAAACCATAAATAAATGAATTTGTGATATGGTATATCTATTTGTCGAATAACAAAATTTTCTGATATCCAACTGGTCTTCATATGATCTCAGCGAATTATTCTCTCAATCAATCTGATAATGACCCGTATCATTAAAACTTTATTGACACGTCATTCTAATATCAGCTGACATTGCATCCAAAATGTTTATCTTAATACCTCGCTCACAGAAGATTTCAAAACAAAACTTTATCATGACAGGAGCTGACATCGAATTCAACGAAGATCCACCTGCCTGACATTTCCAATACGAACTTACTCTCCAAACACTAAGTTTTTACCTCGCTCAAATTTATCACGAAAATAAAATAATTTACCAGAATAATTAATTACAATCGTTAATTATTTTTACACATTTACAGTCTGCGTTTTCAAGATGTTTTATCTTGTTTTATCCACTATTTTATTACCGTGTGTTTTTATTATCTCCATGATATTGTCTAAAACGTTTTGTTTTGTTTTATTTTGTTTTTCCGATTCTTTCTATGATATATATATATATATATATATATATATATATATATATATATATATATATATATATATATATATATGTATGTTAATGAATAAGTTTCTTCCAACTGTGACTCACCAACCCGACACTAAAATATGTATTTTCCTCGTGATAGGGCGTTATCTCATATTGACAAAGAGGACAAATCTAGTTTCCACATCGATCAGCTTTGTTCCATTCTTGTTTACATATTCCAGATGAAGAGTTCCTTTGGCGTAGTGGCTAACGTGCTCATCTGCGACAAATTAGTAAGCGAGTTCGAACTCCGATCACGTTATTACGTTCCCTTTTGGACTAATACCCCTGGAAAATGTATAATGTAAAAAAAAAACTCCTCATCGCTGCAACAATTGGTTAAATAGTACATCTATTGTCTTTCTGCAACGATAGCTTTGGCATTGCATAAACCATAAAGTTTGATATGCCATTAAACAAAGAAATGAAGAAACCAACCGATTCCAAAGATGTGTCTTACTCCGTGAAAAAAAAAATAAGTTGCTATCACATTGAAGTGAAGAGACAGAAAATTTATGATGAAATTTATGCCAAAAATAAATTGCTGGGGCAAAAGAAAGAAACAAAAAAGAAAAAAAACGAATTAATATCTAAGTGTAGACCTATTAATAAATTTCTTGTATGTCATTTATCACTTAATTACATAATTTCTTTTCCTGTATTTAGACTGCTGTGATTTTTACTCTCTTCGTGTGTCATGCGAGCATGTACATGGTGGAACGATAAAATTGTCGTCCTAAAGAAAACAACACTACAGCTTTATTTTAAAACTTTTATTGAAAAAATCAATTCAGGTAACTTGATTTTGAGGGTGCTGGCAATGGTCCTGTTGTCATAACTTGGATCGGTTGAGAGCATGAGTTGTAGAGCGGCGCATCTCCGATCTCGCTTGTTGAACATTGTGTCACTTTCACCATGATACAAGGTTCCTGTCGCTCTTGGGATTTGTACACAAATGGCCATCTAGTTGATGGTCTGCAACAAAAAAAGAAAACCGGTTTTCATTAAACGGAAATGGAATCATGTCGTCTTTTCTAGGACGACAATTTTATCGTTCCAGCCTGTAGGAGGCTCCTGTCGCTCTTGGGATTTGTACACAACTGGCCAACTAGTAGATGGTCTGCAACAAAAAAAGAAAACCGGTTTTCATTAAGCGGAAATGGAATCATGTCTTCCTTTCTAGGGCGACAATTTTATCGTTCCACCCTGTACGAGGCTCCTATCGCACTTGGGATTTGTACACAACTGGCCATCTAGTTGATGGTCTGCAACAAAAAAAGAAAACCGGTTTTCATCAAGCGGAAATGGAATCCTGTCGTCTTTTCTAGGACGACAATTTTATCGTTCCACCCTGTACGAGGCTCCTATCGCTCTTGGGATTTGTACACAACTGGCCAACTAGAAGATGGTCTGCAACAAAAAAAGAAAACTGGTTTTCATTAAACGGAAATGGAATCATGTCGTCTTTTCTAGGGCGATAATTTTATCGTCCCACCCTGTAGGAGGCTTCTGTCGCTCTTGGGATTTGTACACAACTGGCCAACTAGTAGATGGTCTGCAAAAAAAAAAAAAGAAAACCGGTTTCATTAAACGGAAATAGAATTATGTCGTCTTTTCTACGGCGACAATTTTATCGTTCCACCCTGTAGAAGGCTCCTCTTGCTCTCGGGATTTGTACACAACTGGCCAACTAGTAGATGGTCTGCAAAAAAAAAAAACGGTTTCATTAAACGGAAATGGAATCATGTCGTCTTTTCTAGGGCGACAATTTTAACGTTCCACCCTGTATCATGCAACGTGACAATAACCTCAAAAAAGGATAAATATGATTTATTCACCACATTTTCTCATATTATCATGTAATGATTTCATGTACCACATAAAATTACAAGTAACTGATTTTAAGAGTTTATAACTTAGTTTTTTTACCTACTTGGCCATAAAAGTATCATTTATATACACTTTTTATTTGCATTTCATTTTAATATATATATATATATATATATGTGTGTGTGTGTGTGTGAGTGTGTGTAGTTGGGCAGCAGTCTTTCATTTAAACATGTTTGATTAAATAATATAGACATTTTGTCTCTATAATTTTATCAAAATCCTTTCAACTTTCCTGATAAGTGTCTTGGTTTCAGGTTGTAATTGGTTGATGAATTTAACAAAATTTGAATTCGTTCGATATCGTTGGCATCTCAGTTTAATCCAACTTTGCGTTTACGTAATTTTTACAATGTTGTAAAAACCTCAAAACTGTTTTTAAAAAACACTCTTTTCACATGCAAACAACCCCTGATGATGGCCTCTGAAAGGTCCGAAAGTGCTCGAGATAATTTAGATAAACTCATCTACCAATTCCAACCTAAAACCAAAACACTTGTCAGTAAACTTGAAAGGATCTTAATAAAATTATATAAACAAAATGTGTCTTTATTATATAATAAAGCATATATATATATATGTGTGTGTGTGTGTGTGTGTGTGTGTGCGCGCACGCGCGTGTGTGTTCATGTGTGCGTGTGGGTATATATATATATATAAGTAGAATAATTATTGCCTCACAGTCCTTTTGACTACGGTCTCTGGTAGTTTTATGCAGGTATTTTACAACAAAAAAACATTTAATAATACCTGCTATTTTTAGATTGCAATAATGAACAAGAAAAAAAATTGTCATCTTGCAAAGTCTGGAGTTCCAGCAGAACTCAGAGTCAAAAGAAAAAAAAGAAAAAAAAAACAGAAAAATACTTGGACCTTGCAAGAGAGATGAAAAGGCAGAGATAAATGAAGAGGATGTGCAAACCAAATGTCATTGGAGCCTTTTGAACAGTCCGCTAGAGTCTGGAAAAGTGACAGAAGAAGTTAGAGATCCGAGTAAGAATCGAGACGATTCTGACCACAGCATTGTTTAAATCTGTTTGAATACTTAGAAGAGTCCTGAAAGTAAATGGAATCTGAATCGGTGATCTAAGTTTCAATCCTGGACAAGACTGCTTGAATACTTAAAAGAGTCCTGAAAGTAAACGGAATCTGAATCGGTGATCTAAGTTTCAATCCTGGATAAGACTTCTTACGTTTAACTTCGTGCTCATGAACTTGGAAAAAACATGGACCCGTTTGGTCTGGACTTTAACTATGTCTAAAGCGTAGGGTTCTTTAGCTGTGGTTAGGCAACCAGTCTAGGCGAAGAAAAACTCTATTTAAAAGTTGACCTTACGTCACATCCTACTCGTGACGGAAGAGTTGGGTAAATACGAGGTGCATACCATAAGTTATCAGACTTTTTTCGTATGGGCATTTAGAATGGTCATAGACTCTTAAAAATTCAGTATGTTATTGCTATACATGTTATGAGACGACCGACCAATTTTCATGATTTCAGGTTCAAATGAACAGCTATAACAGCAATTGGAATACACCCTACTAAAGCCTGATTATCACAACTTGTGAATTTCAAAAATGCAATCTGACACTTCAGAAGAACGATATGCAATAAAATTCTATTTTAAACTTAGAAAAAATGCCACAGAAACGTTTGAAATGCTTCAGACTGCTTTTGGAGCATCTTGCATGAATCGAGCATCAGTTTTTGAGTGGCATAAGAGATTCAAGGAAGGCATGGAGACTGTGATGGATGATGAGAGTTGTAGGAGGAGTATGGAAGTCAATACACCAGAGTTGATTGGTCAAAGAGTTAGGGTTAGGGTTACTATGTTGAGGTTTTAAGGAAGTTCAGGAAGTGATTCCGTCGCAAGTGGCTAGCACTTTTCAAATCGGGTCAGTGGCATTTCCACCAGGACAACGCACCAGTCCACAACTCCATCCTTGTCACCGACTATTTGGCCAAGATGGGCATCAAGACAGTTCTTCAACGTCCCTATAGTACAGACCTTGCTCCCTGTGACTTTTGGTTATTCCCTAAGCTCACAGGCTATCTTTATGAGACAATTGAGGAGATGAAAGAGGCTGTGACGAAGGTCATTGACACGCTGACACAAGAGGACATCCATGAGGCCTTCCAGAAGTTGTTGGAACGGTACAAAACGCGCATTGCAGCATGAGGAGATTATTTCGAAGGGGACTAGAGTTTCATGCGTGTACTATCAATAGAAGTGCCCATACAAAAATATTCTGGAAGCTTATCGTAAGCACCTCGTATGTGCCTCCTGCATATTTAAAAAGACTTGCTGTCACTCAGCCTTCCGCGAAAAGTCACGTATCAAAACTGCTATGAAGAAAAAAATAATAATGTGATAGAAATAAAGACAGAAAAGACTTGTATCAGGTTTTGTTTTGTTTTTTTTTTTCTTAATGGGAAATAATCTGAAATTTCACAAAAAGATATTTAGATTCAAAAAGAAAAAAAAACAAAGACTGAAATAAAATTTGGAAATTAGAAACAAATACAATTACTGTTATGGTGGGTCTTGGGAATTAATCCGGAAAGAAATGAATCAAATTGTGAAAATAATTTCTGGAAAGCCAGCGTTCAGGAAATCCTAGAAATCATATCAATAAATACAGTCCATCATTTTTCTTTATAGAAAAAAGTGTCAATTTACATGAATTCTTTTTAAAAATGTACATCGACGGAAAATAAAATTTGCCAAATCCTAAATATTTTTTTGTATTTGTTGAAAATTAACGATACAATATAATATGAGATGATATATGATATGATATACTATGTGTTATGTCCCGAGAAGAGATATGTTTAATCGAAGTAGCTGAGTGGTTTGACTACCGTAACAGGTGTAGTACAATCGAGCAGGTAGGTAATTGTACTGGTACTAGACGTGTGTTCGTACCGACACAGGACCTTCGTAGTCTTTATTTCCAAAAAGTACAAGATATGTTTTTTTTTGGTGGGCACAAGGCCCAAAGTTTGGGGGAGGGGAAGGGGTGAGAACTGTATTTTCCTATGGGCCCTAGCTAGTCACACTCATCGCCAACAGTCAAAAGTCATTTTAATTCAATCATTCTATACAATGGATTCATTCAACCAACCAACCACGCCACAATCACCAAAACACCTCATTCGCTCCATGAGAATCCTACTTAAAAACCCGAAGCAATGGAATGGCGTATGTACAATAGATGAAATGGGATGAGGGATTGGAGGAAAAAGCCCCAAAGTAAACAGAATATAAACCCGGTTGGTTTCCCTCCCATACCCCCTTCTATGATGTGGAGAGTCGACTGTTTTCTGGCACTTGGATAAGACTAAAAACAAGCCGAAACTCTCCCTATAGGGGAAGATCCTAAAAAACTAATCAGGATAAAAGAACAGGCAGGAAGGGGGCCGGCCTGGAGTGGGGAGTGAACATGAAATACTGAGAATGTGGCCAAGATCCTCATACAGGATGTTCGTAGTCGGAATCGAAGTCAGTATACCTCTACATTGGTCTATATTTATGGTTGACACCAGCCAATCATTTTACTGTGAGTGGGGGGGGGGCAGGTGGATGCATATACATTACATCAATATGATAAAATATAATATAATCATCTCTTCTTTTTCTTCTTTTCCTTCCACAATATTCTGTGTGATCATTCTGATTTTGCTTTTTACTTTTAAAATCACAAAATCAATGACAGTAATCGAACGAATCGTGAAGCAAAAAGGATTTTAGCTTTATCAAACAATTGTATTGAAACAATTGTTTTTTTCACATATCATTTTTCTTTCTTTCTTACTTACACACACACACACACACACACACACACACACACACATATATATATATATACATATATATACATAAGGTGTATACGATAAGTTTCCAGACTTTTTTCGTATGGGCATTTAAAATTGTCGTAGACTCTTGAAAGTTCAGTATGTTATTGCTATACATGTTATGAGATGACTGACCAATTTTGTATGATTTCAGGTTCAAATGAACACCTACAGCAGCAATTGGAATACACCCTACTAAAGCCTGATTGTCACTGCTAGTGAATTTCAAAAATGCAATCTGACACTTTAGAAGAACGATATGCAATAAAATTCTGTTTTAAACTTAGAAAAAATGCCACAGAAACGTATGGAATGCTTCAGACTGCTTTTGGAGCATCTTGCATGAATCGAGCATTAGTTTTTGAGTGGCATAAGAGATTCAAGGAAGGCATGGAGTCTGTGAGAGATGATGAGAGGTGTGGGAGGAGTAAGGAAGTCAATACACCAGAGTTGATTGGCTAAAGGGTTAGGGTTAGGGTTACTATGTTGAGGTTTTAAGGGAGTTCAGGAAGAGGTTCCGTCAGAAGTAGCTAGCACTCTTCAAATCGGGTCAGTGGCATTTCCACCAGGACAACGCACCAGTCCACAACTCCATCATTGTCCCAGACTATTTGACCAAGAAGGGCATCAAGACAGTTCTTCAACGTCACTATAGTACAGACCTTGCTCTCTGTGACTTTTGCTTATTTCCTAAGCTCACAGGCTATCTTCATGAGACAATTGAGGAGATGAAAGAGGCTGTGACGAAGGTCATTGAATATTTGACCAAGATAGGCACCACGACAGTTCCTCAATATCTATGATAAAGCTTTTATACATATAATAATATATATATTTCAAGTATATGGTTTCAAGTATTGTTATGTAACAATAATAATTCTACTTAATATTAATCATTTGTTTGCTCTCATATCAACGGTTTCAAGTATTGCTATCTGACACTTATAATTATAACATTAGTCATTTGTTTGCACACAGTTAAATGTTTTCAAGTATTGGAATTCTACATTAGAAATTCTATTCATTAATTATTACTATCTAATATTTATCCCTAATGACCCATAGATGAGACCCTAACAAGAACTACCATCCCAAGTAAGAGTGGACCTGGGAGTAATGGCAATGAAGGTGAACTCCACATTCCTTAAAGCTCTAAAACTGAAACCTCATTATCAGATGGTTTGTTATCATCTTCAGGACACTCGTTGTGGAGGTCTTATCCCTCAAAAGAGATGCAGTCGGTGTATTCTACCACCCCAGCCGACTGAGATCTCGTTGGGGCGGGGTTCTCACCCCTCTGCAGAGGGTGCATTCTATAACCTTAGCGGACTGGACGGACTTTTCCTTTTTAGGAATTGATATGCGAGAAGAAAAGCCAAGTAAAATGTGCTGTTTGCGCAGCATATCTATTAACTGAATGTGGATATGCATGCCACCAGTACATATAATGTATATATATATATATATATATATATGGGGAGTATAAAACAGATGTAACCCATATTGTGCAAATATATATATATATATATATATATATGGGGTGTATAAAATAGATGTAACCCATATTATATATATATATATATATACTAAAATGAATAGGTCTGCAAATGAATTTGAATGAGGTACTTGAGGTTTTTGTTTAAGCTGTAAAAAGTAATGTCTTTTTCTTTAGTATAGAAATAATTACCGACTCAAGAACATGTATGATACATCAAAATGAAGCTGATCTTCTATGGATCACATCCCTTTTTCTCAACATAGTCACCGTTTCTCTCAGTAGTAATGTTCCGCCTTGGAATAAGGACAGGTATCACTGCCAAGGAAAATTCTGTTGACTGCTCTTTGAGCCACTTCATCACTGCGGTTTTCACTTCCTCTTCTCTGGCATAATGTTTATCATCTCTTCGGTCCCATGAAAGAGGGTTTAAGAGGCAAACATTGCGTGATTTAACGAAAGTGAAAATTCAAATACAAAAACTAATGATTTTGTCTATATTTATTTATTACTATTGTCTCAATAGCCATATACATAAATATGCGAAATGTACATGGGATAGGAATCTAGAAACACGAAAAACACTTACGACTTCTTTGTTGAGGTACGAAACTTATTATTACCTTTGGGTTTAAAGGTTCTTCGACATAAGGAGAGAGATACACATTCGAGCAAACGATAGTCAACCCTTCTCGTTCGGTGTCCAGTTCTCAACTCAACTTTCTTCTAAAATCCTCCGCGCGCTTCCTGTGCGTGACGTCATTCGCACTTGCTAGCCCCGTTTCCCATCAGGGCTATTGTGACATCCCTGAGTGAAATGTCTGCTCCGCCCGCTCGCCGCGTGCGCGCGTGAACACCTGCGTTAATGTTGCACCTAAGTAACCCATGCACTGAGCCAAAGGCATAAAACAAAATCCCTCGGCCATTATATTACATCAACCCGTTGTAACATTGTCTAAAAGATAGTGTAGATCTGGCAATCATAGTCTTTTGATATGTACAAAAAAATGATCTTTACCCAGTCAGCTCGGGTGTAGAATACACCGTGTATTTCTCTGCAGAGGGGTAAGACCCCTTTCCCAAAGAGTGTCCTGGATATGACACTAAACAATATGATGGTGAGGTTCCAGTAACGCTGGAGCTTTGGGAAATGCGGAGTACCCTTTCATTGCCACCGCTCCGAGGTCCACTCCGAGGTCCACTCCAAGCCGGAGTGGTAACACCTGATAGGGTCCTATCTATGGATTAAATAGAACTAAACCATAGATTGAGCTTACTGTTTTTTTGCATTTAATCTGCGTATTTATGTTAAACTGAATTGCTCGAAAAAGAACTGTTTTGACTTCTAAACTGTGTACTTATGCTGAGCTGAATTATTTTAAATAGTATAATTGTTTAAATTATATAAAAATGTATTTAGCGTTAAATAACCTACAAAGGTTGATATGCCATCATCATCATCATGTCGTGCCGCTTGCACGGATATCCCTGACCCTCTCTCGCCACTTCTCCCTATCGTTCATCGCCTCTGGCAAGTCTTCGGGGCTACATCCCGTATCCTCACATAGCTGCTGAATGTATGTTCGAGGTGGTCGTCCTGCTTTTGCCCGGCCATATGTGGGGATCCATTGGAGTACATCACTGATGAGCTCGTCCCTGCTTCTCCAGCAGTGTCCTGCATGTCTGGTTCGTCTAACTTGGATAGTTTTCGAGATGGGAGGCAGGTGGCCGTGAACTTTCGTGTGCAAAAAATCTTAAGAAATAATTACAGAAAAAAAAAAAGTACGAACGATAATTGGAATTCCCAAACCTCTTGGCATAAAATAACCCTTTGTTAATTGACACGTCGTTAAAATCAAACAATCAGTCCAAAGTTCATTCGATTAAATACGAATAAATTCTTAACAGATTTATTTAACATGCAGATGGAACACCGATATTTACCAAATTTTAGCGTAGGAGTGGACCAGGGAGTAATGGCAATTAAGGGATTTTTTCACACTTCCGAGATCTCCAGAACTAGAACCTCGCTATCACATGCTGTTTAGTGACATATCCTAGAAACCTCTTTTTGGGGGGGGAGGGTCTTACCCTTCTGCAGGGAGTACAATCAGCATATTCTAAGCGCCACCGACAGGTTGATGGAACTTAAGCGTAAAGGTCTGTAAAAAATTGAAATATTTTTGATACCTGCTAAAATTATGATTGCTTTTGAGACGTCGTGGGTGGGCACTTTTCATCCTGGATTATCTTTTTAATATTTTTTGTCTCATTTCTTTTTCTTTTTCTTTTTTGTTGGTGGGGGGAGAGGGTTGTATAGCATACCTGGTAGGGTTATTAGAACACTTATTAATAATGAATGATATGTATTGACAGGTTTTATGTCAAACCGTTGGATCGTAGGAAAATGCCAGTGGATTAATACTTTTCTATAAATTTGTTTAGCGAGAGGATTTTAACAGCGCCACTTCTCTTTATTTGATGTCGCATTTCAAATTAAAATTGACAGGCACCAATGAAGTCTACATCGAGCCGGCGATTTCTCTATATTTTCCCATTAATCTGTCATCATCTCTTCTTCCTCCGTATATTCGTCTGCTATATATATATATATAATTTGGGATAGTTTTGGTTTGATGATCAATGAGAAACTGACAGTCACCAAACGCCGTTGACAAGGATTATACTATTCTGAATTAGATGTATACGTATTAATTCAACTCCTCTGTGCGAGCAAAATGGTTGGTTGGTTGTTGGGCTTTGTAGCATATCAACCTTTGTAGGTTATTTAACGCCAAATCCATTTTTATGTGAATAATCAGTTCTATTTTAAACAAATCAGTTTAGCATGAGTACACAGTTTAATGGTCAAAAACATTTCTATTTCAAACTATTCAGTTTATTCCAACAGTTCTAATTCAGCTAATTCAGTTTAGCGTAAGTACAGATTTTGTTTACACGTAGTAAAATGTCAAAACAGTTTTACATATAACAATTCAGTATAGTGTAAGTTTCAGTTTCAATGTCAAAAAACAGTTCCATTTCAAATAATTAATTTTAGCATAAGCACTCAGTTTAAATATAAGTACGGTTTAATTGTCAAAAACATTTCTATTTCAAGCTATTCAGTTTTGTCAAACAAAATATTTTAGCATAAGGATGCCGTTAGTTCTATTTAACCAATAGATACTACCACGCCGGGCCAGAGTGGACTTGGGAGTGATGGCAATAAAGGGGTACTCCACATTCCCCAAACCTCCAGCATTACTGGACCCTCACCATCATATTGTTTAGTGTCATAACCAGGATACTCGTTAGGGGGGTCTTACCCCTCTGCAGAGAAGCAGTCAGTGTATTCTACAGTCCCAGCTGACTGAGCAAGCGAGCAGAATCTGATACCAAGTCAATTTCCCTTCTGCTATGATAGTTACCATACCAAAGTCAAAGAACACAGTTCTCCTTACTATTTGCCCTTAGCTGGAGGGAAAATGGTTAGATTCATGCCTTTCACAAGGTTATTAGTACTATGCGAAATACAAACAGCCTTGTCCAGGATTTGAACTAGGGTCTTAGTGTATATTTCCAATGACGATAAGCATTGCCCCACAAATGCCTCCAAATTAGATATGCTCTATTACCGATATTGCTCATAAGTCATATACTCCTGTGGACCCCTTCACATAGACGAGCTAAAACAGGACGACCAGCAAGAACCTTTATACAACAGCTCTATGCCGGTAGAGGACGTAGTTTTGAAGACCTACTGGGAGCGATGAACGATAGAGAAGGGTGGCGGGAGAATGTCAGGGAGATCCGCGCTGGCAGCGTGTCATGATGATGATGATCATATATATAGGGAGAGTGAGAGAGAACAGAGAGAGAAGGGGAGGGTTAAAAAAGAGAGATTGAGAAGGGGAAGTAAAACTAAGTGACTATGATAAATAAGTATTAACTGACAAATATAGATACCTCTTTGTAGATGTAGTGCTAGTATATATGCACAAATGCACACACACACGCATCTTGGAGGAATCTACAAAAAAGTGTTACCTCAAAGCTCTTTTGCACGTATTCCTTCGATGATTCGACGGATAGCTAGAATCTGAGAAGCTGTGGATAGATTTTTCAGAAAGCCTTTCTGATTTTTCCCAAAGAACTTTCATAACTTCAGGTCGAATACGATTGAGAAGCAGGGCATTATAAACCTGAGCCGCTATAGTAGTAAAAATTATACCTCTCTACTTCTTCGAGATTCCGAGGATACCTTTTTTCAGGAAAAGGAAAGATGCATCCTTTCGCTTATATCTCGTTTGTTTATTGTTGTTTCGTTTTTTATTTGTTGTTGTTTTGTTTTTTGTTGTTGTTTTTTTTTAATTCAAAATGTAACATAATCGAAGAAGAATGTTTTCATGTTTTCATGCCTTCCCAATTTCAGGAGGTATTTCGACACGGCCTGCAGTTTTTCTACTTTTGATTGCTCTCATAAACTGTTATGGACCCGGAAAGGGTCACTAATGAAAACGCAAACACGGATATTAGATAACAGATTATATTACACAAGAAAGATAGGGTTACATAGAAAAGGTAAGAAGTCTCGTACTGTTCGGATAACACTGATATTGATCTGCGAAGTGTCTCAGTACTAATAACGGTGCTCGTGGTGTAATGGTTATCGTCGTAGAAAATGGACACGGTGACACGAGTTCAAATCCTGGACGAGATTAATTGCATTTCACATTGCACTAATACCCTTGGGAAAGGTATGAATCCAATTATTCTCCCTCCAGCTATGGGTAAATAGTAGGGCGGACTGGGTTCTTCAGCCTTGGTAAGGCAACTAGTCTAGGAGAAGGAAAACCCTGAATTCAAACCAGTTAAACTCCGCTAAAAAATTGACCTTGTGTCATATCCTACTCGAGCGGAGGGGTTGGTAAATAGGATAACGGTGAGAAGAGTCCATTATGGTAAGATGGGTAAGGCTCCCACAACATAAACACCACTCAGTGTCAAAGTTGACCTGGGAGTATTGGCAATGAAGCGGTATTCCACAATCCCCAAAACTTCTACGGTTCACCATCAGATAGTTTAGTGTAATACCCAGGATACTCGTTGGGTGGGGTTCTTACCCTTTTGCGAAGATGCAGTCGGCGTATTTTACAGCCCCAGCCGACTAGGCTTTCTCAGATAGTTTACGCAGAAAATTGACTCAGTGGTTTATGTTTGATTATTGGGCTAATGAGTAGAGTGTTCGTCAAATGGTCCAGGAAATGGTACTTGATGCCGCCTTGCTGAGCACTCAGCCTTGCTTAGCTCTCAGCGTTATAAGTTTAGGATCAAGGGTAAAGTGGAGCAATCCAGGGAAAGAAGTAGCGCCCTCCCCTACACTTCGGTGTAGCAGCTATTAAAAAGGGAGCCTTCGGGCCCCCACTTGACTGGGGGGTCACCAACTTATAATCCTAATAGTTTATATTTTCAACCTTTCAGTGTTATTGTCTTTTAATCCCACCTTTAGATGCATAGTAATAATTTACACACAATTATATGTTTTCAAGTATTCTTATCTAACACAAATAATTTATGGCCCAGTCGGCTGGGGCTATAGATTCCACCGACTGCATCTCTACAGAGAGGCAAGACCTCCACAACGTGTGTCCTAAATGTGACACAAAACAGTCGGATAGGGATGATCCAGTAATGCTGAAGCTTTAGTGACTCTAGAGTAACCCTTTATTGCCCTTGCTCCCAGATCAACTCTGGCTCGGAGTGGCAGCACCTGATTAGGACCAATTTATGGGTCAAATAGAACTGTTTGAAATTTGATTTTTAAACTTTATGCAAACATGGCAGTTTAAGAATAAGAAAATCCCTTCTTTAGGGTTGGGCAAATATAATTTTGTTTACAAATGTGTTGCAACTTTATTGATTAATTAATATTGTAATATAATGGCCGAGGGATTTCGGTTTATGCCTTTGGGTTTAGTTAAGCTGAGAACCTTTCGGCACAGTGCATGGGTTACTTAGGTGCAACATTAACACAGGTGTTCACGCGCGCGCGCAGCCAGAGCAGACGTGTCACTCAGCCCGAGATTGGAAACGGGGTTACAAAGTGCAGGTGACGTCACGCACCGGAAGCGCGTTGAGGATTTTGGGAATTTTGAAGAAATTTAGTAGAGTTGAGACTAGACACCGAACGAGATGGTTGACTTTCGCTTGCTCGCGGAGGCCTTGGGCAGGTGTCGCACGAGATAGGGGGCAGATGAAAAAGCCAGGATAGAAAGATTATGCCTCTCTCTCCTTATGTCGAAAAACCTTTAAACTCAAAGGTAATAAAAAGTTTCGTACTTGAACAAAGAAGTCGTAAGTGTTTTTCGTGTTTCGAGATTCCTATGTTCTATCTTTATGGACATTCGATGTACGTTTGACACATAGCCATATCATGGGGGGGGTACAATATCACTTACTACCAAACACTTCATCATTGAAAATCTCTAACCAATCACAGAATGTCATCATTGGGTTTGGTCTCTTTGTTTGATAGCAAATCGAACTTTGTAGGTTACTTAGTACCAAAGTCATCCTTATGGAAAAATGTTGTATACTCATATGCAGATGCATGCAGAATCATAACAACGACACAATGAAGACAGCGACACAGTTCTTTAGAAAAATATACCCCTCACTTTATTGAAAGGGTTGTGTGTGAGAGGGAGTTAGAGACCAAACAGAACTACAACATATTGACCCCCCCCCACTCCTATGGCCACAACAGCGTTTCTTTCCCGTTCTCCTGGGCTGCTCAACCGGGGACCTGGGGCCCAGCCTCTCTGGGACATGTTCCTCAATCCAGCATCTTCTCTCCAACTGATTGAACTTCCTGTGCACCGAGTTATGTAATTGTAAATTTGGCGATCGTAGTCGAGGGTGACCCGAAGGCTCCCTTTTCAACAGCTACAACACCGAAGTGTAGTGGGGGCGCTACTCCTTTCCTTGGATTGCACCACTTTACCCTCGATACGTACCTTATATTGCTGAGTGTTAAACAAGTAGGTATCAACTACCATTTTTAAGGTCTTTGGTATGACTCGACCGGCGATTGAACCCAGGTCTCCCGGACCATTGGCGAACACTCTACCCGCTAGGCCAATGAGCCGGTTAATATGAACATTATAGTTAACCACAAATCCTCGTAATTTATGATCCATTCAGACTCCAAATCAATCCTCCAAGATCTACAGAATAAAAATGCATCAACCCCTCTTATCACAATGTTGTATACACATATGCAGATGCATGCAGAATCATAACAACGACACAATGAAGACAGCGACACAGTTCTTTAGAAAAATATACCCCTCACTTTATTGAAAGGGTTGTGTGTGAGAGGGAGTTGGAGACTGAACAGAACTGCAACATATTGACCCCCACTCCTAGGGCCACAACAGCGTTTCTTTCCCATTCTCCTGAGCTGCTCAACCGGGGACCTGGGGGCCCAGCCGCTCTGGTTGCTGGTTTTCTCTACCGCATCTTATCTCCAACTGCTCACTCGGGGGCCTGAGGGCCCACTCTGCTGGGTGTTGACTTTCTCTACTGCATCTTGTCTCCAACAGATTGAACTTCCTGTGCACCGAATTATAATATAATTCAACATCCACCTTCTTCTCGTGGGCGTCACAAATCGCACTCATTCAACCCGTCCACGGTCAAGGTTATATTCTGATATTCCTCGACCGGATGCACCTGTTATTCACACAGGTGCATTTCCTATTTTGACAGCCCGGTCGGCTCGTAGGTCAATATACAACAAAAATACTAGTGGTACTTAACCCAGTTGACTGGGGAATGCAGAAATCATCGACAGCATCTCTGCTGAGAAGTAAAACTCCCCCAATGCGTGTCCTAGATATGACACTAAAAAGTCCGATGGTGAGGCTTCAGTAATGCTGGAGCTTCGGGTAATGCAGAGTCCCTCTTTATTGCCATTGCTGCCAGGTCCACTCTGGGCTGGAGTGGTAGCATCTGATAGAGTTCTATCTATGGGTTAAAAAGAATTAAGCTGTGTACTTATGCTATACTGAATTGCTTGAAATAGAACTGTTTAGTGTTCGCCAATGTCCGGAAGACCTGGGTTCAATCTCAGGTCGTGTTATACCAAAGACTTTAAAAATGGTTCTCGATATCTCCTTGCTTAACACTCAGCATTATACGGTACGTATCGAGGGTGAAGTGGAGCAATCCAGGGAAAGGAGTAGCGCGCTCCCCTACACCTCGGTGTAGTAGCTATCGAAAAGGGAGCCTTCTGGTCATTCTCGACTAATGTCGCCAACTTACTAGGATTTGTAATTAGTCTTTGTACAACATTCAATAGAAAACCGTTGTTGCAAACAGTCTTAAAGATAAACTTGGTCTCTGCATCAAGTGTAGATTCAGAGGAAATCATTAAGGCCCTATGTGTTAGGGTCTTAATTAGACTAATTTTTTTCGGTGGAGTAAAAAGAATCCTACCGGGTATAAAGACCCGTAAATGTAGGTTTACGATATATTATAGTGACATAATGTAAAGGACCCCTACGAACTAACACATCTAAAAAGAGCAACGTGTAATTAGTTTCTTTGTCTAGTGTAAATCTAAGCAGTGGATGGATATTATTGAAGGAGGTTAAAAAACAAGTCCGCCTCAGTCTCGTTAAAAAGCGCCCTCCCCTACAACTCAATGTAGTAGCTATTGAAAAGGGAGCCTTCGGGTCGCCCTCGACTATGGTCGCTAACCTTACATTACTTATATGTATCAATGGATTCGGTATTAAATAACCTACAATGGTTGATATACCATAAAACCCAACTAAACTAAATCATATATATCTAATATATATGTATAAAGAGGATTTGGCATTAAATAACCTACAATGGTTGATATGCCATAAAACAAATCCAAAATAGTGGAACAATTCAACCCAAAGCTAGAGGCTAAGGGCTTTCATACCATTGCTATATAATTGCGAAAGGGATTTTTTTATATTATCCTTTTTCTTTGTTTATATCTTATCTTTCGGTTTAGTTAGGCTTAGAACTATTCGGCTTAGTGCATAGGTGAGGGAACACATTGAGCGCATGTGTTCACGCTCGCGCGGGGAGAATGTGACAATCACGGATGTCATAATAAAAACCCCGGATAGGAAATGAGACCACGGATGTGAATGACGTCATGCCCGGAAGCGATGGGCTGAGGATTTGGGGTGATTTTTGAAAAAAAGCTGTTAGTTGAGATTTGAAGCCGGACGAGGCGAGTTGAGATCCGAACCAAGGCGAGTCCAGATGGGTCTAGGGGGTGCACCGCGCATTGTCGGGTCAGATGGAAAAGTCAGCATAGTAAAAATCGTGTGTCTCTCTCCTCGTGTCGAAAACCTAAAAGTCAAGAAGGTAATAAAAGTTTCGTACATGAACTGAAGAAAGTTGTCAGTGTTCGCGGGATTCCTATGCATATGTATATTTCACATATTCGTATTTGATTATGTTACACCATTCTTTAGTGTATTATATATATATATATATAACGTCCGGAATGGGATGCAGTGGAATGACTGGAGTTCGAATTCGCTTACTCTGATGATGCAAACCAGCACTTTAGCCACCATGCCACGGAAAGATCCTGTATTTTATATGAGTTGTTTCATATTTATATAGTAGGTAGTTCCTTTGTTGTAGTGGCTAATACGTTGGACTACGACTTCAGGGTAGATGAGTTCGAACATCAGTCGCATTATTACATTCACTTCTACAAATCTACAGGCGACATTACTATTTGTCGACTTTACCAAGGCCTTCGAATCCATTCACAGAGGGAAGATGGAACAAATCCTACAAGCATACGGCCTACCAAAAGAAAACGTAGCAGCAATAACGATTCTCTATAGAAACACCAAAGTAAAAGTACGATCACCAGATGGAGACACAGAATACTTCGACATTGTAGCATGAGTACTACAAGGGGACACGCTAGCCCCATACCTCTTTATCATCTATCTGCCGAGACTACGTGCTTAGAACATCGATCGATAAAATCAGAGAAAACAGCTTCGAACTGACAAAGAAAAGAAGCAGAAGGTACCCCGCAAAAGCAATTACCGACGCCGACTACGCCGATGACATAGCGATACTGGCAAATACGCCCAATCAAGCCGAAACACTACTGCATAGTTTGGAACGAGCCGCCGCAGGCATTGACCTCCATGTCAATGCACACAAAACTGAATATATGTGCTTTAATCAAGCAGGCGACATTTCCACACTAGAGGGAACCTCTCTGAAACTGGTAGACAAATTCACCTACCAAGGAAGCAATGTCTCATCAACCGAAAAAGACACGCGGCAAACGAAGGCATGGACAGCTATCGATAAGCTATCGATCATATGGAAATCAAACCTGACCGATAAAATGAAACGCAGTTTCTTCCAAGCAGCGGTCGTATCAATACTGCTGTATGGATGCACTACTTGGACGCTTACTAAACGGCTGAAGAAGAAGCTAGACGGCAATTACACAAGAATGTTGTGAGCAATCTTGAACAAGTCCTGGCGGCAACACCCCACAAGGCACCAACTATACGGCCACCTGCCTCCCATCACGAAAACTATCCACGCTAGACGAACCAGACATGCAGGACACTGCTGGAGAAGCAGGGACGAGCTCATAAGTGATGTACTCCTATGGACCCCCACATATGGCCGGGCAAAAGCAGGACGACCAGCTCGAACATATATACAGCAGCTATGTGAGGATACGGGATGTAACCCTGAAGACCTGCCAGAGGCGATGAACGATAAGGAGAAGTGGTGAGAGAGGGTTAGGGATATCCGTACCTGTGGCACGACATCATCATCATGATGATATTGTGTACTAAGGCAGCAAGTTTAAGAATGTTGTGTTGAAGACCGCGGAGTATTTTCTTTTTAGAATCTTAAAGTGGAGACGTTCAAGTCTTCTTATTTTCCTTATGTCTGGGTCGAGGTGGTGAAGAAAGTGTCCCATACTAGCCCAAGAGCTTTCGACTGTTTCGCTTGTCATCCTCAGGGCTTGTGTTTGATTGCTGCTGTGAGTTTTATATTCTTTTGGGATGTTTTGCTTTTTGATTTTTACTTTATAGTTGGCTCATTCTGTTAAGAGTGCTAAGGTTATATATATATATATATATATATATATATACGTGGTGAATTCAATAAGTTTCCAGACTTTTTTATAGTGGCATTTAGAATTGTCATAGACTCTTGAAAATTGAGTATGTAATTGCTATACATCTTATGAGATTACTGACCAATTCTTATGATTTCAGGTTTAAATGAACAGCTACAACAGCAATTGGAATACCCCCTACTAAAGCCTGATTATCACAGCTTGTGAATTTCAAAAATGCAATCTGACACTTTAGAAGAACGATATGCAATAAAATTCCGTTTTAAACTTGGTAAAAATGCCACAGAAACGTATGGATAGCTTCAGACTGCTTTTGGAGCATCTTGCATGAATCGAGCATTAGTTTTTGAGTGGCATAAGAGATCAAGGAAGGCAGAGAATCTGTGAGGGATGATGAGAGGTGTGGGAGGAGTAAGGAAGTCAATACAGCAGAGTTGATTGGCCAAAGGGTTAGGGTTAGGGTTACTATGTTGAGGTTTTAAGGGAGTTCAGGAAGAGATTCCTAGGGAAGAGGCCAGCACTCTTCAAATCGGGTCAGTGGCATTTCCACAAGGACAATGCACCCGTCCACAACTCCATCCTTATCACAGACTATTCATTCTGCTTTTCTTTTCATGTGTTACGTTTTCTTTTGTACTCTTTACTCGTCTGTCAAAGTGGTTCCTGCGTCTACTTTAATTTTGATATCTTGTTGCCAGCAGTCTTTTGACAGTTGAACAATGTTCACCCATTTTTCGAATAAAGACAGGAAAGTTTCTTTCCTTCCTGTTCTTCGGTTTTTTTTTTCTTGTCTCTGTGTTGATTATTGTTGATGGTTGTCGTCGCTCTTGAATTTTGCCTGATCGGTTTTTAGTTACGAAATTTGCTAGTTACTATACTCAATACCTGATTTGGACACTCAGTAAGGTGTCGGTTTTGATAGGTGGCTTAGCGACCGGAAACGGCTCGTAACAATGTATATATAGATATATATATAAATATATATTATATATATGTGTGTGTGTGTGTGTGTGTGTGTGTGTGTGTTTTAGATAGAGCAAGTTTTCATCAATGAAACATTATTTTATCTTCAAATTAACGAGGATAACCCGGATATACAGCGGAATATACTGACTGCTTTTCTGCAGAGGGGTAAGACCCACCCCTACCAACGAGTGTCCTGATTATGAAACAAGACAATCTGATGGTGAGGCTCCGGTAATGCTGGAGCTTTGGGGAATGCGGAGTACCCCTTCATTGCCCTCACTTCCAGGTCTACTCTGGCCCGGAGTGGTAGTACCGATAGGGTCCAATCTATGGGTCAAAAAGAACTGTTTGACATTTAAACAGTATGCAAACAAAAGACTTGAGCTAAATGGAATTGTTAGTAATAGAACTGTTCTTGATTTAAATGTGGCGTTTAATTGAATTGTAAGTGATACATAGCAATACTTGAAACCATTTAAATTTGTTAACTTATAAAAATTGAATTGTTAGAAATAGAACTGTTTTTATCTAAATTTATGTAAACAGATAACTGGTGTTTAATTGAATTGTTAGTGACACATAGCAATAATTGAAACCATTTAAATTTTCTAACTCATAAAAATTGAATTGTTAGAAATATAACTGTTTAAATAATGAAAAAAGTGTTTTTATTTTCAAAATGTTCTTATGATGTCATTTGGTTTTATTTTGTTTTAAAAATTACATGAGTGAAATGTTTGCCGTTATTGTTTACACACTGACGAAGACGTTCGCAAAAGTTGTCCATAACTCAACGGATGATTTCGTGTAGAATGGCAACAATTTCTTGACAAAAGGGTTCTTTTCATTTGATTTTCCTTTCAATGCTGATCCAGTAGTTTTGAAGTTAGTTACCCATAATAAAATCGTGTTTCGAGTAGGTACGGGAATATATCTACCAAGCCCTAAGTGCAAACGGAATGCTTTTTGCGTTGTAGTTACTGATTCATTCTTAATAAAAGTTTCTTCTATGAATTCGCGATGCTGACCTGTCCAATCCATATGGGTAATCGAAAACGAAATAAAACAAAATTGCATCTTATGTACATTTGGAAAATGAAAACACTTTTTTTCATAATTTATTCTAATTTGCTTTTATCAAACCTACAAAAGAATCAAATCACTTTGACCCGCCCTGTAAATAAAACCTGAGATGTTAACTTTATAGGGTTTGCGTTCTCGGAAAAACGTCATTTTTTAATCATCTAAATTCTCTGTATAACGGAGGTAACACTTAGAATTCTCCACCCCTATAATTTCGACGACAGTTAGCACAGGGACTCAGCGGGTTCGCAAGTCGTCAGATAAATATATACAATATGTATGAGATGTGTCAGAAGTAGAGAAGCAGTTAATAACTACATTATTGATAGCCCTATTACTTCTGCCTCGACCTCTGTCTCTTTAAGACTGACAACGAGACAGAGATCGGGGAAGAAGTAATTGGGCAGTCAATAGAGTAGCTACTGTTATTAACTGCCTCTTTGCTTCTGACACACACACACACACACACACACATATATATATATATATATATATATATATATAAGAGAAAAAGAGAGAAAGACAAACAGATGAAAGAAGGGAGGTCGAGAAAAAAGAAAGAGAGAGCGAGAAAAAGAGAATGACTGATAAAGAGAGAGTAAAAGAGGAAGATAGACAAGCCGAAAAACAAACAGTGATGGAAATGGGGAAAGAGAGAGGGAGAAAGAAACAGACTAAGAGAGAGAGAGAGAGAGTGACCGAAAAACAGAGAGAAAAGGAGAGAGAAAGAAAGTGATAAAACACTAAGAAGGGAAAAGGGGAACTATGAGAGAGAGAGAGAGAGAGAGAGAGAGAAACAAACGGTCTCGGAATAAAAGGGAGTAAAAAAAAGAGAAGGTGAACAGCAAACAGACTGGGAAATGAAGGGAGAGAAAGAGAAAGAGAAAGAGACCTGAAAACAGAAAGAAAGAAAGAGATTTAGAGGAGAAGAAAGTGGCTGAGAGAGTGAGGGTTAGAAAGAGACCGACAATCAGACTGAGGGTGAGAAAGAGGGAAAGAGAGAGAGAAAGAGACCAAGAATCAGACTCAAAGACGTAGGAAATGAGAGAGAGAGAGAGGAAATGGCCGAAAAATTGACTGAGAGAGAGAGAGAGAGAGAAAGAAAGAGATAGAGAGAGACCAACAAATATACTGAGAATGGAAGGGATTGGGAGAGAAAGTCGCAAACAGATATAAAGAAGGAAACGAAAAAGTGAATGGGGGGAAGGCCAAACAGACTGAAAGTGAGAGAGAGTAAAAGAGAGCGAGAGAGAGAGAGAGAGAGACCTACCAACAGACTGGGAGAGAAAGGAAGAAAGAGAGAAAGAGAGAGAGAAAAAGACACCAATGAATAAACTAGGAAAGGAAAGAAGTGAAAGAGAAAGGAAAGAAAGAGAGTGAAAGGGAAAGAAAAAGAGAGAAAGAGACCAACAAACAGACTAAGAGAGGAAGGAAGTGAAAGAGAAAGAGAGAGAAAAGAAAGAGAGAGAGAGAGGAAAGAGAAAGAGAGAGAGTGAGACTGTCAACCAGAATGAGAAAGAAAGAGAGTGGGGAGAGAATCCAACTAACTGAAAGATGAAGGGAGAGGAAAAGAGAAACTGAATCCAACAAAGAGATGAAGAGGGAGGGAGAAAGAGAGAGATAGAGGACGAAGAATCCCCTCCGTGTCATACCTGAATTCTTGTCAGTTAGCCAACAAACTAATACGGTCCAGCCTGAGCGCCACCATACAACCAAAGTTTCCATCCCCCTCGGAATCCAATGTAACAACCGCCCACAACAAGGGACATTGTTCTGATGGAAATGTTCCAAACAAAAATCTTCCCGGCGGTTATCCGGCGATGTCTATGAAAACCGGATAAAAAGACGCCGACTTCCCGCCACACACACACACACCTGATAATCCCGGGTCATTATCAGTACAAGATATGGTCTCTGTTACCTTGGTGACAATCCTTATCGTCGTTGTAGCCGTGAGCCGTACTGAGATAATTTTACCGTTATTTGATACTCGTCATTTGGTGACGACGATAGGTGACTGACTTCTTGGTTTTAGCGTTCGGTGATACTTGGGTAGGTGACAGAAAGGCTAATTTCCCGGATATCTATCGATCTCCTGTTGATACTGGGTGTGTAACGGTGTCATTTTGAAAGGATCCTTCCTGACGCTTTCCTAATACATTAAATATACCTGAAGTGTCAAATGGTTTCGTCACTGAAAGTTAAGCAACAGAGTATCCATTCATGTGGGTGATGGGTGACGTAATCAATATTTTCGACTGATTTTTCAAGAATTCTGTACTCGAAGTTATTGTTGATGCAATAGATTATTTGTATTTTAGAATGAACGGGTTTGGTTTGGAAGGTAAGGAAAAGTCAGTAAGGTCAAATTTTATTTGTTCATCTGGTCGGCGTCAGCCAGATTTTATCCATAACCCATGATTCATCTTTTATCCTTAAATCTAGTTTCAATTTCTTTGTTTTAATAGCATATATACCTTCGTGGGTTATTTAATTCCAAAGCCATCTTGTGAATAATAGTAGTACCTTTTACCTAGTATCTTTTACCTTTTACCGGATATCTTTTACCTTGTTCCTGACATCTTTTACCTTGTACCGAGCATCATTTTTTACCTTTTCCTGAGCATCTTTTACCTTTTATCTGGTATATTTTACCTTACTGATGTAAGATAAATTATTTTAGAATATATTTTACCTTGATGATGTCAGATAATAGGTAAAATGGTTAAATGATGCTCGGTAGAAGGTAAAAGATATCGGATAAAAGGTAAAAGATGCCAGGTAAAAAGATTCCAGACAAAAGGTAAAAGATGTAAAAGATGTCAGATAAAAGATGTAAACGATGTCAGATAAAAGATCGTTTATATGTCAGGTAAAAGATGTAAAAGATGTAAGATGACATCGTTTACATCTTTTGCATCTTTTACATCTTTTATCTGACATTTTTTACATCTTACATCTTTTACCTGACATCGTTTACATCTTTTACATCTTTTATCAACGTAAAATATGTCTGATAAAAAGGTAAAAGATGTAAAATATGTAAAGGGTAAAAGATATAAAAGATAAGAGATGTAAACGATGTCATTTTTTACATGTAAAAGATGTAAAAGATGTCTGGATAAAAGATGCGAAAGATGTAAAAGATGTCAGATAAAACGGAATGCTCTTTGTTTTGCTATCTTGAGAGAAGTTTTTTCAATGGGCGATGTTAGCCCGTCCAGTCTATATTGGTAACCTGAAACGAAATAAAGCAAAATCTGACATCTTTTACATATTTTATCTGGCATCTTTTACAAGTTTTACCTTTTTTCTTTAAAAGATACAAAAAAAGACACAAGATAAAAGATGTAAAAGATGTCAGATAAAATGTCTGGTAAAAGAGAACCAGATAAAAGATAAAAGATAAAAGATGTCAGATAAAATGTCTGGTAAAAGATGTAAAAGATGTCTGGTAAAAGAGAACCAGACTACACTCAACATCAAACAAAGAAATCTTTTTTTTTTTTTGCTGGATTCCAAGCCACATTGGGGTGAGAGGAAATCATAGAGCAGACGCAGCAGCAAAATCGGCTTTTGTTGGTTGGTTGGTTTATTGGGTTTTATGGCATATCAACCTTTGTAGGTTATTTAACGCCAAATCCATTTTTATGTAAATAATCTGTTCTTTTTAAAACAATTCAGTTCAGTTTAATGGTCAAGAACATTTCTATTTCAAACTATTTAAGCAGTTAAGTGTAAATACAGCTTTAATGTCGAAAAATTTCAAATAATTTCAAATAATTCAGTTAAGCATAAGCACGCAGTTTAAATGTAAATACGGTTTAATTGTCAAAAACATGTCTATTTCAAGCTATTCAGCTTATTCAAACAATTCAGTTTAGCATTAGTATGCTGTTAGTTCTATTTAACCCATAGATAGGGCCCTATCAGGTGCTTCCACTCCGGTAAAAGATGTAAAAGGTAAAAGATGTAAAGGTAAAAGATGTAAAAAGTAAAAGATGTAAAATATGCCAGATAAAAGATGTAAAAGATTTTTTTTAAAAAGATGTAAAAGACACAAGATAAAAGATAAAAGATGTCAGATAAAATGTCTGATGTAAAAGATTTTAAAATTTTAAATATCAGATGTAAAAGATTTTTAAAAAAAAAAGATGTAAAAGATTTTTTTTAAAAAAGGTGTAAAAGATGTCATCTTTTTAAATCTTTTTAAATCTTTTTACATCTTTTTTTTTAATCTTTTACATCTTTTATCTGGCATATTTTACATCTTTTACTCTTTATCTAGAATATTTTACATCTTTTACCTTTTATCTGAAATTTTACATCTTTTACTTTTTATCTGGCATATTTTACATCATCTGAAATGAAACAAAATTGCATCTGATATCTTTTATCCTTTTATTTGACATCTTTTATCTGGCATATTTTACATCTTTTACATCTTTTTAAAAGATGTCAGATAAAAGGATAAAAGATATCAGATGCAATTTTGTTTCATTTCGTTTCGTGGACAGACTAGGGAAGAAACTTTTATCAAGAACAAGAACTGCAATAACTGTTATATATATATATATATATATATAATAACTGTTATATATAATATATATAACTTGAAGAAACTTTTATATATATAATATATATATATATATGTTATATATATATAGTATATATAACTTGAAGAAACTTTTATCAAGAACAAGTCAATAACTGCAAGAACAAGTCAATAACTGCAAGAACTGTTACCCATATGGATTGGACAGGCTAGCATATCGCATTGAAGAAACTTTTAGCAAGAACAAAGTCAATAACTGCAACACAAAGCGCATTCTCTTTTATCTGACATATTTTGGTTGTTTGGTTTGTTTTAATGGCATAACTGACATCTTTTGGTTGTTTGGTTTGTTTTAATTGCATATCATTTGAGATTTGGGCAATTCGATTTTTGGTCTCGCCGAGGCCAGACAAGTAGTTTATAGCGGAGGCCGCACGTGATGGGGTCCACATAGTAAGAAATTGTGTCTCTCTCTCTCTCCTCGTGTCGAAAAACCTTAAACTCAAAAAGGTAAAGAAAAGTTTCGTACCAGAACCAATTTCGAGTGTTTTTTAAAGATGTAAAAAAAATTTTTGATAAAAGGTAAAAGATGTAAAAGATGACTGATAAAAAATGTAAAGATGTCATTATCTGACAAGTAAAAGATGTCACTATCTGACAGGTAAAAGATGTCAGATAATGACATTTACATTTTACCTTAAAAAGATGTCTGATATAAAAGATGTAATAAAAGGTAAAAGATGTCTTATAAAAGGTAAAAGATGTCTGATAAAAGGTAAAAGATGTCTTTTACCATTTATCAGACATCTTTTACATCATTTTTTTACAGACATCTTTTACATCTTATATCTTTTGGTAAAGCATATTTTACATCTTTTACATCTTTTACATCTGGCATATTTTACATCTTTTACATCTTATATCTTTTGGTAAAGATTTACATCTTTTACATCTTTTTTATAAGACATCTTTTACATCTTTTATCAGATATCTTTTACCTTTTGGTAAAGATCTTTTATCAGATGTCTTTTACCTTTACATCTTTTACATCTTTTACATCATATCTGATAAAAGATGTAAAAGATGTAAAAGATGTCTTATAAAAAGATGTAAAAGATATCTGATAAAAGATGTAAAAGATGTCTTATAAAATATATCTTTTATAAGACATCTTTTACATCTTTTTATAAGATCTTTTTATAAGATGTAAAAGATGTAAAAGATGTCTGATAAAAGATATATAAAAGATATATAAAAGATATATATAAAAGATATATAAGATATATATAAAAGATATATATAAAAGATATATATATCTTTTATATATATCTTATATATATATAAGATATATATATAAGATATATATAAGATATATATATAGATATATATAAAAGATATATATATATAAAAGATATATATAAAAGATATATCTGATAAAAGATATCTGATAAAAGATATCTGATAAAAGATGTAAAAGATGTAAAAGATGTCTTATAAAAAGATGTAAAAGATATCTGATAAAAGATATAAAAAAGATGTAATCTTTTTATAAGATGTAAAAAAGATGTAATCTTTTTATAAGATGTAAAAAAGATGTAATCTTTTTATAAGATGTAAAAAAATCTTTGGTAAAAATCTTTTTTACCAAAAGGTAAAAATCTTTTACCAAAATCTTTTACCAAAATCTTTTACCTTTACCAAAAGGTAAAAGATGTCAGATATCTTTTTGGTATCTTTTATCAGATATCTTTTACCAAAAGGTAAAAGATATCTTTTACCAAAAAAGGTAAAAGATATCTGATATCTTTTACCTTTTGGTAAAGGTAAAAGATATCTGATAAAAGATGTAAAAGATGTAAAAGATATCTGATAAAAGATGTAAAAGATGTCTTATAAAAGGTAAAAGATAAAAGGTAAATTTAAAGATGAAAAGATGTAAAGATGTAAAAGATGTAAAGGTAAAAGATGTAAAAGATGTCAAAGAGTCTTTTTTTACCTTTTAAGGTACAAGAAGCGGTAAAAAGGTAAAAGATGTCAGATGGCAGATGCTCGGTAAAAGGTAAAAAATGTCAGGTAAAAATCTTGATAAAATATTAGTTATGTAATTCCAGGACGTTCACGTGGTTGCTTCCTTCCAGCATGTCATCCATGCAATTCAGCGCATTCGAGTCCAATAAAACAAAATTTCATCTGACATCTTTTAGCCTTTTATATGACGTCTTTGATCTGACATCTTTTACCTTTTAATTGACATCTTTTTCCTGACATTTTTTACCTTTTATCTAGCATCTGCCATCTGTCATCTGTTGTCTTTTACCTTTTATCTGACATCTTTTACCTTTTACCGCCTCTTTTACCTTTTACCGCTTCTTCGTTTTGCTTTCACGAGGCTGGTACAGAGCCAACTCAAAACATTTAACCATCTCTGAGTTTAGGGCCTTCTCAAAGCACCCATCTTCTTTCTTCTGGGATCCTTTCGACTGCGGCGAGTCCGTTTCCTCATGTTTCTCTGCTTCGTGCGTCTGGCATTATCTCGAGGCATTTAATCATCTTAATTCCCTTCTTTTTGAGAGTCTCGTACAGCTCAGGCTTTTCTCTACCTCTCAACTACGGGCAGGCTGGCATAAGGCCAGCGCACAGTACAGCGTGATGTCTAGGGTATCTTCTGTCGGCTCCTTTGTTCTCTCCGGGTCAAAAATCTTCATTGGTTATGTAATTCCAGGACGTTCACGCAATTGCCATCCATGCAATTCACGTAGCATTTCCACTGTGTTTGTTGACCTTAGGATATCCTGTTTTGCCAATGACGTAACTTATGCAGTATGTCAAAGACATCATCTCGTCACTATTCAACATAATAATAAATTCTTAATCATAATCAGACCTGATAAAGGTTTTAGGGTCGTCATTTTCGATTACCAAAACTACATAGATAAAATGATGACTATCTTAGGGAACACAACCAAAATTTAGTAGATTCAGTCATACTGTATCCATACTTCCCCGGCTTTTGCAGGGCCGTCTGGCATTCGTGCCGGATGGGGTGTCGATCAATGGCAGATTCGAGGCCGAAAGACCCCAAGCTTTGGCTGGGATACCTTCGGCTGGGCGAGCTGCTTTTATGACTCCTAAGCACCCCTTGTATTGCACTAGACCTCACGGTCTAGTTCAAGCTATATTCTGGCATACGTGCCCGGATCTAGATTCAGGTCCGTGGTACTGCTTGACTCATTAGACCCACATTGCACTTAGTGGGTCAATGACCAGCAGGGTTCGAGTCTCGGCTCATTCCCGACCTTCCCCTCCTCTTTATCCACACTTTAATTGGCCTTCGGGATTTTGACCTTGTGTCAAGTCCTGTCTGGTGAGAGGCAACAACAAATATTATACTGTATCCATTGAGACAAAATTTCAAAAGAACCTTGTCAAATGAGTCAAGGGTGGAATTTTTCCTTCCACCATTTCTGATTTAATTAGATTCATTGGTTCTATTTGCCCCTGTCTATATGGATTGCCTAAAACTCATTAGGATGGTGTCCCATTGAGACCTATTCTCTCTATGATAGGATCTTCCTGGCAAAAGGTTGCTAAGTGGCTTATTGCCATTTTGCTAACTGTATTGGATTACTACAGTATTAAGAACTCTTTTGATTTCTCTAGTTTCTTAAAAGTATATTCCTTGACCGATAAGTTTATGAGTTCTTGCGATGACTGTTGTCTATTTACCTACGTACCTCTGCTTCAGACCATCGATATTTGAACTGATTTACTATATCGTAGTTCTTTTGTCGCCCACCCCACACCTCAGATTCCCGAGAACATATTTATTGAGTGAATAAAATTTGCTGCAATGTCTGTAGAATTTAGTTTCGGCAATATTATGTACAGACAGATTGATAGGTTCTCTATTGGGACCTGCTTTGGCTTCTATTTTCGTGTAGTTTCATGAAAAGAGATTAGTGTCCTGTCCAAATAAGCCCGTAGTCTATTTTCGTTATGTTGACGATACGTTTCGTCTTTTTAACGAGACTGAGGCGGACTTGTTTTTTAACCTCCTTCAATAATATCCATCCACTGCTTAGATTTACACTAGACAAAGAAACTAATTATACGTTGCTCTTTTTAGATGTGTTAGTTCGTAGGGGTCCTTTACATTATGTCACTATAATATATCGTAAACCTACACATAGGGCCTTAATGGTTTCCTCTGAATCTACACTTGATGCAGAGACCAAGTTTATCTCAAAAACTGTTTGCAACAACGGTTTTCTATTTAATGTTGTGCAAAGACTAATTACAAATCCTAGTCAGTTGCCGACCTTAGTCGAGAGTGACCAGAGGCTCCCTTTTCGATAACTACTACACCGAGGTGTAGAGGAGGGCGCAACTCTTTTCCCTGGATTGCTCCACTTTACCCTTGATACATACTTTATATTGCTGAGTGGAGGTAATCAAGGAGGTATCAAGTACTATTTTTAAAGTCTTTGGTATGACATGACCTGGGATTGAACCCAGGTCTCCCGGACAAATAATTGAATTTAGCAAAATTAAATAGGCATCAATATAAAAGTGCCCTGTTTATTTATGTATTCTTTGGTTGGGTGGAATTAGTGAGAAATTTGCTTAGCAAATCTCACAAACTGTACAGAAGTGTTAGTTTTCAGTTAATGCATGGGTGGTCTTTAACACAAAACCGATTCTAACATCTATCCGTAAGGATGTTCATCCTCCTCATCATAATGATTCTATTATTTACCCGTGGTGTAATGGTTATCGTATCAGGATATGGACACGGCGACACGAGTTCGAATCCTGGACTTGACTCATTGCATTTCTCATAGCACTAATACCCTTGGGAAAGGTATGAATCCAATTATTCTCCCTCCAGCTATGGGTAAATAGTAGGGCAGACAAGGTTCTTCAGCCTTGGTGAGGCAACTAGTCTAGGAGAAGGAAAACTCTGAATTCAAACCTGTTAAACTCCGGTTGAAAAAAATTGACCTTGTGTCATACCCTGCCTGAGCGGAGGGGTTGGGTAAATAAGATAATGATTCTCTTATTTACTTGTTTAAGTGAAGCTACAGTTCGTGCTAACTTGAGGCAAATATGTTCCTACGAATACTGTCACTTGTTATCGTTTAGGAATGATACTATGAGTATTTTTATGGTTTTCTTTCAGATTATAAGTCTTGGCCTAATGAATAGAGTGTTTTACAATGGTCCGGGAAACCGGGGTTCAATCCCAGGTCGAGTCATACCAAAGATTGAAAAAATCGTACTTGATACCGCTTTGCTTAACACACAGCATAATAAGGTAAAGATAAAGAGTAAAGTGGAGTAATCCAGGGAAAGGAGTATCGCCCTCCCCGACACCTCGGTGTATTAGCTATTGAAAAGGGGGCCTTTGGGTCACCCTCGACTAAGGTCACCAGCTTAGCTTGTAATCCTCTTCAGTATTCACCCCTTTCGGTCGGGGCTATAGAATATGCCGACTGAACCTCAGCAGAAGTGGAAGACCCTCCCCCAAAGAGGCCTCCCATTGGCCGTGGGTGGGAACTCATGATGCTAAAGGACAGAATCCCGGTGTTTAAATAGTACTTGTCTCGGCAACTGAGTGGTCAAGTGATTTGCAACACACCACTTTGGCCTTTACTGGACTAGACAGGCAATTGGAGAGGTGCGATCAGATCATTCGGCCGATCTTGTCAAGCCATTGAACCTAAATGTTTTGTCCCAACCGTATTTCAGCAGGCTGCCAAACCTTATCTTCTAGGTGCTATTCTGCGTTGAGAGAATAGAAATTTTATCACTGCAAAATTACACGATAATAAGTAACGTCAACTGAAAACCTGAAATTGACAAGGGTTCGAAACCCTACACCCAACACGAGTGTACCACTAGTGTACCCCCGCCTAAACCAAGGCAAATGGGATCACCCTTCGGTAAGTCCTAACAAGCTGGACTCCGTGGTGGGCGGTGGAACACAGGACCAGCGAAAAAATAAGCATCACCTATGGTGTCTTCGAATAAAAATCAGAAATCTATTAGAATTGAATTCAGAGAATCAGGAACTATCCTAATTAAACGTAAAAAACACGGAATGGAAACTTGCTTATCGAGGCAGCCAGCCGGAGTCACGCTGAAAACATCAAGATGAAGACGTTCCACTCGACTAAGTCTAAAGTTCCTCCTTATAAAAAATTGAAAACATCAAAAGAAGTCATGAGATGTAGAGAGCTTGCCGAGCATACTGCGGGGGAAATAACAGCAGGCCTAGGAAAACTAGTAACAGACATAAAAAACAAAATTAAAAGAAAGGGTGGAGAGCAAATTCAGACCAACACATATATCCTGAGATTTAATCAGTCCCATATTCTCAAAGATATGAAAACTGGGTATTACTTCGAGAGGGTTGAACAATATATCCCAGCACCACTGGCGTGCTTCAGATGTCAAAAATATAACCACCACAGGGAAGGTTGCAGAGGACGACAGATATGTGCAAAAATCACTGAGGAGGACCTGGACCACATAGAGGATATTTGCTTAAAAAAAATTAAATGTCCAAACAGCTGACAAGACCATCCGGCTTTCTCAAGACATTGTGACATTTATAAAAGAGAGAGGGAAATATTAGCACAAGAGAAATGTGATCTTTGTGGAAGCTTGAAAAATAGTTGGGTCCTATATTGGAGATAACACAAACGTTTCTGTTGTATGGAAAGTAGATCCAATTTGATAAAGCAATCAAAAGAACGAATACAAAGTGTTACGTTCCGCTCTCTGGTCAAATAAACAACACGGAATTTATATATCACAATATATATTTATTTTCTCGACGGACGCTTGTGTGAAGTAGGAGCAGTCAGGAGAGGAAGTAGGATCGTTCGTTGATGAGGCTTGAACTCTTTGATGTAAGGAGACGATGGCCGAGACAACGCCCACAGCGTGACGACGAGAGAGGTTTCGTGAACAGCGGGATCCTTTTTTTACTGCCTTCTGTTCAATTCTTCGGCCTTATATTACCTTGAAACTCCCACCCGGAGATATGGACACGCTTCCACGCCTCCGCAATTTCTTCCGATATCTGGGGATCGGGATGTGTCACTTCCGCTAACTTTGGAATGGCCTGTGTGATCGTCATCGAGCGGAAATAACTATCATACAGTTCACAGGTCACTCTCTTCCGGTGCATCACTCTGAATTGGGACCTTCACCTTGTCCCATATTATCAGCCGAGCAGACCTGCGCGATTTCTTTCGATTATTGACCATTGGGATATGTCACTTCCGCTATCTTCGGAATGGCAGGTGTGATCGTCATCGAGCGGAAATAACTATCATGCAATTCATAGGTCACTCTGTTCCGGTGCATCACTTTTTTTACGGCACAGTGAGAATTTTTACCTAGTCTCATATTGTGAGCCAAGCTGTATTTTACAAAAGCTCTGGTGAAGAAGTTAATCCAATTGGGACCAAATTATTGGCCAAAGTTTTAGGAGCATCTGAAAAAACTTCACTCGGCCGAAGTTCAACTGACAGAAGCACAATCTCAACGAAAGGAAGTTACAACAAATAAAGAGAAATCCAATGAAATAATCCGAAGAAAAACATACATACCGCTCAAACATAAACCACTCCTTCTAAAACTAGAAAATCTCCGACTAAACAAAGGTCACATATATCTCCGTCCACAAAAAACCATCAAAGACAAGCTAAAAAAAAAATGTCTCCCTCAAAAGCTAGAACCTCTCAAAATTTAAAAAATCCTAAGCTCCCATTTGCCAACCTGGAAAAATATATATAAATACCACAGTGAACAAAAAAAAAGACCAGGAACCGCATTTAAACTGCCCGCAACCAAATTTGATAGAGACCCCCTCAACATCAAGAAGATATCACCTAAAAGAATGGATTAAAAATGCAATGCTCATAGAGCGACAAAATCACTACGTAGATCCTATTATATAGAAAGTAAGGATTTGTGACACTGACCGTATAGTTTCCATCCTCAATCTAAAATATATAATAAATAACTACAATGCTTCAAACCCTTTTAACTGTGTACAAACAGATAAGCAAAATCTCTTTTTAAAAGTTTCCTACAAACCATCCTCTTAAAAACTATGTGGGAGTGTCCTCGGGGTGTAATGGTTAAAGCGATGGATTGTGGAATCGTAGTAAGCGAGTTCGTACTCCAGTCGCGCTATTACGTTCACTTTCGGGCAAATACCCTTTGGAAAGGTATGAACCCCCTTATCCTCCCAGCTATGTATTAAATAGACCACTACTGTTCTTCTATGAGAATGGCTTTGGCATAAAAAGGTTGATATGCCATTAAACAAAGAAACCAAACCAAAAACTATGTATAAAAAAGATTTGGCATCAAATAACCACCAAGATTTTATATGCCATTAAACTAAACAACCTAACAAATTATATCAATGTATTCAATGAATAAATAGTTATAAAAAGGAATTGGCATTAATTTACCTATAAGGATTGATATGCCATTAATACCAACTGTTTCAACCGTGAGCAAATAAAACTATTAATATTGAATAGAATACTTGAATCCATTTAACTATGTGCTAAAAAATGAGCTCTTTCTTGTTTAAAATGTTACGTACAAACTATTCACTTACGAACCATACACACTCATTTATATATATATATATATATATATATATATATATATATATATATATATATATATTATAAAAAGGATTTGGTATTAAATACCAACAAGGGTTGATATGCTATAAAACCCAAACTAAACTATGTCCGACTAACTAAAGTAAAGTTGGCAACTGTAGTCGAGGGTGACTCGAAAGCTCCCTTTTCGATAACTACAACACCGATGTGTCGGGGAGGCCGCTACTCCTTTCGCTGGATTGCTCAACTTTACCCTTGATCCGTACCTTATAATGCTAAGTGTTAAGCAAGGTGGCATCAAGAACCAGTTTTAGAGCCTTTGGTATGACTCGACCTGGGATTGAACCCCGGTCTCCCGGACCATTGGCGAACACTAACCATTAGGCCAGTGTCCGGTTGACTAACAACATTTAATATGTTTTACTGCTGGAGTTTCAAAGGAAATAGTCATCTTCCATCATGGTAATGCCCGTTCAAACACAGCTCAATCGACAAAAGATTTCTTAGAAGAGGTCTATTAAGAAATATTACTTCATCTACCATATTCTACTGTTCTTATTCCTTTTGATTATCGCTTGTTTAGGGGATTACACAATCATTGCGATGGTCTTAGATTGACATTAAAAGAAGAGGTTGAACATGATTTTAGTCTCATATCTTGCATCAAAGCCTAAAGGATTATACTACTGTGACATCTTTATGTTTGTTCAAATAGAATGAGGTTCTAGAAAGCAACGGAAGAGATGTTAATGATTAAATATTTCTATAGGCAAAAGTTTTTCATTTATAATACATAGTCTAAATAAAATTGGACATTCGGTCCAATATGATTATATAGATATATATATATATATATATATATATATATATATATTGATTGATTGATTGAACATAATAGACATTTTTGTCTACATATTTTTTCGTTAATCCTTTCGATTTGCCGTCTTGATCTTATGATATTCGACGGGAATTGGTTGATAAACTTTCCATAATTAGTTATTTCCCAAGTACTTTCTGCCCAACCTTGGGCCATCATCAGGGGAGGATGTATTACAAAAGTGATGTAACTTTTGTATGTACATTACTACTTTATAAGAATGAGCGTTTGTACTGTTATATTGTGTAGAGTTTAGTTTTCAGATTTGTTTCTATAAATAGCGTCAGTCACTAAAGACATTTAAGTACATTAATTCAATTAAGTTTGGGTTGGATATTTCCAATATGTAGTTGTTCGAGAATCTGTAATTTTTGCCTATTATTTGGTTGTTCTAATATTGTTGTGTTTTCGGTAAAAATTGTCTGTAATTCTGTTATTGGGCATGAATGTCTTTTTTTAAATGCTGTGCTATGGAACTTGTATCAGAAAAGTGCATTGTAAGTCTTCTCGATAGGGTAGTTGAGGTTAAACTGACATATATATTGTTGTTTTCAGAGATACAATCTCCTAAAGGACATTTAAATTGATATATAACGTTGGTTTTTTGCAAAACTCCAATCGAGAGAGAGGAATTATTTTTAATGACTAAGTTAGAGGTTTTAAATCTTGCATAGTATATAAGTTGTTTTTTTTTTATTAGGATTAGTGGGGAGTATGTTTCTTTGAATCAATGTTTTTAATATTTTTTCATCTGATTTATAATTGATGTGCATTTGGTTGAAAGTATTTTTTAATTTGCTTGAAGCATTGCACAAATTATTTTATCTTATTGTATTAATTTAGAGGGCAAATTGCAATGCAAAATAATAATTATTTGTGTCTAATTAATTTCGAAGTAAAAACATCATCATCAGAGACTTTTTTTAAATGAACTCGGTGGTGTACGTTCAAATCTTTTGGAACGTTGTAAACACGGTATCACGTGGGGTGTTAGAACGCCATGTTGGGTGTTTTAACCATGGTGTTTAAATGCAATGGCGAAGAGACCTGACTTCAGTTGTTTTTATCAATTTCATTTATTTTATTTGAATATGTGTTTAAAGAATGTGCTTGTTAGTTAACGATATATTCAGTATATAATTCTAACCTACTGTTAATCTGACAGTGTAGCTTAGCAAATTAATCATCATCCTCATCATCATGTCGTGCCGCCAGCACGGATATCCATGACCCTCTCTCGCCACTTCTCCCTATCGTTCATCGCCTCCGGCAGGTCTTCAGGATTACATCCTGTGTCCTCACATAGCTGATGTATGTAAGTTCGAGCTGGTCGTCCTGCTTTTGCTTGGCCATATGCGGGGGTCCATAGGAGTACATCACTTACGAGCTCGTCCTTGCTTCTCCAGCAGTGTCCTGCGTGTCTGGTTCGTCTAACTTGTATAGTTTTCGTGATGGGAGACAAGTGGCCGTATAGTTGGTGTCTCGTGGGGTGTTGTCGCCAGGACTTGTTCAATATTGCTCTCAACATTCTTGTGTAGTTGCCGTCTAGTTTTTTCTCCAGCCGTTTAGTTAGCGTCTATGTAGTGCATCCATATAGCAGTATCGATGCAACCGCTGCCTGGAAGAAACTACGTTTCATTTTATCGGTCAGGTCTGATTTCCATATGATCGAGAGCCTATCGATAGCCGTCCATGCTTTTGTCAGTCGTGTGTCGATGTTGTTTTCGGTTGATGAGACGCTACTTCCTAGGTAGGTGAATTTGTCTACTAGTTTCAGAGAGGCTCCGTCTAGTGTGGTAATGTTGCCCGTTTGGTTGTAACACATATATTCAGTTTTGTGTGCATTGACATGGAGGCCAACGCCTGCTGCGGCTCGTTAAAAAAAAATAGCTATTTATAAAGCCTCCTTAATTCTGAGATTACCAACATTACGTACTATTGCTTCTATTTTAATGGAAAAATTATTATCATTATTTTTGCATTTAAATAAATGTCAATGGAATGAGGATGCACGTGTGTTGAGGTGTTCTTTAAATCTGATGTGGACGGGTCTGATTGTGCTTCCAATATAGAAATTATGGCAGTCTAAGCAAATTAAACGATAGTGTGATTTTTTGGCAAATATTAGGAGATGTTGGTAAATACCTTTCCCAAGGTTTTGAAGCACAAAGTGAAATTCAAATAGCCTCATTTCCTCTTCCTATGACAGCAGGCATTACACCACGAGCGTCTCCATATATATATATATATATATATTGGGTGTCTAAAAATAGATGCAACCCATTTATATGATAATGATATATAACTGAGACTAGCGTAATGGCGGTCATTTGGAACACGTCCTGTAAAAATATATCCTTTGAGCTAGAGATATTAAATTTATATTTTTTAATTTTTATTGTATCAGCTTCCCAGACATGTATTTTCTTTTTTTTTTTTTTTTAGTTTCTTTTCTCAGAAATAAACCATTATCATATTAATGGGTTGCATCTATTTTGAGACAGTTTTGAATGATTTTGTCTCCAAATAAGTAGTGCCGCGAAATATTTTTTCTTCTCTTGCCTAAAGCTTTGCGATCGAAAATTAATAGTTGTTATCATCATCATCATCATATCGTGCTGGCAGCACGGATATCCCTGACCCTCTCTCGCCACTCCTCCCTATCGTTCATCGCCCTAGGTAGGTCTTCAGGACAACAACCTGTATCCTCACATAGCTGCTGAATGTACGTTCGTGCTGGTCGTCCTGCTTTTGCGCGGTCGTGTGTGGGGATCCATAAGAGTACATCTCTTATGAGTTCATCTCTGCTTCTCCAGCAATGTCCTGCATGTCTGGTTCGCCTACTACAAGAAAAATAGTTGTTATAGTATACTATTTTCAGCTCTGAAACGTAAAAGAACACATTTTATTATTAGTGGAGTTATTAACAGTCACATGTGGCCCATGTTTATTCAGACACCCTATATATCAGTTTCGGTTTTATAGTGAATGTATCTTCGTAGGTTAATGTCAAACCTATCCAGGTAGAAGGACAATAGCGGTACCGTCTAATTCGTATCTGGAGAATAAGGGAATTCATACTTCTCCTAAAGTTACATGTCCGAAAGTGAAAGTCATTGCTCGACTGAAGTTTGAACTCGCTTACTTTGATAACGCAGTGTAGGACGTTAGCCACACACACACACACACACACACACATATATATATATATATATATATACATATACACAAAGTAGGGGGAGCCCGTGGTGTAATGGTTATCGTCGTAGGAAATGGATACGGCGACACGAGTTCAAAACGAGACATTGCATTTCACATAGAAAAGGTATGAATCCAATTATTCTCCCTCCAGCTATGGATAAATAGTAGAGCAGACTAGGTTCTTCAGCCTTGGTGAGGCAACTAGTCTACGAGAAGGAAAACTCTGAATTCAAACCTGTTAAACTCCGCTTAAAAATTGACCTTGTGTCATATCCTGCCCGAACTGAGGAGTGGGTAAATATGATACATACACAAAGTTAGATAATTTGGACAGCGTTGAAATTGACTTTATACAATAATCAGAGCAAGTGGTTCCCTTGTGGTGGTTACTCCTTTATACACTACTGTGTGGGAAATGATGGGAAGAGTGATCTAGTTTGTAGGCTATTCTGGAAAGAGTGGTCTACTTTATACGCCGTGGTTTATTTATTTGACTATTTCATTTTGAATTTATGATCTGTTAATAAATTCAATCTGTTATTTTTGATTGATTATATCCGAGATGTTTTTCTTTCTTTTTTTTTTTTTTTTAGTTTTTTTGTTTTTGTTTTTAGTCTTTTGTTTTGTTTTTGTTTTTGTTTTTTGTTTGTTTTTGTTTTTTTTTTTGCGTATTATTTTACACTAGTTCTAACTGATACTTTTTCACTGAAGACAGTGACAGCAAATCTTCTATGGTCGTTGGGTCTCTTTCAAAAATTCGAGCTCATCTTAACAGTGCTAGGGTCTGAGTGTTCTCGATTATTCTTCAGATCTCCAATTCCTCCAGTCTTCTTTCAAAACCCTTAGAGACCTTTCGAAGAGTACCAACCATAATTGGTATCTGCGTCACTTTCATGTTCCTCAGTTTTTCAGCTCTCTGACAAGGTCATGGTATTTGACTCTTTTTTCCTTTTTTTTTCTTTTTTTTTTTTTTTACTCTGTGGTTCACACTTCGAAGCGAGATTGAGTGAATCGTTTGCATCTCAAAATCCCAGAGAACTTTTTGGACAGATTAATATTATTATTATTATTATTTACTCTTTTAGAGTTTTTCACATCAGTTTTAGCTGATGGTTTTTCACTGGAGTCTGAAAGACAGCAAGTCTCTTCAAGTCTCCACGACTCTTCTCAGTACTCTGGCCGATCTTGATAATGTAGCAGTTTGGATGTTCTCCGCTTGTCCTTCTCCCTCCACTTCTCCAGTCCCTTTAATAATCCTTTGGTAACCGTACCAAAACACCAATCCCAAGTGGTATAACTGTCACCTTCATGTTCCATAATTTTTTCAATTCCCCAGCAAGGTCCAGGTACTTATCCTTCTTTTTACTTTCCTTCAGTTTTACTCTATGGTCAGCCGGGACAGCAAAGTCCACAATTTTGCAAGTTCTCTTTTTTTTTGTTGTTGATTATTATTTATTATTATTCGAGTTTTTTTCACACCAGCGTGAGCTGATGGTCTTCCACTGGAGTATGGGTGACTGCCTGTCTCCTCAGGTCTCCTGCACAATTCTCAGTATTCTGTCCGATCTAAAAAATGTTGTAGTTTCGATTGTTTCGGCTTGTCTTCCAATTTCCAACACCCTCAGCCACTTTTCCAAGCCTTTAGGGGGTCGTTCCAAGCCCGTCATTTACATTTGGTATCACTGTGAGCTTCATATTCCATAGTTTTCTTAGTTCACTAGCAAGGTCTAAGTACTTTTTTCTATATTCACTTACTATGATTTTCACTCTGTGGTCCTTGTGGACGGCAAAATCCACTATAAAGCAAATTTTGCTTTGTTTTGTTTTTTATTTGTTTTTTATTTGTTTTTTGGGGGGAGGTTCGATTATCCCTTGGTCCTGTCTTCTAGGGGGAATTAGGTGATCTGCTTGTGTCTGAAAATTCCAGAGAATTTTGCGCGTCTCTTTCTCCTTGACAGATTTTGGTTTGTGCTCGTAGCATTTGATGGTGTGGTCAAAATTCAATTTCTTGCAAAATTTCCCGTGGCACACCTATCCTCACCTAGTTAGGTCTAGTCCTACACTCCTTTTGTGTTAGTTTTCTATATTCGCTTATTATGTGGTTAAGGATTTCGTCTCTATCACCACATAACTTACACTTGCTATTCTATTACGCATAATCGATTTTTGTTTTAATATAATTGGTCCTTATGGCGTTGTTTTGTGCTACTATTAGAAGAGATTCGTTTTAATTTTTAAGTTTTCCTTTTTGTTGCCATGTCCAGTTTTATGCATGTGAGATTTTGCCAGTTTGTCGTTTAAAATACCCATACAGTTGTTTTTCTTCCTAGTTCTGCTTCTTAGGTATTATTGTCCTTATGTTGTCAGTACTGTAACTGGCCGCTGTAATTAGTCCTTCGTTTTCTCTTTTCAATGTAATTTTCGAGTTTTCCTATTGATGTATCAACGCTATCTTTAATCCTGGCGAGTCCTCTTTCTACTTTTCTTAACACATTATTTAATGTTCAGCTTTTTATTTTATTTTTTTTCTATTTCTTTTATTTTTTACAATCCTTCTGTGGACTCAGGTAAGGAAAGGCATGTATTTACCAATCCCTCAGCACAAGCAAGATGTGACACATGGACAATTTTTTAAGCGGAGTTTAAAAGGTTTCTACACTAGTTGCCTAACATAGGCTAGAGAACCCAGCCTGCTAGACTATTTACCCAGAACTTATGCGAGAATAAGAGGATTCATACCTTTCTCACGTGTATTAGTGCTTTGTGAAATGCAATCGGCCACGTCCAGGATTTGAACTCGTGTCCATTTCCAACGACGATTACCATTACACCACGTGCATCTCGTTTAGAGTAAGAGAAAGTAGTGATTATATGTATTTTATGTATTTATCTTTTTAGCAGTCTTCTTGGATGATATTTTTCAGACATATTGATTGTACTCTCTTAAGGATAAGAGCTGTTCCGCAAAATGGATTTTTTTAAATTTTATAAGGGCTTTAATATTCTTTATTCATTTATCGATTTATTTTAGTTTTTGGAGTCGTTAGTTTTCCGGTGGTATAGTAGGAATTAGTTTTCAAGCCTTCCTAAAAACTAGATGCACCAAACATTTAGAAAACACAACGTTCCCTCTACATGCGTCTTCCAACCATCAATCAACTATAATAAAAAAAATTCCATGCTTCATCAACCATGGATTATCTGATAAATAAGTGCACGAAATGATCTCCAAAGATTAATTTTTAAAAAATGATATAGATGAAATTTTTAATAGGTTTACACTGTAAGTATAATGCAAAACTGAACCCCTTCTTTTTGTCAATCCTATTAACTAAAAAAATCTTCACTTTTTTGATTAATAGTATAAAGTTGACATTGAGATAAATTTTCAAACCAAAATTCAAAGTTATAATGTTTTCCATGATTTTTCCAATGACTTTTACTAGCCATCAGTGGCCCAGTCGGCTGGCGCTGTAGAATACACCGACTGTTTCTTTGTAGAGGGGTACGACTCCCCCAACGGGGGTTCTGGGTATGACACTAAAAAATATGAGGGTTAGGCTTCAGTAAATCTGGAGCTTTGGAGAATGCAGAGTACTCCGTCATTGCCATCGCTCTAAGGTCCACTCTGGCCCAGAGTGATAGCACCTGATAAGGCCCTGTGTAAGGGTCAAATAGAACTCAACTGAATGTTTTAAAATTAATTGCTTGTTCATTTTACTGTGTGTAAACAATAACTGTACTTATGCTCAACTAAATTGTTTATAATAGAACTGTTTTTTTCCATTTAACTGTTTGTAAACAAAACTGTTCTAATGCTAAACTGATTTGTTTGAAACTTTTATCAAAATGACTTAATTTGGCGTTAAATGACCCGAAAAGGGTTGATACGCCGTAAAACAAAATAACCAACCAACCAACTATCAGAAAAATCAAGATAAAAATATTTTCATGTTTACATTTTTAATACAAGCAGTGACCATCTGGTTCCTATAAATGTTAACCACTTATTGACACTTATTAAATCATAAGTCCTCCCCAATACATAGTTTATTGTTGTGCCTGTGTTTATTCCCGCAATAAAAAAAATGGAAAGGATGAATTTATGATCGGTTTTTTATGACTTCGGATGCCACCATCATCCTGAAAAGAGCACTCCAGCGTCGTCTCATCGCGGATAAAACAAAAACAAACACTAAAATAACACTTGAGGACAACGCCTTCTTCACGTGGGGTCGCTATAACTGGAACTGCGGTTGACGTGTGGGCGATTAAAACTGAAAAAGACGCTCCCCGACCAAATGAGACGGAAGCGACAATCCATTGTCTCGGAAAATGAAAAATTGCCAAGTGACAATATACACGGTGTTTCGGAAATCTAATAAATTGAACAATTCTCTTTCAAGTAATCTCAAATTTTAACTGCAAGTGCAGAAAAAACTTAAAAGTTTATGTCAATTTTTTTTTCTTTTCCAGTGAATGGCAGCCCAATTTGCAGAGGGAGGGGTAAGACGGCCTACCCAAACGAGTTTCCTGGATATGACGTTAATCAATCTGATGGCGAGGCTCTAGCCTTGGAGATTTGGGGAATGCAGAGTACCCTTTCATTGCAATTACTCCCAGGTTCACTCTGAACTAGAGTGGAAGAAACTGATAAGTTCCTATGTAGGGCTCAAATAGAAAAAGCAATGTGAAAACAAATGACTGATGTTAAAAGATGACTTATATAGAAATATTTGAAACCATTTAACTGTGTGCAAAAAAAGTCTCATTTAAGAATGTTATAAAAAATGTGTTTACAAATTATATACATATTTAATATATACAATAGCGTCCAAAACTAGGGGACATAATTTTAAAACTTAATATTGGTTAGAAATAACAACTGTGAAAAGCTGAAATTTTGATAACTGGTAGTCGTTATCATCCATAATAACATACTAAAATTTGAATCATTTGCAAAGGATAGAAAAAGAATTATAACAATTATTTATTTATTTTCAAAATAGGATCATCCAAAAGTAAGGGACAAAATTGAGAAAAACAATGTAAACAGAATGCTATATTCAAATTAAACTGTGTACTTATGCTAAACTGAATTGTTTTAAATAGAACAGGTTATTTATATAAAAATGGATTTGACGTTAAATAACCTACAAAGGTTTATATGCCATAAAACCCAACAAACTAACCAACCAACAATTAGTTTGGATAAGATGGTATGGAAACTTTTATTAGTTTTTTGGCAATTAAAGTTTGCATATTGGGACACTTATAAGGAATATACTACTTTATATATATATATATATATATATATATATATATATATATATATATATATATAAGGTATAAAACCTTTCAACAAAATTAATACCTCACCTAAACTCATAAAAAAAAACAAAAAAATAATAATACTAAGGGGAGTCAAAAGGTAATGTCTTTTTCTTTCGTACAAGAATAATTACCAACACAGGAACATGTGTCATACATCAAAATGAAGCTGGTCGTCTGTAGATCACATCCCTAATTCTCAACATAGTCACCAGTTCTCTCAATAGTGATGTTCCATCTTCGAATTAGAGCATAAATCACTGCCTTGTAAAATTCTGTTGAGTGAACCACTTCATCACTGTAGTTTTCACTTCCTTGTCAATGGCATAATGTTGCCTCATAAACCCTGTTTCATGGGGCCAAAGATATGATAGTCTGAAGGCACTAACTCTTACCATTTGATAATGTCCTTCTTCTGCATAACAATGCCCGACGACAGGAGCATCAGCACAAGAGAAACAATCGCCTCATTCGGGTGGACAACTTTACCGCATCCTCCATACTCCCACATTATAGAGAAAACCTTTTTAAAAGAGCTTGAGAACATTCTTTGCCCTTAGTTGAATGATTTCAAGTATTTTCATTTACTATCAATAATTTGTTTGTACATATTTAATTGGATATACATATATGATTTTTAAAGAATGTTTCTAGGTAATTTCATTTTTAAATAAGTTAGAACTAATTTCTTTGCACACTAGAATTGATATTGTTTCTACCCAGTTTAATGGTCTCAATCATTGCTATCTAACACTAATAATTCTATTCAATATTAATCATTTGTTTTCAGACAGTGAAGTGGTTACAAGTATTGCTATTTAACACAAATTATTCTATTCAACACTATTCATTCATATGCACATAGTAAAATAGTTTCAAGTATTGTTAACACTAACAATTAAATTAAACATTAGTCATTTGTTTACACACAGTTAAAAGATCAAACAATTCTACTTCAAACAATTTAATTTAGCATGAATCAATAAAGTTAGATATTTCCATGTACTGCTATGTATCCCTAACAATTCAATTAAACATCAGTTATTTGTTTACACACAGTTAAATGATTAAACATTTCTATTTCTAACAATTCAATTTAGCATAAGTCAACAAAGTTAATTACTTCCAAGTATTGCTATGTATCATTAACAATTCAATTAAACATTAGTCATTTGTTTACACACAGTTATGGTCGAACACATTTACTTGTCACATATATCTAGAGTTGACTTGGAAATGATTGCAAAGAAAGGGTACTCCATATTCCCCAAAGCTGCAGAGCTAAAGTATCACCATCAGATTATTTAGTGTCATATCAGGACACTCTTTGGGGGAGACGTCTTTCTCCTCTGGGTTAGGCGAATTTTAACCCGCAGCTAAGTGATTTATGTTCCGTTGTTGATGAGAACTGTGATTCTTGTTATCTTTCATCTACTGTCAATACACATAGAGTGTAGTTTCAGTTGGAAATGATTAATTTGCGCGTTGTTCCCTCAGGGGATTTATCTTTGTAATCTATTGGTTTTCTGCTAAAGTCAAGTCGAATTAACCTCGAAGATCGGCCAATCAACATGAGCTATATCAGGTGGCCTGTACCAATAAAAGAGAAAAGACAGAACCTATATTTGACATAACTAACCTTCAAGATTGAGTTCAAGTCTCATTGGGTGCCCCATTCATATGTCCTTGTGTCACATCTTAGCAAAAAGATAAGTAAATTAGCTCTAGAATATCAACCTTCATAAGTTGGGTGCCCCATGCATATAGCCTTGTGCCACATTGGAGCAAAAAGTTTCGTAAAGTACAACGAGGCCATTACGACCACAAATTATTGGTAAATTCATCGTGGTGAATTCATCGGGTGATGAATTAGCAGTAAATTTATCGAATGACAGTATGAAAAAGAACGTTAGATTTTGATTCGGTTTCATGATGGTTACAGTGTTCGCCACATGCCCGGGAGAGCTGGGTTCAATCCCAGGTCGAATCAATTAATTAATAATGTATTTGAATACTCCTGGTGGAGAAGCAATTCCAAAAAACATCCGGGTATACATGAAAAGACCCTTATGTGTGTTTACTTTTGTTAGTCTTTATGAATCTTCATCCCGGGGAATTCGTAGATGCGCGTCGTTTAAATCTAATTACGTAAAGTAATGCCCACTTTTGACTTTTGAATACAGGCTGCCTATATTTTGAATCGGATACTTGCCATTGGCCTAATGAGTAGAGTGTTCGGCAATGGTGCGCGAGACCGGGGTTCAATCCAAGGTCGAGTCATACCAAAGACTCAAAAAATGGTACTTGATGCCTCTGTGCTTAACGCTCAGCATTATAAGGTACAGATCGAGCGTTATGTGAAGCAATCCAGGGAAAAGAGTAGCGCCCTCCCTTACAGCTTTCGGTAGTAGCTATCAAAAAGGGAGCCTTTGGGTCACCCTCGACTATGCTTGCCAACTTTATTTACTTTACTTATGTTGTGGAATAGCAAATCACCCTTTGTTGGTTTTTTAATGTCAAAGCCATCCAACCAACAGAAGTGATACCATTTAACCAAGAGCTGGGGATTAGCTTCATCATCATAATCATCATGTTGTGCCGCTAGCACAGATATCTCAGACCCTCTCTCGCCACTTCTCCCTATCGTTCATCGCCTCTGGCGGGTCTTCAGGGCTACATCCCGTATCCTCACATAGCTGCTGAATGTATGTTCGAGCTGGTCGTCCTGCTTTTGCCCGGCCATACGTGGGGGTCCATAGGAGTACATCACTTATAAGCTCGTCCCTGCTTCTCCAGCTGTGTCCTGCATGTCTGGTTCGTCTAACTTCGTGATGGGAGGCAGGTGGCCGTATAGTTGGTGCCTTGTGGGGTGTTCAATATTGCTCGCAGCATTCTTGTGTAATTGCCGTCTAGCTTCTTCTCCAGCCGTTTAGTTAGCGTCCAAGTAGTGCATCCATACAGCAGTATCGATACGACCGCTGCCAGGAAGAAACAGCGTTGGGATATCAACTTTCGTGGGTTATTTAATGCCAAAGCCATCCTTATAGAAAAACGGCAGTGATACTATTTAATCAATAGCTGGAGGAATAAGTTTAACTCAGGTTACTCTATTTCAATGGCATACCAATCTTCGTGGGACTAAATACACATCATGTTAATCAATATAATAATTCTTTTTACCATTATTTTTACCATTAATCGTTTGTTAGCTTACAGTTAGATGGTTTCAAGTATTTCAATGTAACAGTAATATAATTCTTTTATGTTTCATTCGTTCACACTACCCTCCCCACTGCCAATTGAGATATTCCTCTACTCTCTCCTTCGACCAAGTGATATATTCTTCTACATACTCTCCCCGAAGCCAAGTGGAATATTCTTCCACCCACCTCCTTGACTATGCCATACATTCTTTTAAATCTCCTCCGCCCAGTCAAGTTGAATATTCTTCCACGCTCCACCAAGCGGTGTATTCTTCTATATCTACTCCCCGCAGCTAAGTTGGATAATCTTTCACTCTCCTCGTTGAAAAAGCTACTGTCCTAACGCACAGGAGAAAATAATAAACAATACTTACCGGCTCGGCGGCCCAGCTGGCGTGGGCTAACAGTGGGCTAGCATACCCACTTCTGGGCTCACAGCCAATCAACACCCTGGGAATGGACGAGACCACCTGCGCTTGGTGGAACGCTCCGACGCGCATATAATCTTCCTTTCCTGATACTCAGCTGAGTATTCACTTTCACGCGTAACTCAATATGTGAACTACACTCAAGTACAGAACTTCGACACTCGTCGACAAGACGATACATTCTTCTACATTTCCTCCCCGCAGCCAAATGGTATATTCTTCAATCTAGATGTTCCTTGGGATCAAACACCGTGTTCAACCCGGATACAATCGTCCTGTGCTAACTTTATGTACCCTCATTAAGTAGCGTAATAAATATAAATCATTGAATACTGGTTTGCTGAAGATCTGCTGAGCACCTAGGATCTGTGAAGCTACAACAATACGATGACGAAAGCTGAAAAGGGAAAAGAAAAAGTTCCCCAGCAATACCGTTATCCGTAAAACAGAATACGATACTACACATTGATCCTGTGTTGTATAGCCATATACATAATACAAATATAAGCGGGACATAATCAAACACAATGACGAACTTCAATGAACGATCGAACACACTTCTTTACAAAAATATAATCTCTCATACTTTATCCTTGAAAGGGTGATGTTTCTTGTGTGTGAGAGGTGAGTTGGAGACGGGGACAGACTGCTACATATTGACCCCAAGTTCTTCTGACCAGAGCAGCACTTCTTTCACATTCTGGCTGGGCTGCTCAACCGTGCGTCACTGAGGACACAAAGCCCTCTGTCTGCCTCTGGCTCTCACGCGGGCATCTTGTCCCCAACTGACTCCAACACCTACTGACCCAAGCCGTCTGTGGCACCTGGTTATATAATTGCTTAACGTCCACCAGCTTCCGCTGTTCCTCCGCTTATTTACACAGGTGCATCTCTTGATTGACGGCTCGGTCGAGGGTCAATATATAACACCTGTTGTTTCGACAGAATGAAATACTAAAAAATGAACTGTGTATTAATAATCATGTAGATTGTTATTGTATATTTTTCTATTATTTATTGCTAAAGGAACAGTAAGATTTAAATGTAATATAATTGCAAATCATCTTTTCTCGCTTTAATAGCTTGTCTTGAGTTTTTCGTTCGATAGAATTCCCTCAGGTTCTGATAGTACAATAAGACAACTGTTATTCTCTCTGTCACACCAATAATATTTTTCCTCGGTAAAATTTTTGCGCACTAATTCAATATTTTTTTTAAAGATTATGAGTTCCTTTCTATCTTAGTTCTTCATTTGAAAACATGAAATGTAATTTGACTTATTCTGAGAAAGTCTAGTTGGGTTTGTTTTTTTTTTATTTAATGATATATCAAGCTTCGTGTGTTATTGAATGCTAAAGTCATCTTTATAGAAGGACAGCAGGGGTACTATTTACCCCCTATATAGGATGATGGAAAAGAGGAGTGTTACTTTAATGTTCACCATATCCTCAAAATTACTTTTTCTTTATTACATCAAAATCAAGATGTACTGACAATTCTGTCATGTTGAATTCTACTCTGACCTTAAGAGATCGACATCTCGGTCATTGTCCTCTATAAAAGGCTGATACGTAGAATGTGTATCACCGAGGGCAGTCTGGCACTTGTCGCTTCACAAAATAAATCCCTGTCAAGACTGCTATTTCGGGCTTATGATAAACAGACAAATAATGTGGAGGTTAATTCAAGGCTAGATTGACCTCAGACGTTGGTCAGGGGGTGCCAATTCACTTTCACATGCACCGTCAAGTCCTTTGTCTTCATACCCCCTCAGATCACAGAAGAACGAATTTCTTGGTTAGATGATAGCAGACTTTCTCAGAATAAGTCAAATTACATTTCATGTTTTCAAATGAAGAACTAAGATAGAAAGGAACTCATAATCTTTTAAAAAAATATTGCAGTTAATGCTGACAGATTTCCAAAATTCCCCTGTAATGTTTAAGGAGGCAATAAGACGTTTAGCGAGAATTAATGAAAACGGTACGAGGCTAAGACAGATACATGTAAAAGAAGACAAATCGATTGAGGAAAGAACACAACCAAAAGACTTCAACACAAGGGTGCATTTAAAATACAACAAAATTTTAGTAGGCGATGATTAAACAAATAATGATGTGATTTAAGAAATATTTCCTTTTTCTTTTCTCTTTTCTTTTTAGAATACCGGCAATATTAATCCAACAGGAAAACATCAAACAAAAATGCCTCTCAACAGTCCTTTTTTCTTCTTTCTCTTTTTTCTTTCTTCCTTTTTCTCTTACTTGAGTAAAAGTGTCTAAGCCGCCGGACTGAAGCGTATAGCAATGTTCATTCAATAAATTCAACTATTGATGAAACATGACCTTTACAGTTTCTCTCTTTTTTTAAAAGTACATATAACTTTCCAATATTTAAGAATTGTTGAAGGAAAACGGTTTGAGTTGTACTTATCTTTGACGGGTTCTCAATTTTCAGATTTCTTTCTATTTTTTACGGGTGAGTGTTTTTCCTGGACCTGGTTGACCTCAGCGATCTGGTTCTAACGCTGGCTTTATCCAGACTAAAATTCCCCTTCAAATTTCTCTAACGCGTGATGGCTTTTTTGGTTCGAAGAGCCTGTGGACCAATCATTGGACTTTTCCTCTTCCACTCAGAATTGGGCAAGTGAGACAAATGGTTTATGCACAGATTAGAATCAGTCCTAGAAAACGAGACACAAAATTCTATAAGATCTTGAAATAAAAATGGATCAGCCAACCTCGTTTTGTTTGAGTGGCGCACAAACCAGTATGGGTTATTTGATGTCAAACATCTTATAATATTAAAACAATAGAGGTATCAGTTAACCTATTGCTGGGAAGATAAGGAGTTTCATATCTTTCCTAGGGTTTTTTAATCAGAAAGTGAACGTTTAGTTTAGTTTGGTTTTATGGCATATCAACCTTCATGGGTTGTTTAATACCAAAGTCTTTCTAGTAGATGAACTGAAGTGGCATTATTTAACCTTTAGCTGGGGGGAATCAGAAGTTTCATGCCTTTCCTAAGGGTATTCATCCGAAAGTGAACGTTTACTTTTGTTTGGTTTTATGGCATATCAACCTTAATTAATGCCAAAGACATCCTTGTAGTCGAACAATAGTGGTACTATTTCATCTATATCCGGGGTGTGGGTAAGGGAGTTCCCGCCATTTCCAAAGGTATTTGTCCGAAAGTGAACGTAAAAGCGCCACTAGAGTTCGAACTCCCTTTCTACAATGTCACTGCTTCACACATATCACTTTGGACTACTATATATTTTGGACTACTATATATTTTGGGCTGCTATATATTTTGAACTGCTATATTTTTGGATAGCTATATATTTTTGACAACTATATATTTTGAACTGCTATATTTTTGGATAGCTATATATTTTGGAGTACTATATATTTTGGGCTGCTATATATTTTGAACTGCTATATTTTTGGATGGCTATATATTTTGGACGACTATATATTTTGAACTGCTATATATAGAGAATCTCGATGCTGTATGGTTTAGTGATAAACAGTACCTAATAATACCCGTTTCTTTGGCATAATATTCCTCTAGGAATGATAAAATGCTTTTTAGAAGTAATGTCAACATACGCATCGGTAAGTTATTGGCAGTTAACGAACATATGGAAATATGACCGCTCAGATAAAATAAAACAAGAATTCTTCCAAACTGTTGCCGTGTCTGTACTATTGTATGGTTGCACCTCTTGGATTGAAACGAAACACCTAGAGAAAAGGCTTGATGAAAAGTACACAAGAATAGCGTTTTAAGCAAATCCTCGAAGCTGTACCCATACAAAACAACAGTTGTACAGCCTCTTACCTCCTATCTTACAAACCATCCAAATAAGTCGAGAAAGATATGCCAAAGAAGTAAGGATAAACTATTCGTGGATACACCAGTGTGAGCCAATCTGCAAGGATTTACATTCGTAAGCTGTGTAGGGACATTGGGTGCCGTCTAGATGATTTGCCTAAAGCTATTACCGATATAAATGGATGTCGAAAAAGACTCAAAGGGATCAACACATTTTAATAATCTTTGGTTTAGAAGAAAATGGTTGAGGGCCATGTATTTATGAGTGATATTTCATATATAATGTGATTCTTCTGGTGCTCTGGTTTTACTTTACTATATTTACCCAACCCCTCCACTCGGGCAGGTTATGGCGGTCTCGAAGCGAATTCCAAGTCAAGACGTGTTATAACACTCACTTTATCATATTTACCAACCCCTCCGCTCAGGTAGGTTATGACACAAGGTCAATTTTTAAGCGGAGTTAAACAGGTTTGAATTCAGAGTTTTCCTTCTTCTAGACTAGTTGCCTCACCAAGGCTGAAGAATCTAGTCGGTCCTACTATTTACCCATAGCTGGAGGGAGAATAATTGGATTCATACCTTTCCCATACTTTCGATCTCTGATGTTACAAATAGGTCACTCATCTTATCCCTGACCAAGTTCATTGCCTGCTTAACTGTAGCGATCTGGCATGAATCGATGGGTTTAGAGTGACATGGGCTAATTCTTTTCTTTGCGATTATTTGAAACAACTTGTCTTTAATAGGAACCGTGGACTGGATATGACCTTACTTTATTCTAAATACATCATCGTTAATAGGGACGGTGGACAGGATATGAGCTACTGTTTGATAATTACGTTATCATTAATAGGGACTGTGGATCAGATATGACCCAACTTGCTGCTAATTGCGTCATCGTTAATAGGGACTGTGGATCGGACATGACCCAAATTGTTGCAAATTACGTCATCATTAATAGGGAACGTTGACTGGATATGACCCTAATTTTTGCTAATGACGTCATCATCATGTAATGAATTTTGTTAAAACAGTCAGCGTATTTTACAGCCCCAGCCGACTGGGGTCCACGTACCAGAGATGTAATTAAGAAAGATTAAGTGGGTCAAGTCGATGCGTAAGTTTTGTTATATATTATAGTTGACTTTTATTGTAGAATATAGGTTTGGTTAGAGTTTTTGCTTTAATAGCATATCAACCCTTAATGGTTATTTAATCCCAAATTCTGTTTATGCATATATATAATATATATGTAATTGTAAGTGAATAGTTTGTAGATAACTTTATTTTAAATGAGTCGGAGCTCATTTGTTTGTACATGTATAAAGATGACTTGGTATTATCCTACAATGGTTGTCATATGCCATAAAACCCAACCCCATCAAACCAAATCTTTCGTTTGTTAAAAGTTAAAGAGTTTTAAGTATTGCTCTCAAACACAAAAAATTCTATTTACTATTAATCATTTGTTTGCACACAGTTAAATGGTTTCAAGTATTGCTATCGAACACTAACAATTTAATTTAACGTCAGTCATTTGTTTTTGCCCATCGGCTGGGTCTGTAGAATACACCGACTGCTTCTCTGCAGAGGGGTAAGACCCCCTCCCAACGAGTGTCCTGGATATGGCACTAAACAATCTGATGGTGAGGTTCCAGTAATGCTGGTGCTTTGGGGAATGCGGAGTACCTCTTTATTGCCATCGCTCCCAGCACCACTATGGCCAGGAGTGGTAGCACCTGATAAAGATCCTTTCTATGGGTTGAATAAAACTAAACCGTGCTTCCTTCACTATACTGATTTTTGCATTTAAACTGCGTATTAATGCTAAATTGAATTGTTTATAATAGAATTGTTTTTGACATTTAAACCACGTACTTATGCTAAACAGAATTATCTGAAATAAAACTATTTTGACATTTAACACTGTATTGCCCAGTTGCCTGAGGCTGTAGAATACATCAACTGAACCTCATCAGAGGGGTAAGACCCCCCCCCCCAACGAGTGTCCTGGATATGACACAAAACAATCTGATGGTGAGGTTCCAGCAATGCAGGAGCTTTAGGGAATGCGGAGTATCCCTTCATTGCCATCGCTTCCAGGTCTACTCTGGCCCGGAGTGGTAGCACCTGATATAAGTCCTATTTATGAGTGAAATAGAACTAAATAGTGGTTGGAGTTTTATTTAAACTGTGTATTTATGCTGAACTGAATTATTTAAAATGGAACTGTTTTGACATTAAAACTGCGTACTTATGCTAAACTGAATTGGTCGAAACAGAACTGTTTTGACGTCTAAACTGCGTACTTATGTGAAACTGAATAATCTGAAATAAAACTGTTTTGACATTTAACTCTGTGTATTGCCCAGTCGGCTGGGGCTGTAGAATACATTGACTGCACCTCTGCAGAGGGGTAGGAACAATGAGTGTTTTGGATATGACACAAAACAGTCTGATGGTGAGGTCCAAGTAATGGTGGGGCTTTGAGGAATACGGAGCACCCCTTCATTGCCATTGCTCCCATGTTCACTCTGTCCCGGAGTGGTAGCACCTGATGGGGCCCTATCATCTACGGGTTAAATTTTCTTGAGCATTGATTCAATCAATTTACCGCTATCGTCTGGTGAACAAACGGAGCTTTAAAATTTCCAACGTAGATTGACTAAATTGGCTATCTGCATGGGACAGTTTAATGTAAAGTTCTATGTGATGTTAAAACGTGATTATTTCGTGTCTTAGCCAGATATTGTCTATTTCTGCAAACAACAATATTCTGTAATGGATGAAGTGTTGAACTAAGGAATGGTGATAGTTGAGTTGGAATTCTGATCGCGCTTTTACGTTCACTTTCGGACTAATACCCTTGGGAAAGGTATAACCCTCCTTATCCTCCAATCTATGGGTTAAATAGTTCCACAAATGGTCTTCTACAAGGATGGCTTTGACATTAAATAACACTCAAAGGTTGGTATGCCATTGAAAAAGAAACAAAATGACTATCATCATGTAATATAATTGCGGAGAGATTTCGTTTTGTATATCTTGCCTTTCAGTTTAGTTGGGATGAGAACCTTTCGGCTCAGTGCATGGGTGAGTTAGGTGCAAACATGCGCGCAGGTGTTCTCGCGCGCGCGGAAAGGATGTATCATTCAGAGATGTCAAAATAAAAATCCCAGATAGGAATTGACACCAGGGGATGTAAATGATGTCATGCACCGGAAGCGTGGACAGGGGATTTGGGGGATTCGAGAAAAAGCAGTTAGTTGAGTTCCTGTCTCGGCGAGGCCAGACGACTTTGTGCGCTACGGGCGCCGCGCGTTGGTTGGGTTAAGAGCTGACGATGTAAAAGCAGTCAGCATAGAAAGATTGTGTCTCTCTCTCCTCATGTCGAAAAACCTTTAAACTCAAAAAGGTGAATAAAAGTTTCGTACCTGAACCAATTTCGTGTTTTCGGATTCCTATATTTTATGAACATTATGTCTATTTCACATATCTGTTTATTATGGGTATGTTACCATCATAACAATGAACAGACTCACCGTTGCTTAACTCTTGCTCTTTGTTAAGTTTTATTTGATCTTGAACAGAAGCCCTAGATTGTTACATTATATGCAATTATTAAGGGGCCACTCATCTAAGTAGTGAACAGGCTCATCATTGCTTAACTTTTGCTATATTTTAAGTTTTACTTAATCTTGAACAGGGGTCTTAGATTGCTTACACTATCTACAGTTACTACAGGGCCACCCATCATAGTAGTGGACAGGCTCATCGTTGCTTAACTTTTTGCTATATTCTAAGTTTTACTTAATCTTGAACAGAGGTCTTAGATTGTTTACATTATCAACAATTACTAAGAGGCCACCCATCTAAAAAGTGAACTGGCTCATCGTTGCTTAACTTCTCCCATATTTTTCTTTTTTATTAAGTTAGTTTCACTTAGTGTTGAACACTGACCTCATTCTGCTTATAGGAACTGCAGTTATTAAGTGGTCACCCATCCAATTGCTTAACAGGCACATCGTTGCATAACTTTGTTTCGTTTACTTGTTATTTAGTTAATGTCACTTAGAATTGAACTCTGACCTCCTGTTTCTTATGGTATCAATTTTTACTATTTCCAAATCAGAATCTGATATTCTATTGTTCTCTTGCAATAAATAATCAAAAAATGTCATTAAAAAGTTTTTAGAATTTACATTTCTCTTTCAGTATTATTCATTAATTAAAGTATTACATATTAATTAATTTAATTATCATATATTCGTTATTGATTTAGATATCATTCATAAATTAAATTTGAATAAATTAATTAATTTAAGTTTTAATTTTTAATTTTTTTCTAAGCGTACCAAAAATTATTTAGAGTTCGGACTTATGAGAGGACAAGATGGCTTTTAAACATGGAGGTATTTCCAAACCCCTTGAGTAATACCTTGCTTAAGGGATGTAATTATTTGCTCAACAGAACTTGGGAGAAAGAGGGATCCTGTGATGTAGTGGCTAATGTGCCGGACTGTGACGTCGTTGCGAGTTCGAATTTCAGTCGCACTACTACGTTTCCTTTCAGACTATTACTCTTGGGAAAGGCATGAACCCTCTTATCCCTACAATTTTCTGAATTCTTTGTGGGTAGGTCCTTTTCGAATTGCATGATCTTTTTCTTGGGTTTAATGTTATATAATAGCCGAGGGATTTCGGTTCATGCCTTTGAGTTTAGTTAGGCTGAGAACCTTTCGGCTCAACACATGGGTTAGTTGGGTGCAACATTGAGGCAGGTGTTAACGCGGGTGCGCGCGGGCGGATGGAGGTGTCACTCAGATGTCATAATAGTCCGAGACGAAACGGGGTGACAGGGTGCGGGTAACGTCACGCACCGGACAGGACTTGACACAAGTTCAATGACCCGAAGATCGATTATAGTGGGAACTTAGGGGAGGAAGTTCGGGCACAAGCCGAGGCTCGAACCCTGCTGGACTATGCTGGTGATCGGCCCACTTAGTGCAATGCGGGCCTGATGAGCCTAGCTGGACATGAACCCAAAGCTGGGTCCAGGCACGTATGCCTAATTATAGCTTAAACGGGACAGCAAAGTCCAGTGCTATACAAGGGAGACAAAGGTGTCAATGATGCAGGTCGCCCACCCCAAGGTGGCCCAGCCGAAGCCAAGGGCCTTTCAAACTCAAGTCTACCTGTGTTGGACAGCGTTTGCTAGCGTCAAAGCCAACAGCAAATTAATGCCGTCAGGCTCGATGCCCAGGACGCGCCCTCCCTTACATCTCGGTGTAGTAGCTATTGAAAAGGGAACCTTCAGGACACCCTCGACTAATATTGCCAACTTTACTTTTTTATTTGTCTCTCTGTAAAAGAGAATTGATTGTAGTGACTAACGTTCTGGTCTGCGACATCTTAGTTAGCGAGTTCGAATTCCAGTCGCGCTATTACGTTCACCTTTGGATTAATACCCTTGAAATTACTTACTTGTACTTGTATCGGCTTTCACCCTGGTCGGGTTGAACCGGCTTCCTCTCGAGCAAGTACAGCATCTCGAACCATCGCAGCCCACGTCAGCCGATCCTGAGCCAGGTCACAGGAAATGGCGATTCAATCGCGATTCCATCGCTGAAGACCAACTACTTGGGAACCTGATAGTGCTGCTAGGTCATCCTTGATTGTGCTGGCCCACGTCTTCAGCTGCCCACAGACACGTTTTCGCCAATTAGGAAGAGAAGGGGAGAGAAGAACATCGCGGATGAGCTCTCCCTCTGGGCGTCGAGCTGCGTGCCCGAACCATCGGAGACGACGCTGGAGCAGGACGGGTGGAAGAGGACAGAGGTTCAGGCGACGACGTAGAGTAGTAATTTACTAAGCTTTTTGCTTAGATGTGGCACAAGGCCATATGAAAGGAGCACCCAATGAGACTCGAACTCACTCGTGTAGGTTTGCTAGTCGAGCTTGCTAACCATTACACCACCAAAGGCGGCTGTGACGACGCAGAGTAGTGTGCACACAATCCCTCAAGCTACGGGTTTAATAGTACCGCTAATGTTCTCCTCCGGGGATAGCTTTGGCATTAAATAACCCATGAAGGCTTATATGCCATTAGACAAAGAAAATAAATCCAAAACTAATGTAATATTGTAACTCAATAACTTGATCAATTGTCGTTCTAATGAACACAAAATTTAATTGTATGTATAGAAATATATCAATCTTCAATATAAAATGTTTAAACGCATTTTTTTCTTTTCCAGTGAATGGCATTTCTGTACCTGAAAATAAGATTTTTAAAACCTTTCAGCATTCAACATAGAATTTTGAGTTATTTTTACTCGCGCTGTTAAAATTGATATCATTTGAATAAGAATCGGTCTATTTATTTAATATCCAAAATCATAATAATTTGAAATATTCTGTATTCTAAATTGTCTATAGATTGCTGTAACTTTTTATTTAACAGCTTTTAAATGTATTAAATAACAGATTAAGACATTACATTTTCAAATACTTTTAGAGCCAGGGAAACCAAGAGTTGTGAGGCCGACGGTCGTGGGGGGTCTCAGGCTTCCAAGGGTTAATCATATGCGATCTTTTGAGCAATCAAGTGTGGCCAATCACAGCCTTGTCAAAAGATTAGTTTTTAAAAATCAGTCGATTTGTCCTTCAGAACTTGACACCCCAATGCAAAAAGCGATTTAAAAAAAAAAACTTATGAAAACATTAGTTTTTCATTTCTTTTAATTAGCGTTCATAATGAACAAATTTAAACAAAATTATTAACGTAAAAAATCTTTTGCAGTAAACGTCGATAATAAATTCCACTAGGGCCTTTAAACATTAACCCCCCCCCCCGCCTATTCAAGTAAAGCCTTTTCGTCAGCGCTGAATAAGAACGTGGATACAGAATAAAGGTCAGTGTTCGATTCTCGGATGAGGATTTCTCCAAAAGTAATGCCTTTCATCTATTTCGACGACAGCAACACTTTACAACGAAATCAATAAAATAGATACAAAGAGCAAGTTTTCAGCTACTATACACTGTCTTTCAAGATCGTCGCCATCATTGTCTATGCAATTTCTCCTGTGTAGAATAAAGGTCAGAGTTCAATTCCCGGATGAGGATTTCTCCAAAAGTAATGCCTTTCATCTATTTCGACGACAGCAACGCTTTACCATGAGATTAATAATTTCGTTGCATAGAGCAAGTTTTCTGCTACACTGTTCTATCTCTCTACATCGTCAGCATTATTGCCTATGCAACTTTTCTTGGGTAGAATCAGGGTCAGTGTTCGATTCTCGGATCAGTTTCGCTCCAGTTACATCTTATCAGTATTGATATGTACAGTGAGATCAATAACACCCTTCCACAGAGAAAGTTTCAGCTAGAATCTGACACAATCCTATTACCTTACCCGAATACTGCCCCTGTTTTGATAATGTGAATTTTTTCTCTAGGCGGAGGTGAGGCTAAGTCTCCCATTTTCCGCCCTTAATTTTAATTTAGATCGAGTTCACCAGTAATCAGTTCTATTTCGAACAATTCAGTTTAGCATGAATACACAAATTAATTGTCGAAAACATTTCGATTTAAGGCTATTCAGTTTGGTCAAACACTTCTAATTCAAACAATTCAGTTTAGTATAAGTATAGTTTTTGTTTACACAGTTAAATCTCACAACAGTTCTATATTAAACAATTCAGTTTCGCGTAAGTACAGTTTAGTTCTATTCAACCAATAGATAGGCCCTATCAGGTGTTACCACTCCGGGCCAAAGTGGACCAGGGAGCGATGGCAATGAAGGAGTACTCTGCATTCCACAAAGCTCTAGCGTTACTGGAACATCACCATCATATTGTTTAGTGTCACCATCAGGACCCTTTTTGGGGGTCTCACCCCTTTGCGGAGGTGCAGTATGTGTATTCTACAGCCCCAGCCGACTGGACAAGTAGAAAAGTTTAAATGAACGACTATATATATATTATAAGAGTGTTGGTTGTCACTAAATCCCTTTGTGGGTATATGTCTGTTGTAGGTGACTCACCTATGACCAGAACAATGGACTACCCCAAAGAGAATATTAATCAAGAACTAAGCGAGAGAGCAGCATCAGTCGTAATTAGCACCTGGCCTGTCTTCGTGTACGTTGAACCAAGGAAACCTTCCTCAGAGACTTGGATATATTTGTGTGGCACTCATATCTCCGTGTTGAGTTATTTATATATTGACCCTTAATAACCGGTCATAACAGTGTCGAACCAAGCGCAATATAATATGGGGAGTGCTCAATTATTATATTTATTATTTATTATTATCATATTTATTATTTATTATTATTATGCTCTCCACCTGCCTCCCGTCACGAAAACTATACTAGTTAGACGAACCAGACACGCAGGACAGTGCTGGAGAACAAGGACTAACTCATCAGTTATGTACTCCTATGGACCCCTGCATATGGCCAAGCAAAAGCATGCAGGGATGATGTTTTGTTCCATAGCAATAATCTCCTACACACACAGAAATAAAATGATTTAACGAAATATTAAGATGTATTTATACATTATTAAAATACATTCACGAATTCATATCCGCTTACTCAATGGGCTGCATTTGTAGCCTGGCTTAACCTCATAAAAACACGCATCCACACGTAACTATAACACATACACGTATACGCACACACTCACATACACTCACACACTTACAACCTCGCGTAAACTTTCATACGAAATCCCAACGGTTTTTTTGTCTGTATTTTTTCGTATTTTTTCGATTTTCGATTCATTCCATTTTCTTAACTGCCTGATGATTGATGTTTTGCAAAAAACTCCATGAAACCCAGGGGTCGCAGTCTATATTCCATGAACTGAATATATATATATATATATATATATATATCTGATACATATATTTATTTATTATTATTATAATATATATATATGTATATATATATATATATATATATGCCGAGATGAACAAAAGCAATTAGACGAAGAGGACATTTATAATCAAATTAGTTCGCCTGTGTTAAAAACAGAGGATAAAACAAACTTACAAACAAACAAGGCTGAAATTGGATTTTAAAAAAATTGCTCAATTAGCAGACTTGAGGCCGAAAGGCCCCACCTTCAGGCGGGTGAACTGCATTATTGACACCTTTGACACTTTGGGGCCTCGCTTTCCAGTTTAAACTATAATTTGGCTCCGTACCTGGACACATGTTTGGGTCCAAGTCCAGCTAGGCTCATGGGCTCACATTGCCCCAAGTGAGCCGATGACCAGCATAGACAAGCAGGGCTCGAGCATCGACTTAGGTCCGACCTTCCCCTCCCCTAATCCTCACTATAATCCGACCTTCGGGTCATTTGAACTTGTGTCAAGTCCTATCTGGTGGGAGGTTGAGACAAATATCAGGACACGGCACTGCCTGGTTCTCTCTTTTTTGCTTTTTTTTTTCAGGTTGTGAGCACTTGGTTATTTGCCTGCAACTTTAAGCAATTTTTCTTAAGCAAGTTGGCTTGAGTAGAAGGTCTATTAGTCGCTTAGGTTAAGCCTCTTTTCCTAACAGGGTTTTTTTTTGTTACTTGTTGAAACAATAAGCAAGCTACTTGTGGTTTTGGTATGCTGTCTCCTAAAAAAGAAAGTTGAGTCTAAGATCTGGAGGTGGAATTATGAGACTCTTTTGCCGACAAAGAGAAGCAGTTGGCCGGGTCAGTAAATTCGGTAAATGCCTCTGTAGACTCAGCAGAAGAAAATTCGAGTTGAAACAGAAAGATATTCATCTCTAGGAGGAGTAAGCGGTGATTTATTCAAAGTTCACTTAAAGAAATTGTAAACTTTGTTTTCAACAAGTCTACACAGGAAACTTAAAGAACACGGTTGTCCAGGTTAAGTCGACACAAGAAGGAGACATTGACAAAAGAACAAACCCTAAAAATTGGCTTCAAAAAGAACTCTGACATAAAATACGAAAAAATGGTATTTTATCATTAACAAAAGTAAAACTAACAGTTAGTGGTTGACGGCATTGCTTCGTGCAAGTCAGTCGTTATTTTTTGTACCCACTTCTTTTTTAGGTTATAATATTGTCGTTATTTGAATTTATTTGTATGTTATTTTTGTAACGGAGAATTCAAGTATTAGGAAAAATATGCAAATCTGGATATTGTAAAATGTATTTCTCTTGAAATAAATTACTTTGTGCGAACTTGTTTTTGTTTTTAAGAAATATAGACATACTTCTCTTTCAGGTAGCAAAAGTGTTTGCATTCCCATCCCCCGTTTTGTCTCCCTTATTTTTCATACATTTCTCTCCCACCTCACTTTGCATGACTGTAACTGCAAGATATTCTTGGGCTAGGCAGAAATAACCTCAACAAGGTAATTTAAGTAGAATTGTACTTTTATTGCTGGTAGCATTCAGATAATTTTGTTAACTTTTCGTATGTTAGTCGTTGCAATTTAAAACCTAAAATCTAGCATATTTATTGAATTGAGCACATTTCTCAAAAATGATTTACGATAGAAATACATTGAACAAGAAGGATTAAAGGCATTGTCAAGGGTCAGGAAATTAGGCAATAGCTACCGGCTACATATATCCAAGTAGATGCAATATGAAACTACTTAAATCTCATTAATCAGAATAGTGTTTACTTTCTATGTGTCCTCTTATCTCTAAACTGGTAGACAGATTTGATTTCATCGGCTTGATATATCTTTTGCCGATATCCGTCCAACGTATATCGTCATAATCAGAATAACGAACGCACACACAAACCCTCTCACACACACTCATTCATAAATGCACACACACACACAAGCACGTACGCACTCAGACACTCATAAATGTATACACATATTCACACATACTCATATACGCACGCGTATACACCCATACGCACATGCACACATACTTCTATATACACACACGCCCGTATACACAAACACGCACACACATATTCGCCTACACTCACACTCACACAAACACACACACACACTCACACATACACACATATACACACACGCCCATATACGTAATCACACACATTCATATACGCACACATTCATATGTGCATATTCATTTACACACACGCTTAACACACACACTCATATACATGCATACTCTCACATATGCACACGCGTGCACACTGACATTCATTTACATACACGTCTAACACAAACTCCCATATACACACATACACTCAGATACGCACACACACACTCACACACATGCATAGTCAGACACACATGTATATAGACACACGCACATGCAATCACTCATGTACGTACATGCACACTTTTGTCCGAACACACAAAATATGCACTCATATACGCAACGACACACAGACCCGCACGCTGTCAAATACGCACAACGCATGCTCAAAAATTAATAAGATCAGTATCTATTTTTCAATAAACTTCTCATTATGTCTCTGCATATTTATATAACCGTAACCCGACAAAAACTTTCCAATTCAATAATATTTTGTGGGGTCTACCTCCGCGCTGAATGCCATCTCTCTCTCTCTCTCTCTCTCTCTCTCTCTCTCTCTCTCTCTCTCTCTCTCTCTCTCTCTCAGCTCGTTTCAATGTATCAAGCTATTATATATCTAATCTTTTTTTCTTCCAACCTATCTTTGTATATATCTCTATCGATCGATTCATCGATTGCATTCTCTTCAAATCTATCTATCTTAATATATTCATATCTATCTATCTTTTACTAAAAGCCTGGGTACCTTACCCAATTACATGGTTAGCACACCAGTTTGATTTTCACAGGGCGTTCTACGCTTCTAGCCAGGTGCCAAACCAAGCTCATCTCGATAAATTTCAACTTTTACAAGAATTCTTGCTATGATTACATACGAGGTGCATACGATAAGTTTCCATACTTTTTTCGTATGGGCACTTTTATTGATAGTACACACATGAAACTCAAGTCCCCTTCGAACTAATCTCCTCCAGCTGCAAAGCACTTGTTGTACCGTTCCAACAACTTCTGCAAGGCCCCACGGAAGTCGTCTTGCGTGAGCGTGTCAATGACCCTCGTCACAGCCTCTTTCATCTCCTCAATTGTCTCATAACGACAGCCTGTGAGCTTAGGGAATAACTAAAAATCACAGGGAGCACAGTCACGACTATAGGGAGCCTGAGGAACTGTCTTGATGTCCATCTTGGTCAAATAGTCTGTGACAAAGATGGAGTTGTGGACTGGTGCATTGTCCTCGTGGAAATGCCACTGAGCCGATTTGAAGAGTGCTGGCCTCTTCCCTAGGAATCTCTTCCTGAACTTCCTTAAAACCTCCAAATAGTAACCCTAACCCTAAGCCTTTGGCCAATCAACTCTGCAGTATTGACTTCCTTACTCCTCCCATACCTCTCATCATCCCTCACAGACTCCCTGGCTTCCTTGAATCTCTTATGCCACTCAAAAACTGATGCTCGATTCATGCAAGAAGGTCAAAAAGCAGTCTGAAGCATTCCATTCGTTTCTCTGGCATCTTTTCCTAGTTTAAAACAGAATTTTATTGCATATCGTTCTTCTTATGTGTCAGATTGCATTTTTGAAATTCCCCAGCCGTGACTATCAGGCTTTAGTAGGGTGTATTCCAATTGCTGCTGTAGCTGTTGATTTGAACCTGAAATCATAAAAATTGGTCAGTCATCTCATAAGATGTATAGCAATAACGTAGTGAATCTTCAAGAATCTACGACAATTTTAAATGCCCATACTAAAAAAAAGTATGGAAACTTATCGTGTGCACCTCTTATCCAGGAAAAGAGAACATCATGGCAATATTCTTAAAACTCTCTTTCACACCTTTCATTTTTTTTACAAAAAAAGCACAATCATGAGACAGGAATTTTTTACAAGCAATAACATTTGCTTTTTTGTTTGTTTGATTGTTTGGGGGGACTGTTATTGTCACCAATTTCACCAATATATATATATATTTAATATAATGACGGAGGGATTTCGTTTTATATATCTTGCCTTTGGGTTTAGTTAGGCTGAGAACCTTTCGGCTCAGCACATAGGTTAGTTAGGTGCAAACTTGAGCACAGGTATTAACGCGCGTGCGGGGAGGATGTGTCGTTCACAGATGTCAAAATAAAAATCCCAGAGAGGTTGACCAGTGAATGTGAATGACGTCATGCACCGGAAGCGCGCAAGGAGGATTTGGGGGATTTTGAAAAAGTCAGTTGAGTTGAGAACTAGACTCCCAATGGGAAGGGTCGACTTTCGGGGCTCGCTGAGGCCAGACGAATTTGTGCGCTACGGGCGCCGCACGTGATGGGGGAGCGGATGGAAAAGTCATCATAGAAAGATTGTGCATCTCTCTTACTTATGTTGAAAAACCTTTAAACTCAAAGGTAATAAAAAGTTTCGTACCTGAACTAAGAAGTCGTAAGTGTTTTTCGTGTTTCGGGATTCCTATGTTCTATGTATATATGTTATGAACATTCTATGTACGTTTCAGACATTCATATAGGGCTATGTTATATATATATATATATATATATATATATATATATATATATATATGTATGTATAAGATAGTATTTAATCCAGTAAATCTGGAGTTGGTAACAATTCCAAGCAATCCAATAAAATATTCAAAAATACAATATTAACTTTAAGTAATCCCGGTCAAGAGCTCAATGCAAATAAATTCACAGAGCAATTTTTTTAGACCCAGTAATCGGTCACATTAAGATAATAAATTTATTTCCATCCTGTTAAAAAGCATTGATATAAATCAATGCTCTAAAAATCAACAGGACTTCTTCAAATCAAAACAAAAAATGGATTGTTAAAAAAAATTTTAATTTTCCATTGAATCTTTGGAGTTAAAACAATATTTTTCAATTTCCAAAAATGTTGGGATAAAGCTGTTTTATTTCTCAAGTGTTCATGAGAGAAAGAATGAATATGATTATTATATCAAAACTTCCATCTAACCGACGAAATTCCAATATAAACGTTTGTTTTTTTTAATTTTACGTTTTCCTATGGGAAAATAGTAGCTAGATACACTTCGTTCTTCAAATTACATATACCTGCCATTGAACACTGTTCAATGAACAGTCTGCTTTAGATTTACAATTATTATTATTATTATTATTACTACTACTACTGTTGTTATTATTATTACTATTATTATTATTATCATTTTCTTGTTTGATCTGAAGAAATCCTGTTAATTTTTTAGAGCATTGATTTATATCAGTGCTTTTTAACAGGATGGAAATGAATTTATCTTAATGTAACTGATTGTTGTTTGGGAAGGGGGGTGTATTTTTAATGTATATAGCAGTCATGGTAATAAAACATGCAATATAACGATGTTGTAGAAGAGCTCCTTATGTTGGGTTATCTCACGATGAATGTTCGAGGTGTAATCACCGATCCCTAAAGGAATATATGTGGTATGGTTAGCGTGGTAAAAGGAACCGATACGATTATATGACGGGATCTTTTTGCTTTGTCTTTGGGTGCATCGTTACAAAGCTCTTCTATCCGTAGCAAAGCCGTTCAATCAGCTACGTAAGGTCAAACGTTAATGTTTTCGGTTGTCTCCTCCTACCTTCTCTGATACGGGGTAATCTTATTTACCAACCCCTACGCTCGGGCAGGATATGACACAAGGTCAATTTTTAAGCAGAGTTTAACAGGTTTGAATTCAGAGTTTTCCTTCTCCTAGACTAGTTGCCTCACCAAGGCTGAAGAACCTAGTCTGCCCTACTATTTACCCATTGCTGGAGGGAGAATATTTGGATTCATACCTTTCCCAAGGGTATTAGTGCTATGTGAAATGTAATCAGTCAGGTCCAGGATTTGAACTCGTGTCGCCGTGTCCATATCCTGCGACGATAATCATTACACCACGGGCACCTCTGAGACGGGGTAATCGAAGTTCATTCGTATCCTTGTTTTCCTGAAAAGTAAACAGGCTTACGATTCCTTCTTGAGAGAAAAGGTATCTTACTCGTAACGTTCAGGTTACTGACACGATCACCGTTAATTTTACTTGGTTGATATCTTTATTAATTTTCCTGGGATAGCTGGTCAAATATAATGAGTGTCAGGAGAGGAGAGAAAGATATAAAGAGAGAAGCTAACGGTTGGGTTTTTCTCAAAGAAAGTCCCTAGACTAAATTGTACCTTTTTGACTTTGGAGATCAACCACTGTCCGTGAATACGTTCTAATACCAGAAAGAATAATGAAATCAATCTTCAAAATTTTGTCAAAAAAGCAACTTTTAAAGCAATTTGGATAGGGATGTTTTATAGCCTCGTTTTTCTTTAAATACTTCGAATCGTTAACTTTCTTTGGTAGCATTATAATATGCACATAGAATTCTACAAAAAAATTTAAATACTCAAAATTTTAACATTTGTCGAAAACTTCTATTATGTAAAGAATGTTTTTAGCAATACATCAAGGGGGATTTAAAACCTTATTTATCCATAAATTCTTCGAATTAGGAACTCACTCTAGTAGCATTGTAAAATACTAATTCTATTCTACAAGAAACTACAATAAAATCAACATTTTAAATTTCGTCGAAAAAAATGTACAATGTCATGTATATTTTAAACCCTCGTTACTCAAATTTAAAGCCTCACGTCGGTCAATCCTCCGAACTGAGAATTCCCTTTATTACCATTGTAAATTACAGGTCTTATTCTACAAGAACACACAACAAAAGCAGCATTTGACACTTTGTCGAAAAAATGTACAATGTCATGGGTATTTTAGCCCTCGTCAGCCACGTTTAAAGTTTAATATATCCGTCAATCCTCCGAAATTAAACAATTCCATTCTTAATATTGTAAATTACAAATCCGATTCAACAAGAAAGTATAATAAAATATATATCCTGCATATATAATCAAATCCTAAAGTAATTTACCGTTTTTTTTTTCTTCATTATCTCTTCTTTACTTTGCCCAGTTGGCTGGGGCTAGGGAAACACTGATTACACTTCTGCAGAGGGGTAAGCCCCCAACACAATAAGTGTCCTGATATGACACTAAACAATCTGATGATGAGGTTCCAGTAATGCTAGAGCTTTGGGTAATGCGGAGTATCCCTTCACTGCCATTGCTCCCGGGCCCACTCTGGCCCGGAGTGGTAGCACCTGATAGGGCCCTTTCTATTGGTTAAATAGAACTAACTGCATACTTATGCTAAACTAGATTGTTTGAATTGGAACTGTTTGACTAAATTTAATAACTTTAAATAGAAATGCTTTTGACAATTAAACTTTGTACTTACATTTAAACTGCGTGCTTATCCTAAACTGAATTGTTTGAAATGGAACTGTTTTTGATATTGAAACTGTACTTACAATAAACTGAATTGTTTAATATAGAACAGTTTTGACATTTAACTGTGTATAAACAAAATCTATACTTATACTAGTCTGAATTAGAACTGTTTGAATAAACTGAATAGGGTGAAATAGAAATGTTTTTGACAATTAAACTGTGTACTCATGCTAAACTGAATTGTTTGAAATAGAACTGACTATTTTCATAAAAATGGATTTGGCGTTAAATAACCAACAAAGGTTGATATGCCATAAAACCCAAACAACCAACCAACCATCTTCTTTTCTCCCTGCCCATCCCATTTTAAACTACCTTTTTCTCATTGATAACGATCCTTTTTTCTTAAGACCATAAGAATATTACTTTAACTATGACCTAATCTAACTAGACTGCTCGCTAAATTTTTTTCCCGTTGAAGGATAGTCACGAATCTGTCTGGAATTTTTCATCGTTTGTTGAGTCGGCTGACCGAATCTTTCATTTATCTATCTTTTTATATTTTGTTGACCTGTACATAAGATTCCTTACGGGTCATTCACTAATTTAGTTATTTAATTTTTTCCGCTTCCCATTTAGACTGGTTTTTAACGCTCTTCAGGATTGAGTCTAATTTTCTCCCATCTTCTCGATTCGAACCAAAATATATTTAAACAGAAGACCTAAAAAAAAACAAAAAACTGTGAGAGTTCCCATGGCGTAATGTCTCGTTCGAACTCCAATTACGTTGCTGCGTTCACTTTTGGACTAATACCCTTGGGAATAGTATGAACTCCCTTGACATTAGATAGCCCACGAAGGTTTGATATGCCATTAAATAAAAGAAACCAAACCGTCAAAGAAAAACTGATTTTAAACAATCTTCCTCGTCATCAAGTCACACAGATTTTCCTGGCTCTCTCTCTCTCTCTCTCTCTCTCTCAATCTATCTCTTTTTCTCTCTCTCTCTTTCTCTCTCTCATTCTCTCTCTTTCTCTCTCTCTCTATCTATCTCTTTCTCTCTCTCTCTTTCTCTCTCTTTTTCTCTTTCTCTCAATCTATCTATCGTTCTCTTTCTCTCTCTTTCTCTCTCTCCCTCTTTATCTATATCTATCTTTCTCTCTCTCTCTCTCTCTCTCTCTCTCAATCTATCTATCTCTTACTCTCTTTCTGTCTTGCTCTCCTTCTCAATATCTCTCTCTCTCTCTCTCTCTCTCTCTCTCTCTCTCTCTCTCTCTCTCTCTCTCTCTATCAGTCCCTATAAGCCATCGCTCTAAGCAGGTCTTTCAAACTAGTTCCTGGGTGCACAAAGAGCTGATGTAAATAAGTTCTTGCTGGTCGGCTAACACTGGCACGTCCATGTCTATGGGTCCATAGAAGAACATCACTTATGAAATCCTCCTTGTTTCTCCAGCAGGGTCCTGCATGTTTTTTTTTTTTGCCATACTTGGATAGTTTTAGAAATGGGAGGTAAGTGGCCATGTCCATAGAAGAACATCACTTATGAAATCCTCCTTACTTCTCCAGCTGTGTCCTGCATGTTTTTTTTTGCCATACTTGGATGGTTTTAGAGATGGGAGGTAAGTGGTCATAGAGGGGTCCATAGAAGAACGCCACTTACGAAATCCTCATTGCTTCTCCAGCTGTGTCCTGCATGTTTTTTTCGCCTTACTTGGATGGTTTTAGAGATGGGAGGTAAGTGGCCATGGAGGGGTCCATAGAAGAACGTCACTTACGAAATCCTCCTTGCTTCTCCAGCTGTGTCCTGCAATTTTTTGCCCCTTACTTGGATGTTTTTTGAGTAAAATAGCACAATCTGAACCAACGCCATATACCATCACTCCCCCATGAAATAATGGGGCAGTCACTGCTCGACAGTTCTCAGATGGTACCCACCGAACTAGGTTTTGATCTTTTAGAACAGTAAATAGTCACAAGTTTTCATGTTATATACTCATGATGAGGCAGTTTGCTGGTTGGTTGGTTGGTAGTTTTGTTTTACGGCGTATCAACCCTTTTCGAGTCATTTAACACCGAATTAAATTTCAAACAATTCAGTTTAGTATGAGTAGAGTTTTTTTGTTTTCAATGAGTTAAATGTCAGAACAATTCAGTTAAATGTCAAAACAGTTCTATTTCAAACAATTCAGTTTGGTATACGTACACAGTTTAGTTCTATTTGACTCATAGATAGGACCCTATCTATGAGGGTGCTACCACTCCGGGCCAGAGTGGACCTGGGAGCAATGAAGAGTACTCCACATTCCCCAAAGCTCCAGCATTATTGGAACCTCACCCTCAGATTGTTTAGAGTCCTATGCAGGATACTTGTTGGAGGATCTTACCCTTCTGCAAAGAAGCAGTCGGTGTATTTACTCTATAGTCCCTGCTGACTGGGCGACATAATGAGGGAAGAAACCAAAACACAACCCTTTCTCAATTCTTTTTGGAGCAAAAGAGGGTAGTAGTGGGCCACTGCCCTAGTAGGGTGCAAGCTGGGTTTGGCTCAAGACTCAAACTGACAGACTGCCACTATCTCACGTGGGCATCTGCATATATCCATATTTGCCCAAACCCTCCTATTAGGCTGGATATGATACAAGGTCAATTTTTTAAGCAGAGTTTAAGAGGTTTGAATTCAGAGTTTTCCTTCTAAGTTTTCCTTCTCACCAAGGCTGAAAAACCTAGTCTGCCCTACTATTTACCCATAGCTGGAGGGAGAATAATTGGATTCATACCTTTCCCAAGGGTATTAGTACTATGTGAAATGAAATCAGTCTCGTCCAGGATTTGAACTCGTTTCGCCGTGTCCATTTCCTACGACGATAACCATTACACCACAGGCATCTGCATATATCATTTCGTAACATCCACATATTTCCGATCAACCACGTGACTCCTCCGCTTATTTCCACACGTGTGTCCTGTGTAAAGAATCTCAGATTGACGGCTCGGTCAAAGATCTATATGCAACATTCAGATCTAAGAAATTAGAGGACTGTTGTACCAAAAATATTTTAACCATGTAACGGTATGCATACCCACATTTCCTCCTTGAAAACAGATCTTTTGAGAAGCCACATACCGAAAAAAGATATTGTTTCCATTAGACTCAGTGTTGCGAATCTTCAATTAACATTGCGTTCACTTAACGGGAAATCTTCCAAACCACAGCCGTATCAGTACTTTTGTACCGCAGCATTTCAAATACTTAAACGAAGCGGTGGGAGAAAAAAAAATGGGAACTACGCGCTATTCTGAGCAAATTCTGCCTGCAGCAGTCAACACAACAGCAACTGTATGGCCACTTACCTTCTATCTCACAAACCAACTTAAGTAAGACGAGCAAGATATGCCGAGCACAACTGAAGAAACAAGAAAGATCTCAAATGAGAAGTCCTCCTCTAAATTAGTGTTGGCCAACCAACTAAGACTTACACTATGCAGACACTGGATGTTGTCTGAATGACCAGCCAAGAGAGATGCCCAATAAGGGCCGATGGCAAGAGAGAGTCAAGGAAACACTTACTAACAGCACGACTTAATGATGACCTGTTGGAGGATATCAATAGTTATCAAATAGTGACCCTGAAGAAGTATTTTGTTTTTGGAGGAGTAGGATATAGTCACAATAATTTACGTCAGCGGGGGGGGGGAAATAGAGCTCTGGTATCATAAGAATATATGTTTAAGCCAAAAAGTCCTAATTTTTAGATTGACTGATTGATTCTAATGACATGTCGATAAGTTTAGGGTTATTTTATCCCTAGACGTTAATTGGTTTGGTTTGGTTTGGCAAATGTACCCGCCAAAGCCGAAACCCTGCTACATAGTCAGGAACGAGCAGCTGCAAGCATTGGCCTTCATGTCAATGCACACAAGACGGAATATATGTGCTTTAATCAAACAGGCGACATCTCCACACTAAACGGTAGCTTTCTGAAACCAGTTGACAAGTTCACATACCTAGGAAGCAGTGTCTCATCAACCGAGACAGATATCAACACGCGACTAGCAAAGGCATGGACAGCTAACGATAACCGATAAAATAAAACGCAGTTTCTTCCAAGCAGCGGTCGTGTCGATACTGCTATATGGATGCACTACATGGACGCTAACTAAACGTATTGGGAAAAAGCTTGACGGCAACTACAAAAGAATATTGCGAGCAACATTGAATAAGTCCTGGAGGCAGCACCCCATAAAGCAGCAGCTGTACGGCCACTTACTACCCATTACAAAAACTATCCAAGTTAGACGAACCAGACATGCAGGACACTACTCATAAGTGATGTACTCCTGTGGACCCCTTCACATGGCCGAGGAAAGGCAGGGCGACCAGCTCGAACCTACATACAGCAGCTCTGTGCCGATACGGGATATGGCCCTGAAGACCTGCCGGAAGCAATGGATGATAGGAAGAGGTGGCGAGAGAGAGTCAGGGATATCCGTGCTGATAGTGTGACATAATGATGATGATGATGATGGTTTATGGCATATCAACCATTGTAGGTTATTTAATGGGAAATCCTTTTTTACATAAATATTAAATATATGATTTCGTAGATAACATATTTAAACGAATCTGAGTTCATTTCTTTATAGTTTCACTAATTTCTATCAAATACGAATAATTCCATTTGCAGCTAATCATTTGTTTGCACACAGTTAAATGTTTTCAAGTATTGTTATTTAACACTAACAATTCCATTAAACATCAGATATTTGTTTACACACACTTGAATCATCAAACAGTTCTATTTCAAACAACTCAATTTAGCATTAGTCAACAAAATTAAATGGTTCCAAGTATTGCTATGTATCACTAACAATCTAATTAGACATTAGTCATTTGTTTAAGCTTAATGAAATGTTCAGTCATTTATTTGTAAAGTTTGAATATCAAACAGTTCTATTTGACCTATGAATAGAACCCTATCAGGTGCTACCACTCTGGGCCAGAGTGGACCTGGGAGGGATGGCAATGAAAGAGTAATCCGCATTCCCCAAAGCTCCAGCAATACTGGAGCTTTACCATCAGATGATTTTATGTCATATCAAAGACACTCATTGGGGAGTCTTACCCCTCTGCAAAGAGTCAGTCGGTGTATTCTACACCCCCACCAACCAAATTCATTGTTAGTATTTACCAAGCCCTAAGCCACGAGTAGGATGCAACACAAAGTTAGTATTTTTTATGCGGAGCTTAACAGGTTTTAATTCAGAGTTTTCCTTCTCGTAGACCGGCTGCTATTCCAAGGTTAAAGAGCCCAGTCTTCCCTGCAATTCTATCTATCGCTATTGGGAGAATAGTTGGGTTCATTCCTCTCCTGAGTCCTATATAAATGTAAACAGACTCGTCCATGATTTGAACTCGGGTGGCCGTTTACATTCTTTACGAAGGTAACCACTACACCCCGGGTGCCTCCCAGTCCGATCAAGTTCATAGTACGTTCATATTCATTTTAGTATATTTGTTTCTTAAGTGTTCTTTTTGCTTCTTTTAATACGGTTAGGTGATTTCAAGTATCACAATCCAATAGAAATAATTTGCACGCAGGTATATGTTTTCAAGCAAGTAATGATAACAATCCTTTATGTAATATATTAAAGGATTTTAGTAAACTATTTTAGTAATAAATTGTTTTCTGGTTTAGCTTTGAGTTCGTGGTTTCAGGTTTTCCATTTATAAAGGTCAAAGTGAGAAGACCTTGTGTAACATACTCATATGCAGATGCATGCAGATATATATTCAACACAATTATGACGAGCAGACACAGTTCTTTAGAAAAATATACCTCTCACTTTATTTGAAAGGGTTCGAAAGGGTTACGAAAGGTATTATCTGGTGAGTTGGAGACTGAACAGAACTGAAACATATTGACCCCCCAACTCTTCTGGCTACAGCAGCATTTCTTTCCCGTTCTCCTGGGCTGCTCAACCTGGGGCCTGGGGGCCCAGCTTCTGCTGGGATATGGTTCTCATTACAGCATCTTCTCTCCAACTGATCTGAACTTCCTGTCACCGGGGTTATATAATAATTTGACATCCACCTACTTCTTGCGAGCGTCACATTTGTACTCAATTCAACCCGTCGACAGTCAAGGTTATCCCCTGATCCCCTGATATCTTCGACCGGATTCACCTGTTATTTACACAGGTCCATTTCTCATCTAACAGCCCGGCCGACAATTTGTTTTAGCATTAGCTGTAAGCAAACTATTAAGATAAACAATTAGATAGATATCAGCTGATATTTAGCAATGTCGTGTCACTAATATGTTTAGTGATGATGTGTGATTTAACGATTGCATAGGAAAGAATTTGAAGAAAATATATAAGAAAGAGATTTGGAAGATAGAGGAGACAGAGAAAAGATAGTCAGAAGAAACAGAAGGAGGAGACGAAGCAGACAGTCCCCGATAGGAAGGTGTTGGCTGACAGTGAGGTCACAGGTGGATAGGTGTCAAACGGGTTTGCGAAGCAGAAATGATAGGGTGCATTGTCCCTTTTCGTCTTGCACGGCTTATAGTCTGTGTCTATATAATCCGTTGATGCATATTTCCTACTTCCCTCTCTCTCTCTCTCTCTCTCTCTCTTTCACTCAGCCCAAAATAAACTTTCGTGTCTACACAACTGACAGCGTTTGGGGTTCGTCACTGTGGGCTTACCACGGGGTCCGACTGAAACCTAAGAGGTAATGTTACGTCATGTTCAATTTGGGGCTGTGGTGTTACATTAATAAACAACTACAGCTTCAAGCAACAATTCTTAATGCAAATAAGATATATATATATATATATATATATATATATATATATATATATACTGGTATTCACGTGCAGATACCTGAATGCATTTTTGGTGTATATTATATACCACCGATTAAGCACATGGTGTAGAAAAATTAATATAATACATTAATATATAAATTAAATAATAATTTATTTGGTCAAGAGAACGAATTTCTTACGGTCACGTGCGCGTGCATTTTGTTATGGGGTCAGTTTTCTTTTAAAAAGACCGAATTTAAATCACTTTGCTCCATATCCCGTGAAACTCTGAGTAACAGGACTAGTAATGCAGGATCGCAATTTCATATTTTATGTTTTAAAACTGCTCTGCTACAATAACTTCGATCACGTTTTATATTCTTTCCTTGATAACATATATATATATATATATATATATATATATATATGTGTGTGTGTGGAAGTAAATAATGGATTATAATCCGATAATATAGAGAAAAATTGCAAACAAGGTAATCCAATAGAAGAGAGTTATTAAGAAGCCAAGTCGACACGATAGCGTTTCGGTTCTAATGAACCATCATCAGGACTGTGAGGGATGATATTAGTGATGTTAAATCAACGATGGATGTTTAAAAATTATTTAACATCACTAATATCATTCTTCACAGTCCTGATGATGGTTCATTAAAACCGAAACGCTATAGTGTCGACGTGGCTTCTAAATAAATCTTTATTTCTACTTGGATTACATTTTTTATGGTTTCACTAATTTCTATCAAATACGAATAATTCCATTTGCAGCTGATCATTTGTTTGCACACAGTTAAATGTTTTCAAGTATTGTTATTTAACACTAACAATTCCATTAAACATCAGATATATATATATATATATATATATCATCAAGTCGTGCTTGCTGCATGGATTCCCTCGACTCTATCTCGCCATACGTCTCAAACGCCCATCGTTTTGAGGAGAACATTGCATATGAGTTTGTCTCTGCTTCTTTGTCTCACTTAGATATTTTGAGAGATGGGAGGTAAGCGGCCGTACAGCTGCTGTTTTGTGAGGTACATCTTCTAAGACGTATTCAAAACACCGCGCAGCATTATTTGTTTTGAATAAGGTGGTGCCATCTTCACATTAAACAATAGGCCTCGGAAATTAGTTAACAATTTCTCATATCTCGGTAGTAATATCTCGTCTACAAAAAGTGATGTCAACATACACAGAAAAAAAACATTGACTGTTATAGATATGCGATCGACCTTATGAAAATCTAATTTCTCCGATAAAATAAAACAAAATGCTCATAGAATAATCTAGATGGAATATATATTCCTATTCAAAAATAGGAATCACTGGCGGCAGTTTGAAAGTTGCCTCAAATCGTCTTCAGGCCACGGCGCAATATGCATCAAGCTGGATTTGGTTGAAAGCGAGAAAGATTTCAGCATGAAGGTAATACACGCGGAATCACCTTTCCTGTGTGATTACGTAAGAAACGGTTACTGTAAACGCATAATAACATTAACGGCCGAAAGTAAACGCGTTTTTTTTTTAAAATCACAAACTGCACACTAAAAATTAAGATTAACGTCCAACGTAGTCTCTGCTCTTAATTGATCTGGCGTATATATATATATATAATTCTCTTAATACTTTATCTGGTGGCAAAATCTGCTTGGTAGCGCCAGGAGTGGCAGTACCGCCTTGAGCTATCAAAACTGTGTTATCACCCCTGGTTGACGGCTGATGAGGGCAGGGTTATCGCACGTGCTTTCACACGTTGTATGATGAAAATAAAATTATATATATATATATATATATATATATATCATGGGCGGAGACGCTACTAGTGCTACTCGTGCCCGGCACGAGCAATAACTCGGTCAATGTTATTCAAAATGGATTAAAAATCATCCATTAATTTCAAGCAAACTTACTTAGTCTGATCTCAATTAAATTACGTATCTATTTAAGTTTCGATAACTAAGTAGCCAAAAGTTCATAAATATATCTGGGAATAATACAACGATGCTGTTTTGAACGGATGGTCTTTGTCCGGCCACCGTCAGATTCATTGAACATCCCATAAAATCGGCTATAATGTTGAACACGCGCAAATCCGAGCCGAGCACTAGACCCTTATAATAACAGTAATGTTAGAGAAATCCGCTTTTGGCGGTAGCCAATAGCAAGAGCAACCCAAACATCGTGCTCAAAAATCTTAGCACATTCTGACTGCTGACTGCTGTCAGCTGTCTTGGGAAGAGGGAGAGGGACCGAGAGAGCGAGGGCGGATAGCAGATTATAGCCGTCCAGACGTCATCATCATCGCTCTGGTAAATGTTGGTTAAACGGCGTGTTTTAATTCGTTTTTTCACTAACAGATCGCTATTTCTTTAATGAATGTTGCATATATTACATTCTGTAACTAAAATTTGTTTATTTGAATACATTTTCAACAAATAATCTTTATTTTAAGCGAAATTGAAACTACTAGCTGTGTCTGTGTATATTGTCATATTTTTCTCGTCATAGTAATGAACATCTCTTTTCTTCTATACTTTTGAAAGGAAAAAAAAATTATCTTATCTACTGTATTAACAAGACTACAAATTATATAGTATCTTGATTGTTTACAAAAAAAAACACCATGCAAGGTACGTTTGTCAATCTGTGCTATACAATGGAAAATCACGCAATAGCAACTATGATGACTTACTTTGGGTCCATGGACCACGGGTTGGGAACTGAAGTTGACAGAGGGCGGGGGGGGCACGAGTAGCAAAAATAGGCTAGAGTCGCCACTGATATATATATATATATATATATATATGCAGAAAATTGAGTAAATTCAAGGCATAAATGAAACTAGCAAAAATAACATTTTATTCATTCGTCGGGATGATAATGATTTTCGTGGAGGATTTCCTTTTTGTTTTAACTCTGTTTTCTTCACTGTTAGATTGAACAGTTTTACTTGGAACATATATACATATATAACCGCGATTTTAGTTTTAGCTGGAGTAAGTAATAGCTGAACGTCTTAATCAAAATATTCTCTGTCGCAAGGGCCAAATTTTGTTACACAACAAAACGGCAGAACATAGTGCGATCATTGATTTAGTTGGGTTTTATTGCAGATTAACCATTCAAGAGTGGGGAGGTCGGAAAGCAGGCGTGTTGTCAATCTTCTTCGCTTTTTCCCTTTAACTTCTTTATATGTAGAAATGGTTCTCTGCTCTTTTTATATCTTATGAAAATAACCTATTTGCAAAATTGCTTAAATATGGCCGTCATTTCGTTGAGGCGAAAGTAAACTAGTTAAATGAGAATAAGAGACAGTATGAGTCAGGGATGGGAGCAAATAATTGAAAGCGTTTGTTGGCGACGCCATATTAAAGAATTAACGAATAGATACATTCCGTGAGACAATGCAAAATTATCGACAAAATTACAATTATAAAACTCTCTCTCTCTCTCTCTCTCTCTCTCTCTCTCTGTGTCTGTGTGTGTCTCTCTCTCTCATTCTCTCTCTATCACACATACATACACATCTTCCAAAAAGAAATCAACGACAACAACAAAAAGACATGACTCTTGTTCGTTCTTAACGCATATGGAAAAATTTAGCCCCCTTTACACTTGTTTTTTTTTTGTTTTGTTTTGTTTTGTTTTGTTTTGTTTTTTTTGTATTTCCCACAATGCTAATCGTGGCAGGTCTCAATCGGCGATGAAGCTTATTTCAGAATCTACCTACATACATATCAGCCTCCTTTCATATCGCCAAGGCACCTATATTACACTCGCTGCTAAATATGGGTCTTTTCTGTGGACAGAAAACAAAGATCTGTTGTTTTATGTAAATTAAATTGTTTCTTTAAATTATACACACATGTCATTCGAATATGTTCTATGTATGGTAGGGGCCCCGGCTGCTTGACTTAGTCGTGACGTATACGACATTTGACGACTTCTTATACATATCTAACAGTGATCGCGAAGTGATCGTCAATTGAAATGGCCTCGGCGAGCCGAGTTCAAATCCTCGAAGAGGCTGTTTTCATTTCGCTTCATAATAATATTCTTGGCAAAATGCATGAATATGTCTTCTCTCCCCAGCAAGGGATACATAGAGAGAGGCAGGTTGGGCTCTTTATCTTTGACATGAAAACCAGTCATAGAAAAAATAAACCGAAACAAAATAGCTGTACTTTGTTTTAAAAAATTAACCCCGTGTCGCATTCTCCTTATGGGCGATAGGTTCGGGAAATATATACATATATAACCGCGATTTTAGTTTTAGCTGGAGTAAGTAATATCTTAACGTCTTAATCAAAATATTTTCTGTCGCAAGGGCCCGATTTTGTTACACAACAAAACGGCAGAACATAGTGCGATCATTGATTTAGTTGGGTTTTATTGCAGATTAACCATTCATGGTTAATTAATACCTAATCTGTAGATAGATATACGTGGTGCCTTTAATAAGTTTCCAATCATTTTTTGCACAGGCATTTAAAATTGTCGAAGACTCTTGAAAATTCAGTATGTTATTGCTATACATCTTATGAGATGACTGACCAATTTGTATGATTTCAGTTTCAAAGGAACAGCTACAGCAGCAATTGGAATACACCCTACTAAAGCCTGATAGTCACAGCTGGTGAATTTCAAAAATGCAATCTGACACGTTAGAAGAACGAAATGCAATAAAATTCTGTTTTGAATTTGGAAAAAATGCCACAGAAACGTATGACATGCTTCAGACTGCTTTTGGAGCATCTTACATGAATCGAACATCAGTTTTTGAGTGGCATAAGAGATTCAAGTAAGACAGGGAGTCTGTGAGGGATGATGAGAGGTGTGGGAGGAGTAAGGAAGTCAGAACACCAGAGTTGATTGGCCAAAGGGTTAGGGTTAGGGTTACAATGTTGAGGTTTTAAGGGAATTCAGGAAGAGATTCCGTCGGAAGAGGCAAGCACTCTTCAAATAGGGTCAGAAGCATTTCCAGGAGGACAATGCACCAGTCCACAACTCCATCCTTGTCACAGACTATTTGACCAAGATGTATGGGCATCAAGACAGTTCCTCAGCCTCGCTATAGTCGAGACCTTGCTACCTGTGACTTTTGGTTATTCCCTAAGCTCAGAGGCTGTCGTTATGAGACAATTGGTTAGACGAAAGTGGCTGTGACGAAGGTTATTGACACGCTCACACAAGAGGACGTCCATGGGGCCTTCCAGAAGTTATTGGAACGGTACAACAAGTGCATTGCAACCGAAGGAGATTACTTCGAAGGGGACTAGAGTTTCATGTGAGTACTATCACTAAAAGTGCCCATACGAAAAAAAAGTCTGGAAACTTATCGTACGCACCTCGTCTATATATATGACTTGTAAGTGAATAATTTGTTGGTATCTTTATTTCTAAATGAGCGATAGCTTATTTGTTTGCACATAGTTAAATGGTTTTCAAGTATTGCTGACACTAATCAATTCTATTTAAGGTGAGTCATTTGTTCGCATATAATTAAATGGTTTCAAGCACTGCTATCTAATTCTATTTAATATTAATCATTTGTTTGCATATAGTTGTAATTTACAAAGCGTTTTGCTTAGATGTAGCACAAGGCTGCATGAATGGGCCACCCAATGAGACTCTAACTCACTCGTGAAGGTTTGCTAATCTAAATTGCTAACCTTTACACCACCCGACATAACTTTGTTTGCACATAGTTAAATGGTTTCAAGTATTGCTATTTCAGCGTAATTAACCCTCGGGTGTCGTCTTCTACCACCTTTAAGATAAAAAGGGTTTGGTACTTGATGAATATGGTCGGAACAATCATATAGGTGCTCTGCCTTGACATGACCAGCCGATTGGGCAAAAGTGGATTGTCTCAAGTCATGTGACCACTTTAATTGCCAGATCGCGCAATGTTCAACAATCAGATTCCTCAGACATTACGAGTCACCATCCACGGCCAACAATTAGCCACGTTCGGTGGGGCGTCTTATCCCTCTTCAGATATGTGATTTGTGTATTCTACAGCTCCCGTGGGGAGAATGGTATGTGAATACGTTTGATTATCAAATAGGAATTATTATTGGAAACCATATAAAAAGTAAAGTTGGCGACCGTAGTTGAGGGCGACCAGAAGGCTCCCTTTTCAATAGCTACTACATCGAGGTGTAGGGGAGGGCGCTACTCCTTTCCATGAATTGCTCCACTTTGCCCTTGATACGTACCCTATATAAGCAAGGGGGTATCAAGTACCATTTTTAAAGTCTTTGGTATGACGCGACCTGGGATTGAACCCTGGTCTCCCGGACCATTGGCGAACACAATTACTTGATGCTATAATGTTTACTATTGATTATTACCATCTCTAGTAAATATAAGCACCCTCCGCCGGGCACAAATATTTAAGTTTTAATGTAATGACATGAACTCAACCATCTCCACTCGTATTTCTAATCAACACGCAGCTCAGTTCGAAACCCGCAGGAAATCTCATTCTTTACACAGCTATCGGAATGGTGGGGCGTTTACAATTCGAACGATCTCAAGGCTAAGTTTCATTCATCGATCGTCTTGCATGATATTCAAAAAGTGTTGTGATTCTTATAGGCCAAGGAAATGGGTGTTTCCCAAGCTGATAAGCCGTAATAGTCTCCATTGGTAACGAATGTTCTGAATAGGATAAGTCGATCCCTTTTTCGGAGGAATAACGATTCCAGTGATTGAATATCACAGTTTAATAACTGTATATCAAGTGAAATACTATCTACTCTCTATAGTTATACTAAACATAATACAAGGTCTGGATTGACTATATGTGTGTCGGTCTTAAGGTAATTTTTGCCGCCAAGTGAAATGTTGGAGGTAATCACGGATATGTTCGTAGGTATTTGAGTCGGTATTTTTCTCTCGGCTGATTGCCAGCGATTTGAGTGTGTGCTTTGGCCCTCTCAATACGAGTCGATTTGTTCTCCCCGCAGTCTAAATGCCAAATGAACTCGCGACGACAAACTCTTTCGATATAGATACATTTCTTCATAATCCAAATCTATTCCCTCGCTGAAAATACATCCCAAATCAGCTATTGATCAAACTAAATTCAAGAGTCATTTCCTCAACAATTACTCGCTCAAAACAATATTCCAATATTGTGAACCTATCTGGCTCTTAACTCTAACCAACTTCAAAATCCATAACACGGTTTGACTTCTCGCAATACGGGATTACACCTGGTCTTCTCAACAATCCACCTGTTCTCTGAGGAAATTACAAAAATCTGATTTTTCACATTAACCCAACCTTGACAGCTATAAAGAATATTACAATTACAATATTCTCAAAGGCAAGTTAATTATGTTACATTAACACCAGTTTACGTTGTCACAGTAAAATATCGTATCAAATTAGAGAGATTAACGAAAAAATAAGAACGCTTATAAAAAGAATAAATCAATTTTTACTTTATTTTAATTGATTTCTACATAAATCCAAATTCATTAATCATGGCGTTAAACTTATTTGAAACAGAGGGAGTATATAATAATAAAATAGAACTGCTTGGACGCTAGTTCCTCCCATCATTCCCGGCTTTCATGGCTAAATGTTCCTTATTTAACCAAATCATTATGTAAAGAAAAAGTTTATTGTACAGTTGCTACCAACGGTATTTGTTGCACGCCCCACCTAACGGGCGAGTGTGGCACAAGGCCTTTTTTAAGGTGGGTGCTGGGCCGTAGCCTAGACACGCCCGACATTCCCAAAAATCTCTCGGGTCTCGTCGGCATTCTCCTAAAAAGGGGCACTTCAAGCGCCAGGCAATAAACCTAGCCCCTCCGAGGAGGGTCAGAGCCAGGGGTGGTGTCCTCCTGAGGCCGTGTGACGCGAATGCAATGCCGACTACCGTATCCAGAGACATGACACACCCGACCAGATCCGTGCCGCTGATACTACGGCCGGTCGAAGTGTGCTCCATCTACTTGATTGGTACAATTGGGCAACAGCGTTGCAACCAACTCCCTTAGTGGATTCCAGTAAAAAAAAATTATCTTTATTGGAAGAGTCCAGTGTGTCGATAATAGGGATGATAACACAACAATAATAATGCGATTATTTCTTGATATCTGCATAAAACGAGTCCGCCATATTTTTCAATATAAAACCAGTCTCGCTACATTTACAATGAAATGTTTTGGGTGGGGGGGTTCTTTTTCTTTTTTTGAACGGTGAACTATAAGATTGTGCTTGTGCCGAACCTTCTATACTCAGTACACCAAGATCTGTGCAATGGTTTCTTGATAGCTAAACTGAAAATTAATCTCAAGGGTAAGATTTGAGGATATGGAGGACATTTAATCAAATATGACTGCGTAACTTCATACCACATAAAAAGTTACAGAGGCTCTTCGACCAATGAAAAACTCGCTGGAATAAATATGGTTAATTCCAAGGGGACGATTTTGAAGAAAATTAACGATTGTTTTTTTTTATTCCTTTCTGTCTTGGTAAAAAAGATTAAGTCTGAATACTTTTTTAACATGCTTAGTGTTTTAAAGAAAATTAATGTTTCTGTCATTGTTTATTTCTGTCCTGGTAAATACAGCTTCGATTTTGATACATTTTTCAACATATCTCGAATTTTGAAAAAAATTAAGGATTCTGTCATTATTCATTTCTGTCTTGGTAAATACAGCTTCAATTTTGATACATTTTTCAACATATCTCATATTTTGAAAAAAAAATGAACGTTTCAATTATTGTTCATTTCTGTCTTGGTAAATACAGCTTCAGTCTTGATATTTTTTTTATCCTATCTCGGTTATGAAAGAGAAATAATGCGTAAAAACCTCCTGCACTTTTGTGTATGTGTGTGTGTGTGTGTATGTGTGTGTGTGTGTGTGTGTGTGTGTGTGTGTTTGAGGAGGGTCTTCTAAATTTTTAAAATGTTTTCCAAAAATTTCCCAAATTATAATCTCACGAAGCACTTATAGAGAGAACGCCATTATAAATATGTTAACACTTCACCAAATTGGTTTCCACGTCTGATTTCTCTTCCATATTGTCGAATATTTTATCCCTATTCATACTTCCTCATTTGGAAATAGACGTGACTCATTAATAATCATAAAATATGTCTTTAATTTTCTATAGATTCTTCTAATTACACCGTGAAATTTCCATGGGGTCTACTCTTTAATATTTTCACAATTACTATTTCTAACGTCATTACTTTCACTTGGCCCAGCGGTTAGAGTGTTCGCCAATGGCCCGGGAGACCTGGGTTCAATCCCAGGTCGAGTCATACCAAAGACTTTAAAAATGGAACTTGATACCACCTTGCTTAACACTCAGCATTATAAGATGCGGTTCAAGGGTAAAGTGGAGCAATCCAGGGAATGGAGTAGCGCCCTCCCCGACACCTTGGTGTAGTAGCTATCGAAAAGGGAGCCTTCGGGTCACCCTCGACTATGGTCGCTAACTTTTACTTACTACTACTTCTGCTGTCAGTACTATTACTAATGCTGTTATGATTGAGTACTACTATCATTACAATTACTTTTACTATTAATATTACTATTTCTACTACTAATATCATTACTATTATTTATACTACTATAATTTTCACTATTACTAATACTACTATTGTTATCACTACTACTAAATACTACTATCGTTATCACTACTACTAACACTACTATCGTTATCACAACTATTATTGTTATCACTATAATACTACTATTGTTATCACTATCGTTATCACTACTACTATTGTTATCACTACTACTAACACTACTATCGTTATCACTACTATTAATACAACTATTGTTATCACTACTACTAATACTACTATAGTTATCATTACTACTATCGTTATCACTACTACTAATACAACTATCGTTATTACTACTACTATTGTTATCACTACTAATAATACTACTATCGTTATCACTACTACTATTGTTATCACTACTACTAATACTACTATCGTTATCACTACTACTATTTTTATCACTACTACTAATACTAATATTGTTATCACTACTACTAATACTACTATCGTTATCACTACTACTATTGTTATCACTACTACTAATACTACTATTGGTATCACTACTACTATTGTTATCACTACTACTAATACTACTATTGTTATCACTACTACTATTGTTATCACTACTACTAATACTATAATAGTTATCATTACTACTATCGTTATCACTACTACTAATACTACTATCGTTATCACTACTACTATTGTTATCACTACTACTAATACTACTATCGTTATCACTACTACTATTGTTATCACTACTACTAATACTACTATAGTTATCATTACTACTATCGTTATCACTACTACTAATACTACTATTGTTATCACTACTACTATTGTTATCACTACTACTATCACTACTACTATTGTTATCACTACTATTGTTATCACTACTATTGTTATCACTACTAATATTGTTATCACTACTATTGTTATCACTACGACTAATATTACTATCGTTATCACTACTACTAATACTACTATCGTTATCACTACTAATATTGTTATCACTACTACTAATGCTACTATTGTTATCACTACTACTATTACTACTACTATTGTTATCACTACTATTGTTATCACTACGACTAATACTACTATCGTTATCACTACTACTAATACTACTATCGTTATCACTACTAATATTGTTATCACTACTACTAATGCTACTATTGTTATCACTACTACTATTGTTATCACTACTACTAATACTACTATCATTATCACTACTACTATCGTTATCACTACTACTAATACTACTATTGTTATCACTACTACTATTGTTATCACTACTACTATCACTACTACTATTGTTATCACTACTATTGTTATCACTACTATTGTTATCACTACTAATATTGTTATCACTACTATTGTTATCACTACGACTAATATTACTATCGTTATCACTACTACTAATACTACTATCGTTATCACTACTAATATTGTTATCACTACTACTAATGCTACTATTGTTATCACTACTACTATTACTACTACTATTGTTATCACTACTATTGTTATCACTACTATTGTTATCACTACGACTAATACTACTATCGTTATCACTACTACTAATACTACTATCGTTATCACTACTAATATTGTTGTGATAACAATATTAGTAGTGATAACGATAGTAGTATTAGTAGTAGTGATAACGATAGTAGTATTAGTCGTAGTGATAACAATAGTAGTGATAACAATAGTAGTGATAACAATAGTAGTAGTAATAGTAGTAGTGATAACAATAGTAGCATTAGTAGTAGTGATAACAATATTAGTAGTGATAACGATAGTAGTATTAGTAGTAGTGATAACGATAGTAATATTACTAATGCTACTATTGTTATCACTACTACTATTGTTATCACTACTACTAATACTACTATCATTATCACTACTACTATCGTTATCACTACTACTAATACTACTATTGTTATCACTACTACTATTGTTATCACTACGACTAATACTACTATCGTTATCACTACTACTAATACTACTATCGTTATCACTACTACTATTGTTATCACTACTACTAATACTACTGTAATCATTACTATTATCGTTATCACTACTACTAATACTACTATCGTTATCACTACTACTATTGTTATCACTACTACTAATACTACTATAGTTATCATTACTACTATCGTTATCACTACTACTAATACTACTATTGTTATCACTACTACTATCGTTATCACTACTACTATTGTTATCACTACTACTAATACTACTATAGTTATCATTACTACTATCGTTATCACTACTACTAATACTACTATTGTTATCACTACTACTATTGTTATCACTACTAGTATTGTTATCACTACGACTAATACTACTATCGTTATCACTACTACTATTGTTATCACTACTACTAATACTACTATTGTTATAACTACTACTATTGTTATCACTACTACTATTGTTATCACTACGACTAATACTACTATTGTTATCACTACTACTAATACTACTATTGTTATCACTACTACTATTGTTATCACTACGACTAATACTACTATTGATATCACTACTACTAATACTACCATTGTCATCACTACTACTAACACTACTATCGTTATCACTACTAACTATCGTTATCACTACTACTATCGTTATCACTACTAACTAACTACTACTAACACTACTATCGTTATCACTACTACTAAATACTACTATTGTTATCACTACTACTAATACTACTATTGTTATCACTACTAGTATTGTTATCACTACTACTAATACTACTATCGTTATAACTACTACTGAATACTACTATTGTTATTGTTATCACTACTACTAAATACTACTATTTTTATCACTACTACTAATACTACTATAGATATCACTACTACTATCGTTATCACTACTACTAAATACTACTATTGTTATCACTACTACTAACACTACTATCGTTATCACTACTACTATTGTTATCACTACTACTAAATACTACTATTGTTATCACTACTACTAATAATACTATTGTTAACGCTACTACTAACACTACTATCGTTATCACTACTTCTATTGTTATCACTACTACTAACACTACTATCGTTATCACTACTACTAAATACTACTATTTTTATCACTACTACTAATGCTACTATTGTTATCACTACTCCCATCGTTATCACTACTACTAAATACTACTATTGTTATCACTACTACTAACACTACTATCGTTATCACTACTATCGTTAGTTACTATGTTATTACTACTAACACTACTATCATTTTCACTACTACTAATATCATTACAATTACAAATATTATCATTTTCCCTACTCCTACTATCACTACTATTACTACTTCTCCTATCAGTAGGATTATTGGTTTAACTACTTCTGCTTTCATTACTATTACTAATACAAGTATCCTATCCTTACTGTTACAACTTCTATCAGTATTATTACCAATGTTACTATTATTGATAGAATTGCCACAATAATTGTTATTACTACAACTATCATGACTGTTACTCCTACTGTTATCGTTACTATTAATACTGCCATCATTTTCACTTTAACTATTATTACTACCACTACTACTATTTTTCATTACTGTTACTACTTCTACTAGAGTTACTATTTCTAATACTACTATTATGATGTCTAACTGGACATTGCATAATGGTTAGAGTGTTCACCAATGGTCAGGGAGATCTGGGTTTAATCCCAGGTCGTGTCATACCAAAGATTCAAAAAATGGTACTTTATCAACCCCTCCGCTCGGGCAGTATATGACACAAGGTCAATTTTTAAGCGGAGTTTAACAGGTTTGAATTCAGAGTATTCTTTCTCCTAGACTAGTGGCCTCGCCAAGGCTGAAGAAACCAGTCTGTCCTACTATTTACCCATAACTGGAGGGAGAATGATTGGATTCATACCTTTCCCAAGTGTTTTAGTGCTATGTGAAATGCAGTCAGTCTCGTCCAGGATTTGAACCCGTGTCGCCGTGTCCATTTCCTACGACGATAACCATTACACCGCGGGCACCTCCTACTTCATGCCGCCTTGCTTAACATTCAGGTAGGGATCAACGGTAAGGTGGGTCAATCCAGAGAAAGGAGTAGAGCTCTCTCCTACACCTTGGTGTAGTAGCTATCAAAAAGTGAGCCTTTGGATCATCCTCGACTTTTACTTTTACTTATTATGATGTCTACAACTATTATTATTACTCTTTTAGAATGTTTCCCAGTCGGCTGGGGGTGCAGAATACACCGACTGCATCCCTGTAGACGGGTAAGACACCCCCAGCAAGTATCCTTGATATGACACTAAACAATCTGATGGTGAAGTTGCAGTGATGCTGAGGCTTTGGGGAATGCAGAGCACTCCTTCATTGCTCTCGCTCCCAGGTCCACTCTGGCTCGGAATGGTAGCACCTGATAGGGCCCTATCTATAGGTTAGATAGAACTAAACTGCATACTTATGCTAAACTGAATGGTTTAATACAGAAATGTTTTGACATTTAACTGTGTGTATAAACAAAATCTATACTTATACAAAACTGAATTGTTTGAATTAGAACCGTTTGAATAAACTAAATAGTGTGAAATAAATGTTTTTGACAATTAAACTGTGTACTCATGCTAAACTGAATTGTTTGAAATAAAACTGATCATTTGTATAAAAATGGATTTCGTATTAAATAGCCTACAAAGGTTGATATGCCATAAAACCCAACAAACCAACCAACCTTTTAAAAGAACTCTAGTGACACTTTTTAACTCATAGCAAGGAGGTTAAGCGGTAATTGCCATTAAATAACCCACAAAGTTTGATTTGCCATAAAACAAAGGAACTAAACTTGTACCATTACTATTGGTTTGGTTTTATGGCATATCAACACTTATAGGGTATCTAACGCCAAATCCACTTACTTAAGTGAATATATAATTTTGTTCAGGCTATGTTTGAAAGATAAAAAATGAAAATTTTCTCTTTCCCCCCATTGTACGTCGTTCCTGATTGAAGCATTACAAATGTCACATTAATCTTTTTCATTCTTTCTAATCATACCATGGAATTTCCATGGAATCAGCGAGTCCTTTTCACTATTATCATTACTTCAACTATTTTTATCACTGCCTCAATCATTATTATAGCAACTACGATTATTACTACTACTAACATGTCGATCATTATTAATACAGCCACTATTATTATCACTATTACTACTACTATTACTACTATTACTACTATTATTATCACTACTAGAATGACTATTACTATCAGAACTTCTATGGGGGTTTCCTCGTGATGTAGTGATTAAAACGATGGACTGCAAAATTATAGTAAGCGCGTTCGTACTCCAGTCGCGCTATTACGTTCACTTTCGGGCAAATACCATTGGGAAAGGTATGAACCCCCTTATCCTCCCAGCTATGGGTTAAATAGTACCACTACAATTCTTCTAGGAGAATAGCTTTGGCATTAAATGACCAACAAAGGTCGATATGCCATAATCAAATACACCAAACCAAACAACTTCTATTATTATGATTACTATTACAAATAATATTATTATCACGACTGATATCATTACTATTATAACAACTATTAATCTAAATACTAGTATCATTACTATTAATACTTCTTTTATTATCACTACTACGATCATTACTATTGCAACAACTGCTATTATTACTACTACAATTAGTATCATTAATCTACTATCGTGTCAATTACGCTAACTACTACTATCATTAACATAACTACTTAATTAGTTATTGATAAACTTACTACTTTAATCATTACTCTTTGTACTACAGTTATTATTATTATTACTACTAATACTATCATCGCTGTTATTACTACATTAATCATTACAATTAATATTACCACTGTTATTATTACTACTACGATCATTACTTTTACTAATCTTATTATAATTAATATTATTTCTTTTGGGTCATTTCAATTAGTGATAATAATAATAATAATATAATTAATATAATAATTCATCATCATCATCAAGTCGTGCCACCAGCATGGATATCCCTGACCCCCTCTCGCCACTTCTCCCTATCGTTCATCGCCTCTGGCAGGTCTTCGGGGCTACATCCCGTATCCTCTCATAGCTGCTGTACGTATGTTCGAGCTGGTCGTCCAGTTTTTGCGCGGCCATATGAGGGGGTCCATAGGAGTACATCACTTATGAGCTCGTCCCTGCTTTTCCAGCTGTGTCCTGCATGTCTGGTTCGTCTAGCTTGGATAGTTTTCGTGATGGGAGGCAGGTGGCCGTATAGTTGGTGTCTAGTTGGGTGTTTCCGCCAGGACTTGTTCAATATTGCTCGCAGCATTCTTGTGTAATTGCCGTCTAGCTTCTTCTCCAGCCGTTTTGTTAGCGTCCATGTAGTGCATCCACACAGCAGTATCGATACGACCGCTCGCCCGGAAGAAACTGCGTTTCATTTTATCGGTTAAGTCTGATTTCCATATGATCGATAGCCCATAATAATAATTAATATGATATAATTATGATAACTGGCACTAATCATTACTTCTACGATTACTACTACAAATACAATCTTTACTAATACTACCGTTTGTATCATAAATATTACTATTATTACTATTATCATTACTATTAATAGTACTGACGTTATTATTACTTTTACTGCTATTGTTATCATTATTATTATTATTACTAGCAAGTTGTCTGAAGCTGTAGAATGCACAAACTGCATTTCTGCAAAGAGGTAAGACCCCGCCCCAAGAGTGTCCTCGATATGACACAAACTAATTTATTGGTGAGGCTCCTGTAATGCTGGTGCTTTGGGGAACGGGGAGTACCTCTTCATTACCATTGCTCCCAGGTCCACTCAGGTCCGGAGTGTTCGCACCTGATAGCATCTATGGGTTTAATAGAACTGAGTGTGAACAAATGATTTTGTACTAAATTGAATTATTTGAAACATAACTTTGATCGTTTAACTGTGTGTGAACAAATGACTAATGTTTGATTGAGTTGTTACTGATACATTACAATACTTGGAACCATTTAACTGTATACAAAAGCTGAGTGTCATTTAACAATATTATCAACAAAATATTTACAAATTATATATATTTAGTATATATGTATAAAGCAGATTTGGCATTAAATAACCTACAAGGGTTGATATGCCATAAAACCCAACTAAAACCAAATCATATATATTTAATGTATATGTATAAAGAGGATTTAGCATTAAATAACCAACAATGGTTGATATGCCACAAAACCCAACCAAACCAAATCATATGTATTTAATATATGTGTATAAAGAGGACATGACTTTAAATAACCTAAAATGGTTAATATGCCATAAAACCCAACCAAACCAAATCATATATATTTAATATATATGTATAAAGAGGACATGACTTTAAATAACCTACAAGGGTTGATATGCCATAAAACCCAACCAAAACCAAACCTATTAATATTACTAACAGTATCATTGCTATTACGGCAGTTGCTAGTATTATCTTTCCCTAGCACGTAAGGAACGTGGAGCCTGTACTTATTCCCATCCGATTTTCAGTGCAGAACATTTTGTTCATATCTCCCCATATGCCTTCGATGACATATATACTTCTTCAACCAGTACTCAACGACATCGGGATCATTTCCCGTTGATAAATGGTTTCAATGACTCTTGATCACGATGACATCGAATCATCTCCTTGCAAGCCATTTTTGTAAAAGAAAAGTTGAAGAAAGAGTTAACCCATTGCTAAGAGAATAAAGAGTGTTCATGCCTTTTTCAAATGTATTAGTTTGAAAGTGAACATAGTAGCATGACTGAGACTCAAGCTCGTTAACTTCGATGTCGCAGTCCAGCACGTTAGCTACTGTGCTAGGGAGAATCAACATTTACTTTTACTCAGCTTACTAACACTACATGCTGTTCCCAAGCGGTCACCCATCTTAGTTCTGATCAGTTTTATCGTTGCTTAACTTCTTCCTTTCTTCCGGTGCTTGTGGAAAAGGCATGCTCCCAGTTCCGGATCCGTATCGAGGCGGTGATTGAGGCAGAAGGTGGCTTCATTAAATAGATGTCAGCTCTACTACATAATCAAGTTAGCTGAATTGATTTTTTCAATAAAAGTTTTAAAATAAAGCTGTAGTGTTGTTTTCTTTAAGACGACAATTTTAGCGTTCCACCCTGTAGATGTCAGCTCTACTACATAATCAAGTTAGCTGAATTGATTTTTTCAATAAAAGTTTTAAAATAAAGCTGTAATTTTGTTTTCTTTAGGGCGACAATTTTATCGTTTCACCCTGTAGATGTAAGCTCTACTACATAATCAAGTTAGTTGAATTGATTTTTTCAATAAAAGTTTTTAAATAAAGCTGTAGTGTTGTTTTCTTTAGGACGACAATTTTATCGTTCCACCCTGTAGATGTCAGCTCTACTACATAATCAAGTTAGTTGAATTGATTTTTTTTTAATAAAAGTTTTAAAATAAAGCTGTAATTTTGTTTTCTTTAGGACGACAATTTTATCGTTCCACCCTGTAGATGTCAGCTCTACTACATAATCAAGTTAGTTGAATTGATTTTTTCAATAAAAGTTTTGGCTTTTGGTAGCTAACAATTTTTATTGTTTTTAAGTGGTCGCTGATATGAGTTTCTCGTTTGTCCTTTGTTGCTTAACTTCTTCCTTTCTTTTTCTGATTATTTACTCAACTCTACCAAGTCTGGCACACAGACCTAAGTTTGCTTACAGTGTCTGCTTTTTTTAAGTGGTCAGTCATTTAATCTACTTGACAACCTGTCATATAATAATTTTAGGAGTTGTTTCTAAAGATTTTAGTTATTGTTTTTTCTTTTTTTTTTTTTTGCAGAAGGTCCTATACGAATAATTTTTAGATCTATTGACCCATAAATGGAACCCTAACAGGTCCTACACTCCAAATTAGAGTGAACCTGGGAGTAATGGGAATTAAGGAGTCCTCTACACTCACCAGATCTCCATAACCCTTTAGCCCTCTGTAGGTGTTTATAGTCAATGTGTTCTTACCCCCATTTTCAGGGCTATCAGGTAGCTTACTGTACTTGCGGTTACTTAAGTACTGATCAAGCTCATTGTTGCTTAATTTCAGTGATTTGACGGGAACCAGTGCTTTCAGCGAGACTTAACCGTGAGCCATTATGAAATTATTAGGTTTGGCACAAGGCCATATCTGAGGGCCCATCAGTGATAATAAAACTCATTAAAAAGTATGAATGAATCGGTGAGAATAGCTTTTTATACCATAAAAATTAGGCGGGATTTAGATTTTACACTGTGCCAAAACTATGGGTCACTTAGGGTGGATTGGTTCCGTTAATCTAGCTCGTTAAACATTACACCACTATCAGATTCTCATCTAAACTAAACCTTGATTTATCACTAGGTACAATTATGTGACACCAAGTGAGGATCAAATTTACAATCGGGTATTAGTAAGGATATTAGTCGAGTTTGAGGACATTACATGAGAAATTGTTTTATACATATTTATTATTGAAACTTCAATTGCCTCAGCGATAGGTTTTTTCATATCCCATTCAAATAAGGTTTAGTTGGGTTAGTTTACTTTGATTTTTTTACAGCTCTTGTTGGTTATTAAGTGTTAAATCATATTTATACATCTCCATACATCTTTATCATCTGTGTAGACTACGTACTTAGAACATCGATTGATAAAATCAGAGAAAACGGCTTCGAGCTGACAAAGAAAAAAAGCCGAAGATACCCCGCAAAAACAATTACCGACGCCGACTACGCCGATGACATAGCGATACTGGCAAATACACCCAACCAAGCCGAAACACTATTGCATAGTTTGGAACGAGCAGCCGCAGGCATAGGCCTCCATGTCAATGCACACAAAACAGAATGTATGTGACAGGTGACATCTCCACACTAGACGAAACCCCTCTTAACCTTGTAGATAAATCTACTTACCTAGGAAGCAGCGTCTCATCAACCGAAAAGGACATCGACACGTGGCTAACGAAGGCATGGACAGCTATCGATAAGCTATCGATCATATGGAAATCAAACCTGACCGATAAAATGAAACGCAGTTTCTTCCAGGCAGCGGTCGTGTCGATACTGCTATATGGATGCACTACATGGACGCAAACAAAACGGCTGGAGAAGCTAGACGGCAATTACACAAGAATGTTGCGAATAATATTGAACAAGTCCTGGCAGCAACACCTCATAAGACACCAACTATACGGCCACCTGCCTCCCATCACGAAAACTATCCAAGCTAGACGAACCAGACATGCAGGGCACTGCTGGAGAAACAAGGACGAGCTCATCAGTAATGTACTCCTATGGACCCTCGCATATGGTCAAGCAAAAGCAGGACGACCAACTCGAACATAAATTCAGCAGCTATGTGAGGATACGGGATGTAGCCCTGAAGACCTGCCAGAGGCGATGAATGATGGGGAGAAGCGGCGAGAAAGGGTCAGGAATATCAGTGCTAGCGGCCAGACATGATGATGATGATGGCATATAAAACGCAAGGGAATTTTAAAAGATATTTTTAGTAAAAACAAAGTGCGCCTTATATGCTGTCAAATACGGTAAATGGTTTCAAGTATTCCTATCTAACAGTAACAATTTAACATCTCTTATTTGTTTCCACACATTTAAATGGATATACATATGATTTATTTGCGAATAGTTTTTAGGTAATTGCATTTTTAGATTAGAACAATTTTATTTGCACAATAGTACTGCTATTGTTTCTACACTGTTAAGTGGTTTCAATTATTGCTATCTAACACTAAAAATTCTAATTCATATTAATATTTGTTTTTTGACCGGGAAGTGGTTTCAAGTATTGCTATTTAACACTAATTATTCTATTCAACACGATTCATTTGTTTGCACATAGTTAAATGGTTCCAAGTATTGCTTTGAAGAACTAACAATTCAATTAAACATCAGTTATTTATTTGCTTCAGACATAATAGAAAGCTCCTATCACTCTTGGGATCTGTACACAACTAGCTAACTTGTAGATGATCTGCAACAACAAAAAAAAGAAAACCAGTTTTCATTAAACGGAAATGGAATCATGTTGTCTTTTCTAAAGCCACAATTTTATCGCTCCACCCTGTAAACAATGTTAAATGTCAAACATGTTCTTTCAAACAATTCACCTTAGCATAAGTACGCAATTTAAATGTCAAAACAATTCTATTTCAAACAATTCAGTTTAGAATAAGTACCCAGTTGAAATGAAGTACACCGTTTAAATGTCAAAACAATTCTATTTCAAACAATTCAGTACACAGTGCAAATGAAATACGCCGTTTAAATGTCAAAACTTCTATTTCAAGCAATTCAGTTTAGCATAAGTACACAGTTTAGTTCTATTTCACCCATAGAATAGGACCCTATCAAGTGCGAACGCTCCTGGTCAGAGTGGGCAGTGAAGGGGTACTCTGCATTCCCCAAAGCTCCAGCATTACTGGAACCTCACCATCAGATTGTTTAGTGTCATATCCTGGACACTCGTTGGTGGGGGTCTTATCCCTCAGCAGAAAAGCAGTTGGTGTACAGCCCCAGCTGACAGGACAAATTGTTTTTATGTTATCTTTCCAATCGGTCGGAAGGGTATTATAATATCTGAAATGGTGTTGCTATGATGAGAAAGTTATCTATAAATAGTGGCCTTCATGGGGAAGGTGGTTTCGCTTAGCCCTGAAATGTCTCCCAACAACTAACACACTTTTCAAAAATCCCTTAGTTTTGAGTCTGACTGACTCTTGCCCCCAAAATAAGAGCTTGCGCAATTGACATTTTGCTGATGGCCTCATAGCCGGGTACCAGAGTCACTTGCAGATGGGGAAGGCTACCACAACATTACAAGAATGTTTCATGACTATGGCAACTGAATTAAGAGATACCAAGTAGTTCAAAGCCTTACCAAACTAAATAATAAAGTAATTTTGTAGCAAACTTACAAGAGTGAGTTCGATTCTCATTGAGTGCCCCATTCATTCGGGCTTATGCCACATCGAAGCGAAGAGCTTCGTAAACTTTTTCTTCTTTTTCCGTTCTTCCTTTTTGTTTTGATTTCTTTTGTTTTTCTTCTCTCTTTATTCTCGTTCTCTTTTTCTCTCCTCCTCCTCCTCCTCTCTAAGTTCTTCTACAACAACTACTACTACAACTACCACTATTTCCTTTTCCTTTAGTTTTTTCTTCTTTCTTCCTGACTTACTTCATTCTTTCTCTTTTTCTTGTCATACCTTATCCCTTTATTCTCCTTTATTTTTCAACTTTTCTTCTTTTTTCTTTTCTTCTTTTTTCTTCTCCTCTTCCCATACTTTATCCTTTCTTTTTTCTTTTCTTCTTTTTTCTTCTCCTCTTCCCATACTTTATCCTTTCTTCTTCTTCTTCTTCTTCTTCTTCTTCTTCTTCTTCTTCTTCTAACAGTTCATCTTTCATCTTCGTTTCTTTCTTTCTTCATTCATTCCTTCTATTTTTCTTCTCATACTTCATCCCTTTATTCTTCTGGGGTTTTTTTTACTTCTTTTTCTCTTTTCTTTTTTCGGTACTTTATTTCTTCTTCTTCTTCTTCTTCTTCTTCTTCTTCTTTCGTTTTTTTTTCTTTCTGTTTCTTCTATTAATTATTCTCCTTTATTTTTCTTCTTCTTTACATTCTTCAGTTTTCTTTCTTCCTTTTCTTCTCCCCATAATTCATTCCTTTTTCTTACTCCTCATTTTCTTCTTCTTCTTCTTCTTCTTCTTCTGTTTTTTTTTTCTTTCTAACTCCTCGTTTTCTTCTTCACCTTCTTGAAATTTTTCCTCTAATTTCCTTCTTCCTTTCTCATTTTCTCATCACCACACTTCATCCCATCTTATTCATTTTTCTTCCTTCTTCTCTCATTCTTTCTTTCTCCTTTTCTCTTCCTATACTTCATTCTTTCTACATTTTCATTCTTTCAACCTTTCTTCATTCTCACTTTGTTCTTTCTTTTTTTTCCATAATTCATCCCTTCTTCTTCTTCTCTTTCTTCATTCCTTCCTTTCGTCCTGGCTTTTCCTTTCTTTCTTCCCATACTTCTTCCTCTCTTTTTCATATCTTTTTCCTTTCTTTCTTTCTTTCTTTCTTCCTTGCTTTTCCTTTCTTTCTTCCCATATTTCTTCCTCTCTTTTTCATATCTTTTTCTTTCTTTCTTTCTTTCTTTCTTTCTTCATTCCTTCCTTTCGTCCTTGCTTTTTCTTTCTTTCTTCCCATACTTCTTCCTCCCTTTTTCATACTTTTTCCTTTCTTTCTTTCTTTCTTTCTTCATTCCTTCTCTCTTCTTTTGTTGTCTCCATATTTCACCCTTTTTTTTATCTTTCTACTTCTTTTCGTTTTTCATCCTTCATTGATTTCTTCTTTTCTTCTCGCCATTCTTCTTCTTCCTCTTCAGAAACAGTCAGGCGTGGGTATACCCGATGAGATAGTCGAGAGCCGGGTGTCCTACCTATCCATGGATGTCCAAGCGTGAAATGAGAAGTCGATATTTTGACAGTTCGTACTAACCCAAGGGGCCCTTGTCTAGTGCCAGCTTGACATTCCCACCCCAAGTCCAATACCTTTAAGGCCACACTTATGTTTTACATCACCGGCTCTTTTCATTCAACCCCTCCATACACATACTCACACACACTCACGCACACACACACACACACACACACACACACACGCATATATATATATATATATATCAATTTTAATATTATAACTAATTATTGGTTGTTGACTTACATATTTCTCACATTGGGCACCTCTGTTGGTGTAATGGTTAACAAGCTAGACTAGCAAACCTACACGAGTGAGTTCGAGTCTCATTGGGTGCCCCATTCATTCGGCCTTGTGCCACATCGAAGCAAAGAGCTTTGTAAATTACTATATATTTCTCACATTAGTGTAAGTTGAAATGGTAAGTAGATGGCCTTTTCCAACTTCTGCAGTGTGGGTTCGATTCCTGTGAAACACCATTGCGTGCGTGCGTGTGTCTGTGTGTGTACTTAAATATATCATAAATCGAAAATAGTCAGTCTATTTTTAAGCAAATCAACGTTGCTTGACATCTTTTCTTGTAAAACTTTATTAAAAAAAAGATTATTAAATAAAAACGCTCTCAGCCTCGATCGCGGTCTCAAGGACACCTTTATTTTTCTTTTGACTTAGTTCATTTTCTTTTCTTGTTTAGTCACCCTTTTGGTGGGGCTTAGAATATTCTAACTGCGTCCCCTACGGAGGATTAAGACATCCCAAAAAAACAGACAGGGGTACTATTAAACTGCCTCTGGTGCTAACACCCCAGTTCTGTAGATCTGGGAAGTGTAGAGAACCCGTTTATTGCCTTTATTCCTGTTATATAACATATGCCATGGATTTTCGGTTCGTTCCTAGTGATCCCGTGTGCTTTGACAAGCTGTCACGTTGTGATTAATAAACAGGGCAGCACGATCAGGGCACCCGTGTACAACAGGTGTGTAACCGGAAGGAGACCACGTGATGAGAAGCATGCGGTAAGATTTAGAGATAGTGCTGAGAATAATAGTCGAGCGAGGGACACGCAGTTGATCAGAGGCGTCTCTGACGAACTTGCAAGCGGGTGCAAGCGTTGGCACACCCTGGCTCCTGGAAGAAGATATGGGAAGAAGAAGTCCTCTCTCTGGGTATATGTCTCTCCACCCATCTCTCACACACCACAGAATCATCAACCCTTTCGAGAACATATTCTCGAAAGGGTTGATGCTTGTTCGTTCGTTCATTGAAGTTGTAAATCATCTTTGATTTACGTTTCCGCTTGTATTTGTATGAGAGTATACAACATTCCTTCGTTCACTCAGACTCAGAATGAATCAAATTTAACTTTGAAATTATCCGTATTAGGTAGGAATACTTGAAACCCTATAAATTTGCCCAGTTGGTTTGGGCTGTAGAATACACCGACTGCTTCTCTGCAGAGGGATAAGACATCCCCCCCAACGAGTGTCCTGGATATTGTTGTATAGCCATAATGATATCAATAACAACTGTAGGGATAATACAAATAAAGGCGGTACGAACGAGTTTATTTCTTTTTACCTTCAGTCCTTGGTGACACGAGGAGATAGACACAAATCATAAAAGTCAATGATAACCAACAGCAACAACAACGCACGGTGCATCTTCTGGTGTGTAAGATCTCAACTAATCTCTACCGGTCGAGACCCAAACTGATCTGCTTTGATCAGATCCGAAAAACCCAACAGTGCGCTTCAACGGTTGAACATCAACTACCCGTCTTTTCAAAATCCCCAAATTCTCAGAACTATCTCTTCCGAGTACGACGTCAACCACCGACTCAATTCACTCTAATGGCCGTCCAGTCCCGTTTCCTATCTGGGGGGTTATCATGAGAGATGATGATTGTGATATCCTTTCCGCACAGGCGTAAGAGTGCACCATCTGACTATGGCACCTGAACTAAGAAACACCGAGTAGTCCAAAGCCTTACCAAACTAAATAATAAAATATGATTAACAAAAAAGGATTATTAAAAAAAATCATTACCTTAATTATATAACAATATGACACTAAACAATCTGATGGTGAGGTTCCAGTAGTGCTGGACCCTTGGGGAAACGGAGTACCCCTTCATTGCCATCACACCCAGGTCCATTCTGGCTCAGAGTGAAAGCACCTGATAGGATCCTATCAAAGAGTCAGATAGAAGTAAACTGGGAACTTATGCTAAATTGGATTGTTTAAAATAAAACTGTTTTTGACATTAAAACTGTGTACTGATGTTAAACTGAATTGTTTGAAATAGAACTGCTTGAGTTTAACTGTGTGTAAACAATAAACTATACTTATACGAAACTGAATTTTTTGAAATGGAACTGTTGATATGTATAAAAATAGATATGGCATTAATAACCTTCAATGGTTGATATACCATAAAATCCAACCAAACCAAATCATATATATCTAATATATATGTATAAAGGGTATTCGGCATTAAATAACCTTCAATGGTTGATATGCCATAAAATCAAACCAAACCAAATCATATATATTCAATATATATGTATAAAGAGGATTTGGCATTAAATGACCTACAATGGATGATATGCCATAAAACCCAACCAAACCAAATCATATATATTTAATATATATGTATAAAAAGGATTTGGCATTAAATAACCAACAATGGTTGATATGCCTTAAAACCAAACCAAATCATATCTATTTAATATATATGTATAAAGCGTATTTGGCATTAAATAACCTACAATGGTTGATATGCTATAAAAGCCAACCAAACCAAATCATATATGTTTAATATATATGTATAAAGAGAATTTGGCATTAAATAACCTACAATGGTTGATATGCCATAAAAGCCAATCAAACCAAATTATATATATTTGATATATATGTATAAAGAGGGTTTGGCATTAAATAACCTACAATGGTTGATATGTCATAAAACCCAACCAAACCAAATCATATATATTTAATATATATGTATAAAGAGGATTTGGGATTAAATAACCTACAATGGTTGATATGCCGTGAAATCAAACCAAAACCAAACCAAACCCTATATATGTGGAATGATTCCCAAAGGCGAAGAAATGAAATTGGGGAAACGGGGGATTAGAAGAAGAATCGAGTATATCACGACTAGAATACTTAGAGGGGTCCCGGAAATTCGAAGATACTTGCTGTCACACAGACTCCAATGAAAAACCTAAAAGTAAAACTGATGTGAAAAATAAAGAGCATTACACTAGATATATTGGTTACAGGCTATAGAAGAAAAAGATGCCTTCTAATTGATATGTCAGTGCTCACAGATAATAACAAAAAAGGAACATATAAACACATTAACGAGATAGCTGGCAGTTTCAGCTAATATGAGGTACAAAAAATTACATTTAGTGGAACAGCTTTTTCCACTTGAGAGAGTACAGGCTGCAGAAGCAAAATATTGAATAACTTTTAAAACATTTTTTGTCTGATTAGTCTAACTTTTGAAAAAAGCATGGTAAATCTTAATTTTCATGATTATCTCTATAATTCAAACACGCTTTTTAATAAAAATTCAGCCCAATATGAGTAAGCAAGAAAAGAAACGACAAAGAATCTATGATTTGCTTAACGCCGAAACTGGCCAGTTTCTTAGTCTACCGAATACAAAATAAAGAAAAAATTCTTTACAGAAAAAAAAAGCTTATTAAGGAGAAGAGGGAGTGGAGGATTGAACAAAAAAAACAAAAGCAAGACTTTTTAACTGCACTCGTTAAGGCGATTAAGAAAGATTCCACTGCATCAATAAGAAAGCATACAAATTAATTGAAAGTCCATGAAAAAACAGTGGGGACAACAATTAAACAAGATTTAAGCCCAGAGATTAACCCCCTTCATTAGAAAACAAAACAAATGCAACTTCCTATCCAAATATTGGTTCGCTTATGGAAAAACTCTGTCAATGCATCGGTAGGAGGGGTGGGAATGCTTCTAGGACCAAGAGCGTTACAAACACTGAACAGCATTGAGAGAATACAACCCAGGATGATGGCCGCAACGTTTAATGGCAACCCCAAAGCAACAATTATCTCCTGCTACAGCCCTACCAATGTTAGCGAAGAAAACGAAATAGTCACATTCTACGAAGATCTATCCTCCCTAGTACGTAGCATTCCGAAACACAACCTGCTAGTCATTGGCGGAGATATGAATGCACAAATCGGGAAAAACAGACACAACAAATACAGCCTACACAACGCGTCAAACAGGAATGGACAGCATCTAATAGATTTCATGATAGAAAATAGATTAACATGCCTCAATACAAACTTTCAAAAAAGGGAGGGGAAATTATGGACCTACACATACGCGAATAAGAGTAAAGCACAGATAGACTACGTCCTTATAAACAGGAAATGGAAAAACAGTGCGATAAATTGCGAGGCATACTCCTCATTCGAGGGTGTGTCCTCCGATCATCGAATTGTTACGGCCAAAGTACGACTAAGCCTACGAAAAAACGCCACACGTAAAGCGACAACCAAGCACTATGACAGGGCCTTACTCAACAACAGAGATATTAGAGATAAATATGCATTAGAATTAAGAAACAGATTCGAAACACTACAAGAGAAGGCAGAGAAAGGTACCCCAAATGACGAATATGAAAATTTTGTAGAAGCACACCTTGAGGCAGCAGCAAAATGTATTCCAACAAAACCTAGAACTAAATATAGAGCCCCCTGGGAAACGCTAGCGGTTAGAGAAAAACGTGCACTTGCGAAAACTGCCTCCAAGAGCTATCAAAAGAACCCAACAAACACAAATGCACGAGAACTAGAAAAGGCACAACATCAATTAACAGGAATATATCTAAAAGAACAGGCAGAATACATACAAAATCAGATAGATAAGATTAGAGACTCGGTGGAAGATAGACAATCCAGGATAGCCTGGCAAACAATAAACGAAGTAAGTAGAAGGAAGAGCACAGCCAAAGCAAAATTGAAAGCTGCAAGCCAACAAGAAAGAGTAAAACTGTGGGAACAGCATTTCAAAAATCTACTAGGACACCCACCGGAAATAACGGATGAACCGATCACCAGAATTATTAGTAAGCAATTAGACGTAAAACTAGGTCCTTTCACCAAAGAAGAACTCGACTCGGTTCTCAGAAGAATTAAAAATAGGAAAGCGGCAGGGCTAGACGAGATCCCCCCAGAAGTGTGGAAGACTAGACAATTCGACGATATACTGCTCCGGCAATGCAACGCAGTCTATAGTCAAAATAGGATAGAAAGATGGACGAAGGGATGCATCCTTCCATTCCCTAAAAAAGGCGACCTCGGACTAGCCAAGAACTACCGAGGGATAACGCTTACACATCCATAGCAGCCAAAATATACAATGCCCTACTACGAAACCGCATAGAACCCAAAATAGACAACATCCTTAGGAAAAACCAAAATGGCTTCCGGAGAAATAGATCTACAACCTCACAAATACTGACCATCCGTAGAATCCTTGAAGGCGTTCGGGCAAAAAACTTACAGGCGACATTACTATTTGTCGACTTTACCAAGGCCTTCGATTCCATACACAGAGGGAAGATGGAGCAAATCCTACTAGCATACGGCCTACCAAAAGAAACCGTAGCAGCGATAATGATACTCTACAGAAACACCAAAGTGAAAGTACGATCACCAGATGGAGACACGGAATACTTCGACATTGTTGCAGGAGTACTACAAGGAGACACACTAGCCCCGTACCTCTTTATCATCTGTCTAGACTATGTGCTTAGGACTTCGATCGACAAAATCAGAGAAAATGGCTTCGAGCTGACTAAGAGAAGAAGCAAAAGGTACCCCGCAAAAACAATCACGGACGCCGACTACGCTGATGACTTGGCGTTACTAGCGAATACGCCTAATCAAGCAGATACACTACTGCATAGTCTGGAACGAGCCGCAGCTGGCATTGGCCTCCATGTCAATGCAAACAAAACTGACCAAACGGGCAACATTGCCACACTAGACGGAGCCTCTCTGAAGCTTGTAGACAAATTCACCTACCTAGGAAGTAGCGTCTCATCAACCGAAAAAGACATAGACACACGTCTGACGAAGGCATGGACAGCTATCGATAGGCTCTCGATCATATGGAAGTCGGTCCTAACGGATCAAATGAAACGCAGTTTCTTCCAGGCAGCGGTTGTGTCGATACTACTATATGGATGCACCACATGGACGCTAACGAAGGAAACTAGACGGAAATTACACAAGAATGTTGAGAGCAGTATTAAACAAGTCCTGGCGACAACACCCCACCAGACACCAACTATACGGACACTTGCCCCCCATCACAAAAACTATACAAGTTAGACGAACCAGACACGCGGGACACTGCTGGAGAAGCAAGGACGAGCTCATAAGCGATGTACTCCTGTGGACCCCCACTTATGGATGTGCAAAAGTAGGACGACCAGCACGAACATACATACAGCAACTATGTGAGGACACAGGATGTAACCCTGAAGACCTGCCGAAGGCGATGAATGATAGGGAGAAATGGTGAGAGAGGGTCAGGGATATCCGCGCTGGCGGCGCGACATGATGATGATGAAGACTGCTAAGGAATTTAATAAAACGTCTGAAGAAGTTATTTTGAAGGCATGTTAATCGTTTCGAAGGTTTCTTGATACAATAATTGAAAAAAATGGCGGCCATAGTGGGTAAATTTACTGTTTCATGTCTATCTTCTTATTTCGTTGTTTATAAATTTTAAAATTAAAATTTGTCTCGTTTTATAATAGAGTTGTTTATCCTTATACAAGAATATTCCTAATTTTGCTTCCGTACTCTGTACAATCAATATAATTGTAAAATAACACCTTAAACAGACACCAATATATATATTGTTGTGGACCAGTAAAAGATCTGGAATAAAGACAGCATAACATATATATATATATATATATATATATATATATATATATATATATATATATAGCTCATCGACACACGACTAACGAAAGCATGGACAGCTATCGATAGGCTCTCGATCATATAGAAATCAGACCTGACCGGTAAAATGAAACGCAGTTTCTTCCAGGCAGTGGTTGTATCGATACTACTATATGGATGAACTACATGGACGCTAACTAAACGGCTAGAGAAGAAACTAGACGGCAATTACATAAGAATGTTGAGAGCAATATTGAACAAGTCCTGGCAACAACACCCCACAAGACACCAACTATACGGCCACTTGCCTCCCATCACGAAAACTATACAAGTTAGACGAACCAGACACGCAGGACACTGCTGGAGAAGCAAGGACGAGCTCATAAGTGATGTACTCCTATGGACCCCTACATATGGCCAAGCAAAAGCAGGACGACCAGCTCGAACTTACATACAGCAGCTATGTGAGGACACAGGATGCAACCCTGAAGACCTGCCAGAGGCGATGAATAATAGGGAGAAGTGGCGAGAGAGGGTCAGGGATATCCGTGCTGGTTGCGCGACAGGATGATGATGATGATGATGAGTAAAATACTACAGTAGATTGGGCTCTTTGGTTTTGATAGGGCAACTGATAAAGGACATAGTAAAATATGAGTGTTTTTCAGGAGAATCTATGATACCATTCTTTCATGTATACAATTATTACCTTCTCTCACACGAGGAACGGAAGACCGGTGAAAAATTGTAAGAAATCAAAATATCTTCTAATAGCAGCACAAAAAAAACAAAGCCATAAGGACCAATCATATCAAGGCAAGAACAGACGCAACAAAACAGCAAATGTAGACTATATGCTAACAGAGACGAAACCATCAATCACACAATAAGCGAATGCAGCAAATTAGCACAGAAAGAGTATAAGACTAGACACGACTCGGTGGGAAAGGTGATCCACTGGGAATTGTGCAAGAAATTTAAATTTGACCATACGAAGAAATAATATACACACAACCCAACATCAGTCCTGGAGATTGATACATACAAACTCCTTTGATTTTGAAATCAAAACGGATCACTTAATCTCGGCCAGACGACCAGACCTTATAATAATCAACAAAAAAAGACAATTTGCAAAATTGTGGACTTGGCTGTCCCTGCTGAGCACAGAGTAAAATTAAAAGAAACAGAAAAGAAAGATAAATACCTCGACCTTACGAGGGAACTGAAAAAACTATGGGACATGAAAGAGACGTTTATAGCAATTGTAATTGTTGTCTTGATAGTCATTGAAGGATTGCTAAAGTGACTGGAGGACTTGGGAATAAAAGGACGAGTGGAGAACTCAAACAAATGGACCAGAGAACAAGAAAACTAATGACCATTGTTACGGCCATCGGCCACGGTAGGATTATAATGCAGGGAGCAAGAACTACTATGAGGACCGGAAGTGGGGGCAGGCGATTGGCAGGTCGCCGAGCCCTAGCAACAGTGAAAGAAGCAGCCGAGAAGGGGCAAAGGTCTTGACCCAGATAAGGAAAAGACATGCCATTGGCCGAGGCAGGGAGGGCGTTTTACCGCCAAAAAGAAACGAAACCCAAAGAATCAGTTTCGAGCTTCGCCAAGGAAGAGAAAGGCCGCCTTTTCACGTGGTCCGGTGAAAGGGGAAATTCTAGTCACAGAATGGCCTAATAGAAGCCGTCGACTCCGTGGGATAAGAAACTGAGGCTCAACGTAAAAGAAAAGAAAAACAAAAACTGGTGCCTTGCGACTCGTTAATAAGAGATTAACAAATATAAAAAAAAAGGTTAGTCAAAAATTTTATTACGAATAATATACATAACCTAAATAAAGGTCCGTATCAAGACTATTCCAAAGAAACATTCTGAGGTTGTTCATTAGCAGCTAGTTTCGGCGGAAAACATATTTGTTTAAAATTTGTATATCCATATTAAAGACGAATTGGAGAGACTTTTGTTCTTCGGTAAAAGAAGAAAGAAAAAAGGAAGTCAAACAAAAAAGAGAGAACGAGTAAGTTCTCTCCCTTTAATTGTAAAGGGAACAAGATACGGATATAATTTTAGAACAAGCGAAAAAAAAAAAGAGAAAAGAAAAGGAGGAACTTTGTCTTATTGGAAGGACATAGTCAAATACTATTGGAATCGACTTGTCCTCCACATTTCTGTATATTTTTTTTTGTTGTATTTGTTTTGCTCTTTGTTTGTCTGTTGTTGCAATTGTGTTTTCTTTATAATTAAAAAAAATGTAAAAACGACACATGTATAAAGAAAAGAAGAAAAAACCACTACGCGTCATATTGTTTGTCCGGTTCAGAATTCCCCACGTGGTCATTTAAATCACGTCGACCTCTTTAACCTTGACACACCCTCATTCGTCCGTGGTCTCAGTAACCCTCACATAGGACTTCGTCCGTTTCTCGAAAAATTAAACCTATACTCAAGCTCTATACTTAGCTAGTTATATGGGCTTTCAAAGCTATCCATAAAATATAACTAGTTACGGAGAATATTTAGAGCTTGGGTGGTACGGATACTGTCGACGGAAATTCTCCCCGTCTTTCGAGGATAATGTAACCTTGGAGCTAAGATACAGTATACGTTACACCATGCATAAGGCCTTGCACCCCGGAGATGATGTTGACACACTCTATGTGTCAAGGAAAGAGGCAGGACGAGGATTTGCCAGCATTGAAGACAGCATTGACACATCGATACAACGACTCGAAGACTACATAGAAAAACACGAAGAATGGTTGATTATAGCCACTAGAAGCAATACTGACGACACGAGGATCAGCAGAATGACAATAACTAGAAAACAAAAGTGGGAAGAAAAACAAATCGATCATATTTACCAACCCCTCCGCTCGGGCAGGATATGAATCAAGGTCAATTTTTAAGCGGAGTTTAACAGGTCTGAATTCTGAGTTTTCCTTCTCCTAGAGTAGTTGCCTCACCAAGGCTGAAGAACCTAGTCTGCCCAACTATTTACCCATAGCTGAAGGGAGAATAATTGGATTCATACCTTTCCCAAGGGTATTAATGCTATATGAAATGCAATCAGTCTCGTCCAGGATTCGAACACTTGTCGCCGTGTCCATTTCCTACGACGATAACCTTTACACCACAGGCAACTCTATGGACGTTTGAAGCGACTAACAAGCGACATCTCAAACCTGGATGTGGCTAAGAAAAGGAAACCTTAGAGAAACTGAATCTCTTTTAATAACAGCAAAAAACAACGCCATAAGGAGTAATCATATCAAAGCGAGAATAGATAAGACGCAACAAAACAGCAGATGTAAGTTATGTGGTGATAGAAACTGAAGTTTGATCATACGAACAAATAGTATATGCACAACCCAGATTCTGTACTGGAGAATGAAACACGCAAACTCCTCTGAGGTTTTGACATACAAACGGGTCACCTAATCTCGGTCAGACGACCAAACCTTATAATAATTGCAAAAAAGACAGAACTTGCAAAATTGTAGACTTTGCTACCCCAGTGGACCACAGGTAAAACTGAAAGAATGCGAAAAGAAGGATAGGTACCTCGACCTTGCTAGAGAATAGAAAAACTGTGGAACATGAAAGTGATATTTATAACAATTATAATTGTTGCTCTTCGTACAGTCACCAAATATTTGTACAAGGACTGAAGGACTTGGAAATAACGGGACGGGTGGAGACTGTTTAAACTGCTGCATTATTGTGATCGACCAGAATACTGAGAAGAGTCCTGGAGACTTGAGGAGACTTACTGTAGCTCAAATTCCGGTGGAAGACCATCAGCTAGCGCTGATGTGAAAAACTCTCAAGGACTAAAAAATTGTAACAAATACTTGCACCTTCCTAGTGAACCAAAACCTGTGGAACTTGAAGCTCGGAAAAAAAGACTGGAGAAATTAGAGAAAGAATTAAAACCATACAGACCACAATAGAATACTGAGAAGAGTCCTGGAGACTCGAGGGGACTTGCTCCAGTGGAAAATTACCGGCTGGTGAAAAAAAACTCGCAATGATAATAAATTACTGCCAGTGAGACTTCAGAGGGAAAGAGAGAGAGAGAGAGAGAGAGAGAGAGAGAGAGAGAGAGAATAGATTAGCACATTGAATGCAAGTTAAAGTGTACTGCAAACCACCTGAAACCTGTGTACAAGACTGAACCAAGTCTAGCCCAGTCGGCTGGAGTCGTAGAATACCCCAACTACATCTCTTCAAAGGGGTAAGACCCTTCCCACCACAAAGAATGTCCCGTACATTACACAAAACAATCTGATGGCGAGGCTCTAGTAATGCTGAAGCTTTGGGAAATACAAGGTGCCCCTTCATTGCCATAGCACTCTATACCAGAGTGGTAGTGTCCTATCAATGAGTTAAATAGAACCATTTGATATTTAAATTGTTTGCAAACAAGTGGCTTGTGCTAAATTGAATTGTTTGAAATAGAACTGTGTGGTCATTTAACTGTGTGTAAACAAATAACTTATGTTTTATTGAGTTGTTAGTGATACAAAGCAATACTTGGAACCATTTAACTGTATGCAAAACAAATGAGTAATATTCAATAGAATTATGCGTGTTGAATAGCAATATTTGAAAGCATTTGACTGTGTGCCTTAACTGAATTATTGATATTACATAGCAATACTTGGGACCATTTAACTTTGTGCAAAGGAGCTCAGGCTTGTTAATGTTATTAACAAAATATGTGTTGCGTAGTCAGATACTCGAATATGGACATATAATGTTCATAACAATAGAGCATATAAAGAACATAGGAATCTCGGAATTCGAAAACACGTAACGACTTCTTGTTCTGGTACGAAACCTTTTTATTAACTTTGAGTTAAAGGTCTTGACGTAAGGAGGAGAGACACAATCTTCAATGCTGTCTTATTCATTTGGCCCCCAACTCGAGCGGCCCCTCATAGGGCACAAGTTCGTCTCGCGTCTGCGAGCTCCAAAAGTCGATCCCTCTCGTTTGGCGTCTAGTACCCAACTCTCTGACTTTCTTCAGATTCTCACACAAACCTCCGCGCGCTTCCGGTGCGGGACGTCACCCGCACCCTGTCACCCCGTTTCGTCTCGGACTATTATGACATCTGAGTGACACCTCCATCCGCCCGCGAGCGCCCACGTTAACACCTGCCTCAATGTTGCACCCAAATAACCCATGTGCTGAGCCGAAAGGTTCTCAGCCAAACTAAACCCAAAGGCATGAACCGAAATCCCTCGGCTATTATATAACATGTTTACAAATCATAGAAATTTTATATACGAGGGGCATACGATAAGTTTCCAGACTTATATGGGCACTTTTATTGATAGTACACACATGAAACTCTAGCCCCCTTCGAAGTAATCTCCTCCGGCTGCAATGCACTTGTTGTACCGTCCTAACAACTTCTGGAAGGCCCCATGGAACTCCTCTTGTGTGAACGTGTCAATGACCTTCGTCACAGCTTCTTTCATCTCCTCAATTGTCTCATAACGACAGCCTCTGAGCTTAGAGAATAACCAAAAGTCACAGGGAGCAAGGTCTCGACTATAGGGAGGAGGAGGAACTGTCTTGATGCCCATCTTGGTCAAATAGTCTGTGACAAGGATGGAGTTGTGGACTGGTGCATTGTCCTCCTGGAAATGTCACAGCCGATTTGAAGAGTGCTGGCCTCTTCCGACGGAATCTCTTCCTGGACTCCCTTAAAACCTCAACGTAGTAACCCTAACCCTAACCCTTTGGCCAATCAACTCTGGTGTATTGACTTCCTTACTCCTCCCACACCTCTCATCATCCCTCACAGACTCCCTGTCTTCCTTGAAACTCTTATGCCACTCAAAAACTGATTCATGCAAGATGCTCCAAAAGCAGTCTGAAGCATTCCATACGTTTCTGTGGCATTTTTTCTTAGTTTAAAACAGAATTTTATGGCATATCGTTCTTCTAAAGTGTCAGATTGCATTTTTGAAATTCCCCAGCTGTGACAATCAGGCTTTAGTAGGGTGTATTCCAATTGCTGCTGTAGCTGTTCATTTAAACCTGAAATCATAAGAATTGGTCAGTCATCTATTAACATGTAATACAATAACATACTGAATGTTCAAGAGTCTACGCCAATTTTAAATGCCCATACGAAAAAAGTCTGGAAACTTATGCACCTCGTATGTGTATAAACAGGATTTAAATAACCTACAAAGATTCACATTCCATAAAACCTGACCAACCAACCATCCAACTGAATAAAGTTTAGTAAATAACTCCAGCGCAATGCAGGTAGATGTGTAGATAGATAAAATCTGTGCTTTTTAAAAGCTGCGTGGTTAGCCTTTGACACTGAAGAGCTTGGCTCCAAGGAGGGCGACCCCCAGGTAGAACCTATCCTTTCGTCTAAAACAGGTATGGGTTGGATTTATGACTTGAAGAATGCTGACGGAGACTAAGCACTTTTTAGCACCACCTCACGGGAGGCCTCAGGGTTCTCCCGCGGTAAATTGACCTTGTGTAGCATTCCATCACCTTTGTGGGTGGGTAAATATCAAGATATATATATCCACAAGTGAGATGAATTGGAACGCTTTCTTTTGAAGACGTATTCGTCAGTGGTGAGTACGAGGAAGCATTATCAGTAGATACTATTTGTTTGATTATAATTTTTATCTTTATTTATTTATTTATTTATTAAAAAGATTTTATATCAGCTGTTAGTAAAACTATTTACAATTCGGTTTCGGAATCTTTAGTTAACGGTACATCAGCTTTCCTGTGTTATTTAATACCAGAGGCATCAGTGTCGATGAACTGAAGTTAGGTTACGTTATTTGGTTTAATGGCATATCAATACTTAATGGTTATTTAATGCCAAGCTCTGTTTATACACATACAAGCGAATAGTTTTTGTTTTGTTTTTTCTTTGTTTGGTTTTTTTTTTTTTTTTGCTGCATCAATGGCGTTATGGCCAAGTTTGAACTCATAAAGCATAAAATCCTCATTCAACTGTACGGCTTTCAAATCACACACGGGGCGAAGCAATGCATAACGTGTCAGCACACCGACTACCACTATACTACCAACCACAATAGGTACTTTTTACGACTTGAACTGCATCGACTATGTGGTATAAGTTAAGTTGACGACCATAGCCGAGGGTGACCCAAGGGCTCCCCACTCAATGGCTACTACACCGAAGTGTAGGGGAAGGCGCTACTCCTTCCCCTAGATTGCTCCACCCTCGATACATACCTTATAATGCCGAGTGTTAAGTAAGACGGCACCAAGTAGCATTTTTTGAGTCTTTGGTATGACTCGACCTGGGATTGAATCCCGATCTCCTGACCATTGGCGAAAAACTAACACGTACTAAATATTACAAAAGTTTTCACTTCCCCATGTACATTCTGAGATTTGATTTTAGTTGGCTGTTTAGGTTTTATGACATATCAACATTTGTAGGTTATTTAATGCCAAATCCATTTTTATGAAAATAGTTCTATTTCAAACAATTTAGTTTACCATAATTTCGCAGTTTAAATGTAAGTTCAAAAAATTGTCAAAAACATTTCTATTTCAAGCTATTCAGTTTAGTCAAGCAGTTCTAATTCAGCTAATTCAGTTTAGTATAAGTATAGATTTTGTTAAATGTCAAAACAGTTCTATATTAAACAATTCAGTTTAGTGTAAGTACATTTTCCACTTGTTATGGCGCTCCGATTTTGTAGCTATTTGTTTTCTTTTAGTGGGGGATACAAGTCCCCCATCCCCTGTTTTTGAATTCAGAGTTTGAATTCAGTATGCTTTCCTTAGCTGAGAAGAAAACTGATGGATTCATGCCTTTCCTTGCACGAAATGATACTTAAACAACCTCAGGGCTCTGGTTTTATTTCCAAAGCGCGCCAAGAATGAAGGCTGGACAACAAGAATTGAGTGAAATACTGTTTTATAAGGTCTGCTAGGGATATTTTTACTACACAGCTTGGCATCCGAAATATTTCGTGAGGGAAGTCATTGTGGTGTAGTGGCTGACGTGCTGGACTGCAAAATCATAGTAAGTGCGTTCGAACTCCACTTGCGCAGTTACGCTCAATTTCAGACTAATACTCATTGGAAAACGTATGAAACTTCACATCTCTCCACAAAGCTTGATACACCATTGAACAATGAAACTAAAACCCAACCAAACCGAACTATTTTGGTTGGTTGGTTGGTTGGTTGGTTTTAAGCCTTATCAGCCTTTGTTGGGTCATTTCACTTAACAATCTAATGGTGAGGTTACAGTAATGCTGGAGATTTGGGGAATGCGGAGTACACATTCATTGCCATCGTTCCCAGGTCCACTCTGGCCCAGAGCGGTAGCACCTAATAGGGTCTTATCTATGGATCAAATATAATTGACATTTAAACTGAGTGCAAACAAATGACTTTAGATAAATTGAACTGTTTGAAAAAGAACTGATCATTTAACTGTGTGTAAATAAATGCCTGAGGTTTAATTGAATTGTTAGAGATACATAGCAAAACTTGGAACCATTTAACTTTGTTGACTTATGCTGATTTGAATTGTTAGAAATAGAACTGTTATATAATTTAACTATGTGTATCAAGAAAATATATTTACAAATGATATGTTTGATATATGAGTAAAATCATGATTTGGCATTAAATAACCAACAATGATTGATATGCCATAAAACCAAATGAAAACATTATTGGGTCATTTAATGTCGACCCCAGTTTGATAGTTATGATTTCCAATTATTAAAGTAAATAAATGCATCTTCACAACCACTCTAAAGATAATTTAATCTTAAAACCGCGACGCTGGCCTATGACAGAGAAAATCTTACCTGCAGGTTAGAGAATGACTTCCACGCAGAACCTCTCTCCTCGTTATAAAGGAATAAAGTAAAACCATTTCAAATTTCAAGTATTCCTATCTAATATAAATAACTTTCAAACTGCTCGACAACAACCCCAGGTTGTAGTAGACTTAGGATGGGTAGTAGACCATCAGAACTCACCAGATGCAGTACAGCATCACACACAGGGCCCCATTTTTGTAGTGTTGATTCTATTCTAAACTCTAAGTTCACAGCTGGGGAATTATTTGGGACTCTTTGTAGCACATGTAATTTTGTAAGAAAATGATACTGGTACCCGCATAGAAAAGTGATCAAAAAGACCCGAAGCCGAAAGAATGACGTGTTGATAGAGTTCAACATCCCTTTCAATGGCCTGGCTGTAACGGGAGAGGCCCCGTGTCGTACGTCCCTAGCGAGCTTCCGGTTTCCACCGAACACAATATATCATCCTCACGGGCGTGCCTCGAGTGGGAGGCATTAAGCGTTTCGTCTAACTTGCTTGTTTCCAGGGGTCTATCCTGCGTCCCATGCAATAACTGCTTTGCAGGGTTAAGATCTTTACATAACGCCCCAAACAGTGAATGCCGATGGATTTAGTATTTTGTGTGATGGTCACGCTTGAATCTTGATTCTTGCATGGCTTTCCACATTAAAATAACCTTGTGTCAAATTCTACGAGGTGAGAGGTTGGGAAAATTCTTCAGCTCGGTATTAAATAGTACACTACTGTCCTTCTACAAGGATGGCTTTGGCTTTAAATAACACAAGACGCTTGATATGCCATTAAAGAAAGAAACCTTAAATAGTAGCCCTACTGTCCTTCTATAAGGATGGCTTTGGCATCAAATAACCCATGAAGGTTGATATGCCATTAAAGAAAGAAACCTTAAATAGTACCCCTGCTGTCCTTCTACAAGGACGGCTTTGACATTAAATAACCCAAGAAGCTTGATATGCCATTAAAGAAAGAAACCTTTAATAGTAGCCCTACTGTCCTTCTACAAGGATGGCTTTGATTTATTTTGGGTTTAGATAACCCAAGAAGCTTGATATGCCATTAAACAAAGAAATCAAACCAATCCAAGCTGTAGCAAGATATGCTTGATGTAGCACTTAGAACTGGCCTTGCTGAAGTCACCATCGAAATGTGGAAATGAAAGGTAAAAATGTCATTGCTTTTTTCTTTTGGCTAGACATTTTAGTGTTGATTGATCATTTTCAAACTGTGCAGATTTTGAGTCTTTTCTTTATTTATTTTATTTCCCAGATATCAGTTTGTGTCATGTTTTATATTGTTATAAATTCCAACATCTGATTTTTCCCATGCTACCAGAGTTATAGAAACAGGTATAAAATAGAAATTATACAGAGATATAAATCATGGATTTCGTGATTCGGTCTCTTTTCTGCCTTTGGTTACTCGGTTGTAAGGCGACAAATATTCGTCAAGAATGGAGAACGCAGAACGAATCAAAGATACAAGAAGGGTTCTGTTCCTCGAAGAACAAATAAGCTCATCACGTTGTCCCCATTGCCCCTTGGTTCCAGCTTCCATAGCCTCAGAGATTGGAAGGTGAGAGAATATAAAAACGAAGGGTCCTAACAAATTGTGTTTTTAGGTTTTTCCTCCTCAACAAACGAATAGCTAGTGTAGTTTATCTTGTGTGATCGGGAGTTGTTTTTCAAAGCTTGTTTGTTTCTTTGTTTCTTTGTTTTTTGGCGGGGGGTATGGCATATCAACCTTTGTAGGTTATCGAATGCCAAATCCATTTTATACAAATAAACTGTTCTTTTTCAAACGGTTCGGTTTAGCATAAGTACACAGTTTAATGGTCAAAAACATTTCAATTTCAAACAATTCAGTTAAGCATACAAAAACAGTTCCATTTCAAACAACTCATTTTAGCATAAGTAAGAAGTTTAAATGTCAAAATAGTGCTATTTCAAGCAATTCAGTTTAGCATAAATAAGCAGTTTAAATGTCAAAAGAGTTCTGTTTCAAACGATTCAGTTTAGCATAGGTACACTTAAAATGTCAAAAACTTATGTTTGACTCATTGATAGGATCCTATCAAGTTCGACAGAATGGAGCTGGGAGCGATGGCAGTGAAAGGGTACTCCGTATTCCCCTAAGCTCCAGCATTACTGAAGCCTCACTATCAGATTGTTTTGTGTCATATATCCAGGACACTCGTTGATGGTGTCTTACTCCTCTGCAGAGATGCAGTTGGTATATTCCGAAGTTGTTGTACCTGATAGGGTTCTATCTATTGGTCAAATAGAACTGTTTGACATTTAAACTGTACGCAAACAAATAAATGACTTAGGATGAATTGAATTGTTTGATCATTTAGCTATTCGTAAACAAAAGACTAAATTTATTTTATTCAACTGTTAGTGATATATATCAATACTTGAAACCCTTTAACTGTATCCAAAGAATTACCTCTGGCTCGTTTAAAATGTTATCAATAAAATGTGTTTATTGGTCACATATACTTGATATGTGAAGAAAAATTGACAACAAGTAATCCCAATGGAAAGTGGGGATTTATAGAGAAACAAAGTCAGTCGACATTATAGCGTTTCGGTTCTGCTGAACCATCATCAGGACTGTGAGGGGTTTTATTAGTGATGTTAAGTGTAGATGGATGTATAAAAAGTGTAAAAATATATAAAAATTTGGAAAAGTTGTACAACAAGAAAAGTTGGCTGTTTATGACAAGAAAAATTGGCCGTTTGATCAATGAATCAGCGTTCGTTTCTTTAAAATACGTCACCTGATATTAGAAACATTGTGCATAATCCACTTTGATATATAAGTATAAACAGGATTTGGTATTAAATGGTTGATATGCCTTAAAACCAAACCAAGAAAACTAACTGGAATAAGTGTGGTAAATGCTGATTGGTTTGGTTTCTTTGTTTAATGGCATACCAACCTTTGTAGGTTATTTAATGCCAAAGCCATTCTCCTATAACAGTAGTGGTACTATTTAACTCATAGCTGGGAGGATTAGGGGGTTCATACCTTTCCCAAGGGTATTTGCGCGGAAGTGAACGTAATAGTGCGACTGGAGTACGAACTCGCTTACTACGATTCCGCAGTCCATCGCTTTAACCATTACACCACGAGGACACCCCCGCACCTGTAAATGCCGAGGGAAATTAATTGTACAATAGTCTGGACGGACTGAATCTTCGTCTGATCTTCAGTTTCATAGTTTATTTTCCAAGTTCTTCGGGATTATTCCAAAGGGACACGACTGTGATTGGATTCACCTTCATGATTCAGTGAGGTTTTTAGTTCATTGGCAAGATCTTGGCATTTGGGATTTTTTCTTTTTTCTTTTTTCTTTTTTTAATTTCACTTTGTGGTCAGTTGAAAAAGCGAAACTAAATAATTGGTAAATTCTTTTCTTTTTTTTTTTTATTCTTTTATAACTCTAATCAGAAAAAAGAAAGAAGAAAGAATAGAAACACAAAAAGAAATAAACACCGAAAGAACGAAAGAAACAAGAGTAAAAAGAAAGAAAGAAAGAAAGAAAGAAAGAAAGAAAGAAAGAAAGAAATTGATGACGTCAGTGATCGTAAAAAAGTTTTATTTGTTAAAATTAAACACGGTCTTGAGTTAGAGAAGATTTTTTTCCTAATTAGTCATACTTAATATCTTCCTTCTTGACCAGCTGTTGAAATCCGCCATTTTTTGGACACGTGACTATACAATTGCGGCCACTTTTTAAAATTCTTTTTTGCGTTTTACGATAAACGTATTGTGTGATCGAGAGTTGTTTTTCAAAGGAAAGAAAAAGTGTTACAAAAATCTTCTAAACAATTTCAGAAACTTTATGATTCTTATAGGCCGGAATATGGATTGCGGGTCTTCAAGTTAGCTGTCTGGACGAAAGAATATTTCTGGTAACTGCTTATCCTAATGTTGTATACCCACGATTTACGCAATTCAGTGAACGAACTAAACACACTTGTTTATAAAAATATCTCTCATTTTATTCTCTTTATGAGCCCACTACCTGTTGTTTGTTGAGAGATAGATGGAGAGACATATACTCAGAGAGAGGGACTTCTTCTTGCCCCCATATCTTCTTCCGGAACCAAGGGATGCCAACGCTTGCACACCTTGCAAACTCGTCAGAGACGCCTCTGATCAACTGCGTGTCCTTCGCTCGACTGTGATTCTCTGCACTCTGTCCAAATTTCCCAGAGTGGTTATCATCACGTGGTCTCCTTCCGGTTACACACCTGTTGTACCAGAGTGCCCTGATCATGCGGCCCTGTTTACTAATCACAACGTGACAGCTTTTCAAAGCACACGGGGTCTCTAGGAACGAACTGATAATCCATAGCATATGTTATGTAACACTAATGTCCGGTAGAAACGGCAGAAGAATAGTAAGTTTAGATTATATGGTGACAGAGATGAAACAGTTAGTCTCACAATAATTCAATGCGGTAAACTGGTACAAAATTAATATAAGACTAGGCTTGACTGGGTGGGAATGATGATCATCTGGGAATTGTGCAAAAGATTAAAGTTAGACCATACCGACATGTGGTATATGCACAAACCAGAATAGTTCTAGAAAATGAAACCTCTGAATGTCACGGTGATTTTGAGAAACACGTAGATCACCAATTCCCGGACAGAATCTTATGTTGATTGGCAAAAAGAAAACGACTTTTCGACTGGCGTATTTTGCAGTTCTGGCAGGTCAAAGAATGAAATCGAAAAATTTGGACAATCAACTAGACTTTTATCATTCAGGGTTTTCGGATTGTTGTCTTTATCTTTATTGTTATATTCACAACGTTTTGTCTAATATGTCCTCCGACCTTCTTTAGATGTTTATCGAACTCGGGAGCCTACATGGAATCTCGAACTGAACCCTTTATCTAATCCACGGAGGCGCTTGCTCTGACTCCGTTAACTAAACCGAGTACAATTATTAAGTATTCCTGTATTGTTACTCATCTGCAGTCAGGACTGAATGTGCAACCTCCAGATAATTGTCACTTAGAAGCTTAGGGAACCAACGCCTATAATCATTACGGTATATGTCCAGCACTATCGAGCTTCGCTGCAAAAATTTAAACAACTAAGTTCCTAGATCTTATTAGAAAAATGAAAAAGTTGGAGATCATGAAGCTGACAGTGATACTAGTGATAGCTGGGACACTTGGGGCAGTAACCAAAAAACTGGAAAAGAGACTGGATGAACTAGAAATCAAAGGAAAAACGGAGACAATCCATAGCACAACACTGCAAAAATCAGTTTCGGCTTGGTTTGGTTTCTTTGTTTAATGGCATATCAACCATCGTGGGTTATTTAATGCCAAAGCCATCCTCGTAGAATGACAGCAATAATATTATTTAACCCTTATCTAGTGTGATAAGGGAGTTCATACCTTTCCCAAGGGTATTAACCCAAAAGTGAACGTTGTAGGGGTAGGGGAGTTCGAACTCACTTACTTCGTGATTGCAGTTCAGGGATTTACCCACAATGTAACGTGGACACTCGGCTTCAATCAACAAGGTTACTTAGAAGAATCAATCTTATTTTGGTTGGGTTTGGCTTGGTTTTATTGCATATCAACAATTGAAGGTTTTTTTTAATTCAATATCCATTTTTATACATATAAACAGTTCTATTTCAAACAATTCAGTTTAACATAAAAAAAAAAGAAGTTTGGCTCCCTTTTCAATAACTTCTACACCGAAATATAAGAGAGGATACAACTTCTTTCCCTGAATTGCTCAACTTTACCCTTGATCCTAACCTTATAATGCTGAGTGTTAAACCAAGCGGCTTCAAGTACCATTTTTTAAGTCTTTGGTATGACTCGACCTGGGATTGAACCCCGGTCTACTGGACCACTGGCGAACACTCTACTCATTAAACCAAAGTACACTTTTAAATGTCTAAAACAGTTCTATTTCAAGCAATTCACTTTAGCGTAAGTACACTGTTTAGTTGTATTTGACCCATAAATATGACCCTATCAGATGCTCCTGTTTATATATATATATATATATATATATATATACTTTCTCTCCGTGAGTTAAGCTCTCTTGCGAACGAATTATCGGTTGACACTCGCGTAATGCAAAGCTCTTTTAATGAATTGAGTATTCAGAAACCATCAAGTGTATATATGTAACAAAACAAAAAGTAAAACATATACGTTAAAATGCCTTCGTTTACGTTGAGTTAGCTCGTGGTTGTGCGATAAAGTCAGTCAGTTTTCAATCCCTGTTCCAAGCATCTCGCGCGTCTAACCGTATATATGTGTGTGTATATGTGTGTGTGTGTGTGTGTAATGTCAATGAAAGAAAACTCAACCGACTGTCGCTATGACATTATAAATTTGTTTCGACTAGTCGTAGATTCGACTTGCCTCATCAGATAGCTTCTTAAAGATGGCTTTCATTAACATTTGAGTTATTTTCGCTCTTTAAGAAAGTCATAAATATGTATATTCTCAAATATTTATATATTAATAGCCATAAATCAAGCACTCCTGTAGAATTATATGAAACTTATGTATTCTCTACCTGAATAATTCCAAACACATTCTTTCTGGACATTAACTGTATATAGTTGTCTAAACTATATACAGAAGGCCGGAAGATATATCGGCCAAAACGTCGTGAAAATACCAATAAAAATGAAGACAATAGTCCGAAAACCATTAATGATAAAAAAAATAACTGTATATAATTTATATATATGCATATATGTATATATGTGTGAGTGTATGTGCGTAATTTTTAAATGAATAGTTAATTCATTTTGTTAACCGAGTTAGAAGTTATTTGCAAACAGTTAAAAGGTTTCAAGTATTGCCATCTGAGATTTGTAATTCTATTTTAACCCATTCCAATTTAATACGAACAATTTACACACTGCTATGTGGTTTCAAATCACTAATAATAATAATAATAATAATCCTAAATAAAAGTTTGAACAGTTCTATTTTACTCCCACATAGGACCCTAACTGGTGCAATCCCTCCGAGTCAGAATAGAATTACTCTAAGAGTAATGGTAATGAAAGGGTACTCCACATTCCCCATTCTCTAAGACTGGAGTCTCACTATCAATTTAAGGTTATCCCCAGGACACTAAGTAAGTTGTTGGTGACCGTGGTCGAGGGTGACCAGAAGGCTCCTTTTTCAATAACTACATCACCAAGGTGTAGGGGTGGGCGCTACTCCTTTCCCTGGATTGTTCCACTTTACTCTTGATACGTACCTTATATTACTGAGTGTTAAGCAAGGAGGTATCAAGTATCATTTTTAAAGTCTTTGATATGACGCGACCTGGGACTGAATCCAGGTATCCTGGACCATTGGCGAAAACTCTACCCACTAGACTAATGATTTCAAATACGGCTATCGAGCACGAATATTTCTATTCAACATCATTCATTTGTTTGCACACAGTCAATGGTTTCAATTATTGCTATCTAATACTAATAATTCTATTTATTATTATTTACTTGCACAAATGGATTCAACTATTGCCATTTAACGTTAGTAATTTTATTTATCAAGTATTCCTATCTAATATAAACAATTTGTACACCGTTGTATGGTTTTAAAAAACTAATAATAATAATAATAATGATAAAAATAATGATGATAAAAGGAAACCTTAAGAGAGAAATAGAATCTCTCCTAATAGCAGCACAAAACAATGCCATAAGAACCAATCATATCAAAGCGAGAAAGGATAAGACTCAATAAAATACCAAATGTAGGCTATGCAGTGACAGAGACGAAACGATCAATCACATAATAAGCGAATGCAGCAAATTAGCACAGAAGGAGTATAAGATGAGACACGACTGGGTTATCAAAGTGATTCATTGGGAAATATGCAAGAAATTTAAATTTGACCATACGAACAAATGGTACATAGACAACCCAGCACATGTCCTAGAAAATGACACACATAAACTCCTATGAGACTTTGACATACAAACTGATCACCTAATCTTGGCCAGAAGACCAGACCTTATAATAATCAACAAAAAAGGACAATTTGCAAAATTGTCGACTTTGCTGTCCCGGCTGAACACAAAATAAAGTCGAAAGAATGTGAAAAGAAGGATAAGTACCTCGACCTTGCTAGAGAATTGAAAAAACTATGGAACATGAATGTGACAATTATACCAATTGTAATTGGTGCTTTTGGCATAGTAACTAAAGAATTATTAAAGGGACTGGAGGACTTGGAACTTGGCGGACCAGTAGAGACTATCCAAACGACAGCATTATATGAGAACAGCCAGAATAGTGAGAAGAGTCCAGGAGACTTGAGGAGACTTTCTGTCACTCAAACTTCAGTGAAAGACCATCAGCTAACGCTCATGTGAAAAACTCTAAAGGGTAAAATAATAATCCTTAGTAAATAATCGAACAATTCTATTCAACTCATAGATGGAACTCTAACTGGTACGATCACTCCACGTCAGAGTGGACCTGGGAGTAATAACAATGAAGGTATGACTTCACATTCCTCAAAGACTTGAGTTTCACCATCAGAGTTTTAGTGTCAATAACAGGACGCTCGTTGGAGAAGGGTCTTACTCCTACGTAGTGATGTAGTTTTCGTTTTCTACGGCTCCAGCCGACTGGGCGTTGTTAAAGCAGGTGGGAAAAACTCACAAGGAGTAAAAACTCCCTAGGAGTAAAAACTCACAAGGAGTAAAAAAAATGATTAAAAATGAAAATGCTTTCTGACGTGCTTACGTTATTTGATGAGAATATATAAATAAAAGGATATGATGAACTTTCAAAACACGGGGCATGTTTATTAAAAGACAAATGGACAATGTTTGATTTGGTTTGTTTGGGATTTATGGCATATCAACCTTTGAAGGTTATTTAACGCCAAATCCTTTTTCATGTAAATAATCAGTTCTATTTCCAACAATTCAGTTTAGTATGAGTACACAGTTTAATTGTCCAAAATATTTCTATTTCAAGCTGTTCAGTTAATTCAAACAGTTTTCATTCAGCTAATTCAGTTTAGCATAAGTATAGATTTTGTTTACACACAGTTAAATGTCAAAACAGTTCTATATTAAACAAATCAGTTTGGTGTAAGTACAGTTTCAATGTCAAAAAACAGTTCTATTTCAAATAATTCAGATTAGCAAAAGCACGCAGTTTAAATGTAAGTCCGGCTTCAGTTTAACATAAGCACGCAGTTTAAATGTAAGTACGGTTTAATTCCATTTCAAACTATTCAGTTTAGTCAAGCAATTCAGTTTAGCATAAGTATGCCGTTAGTTCTATTTAACCCATAGATAGGACCCTATCAGGTGCTACCACGCTGAGCCAGAGTGGACCTGGGAGCAATGGCAATGAAGGAGTGCTCTGCATTCCCCAAAGCCCCAGCATCACTGGAACCTCACAATCAGATTGTTTAGTGTCATATCAGGACACTCATTGGGGAGGTCTTACCCCTCTGCAGAGGTACAGTCAGTGTATTCTACAGCCCCGGCCGACTGGACAAAATGGACAATGAGTGAAATGTTAAAATAGTCTCGTTATCATTAAACGCCCTTATTCCTGCAAATTTTTCATTGGTAGAAGCATCTCAGGAGTGTCTATTTTAATGTGATATGAAGGTTCACCTTAGTACTTCCTTTAATGTTCTAAAATTTTAACCCTAAGAGAAATTATTTTAAGAAAAAGAGAAGGTCGTTCAGAGTTGATTAGGATGATTAGGGGGCTGCTGTACTTATACAATCCAGGGTTGATATATAAATATGTAGTAACAGAAAGAAACAATGAAAGAAACAATGAAAGAAAAAAAAACTAGCAAACAAAAAATCAAGCAAAAAGAAAGAAAGAAAGAAAGAAAGAAAGAAGCAAATAAACAATCAAGCAAAAATAAAAGAAAGAAAGAAAGAAAGAAAGAAAGAAAGAAAGAAGCAAATAAAAAATCAGGCAAAAATAGAAAGAAAGAAAGAAAGAAAGAAAGAAAGAAAGAAAGAAAGAAAGAATCAAGCAAATATAAAAGAAAGAAACAAAGAAAGAAGCAAATAAACAATCAAGCAAATATAAAAGAAAGAAAGAAAGAAAGAAAGAAATATTAGAAAAAAAGGAAGAAAAGGAAGAAAGAAAGAAAAGTAAATAAAGAAGAAAAAATATGATTTTTTTTATTGACCATTGTAATGGCAAGTGCCATAAAGTCACGATTACTATTCACAGGTATTTCAATTGGCGTAAGCTGTCACGTGACCTGAATATGAATTCCTTAAAAGGAAACGTTTCAGACGTGGACAAACCGGAAGAATAGACCAATAACGACTTTTTATATGAAACGTATTTTGCGTAAGAATGCGGGGGCGGGTATCTCGGTAAGCGCACGTGCATGTGCGTGCGTATGTGTGTGTATCTGGGTCTATGTCTGCATGTGTGTATGTCTGTATGTGTATGCGTATAATAAATAAAGGAAGGAAGAAAAGAAAAGAGAAACAAAGACAAAGGATGAAACGAAAAAAAAAGGAATCGAAGAAAGGGTCTTGAAAAGTCCTCGGTCTGACCAAGAACCATGCAACATATACAATGTCCTACATATTGACCGTACCATTCAATACACTTGGCGAAACGTTTCTTCAATCCCTCCAAAAATATTGAATGCAAAAAGCATTCTCTTCTTAGTTGGGTCAAGAACTTTTCTGCACCACCACGTCAGTCTTTTTGTGTATCTGCGTGCGAGTGAATCTAGAATCTATCTCTGTATTCGTGTTTGTATGAGTGTGTGTATATATGCAAGTCTACGTTTGTGCGAAGTGGGTGTACGCTTCATATATATCAATCTATGTATATGTGTGCATGGGTGTACGCTTCATACATATATATCTATGTGTGTGAGTGTATATATATATATAAATATATACATATATATGGATGGATTCTACAAGGATGGCTTTGGCATTGAATAACCCACGAGTGTCCTGGATATGACACTAAACAATCTGATAATGAGACTCCAGTAATGCTGGAGCTTTGGGAAATGCGGAGTACCCCTTTATTGCCCTCACTCCCAGGTCCACTTTGGTCTGGAGTGGTAGCACCTGATAGGATCTTATTTATGGGTTAAATCGAACTAAACTGCATGCTTATGGTAAACTGAATTGTTCGAAATGGAACTTGATATGTATAAAAATGGATTTGGCATTAAATAACCTACAATGGTTGAAATGCCATAAAACCAAACCAAACCAAACTAAAATCATCTCTGTACATTTTCATGTATATAAACATAATTCACATTAAAACTTTGAGATGAAACAGATAATAGATTCTGGTCATGAATAATACCGAATAATATCCGTTTTGATTGTGCAATATTTTCATTTTTTTAATGGTTTTTTGTTTGTTTATGTCAATGTTTGTGTGCCTGCATTCATGTGTTTTATGATTATGACCTCCATCTTGATTTTGAAGTGATTTTTTTTTTTTACTATAATCTTCCGAGTAAGAATTTCTTTCATTAAAAGACGACGGTGGTGAGTATAAAATTGGCGCAAGGCGTTATGGGAAAGGTTCAAATAAGTCCCTAAAGGTCAATTTATCTTTTCTTGACTCGTTTTCATTGTAGTCGATATTAATGTCCATTGGTGAATTGAGAAACCTTTCCAATTAAACCCGAGCAAGACAATACAATAAAGAAATATACAGAGTACAATTTTTATTTTTTCCTTCTTTTGTTTTTACTTTAGTCATCTTTCCTTTTTTTTTTATTTTTCCTGCTTTCCTTTTTCTTTCATTTTTACGATTTATATTTCTCTCTCTCTCTCTCTCTCTCTCTCTCTCTCTCTCTCTCTCTCTCTCTCTCTCTTTGTGTCTTTCTGTTCATTTTTTCCTTCGTTTGTTTTTCGTTTTTTTCTTCATACCTTTGGGTTTTTTTTCTCATTCTTCATCTCTCTCTCTCTCTCTCTCTCTCTCTCTCTCATTCTATTCCTTCTTTTCCTTCGTTTGTTTTTCGTTTCTTTCTTCACACCATTCGTTTTTCTTCTCACTCTCTCTCTCTCTCTCTCTCTCTCTCTCTCTCTCTCTGTCATTCTATTCATTTCTTTTTCCTTCGTTTGTCTTTCATTTCTTTCTTCATACCTTTTTTTTCTCATTCTTCATCTCTCTCTCTCTCTCTCTCTCTCTCTCTCTCTCTCTTTCACTCTCTGTCATTCTATTCATTTCTTTTTCCTTCGTTTGTCTTTCATTTCTTTCTTCATATCTTTTGTTTTTCTTCTCATTCTTCATCTCTCTCTCTCTCTCTCTCTCTCTCTCTTTCACTCTCTGTCATTCTATTCATTTCTTTTTCCTTCGTTTGTCTTTCATTTCTTTCTTCATACCTTTTGTTTTTCTTCTCATTCTTCATCTCTCTCTCTCTCTCTCTCTCTCTCTTTCAGTCTCTGTCATTCTATTCATTTCTTTTTCCTTCGTTTGTCTTTCATTTCTTTCTTCATACCTTTCGTCTCTCTTCTCTTTCTTTATCACTTTCTATTTCTCCATATCTATCTATCTATCTATCTCCTATTATATTAATCATTTCTTTTTCCCTCGTTCATTTTTATTTTCTTTCGTCATAACTTTTATTTTTCTTCTTTTTCTTCAACTCTTTCCTTTTTTTTTTCCTTCGATATTCTACATTCTCTACCATTATTACCTTAGTTTTTCTAAAAGGAAAAACATTTCCCTTCCCTTCCTATGTTTTCTTTTCTTTGTTCATTCCTTTTTCTTTTTCTTTAATTTTCTTTCCCTTCTTTTCTCTTTTCTTTCATTTTCTCATCTTTATTTATTATTACTTTGTTCGTTTTTCTTTTCTTTCACCATCTCTCTCTCTATATATATATATATATATATATCATCCCATTCATTTTTCTTCTTTTTAAATTTTTTTCCTTTCTTCTGTCTTTCTTTTTTCTCTTCATTTCTTATTCCTACCATCACTTTTCTTTTCTTTCTTTTTCTTTCTTTTTCTGTCGTTTTCCTTTTCTTCAGTTATCTCTTTTTTCTCCCATCTTTCCTGAGTTTTTTTACCAAACAAAAAAAGAAAGAAAGAAATTTTGGAAGAAGAAAGAAAGAACGAAAGAAAGAAAGAATATATATATATATATGAAGAAAGTAGAAAAACAGAATAATCTAAATAGGTGAATTTATTGTGTTGTAAATTAACGTTAAACGTTTTGGTTTCAATAACTATCATCATGTTTTTTCTTTCTTCATACTGTTGGATTTAGATCCATATTTACTTTCATATATATATATGTATATAATTCTGTACTAAACCCCAAAACAATAGAAGCAGAAGAACTAGGATAATCTGAATTAATCTGCTTTTTAACAAAGACGTCAGGACCAATTTAGTCGCCACATTCCTCAGGCTTGTGAACAAACATCTCATGGATAATCCTCTCTGTAAATTATTCAACAAAACTACTCTGAAGGTTAGTTATTTTTGTATGAAAAATGTATATAAAATCATCACAGTACATAACAATAAAATCTTCCTATTTATTTATAACAAGGAAGCTAGTAGTAATTGGCGCATCAACGAGGAATACCCTTTAAATGGTAAATGCCTCGCTGACAACGAAATATAGATCGCCATTATCAAAACTAATATTGAGTTAATTTTGGGGCAACTACGTGGTGCATTCAATAAGTTTCCAGACTTTTTTGTACCGGCATTTAAAATTGTCGTAGACACTTGAAGATTCAGTATGTTATTGCTATACATCTTATGAGATGACAGATCAATTTTTATGATTTTAGCTTCAAATGAACAGCTACAGCAGCAATTGGAATACACCCTACTAAAGCCTGATTGTCACAGCTGGTGAATTTCAAAAATGCGATCTGGACGTGAGGACACTTTAAAAGAACGATATGCAATAGAATTCTGTTTTAAACTTGGAAAAAATGCCACAGAAACGTATGGAATACTTCAGACTGCTTTTCAACCATCTTTCAGGAATCTAGCATCAGTTTTTGAGTAGCATAAGAGATTCAAGGAAGGCAGGGAGTCAGTGAGGGATGATGAGAGGTGTGGGAGAAGTAAGGAAGTCAATACACCAGAGTTGATTGGCCAAAGGCTTAGGGTTAGGGTTACTACGTTGAGGTTTTAAGGGAGTTCAGCAAGAGATTCTGTCGGAAGAGGCCAGCACTCTTCAAATCGGGTCAGTGGCATTTCCACCAGGACAACTCCATCATTGTCACAGACTATTTGACCAAGATGTGTGGGCATTAAGACAATTCGTCACCCTCCCTATAGTCCAGACCTTTCTCCCGGTGACTTTTGGTTATTCCCTAAGCTCAGAGACAATTGAGGAGATGAAAGAGGCTGTGACAAAGGTCATTGACACGCTCACACAAGTGGACTTCCATGGGGCCTTCCAGAAGTTGTTAGAATGGTACAACAAGTGCATTGAAGTCGGAGGAGATTACTTCGAAGGGGACTAGAGTTTCATGTGTGTACTATCAATAAAAGTGCCCATACGAAAAAAATCTGGAAACTTATTTAATGATCCTCCAAAAAATACTTTCAAAACTTGGTAGTTTATTTAAAAGATGATTGGTTTTGTTTGCTTTTATTGAAGTATATTGAATCGCTGGACAAACTACGAAGGACTCGTAGATATATAAAAATATAATTTATATTTTTATTCTTCGACTACGACGATTGTGTGTAGTAGGAATACAGTCAGAGACAGTTCACACATATCTTTCTTCTGGGGCGGGGACCGTATTTGTGAAGTAGTGCGACTTCCGGAGAACACACACGGGGAGCTGACAGGTCTGCTTGATTAACCAGTGGGTCTCTACCTTCGCTTGAGAGACCAGTGGATCTCCCCCTTCGCTTGAGCGACTAGCAGATCTCTGTTTTCAGTCCAAATTACAGGCCTTATATTGTCTTTTCAAGTCCCATGCGGAAGTATGAACATCCTCTTCCCTCCTCGTATTTTCTGTTTATTGCTGGTTATCGGAACTTACATACTTTCGTCTTTTTCCGGTAGTTTGTTGATCTTATCTACGAACGGAAATATCTGTCATTCTATCCACAGGTAATAAATTATATTTTTCTCTTTCTTGTGAAACCACTTTGTTGATGTTATCTTGCGACCACATTGAATCTGCAAAGTTCATCGTTGCCAGCTAAACTAATATATTAGAATATGGCATATCAACCGATGTAGGTTATTTAATACCAAATCCATTTTTATACATATAAGTAAAGTTGGTGACCTTAGTCGAACGTGACCGGCAGGCTCCCTTTTCAATAGCTACTACACCAAAGTGTAGGGGAGGGCGCTACTCCTTCCCTGGAATTTCTTGTTGGTGACTGCTGTTGAGGGTAAACCGAAGGCTCCCTTTTCAATAGCTACGACACCGAGATGTTGGAGAGGGCGTTACTCCATTCCTTGGATTGCTCCTCTTTACCCTTGATGCTTACCTTATAATTCTGAGTTTTAAGTAATGCAGCATCAAGTGCTATATTTTGTGTCTTTGGTATGACTCGACCTGGGATTGAACGCCGGTCTCCCAGATCACTGGAGAACGCTCTACTAATTAGGCATTTCAAACAATTCAGTTTAGTATAAGTATAGTTTCTAGTAGTGGTACTACCTGTTAGGTAGTTAGGTAGAACTATTTAAACATTCTATCATCATTATCAAATCGCGCTGGCAACCCGGCAAGGTTAGGGTTAATAAATAAAATAACACATTCCATTCGGGGCTTTAAGTAGGTCTTTTTCATAGAGCAAATGTGGTATTTTGGTGGTTGCAGTGCGCATGGTGATGAGTGAATGGTTATATATTGTACTGTTGAATGGGTCAGTGAATGTGGCTAGCAAGGTTCCCATAGTATCCTTAGAAACGGCATGACCGTTCCCTTCCCCCTGCACCCCCACAAAATTACATGGCCTTGTGCCTACCGAGTAAAAACAAGGAAATAAACGTTCTCTCTCTCCCTCTCTCTCTCTCTCTCTCTCTCTCTCTCTCCATGTATTCCTATCATCCATTATTCCTGGCAGGTCTTCTAGGCTGCATCCTGTGTCAACACAGAAAGTCTTTGCTCGTCGGCCAATATTGGCATGTCCATTGAAACCGTATAACTGATATTGAATTGAATTATTAGTATTACGTACGTAGCAATTCTTGGAACCATTTAACGGTTAACAAATGAATTAATGCTGTTGAACACAATTACAGGGTAGAACGATAAAATTGTCGTCCTAAAGAAAACAACACTGCAGCTTTATTTTAAAACTTTTATTGAAAAAATCAATTCAGCTAACTTGATTATGTAGTAGAGCTGACATCTACAGGGTGGAACGATAAAATTGTCGTCCTAAAGAAAACAACACTACAGCTTCATTTTAAAACTTTTATTGAAAAAATCAATTCGGCTAACATGATTATGTAGTAGAGCTGACATCTACAGGGTGGAACAATAAAATTGTCGTCTTAAAGAAAACAACACAACAGCTTTATTTTAAAACTTTTATTGAAAAAATCAATTCAACTAACTTGATTATGTAGTAGAGCTGACATCTATTCAATGTAGCCGCCTTCAGCCTCAATCATGGCCTCGATAGGTATCCGGAACTAGGAGCATGCCTTTTCCACAAGCGCCGGCGGGAGCTCGGCGAATGGCGGCGATCAGGCTGGCTTTAGTGTAGTGGGAGATCATGTTGGTGATGTTATCGACGTATGACCAAACGAAGTAGTCCAGCGGATTCAGGTGGGGGGCTGTGAGAGAAGGGTACAAAGTCGTAGCACTCCTTCTGAAGCTAAGCCTGGGTCTCTTTGGACTTGTGGGCTGGTGCTGAGTTCTGTTGCCACACTCAGGGTCTGCCACCGGCCACTTGATTGCACCAGGGGATCACCACACTCTTCAGCACATCCAGGTACACTTTGGCGTTGACTTTCAAGCCGACTTCGAAGATGTGAGGTGGCATGATGTGGCTCTCACTTGAAACCACACCAAAGACCATAACCGTAACCGGAAACTTTGTTTTCATCACCCTGGGCACGTCCCTGTTATTCGTGTCAATCCAGATTTACCTTTTGAGGGTACTGGCAATGGTCCTGTTGTCATTACTTGGATCGGTAGAGAGCATGACTTGTACAGAGGCGCATCTCTGATCTCGCTCGTTGAACATTGTGTCACTTTCAGACATGATAAAAGGCTCCTATCACTCTTGGGATTTGTACACAACTGGCCAACTCATAGATGTTCTTCGACAAAAAAAAAAGAAAACCGGTTTTCATTAAACGGAAATGGAATCATGTCGTCTTTTCTAGGGCGACAATTTTATCGTTCCGACCTGTAGGAGGCTTCTGTCGCTCTTGGGATTTGTACACAACTGGCCAACTAGTAGATGGTCTGCAACAAAAAAAAGAAAACCGGTTTTCATTAAACGGAAATGGAATCATGTCGTCTTTTCTAGGGCGACAATTTTATCGTTCCACCCTGTACTAGAGTTAAATAACAATGACTGAAACCATTAAACTGTCTTTAAATGAATGAATAATGTCGAAAAAAATTACTAGTGTTAGTTAGCTATACATGAAACCATATTCCTGTGAACAAACGAAAGAATAATGTTAAATAGAATTAAAAGAGTTAAATACCAATAGCTGAAACCTCTTAAGAGTGTGCAAAAAAAATGAGCAAGCGATCGTTTAAAATTGTTTCCTATGTACTCTTATGGACCCCCACACATGGCCGTGCAAAAGCAGGACGACCAGCACGAACATACATTCAGCAGCTGTGTGAGGATACGGGATGTTGTCCTGAGGACCTGCCTAGAGCGATGAACGATAGGGAGGAGTGGTGAGAGAGGGTCAGGGATATCCGTGCTACCAGCGTGACATGATGATGATGATGATATGTATAAACAGGATTCGGCATTAAATAACCTACGAGAGTTGATATACCGTAAAACACAACAAACACAACACAAGTGACAACTTCTTCACATCGACAACCTTTTCTTTGACGACTTTTCAAGAAACACAACAATGTTTAGAACAGTTCATAGCATATACATCGATTATCATGATGATATTATTTACCCAACCCCTCCACTCGGGCAGGATATGACACAAGGTCAATTTTTAAGCGGAGTTTAACAGGTTTGAATTCAGAGTTTTCCTTCTCCTAGACTAGTTGCCTAACCAAGGCTGAAGAACCTAATCTGTCCTACTATTTACCCATAGTAAATAGCTAAAGGAAATGTATGAACCCCCTTATCCTCCCAGTTACCACTATAGTTCTTTTTACAAGGATGACTTCGACATTAAATTACCCATAAAGGTTGATGTGCCATTAAACTAAGAAACCAAATCAATATTAAGCTGTTTGTTTATTGATTCTCTCCAAGGCAAATACTTGGTCAATTTTACAACTTCCTCTGTTGTCCATCCAATTTTAAATTCTATCAATAATCCTATTTACCAACCCCTCCACTCGGGCAGGATATGACACAAGGTCAATTTTTAAGCGGAGTTTAACAGGTTTGAATTCACAATTTTCCTTCTCCTAGACTAGTTGCCTCACCAAGGCTGAAGAACCTAGTCTGTCCTACTACTTACCCATAGCTGGAGGGAGAATAATTGGATTCATACCTTTCCCAAGGGTATTAGTGCAATGTGAAATGCAATCAGTCTAGTCCAGGATTTGAACTTGTGTCGCCGTGTCCATTTCCTACGACGATAACCATTACACCACAGCCATTTGTTTATTGATTCTCTCCAAGGCAAATACTTGGTCAATTTTACAACTTCCACTGTTGTCCATCCAATTTTAAATTCTATCAATGATCCTATTTACCCACCCCATCCACTCGGGCAGGATATGACACAAGGTCATTTTTTAAGCGGAGTTTAACAAATAAAATCATTTATGTGGTGACAAATCATTTAACAAATAAATCATTAACAGGTTTGAATTCAGAGTTTTCTTTCTCCTAGACTAGTTGCCTGACCAAGGCTGAAGAACCTAGTCTGTCCTACTATTTACCCATAGCTGGAGGGAGAATAATTTGATTCATATCTTTCCCAAGGGTATTAGTGCAATGTGAAATGCAATCAGTCTCGTCCAGGATTTGAACTCGTGTCGCCGTGTCCATTTCCTACGAACGGGCACCTCCAATATCATGATGATGAAGTAACGTTTTTCCTGGAAAATGCGGCTGAAAAATGGATAAGAAATAAATGAATTCAAATATTTATAAGCATATTTAAGATGCGAGCGCCATAACACGTGCGTAAGTCACGAAAAGACTTGTGTGGGTTGACAAACGAAATATGTTTCAGAATTTATTTTTTTTTATCATTTTTTTTTTTTCAATGGCTGACTGCTTCGATCTGATCTGCGAACAATAAAAACTGAAATTCTGGAGTTTTTTTTAACTTTTGCAAATCAACACAAAGTAGTCGTGACCTTAAATTAATTCCCTTGTAGGCTTCGACCGGGTTTGATTGTTAGATTCAAGTACTTTATGGTCACATGTTAAGAAAAAAAAATGAAATAAAATAAAAGATTTAAAAGGGCGGGTGATTTACGGCCAACAAATAAAAGACAGTTTTATTTCATACGAAAATAATCAAAAAAATAATTACAATAGAATCAACATTTAGTGACTCTTTTAAAAACCTTTTAACGACTCTATTTCTACAATAACAATTACTGCTACTACTACAACTAAGTTGAAGCAAAAATTGATTATACACAAAAGAGTAACATGAATGGGTTATGTGGTGACAAATACAAAATAGTTAGTCGCATAAAAAGTGAATGCAACACTGACACAGATCAGAGGAAGAAACGAGAACATCTAGAGCTCAGAACTGTTAAGATCAAACAAAATCCTGAGCAAAGTCCTAGGAACCTGAGAAGACTTAACTGTCTCAGACTCCAGTGAAAAACTACCAATCTAAACGGGTGTGAAAAACTCACAAGGGGTGAAATAACAATAATAACAATAACAAAAGTTTGGAAACATTTAAACGCAAACACCCTTAATAATAATAATAATAATAATAATAATAATAATAATAATAATAATAATAATAATAATAATAATGAAAAAACTGGGAAGGAAAACTACTCTATGGGCGTTTTAAACGACTAATAAACCACATCTCACACGACAAAACCTGGACATGGCTAAGAAAAGGAAACTTTAAGAGAGAAACAGAATCTCTCCTAATGGCAGCACAAAACAACGCCGTAAGAACCATTCATATTAAAGTGAGAATTGATAAGACGCAACAAAATAGCAAATGTAGGCTATGCGGTAACAGAGATGAAACCATCAATCACATAATAAGCAAATTAGCACAGAAGGAACATAAGACAAGACACGAATAGGTCGGCAAGGTGATTCACTGAGATATGCACAACCCTGCACATGTCCTAGGAAATAACACACATAAACTCCTATGGGACGTTGACATACACACGGATCACCTAATCTCGGCCAGAAGACCAGACCTTTAATAATAATCAACAATAAAAAGAGAACTTGCAAAATTGTCGACTTTGCTGTCCCGGCTGATCACAGAATAAAGAATGGGAAAAGAAGGATAAGTACCGCGACCTTGCTAGAGAATTAAAAAAACTACGGAACATGAAAGTGACAATTGTACCAATTGATATTGGTGCTTTTGGCACAGTAACTAAATGATTATTAAAGGAACTGGAGGACTTGGAACTTGGCGGACGAGTGCAGACCATCCAAACGACAGCATTATTGAGAACGGCCATAATACTGAGAATAGTCCCGGAGACTTGAGAAGATTTGCTGTCACTCAAACTCCTGTGAAAAAACATCAGCTAACGCTGATGTAAAAAAAAAACTCTAAAGGAGTAAATAAATAATATAGCAAAAACCTTATCAAAGGAATAAATACCTGGGCTGTAACCCTCGTTAGATATTCGGGACCCTTTTTGAAGTAACATGAATGGGTTATGTGGTGACAAATACAAAATAGTTAGTCGCATAAACAGTGAATGCAACACTGACACAGATCAGAGGAAGAAACGAGAAAACCTTGACGTGACTAAGAAAAGGAAACTTTACGAGAGAAATAGAATCTCTCCTAATAGCAGCACAAAACAACGCCGTAAGAACCAATCATATCAAAGCGAGAATAGATGGACGCAACAAAACAGTAAATGTAGGCAATGTGGTGATAGAGACGAAACCATCAATCACATAATAAGCGAATGCAGCAAATTAGCACAGAAGGAGTATTAGACTAGACACGACTGGGTGGACAAGGAGATCCACAGGGAGATGTACAAGAAATTTAAATTTGACCACACGAACAAATGGTATATGCACAAATCTGTCCTAGAGAATGACACACATAAACTCCTATGGGACTTTGACATACAAACTGATCACCTAATCCCGGCCAGACGACCAGACCTTATAATAACCTACAAAAAAAGTCAATTTGCAAAATTGTCGACTTTGCTGTCCCGGCTGAACACAGAATAAAACTGAAAGAAAATAAAAACAAGGACAAGTACCACGACCTTGCTAGAGAATTGAAAAAACTATGGAACATGAAGGTGACAATAATACCAATCGTAAGTGGTGCTTTTGATAAAGTAAACAGAGCATTATTAAAGGAACTGGAGGACTTGGATGTTAGAGGACGAGTGGAAACCCTCCAAACTACAACATTATTGAGAACAGCCAGATTACTGAGAAGAGACCTGTAGACTTGAGGAGACCTGCAGTCAGTCAAACTCCAATGAAAGACCATCAGCTAACACTTATGTGAAAAACTCTCAAGGAATAATAATAATAATAATAATAATAATAATAATAATAATAATAATAAACCAGAATAACTTATAATAATAATAAACCAGAATAACTGTGGAGGTGCCCGTGGTGTAATGGTTATCGTCGTAGGAATTGGACACGACGATACGAGACTGATTGCATTTCACATAGCAAAAGGGAAAGGTATGAATCCAATTATTCTCCCCCCAGCTATGGGTAAATAGTAGGACAGATTAGGTTCTTCAGCCTTGGTGAGGCAACTAGTCAAGGAGAAGGAAAACTCTGAATTGAAACCTGTTAAACTCCGCTTAAAAATTAATCTTGTGTCATATCCTGCCCGAGCGGAGGGGTTGGTAAATATGATAAACCAGAATAACTTGGTGGATAGACTAGGTAAACTGGAGATCAGTGAAAGAATGTTTGATCATTTGCTTGTTTGGATTTTATGACATATCAACCACTGTAGGTTATTTAATGCCAAATCCTGTTTATACATACATTGAAAATATGATTTGTAGATAATGTTTTTAAACGAGCCAAAGTTCATTCTTTTGCACTCAGTTAAATGGTTTCAAGTATTTTGAAGACGAATAATTCTATTTAAGATTGGCTTTTTGTCTGAATACAGTTAAATGATTTCAATTATTGCAACGAAACAGTTTAATTTAACATCAGTCCTTTGTTAGCACACAGTTAAATGATTTCAATTATTGCAACGAAACAGTTTAATCTAACATCAGTCCTTTGTTAGCACACTGTTAAATGATTTCAATTATTGCAACGAAACAGTTTAATTTAACATCAGTCCTTTGTTAGCACACAGTTAAATGATTTCTAAGCTCGTTGGTAATTTCATTTTTAAATGTGTTATAATTAATATGTTTGCACATAAGTACTGGTATTGTTTCTACGCAGTTGAATGATTTTAAGTGTGACAACCTCCTAAACCACTCATGCCCATCCGATCGTCCAGTAGTTTCTCTCATCTCCGACCAGGGTTATTTTAAACTTCTTTACGGACACACAAAACACAACATACACAACTGAGAGGGTGGAAGAAAAGAAGAAAAACATACACGGGCTTGGGTTAGCTCTAAGCGCAAGAAGGGAGAAGTTTGTGTAGCTTTCTGTGCATCAAGCGAAATACCCACAAAGCCACCAGGAACGCTGACTTATCTTCTCACGCTGGCCAACCCGGCCTCTGTGTCCATTGGTCCTAGCAGCCACCTTACTCTGACCGTCGGCTTCGCCCGACCTCTATCAATAGCTCTCTCCTGCTGACTGCTCTCTCCTGCTGACTGCCCTGTTCTGCTCTGCCCTTTTCTATTGTCTCCTTCTTCCATCTTCTTCCGGTCTCGTGGGAAATCTCACGCGCAAGGCCTATGTGTGGGTTTCGAGTCAAAACAGACAAAGGGATCCTCTGACTGGCACCCACACCCACAGAAACGAATGCCACCCATCGTGTCACATAAGTATTATGATCGAACACTAATATTTCTATTTAATATTCATCATTTATTTGCACACAGTGAAGAGGTTTCAAGTATTATCATTCAATACTATTTATTCAATTCAACTCTACATTCATTTAGACAGAGTCCGATGGTTCTAAATATACCATTATTATCTCTGCCTCCCACCAGACAGAATTTGAAACCAGGTCTTTTTCTAGTGGGTTTTAAGGAGAAGGGAAGGGAGGCCTGGACTGCTGGACTATACTGGTCATGGGACCATTGGGAGCAATGTGAACCATGCGAGTCTTTGCTAAGAGTCTCAGCACTAAGCCAGGTGACCTTGCAGGTTATCGCTTAACTACACCCAAAGGTCTAGTGATATGTTTGTTATTGATTCTTTGCGATCCTGAAGATGATCCGGACGGTGCTGAGGGCCATAAGACCTTGAATCTATCGTTGACTTGATACCCCATCTGGCACGAATGCCAGACGGCCCAGCTAAAAAGCCTGATAAATTACTACGTAGTACCAATAAAACCATTTTGCATGCAGGTTTTAAATATTTCCCACTAATAGTTTTTGCCTAGTCGACTGGAGCTGTAGAATACACCGACTGCACAATGAGTGTCCTGGATATGACACTAAACAATCTGATGGTGAGGTTCCAGTAATGCTGGAGCTTTGGGTAATGCAGAGTACCCCTTCATTGCTATTGCTCTCAGGTCTTCTATATCCAGAGTGTTAGGACCTGATAGGGCCCTATCTACGGGTTAAATAAAACTTATGCTAAACAGAATTTTTTGAATTAGAAGTGTTTGACTAAAGTGAATGGCTTAAAAAAGAAATGTTTTTGACAATTAAACTATGTACTCATGCTAAACTGATTTATTTAAAATACAACTCATTTGGCATTAAATAACCTACAAAGGTTGATATGCCATTAACCCAAACAACCAACAAATCAACCAACTAATAGTTCTATTTGCCCATAGTTAAATGGTTCAATGAATTCCTCTGTATTGTTATATAATAGCCGAGGGATTTCGGTTCATGTCTTTGAGTTTAGTTTGGCTGAGAACCTTTCGGCTTAGCACATGGGTTAGTTGGGTGCAACATTGAGGCAGGTGTTAACGTGGGCGCGCACGGGCGAATGGAGGTGTCACTCAGATGTCACAATACTCCGAGACGAAACGGGGTGACAGGGTACGGGTGACGTCACGCACCGGAAGCACGCGGAGGTTTGTGTGAGAATCTGAAGAAAGTTAGAGAGTTGAGATTAGACACTGGACGAAGACGGTCGACTTTTGGAGCTCGCAGACGCGAGGCGAACTTGCGCCCAATGGGGAGTGCTCGAGACGGGGGCCAAATGAATACAACAGTATAGAAGATTGTGTCTCTCCTCCTTACGTCGAAACCTTTGACTCAAAGTTAATAAAAAGGTTTCGTACCTGAACAAGAAGTCGTTACGTGTTTTCGAATTTCGAGATTCCTATGTTCTATCGTTATGAACATAATATGTCCATTTCGCACATGGCCATATTCGTGTATCTGACTACGCAACAGTATCATTAACAATTCAATTAAAAATCAGCCATTTGTTTACGCACAGATAAATGGTCAAACAGTTCTATTTGACCCATTGATAGAATCCTATCAGGTGCTACCACTCCGGGTCAGAGTAGACGTGAAGGCAATGGCAATGAATGGGTACTCCGCATTCACCAAAGTTTCTGGACTGGAGAGTCACCATCAGATTTTTTAATGTCATATACGGGACACTCGTTGGAAGGGGAGTCTTACCCCTTTGCAGAAATACAGTCAATGTATTCTAGAGACCTACCCGACGAGGCTGACAGAAGAATTGTCTGCCTCGATCACAGAAGGGTTAGGATCAGCAAGAATACTTATCACTGTCCTAGAGGTTTGAGAAGATCTGCTGTCCAATGAAAAATCACCATTTAAAATTCACACAAAGAAGTCGCAAGAGGTAAATTGATAATAAAGATGTATAGTCCTGATATGGAAATGTTGCCCTTTTTCTAGGAAAATTCACAGCGAAAGATCTTATTCCTTATTTACCAACCCCTCCGCTCGGGCAGGATATGACACAAGGTCAATTTTTAAGCGGAGTTTAACAGGTTTTAATTCAGAGTTTTTCATTCTCTTAGATTTATTGCCTACCCAAGGCTGAAGAACCCAGTCTGTCCTACTATTTACCCATAGCTGGAGGGAGAATAATTGGATTCATACCTTTCCCAAGGGTATTAGTGCTATGTGAAATGCAATCAGTGTCGTCCAGGATTTGAACTCGTGTCGCTGTGTCCATTTCCTACAACGATAACCATCTTATTTATTTATTCATTTATTTATTTATCTTTAATTTTATTTCATTTTTTTTTTTTTTTCAAGCTGGCATTCAAGACTTTTTTGATCGTCACAACACAGCTATATACCATGCATTCAATTTCTCTTTAAACTCTCAGGCAAAGTCTGCTATATATATATATATATATATGTGTGTGTGTGTGTGTGTGTATGTGTGTGTGTATTACTATTTTACGGTTTCTTTTAAGTCTTCTGATCACGTATGCTTTATTTGTTTGGACGGCATCTGGTATCTTTACTTAAATAGAAAGATATGAATGTTTTTTTGAAATACCGGAGTAGATTTATTTCCGACTTCCTCTCGTCTCTTAAAAAATTAAAAAGAAAAAAATACTCTATTAAACAGCCACTTTTTTTAATATAAGAAAGATTACTCTTTACAAACGCTAAAGTATGGATTATATAGCTGGGAAGAAACTTGGAGAGTTGATCGGTCGAAATGTTTGGCAGTATTAATTACAAAAAAAAAGAATTCATTTGTGTGAATAAAGTTTGGAATATTCAGGGCTTTTATCGAAGTCATTTCTCCTCGAGGAAGTATCAGTGGGGTAATGGCTAACATATAGCACTGCAACTCCGAAGTAAACGAGTTCGAACTCTATTCACGTTTTTACGTTCGCTTTCGGAAAATCCCCACACAACCTCTAAGTTACATCGTACCGCTACTATTTTGGGGGGGCTATGAATAACCCATGAGAGTTGATATGCCATTGAAAAAAAATGAGGATGGATGTCAAAAATAATCTTAAAGTTTCTTGATTTTTAAGAATACGGACATCCGAATATGTATCAGGTGTAATGGTTATCGTCGTAGGAAATGGACACGGCGACACGAGTTCAAATCCTGGACCAGCCTAACTGCATTTCACATAGCACTAATACCCTTGGGAAAGGTATGAATCCAATTATTCTCCCTCCAACTATGGGTAAAATAGTAGGGCAGACTAGGTTCTTCAGCCTTGGGTAGGCAACTAGTCTAGGAGAAGGAAAACTCTGAATTCAAACTTGTTAAACTCCGCTTAAAAACTGACCTTGTGTCATATCCTGCTCAAGCAGAGGGGTTGGGTAAATATGAATATATATTTCCGTATTATTACAAATCTAGAAATTTATAAAAATTGAATCGCAATATTGCGTCGAGTTTTCATTTATATAATAAGTAAAGTTGGCGATCGTAGTCGAGGTCGACTAGAAGGCTCCCTTTTCAATAGCTACTACTTAATCAACAGCGCTACTCCTTTCTCTGGATTGCTCCGCTTTAACTTTGATACGTACCTTATAGTGTTAAGCAAGGAGGTATCAAGTACCATTTTTAAAGTCTTTGGTATGACGCGACAGGGGATTGAACCCAAGTCTCGCGGACAATTGGCGAACTCTCTACCCACAAGGCCAATGAGCCGGTATTCATTATATAATAATACACAATAAATGACAAAATCCCCGTATCTTCGATTTATGAAAAAAATAACTTTTTAATTAAAAAAAATATTTAAGGGTGTGCCAATTTTATCACTTATTCATTAAGGTATCAGCTTTGGAGATTTTGAAAATGCAGAGTACCCCAGATCCACTCTGACCTATATATATATATATAGAGAGAGAGGGGGGGGATTTGATATTAAATAAACTACGATTGTTGATATGCCATAAAACCAAACTAAACAAAATCATATATATTCAATATATATGTATAAATAGGATTTGGCATTAAATAACCTACAATGGTTGATATGCCATAAAATCAAACCAAACCAAATCACATATATTTAGTATATATGTATAAAGAGGATTTGGCATTAAATCACCTACAATGGTTGATATGCCATTAAACCAAACCAAACCAAATCATATATATTTAATATATATGTATAAAGATGATTTGGCATTAAATAACCCACAATGGTTGTTATGCCATAAAACATAACCCAACCATACAATTCTGTAATTAAGAGTAATAAGGAGTTTGTCAACAGTAAATACTTTTTACAATTAAACGTTTTTCAAGGAAATCAATCCTAATGGATCCTTTCATGTCCCATAAGACGGTCTGCATGACCTACATAATTAACCACTTTACTGGAGAGTCAGTGTTTTTACACTCCATGAGCTGTCTCTTTGACGTTGTCTCTTTGACTCACTTGGACGCTGTCTTTTTGTCTCAGTTTCGTAATGACAAACCCACGTTTAGCCTAGTTGTAAACATCTTTTTGACTAAAACATACATCTCCATATACTTCATAGAATCTTCAGTTAATTTCACATGGTTTGCACTTTTCAGCAGGCAAAAATTTGATGACAGACCTCTGTTCTAGCCTGGAGCACTTTGATGGCCTCAGAATAATTTATTTTACGGGATTAAAATGACTTTTGCCATAAGGTAATACGAAGCAATCAGTAGGTTACATTCATGGAAAAATAATATTCCTTTTTTTCAAAAAATTTCTCTCATTCATTAAATGGAAATTTACTAAGCTTTTTGCTCAGATGTGGCACAAGGCCATATGAAAGGGGCACCCAATGAGACTCGAACTCACTCGTGTAGGTTTGCTAGTCGAGCTTGCTAACCATTACACCACCAGAGGCGCCTTTCTCTTATTCATTAAATGACCACCATAAATATATATATAGTAGTCGTAGTCGAGGGTGACCCGAAGGCTCCCTTTTCGATAGCTACTACACCAAGGTGTAGGGGAGGGTGCTACTCCTTTCCCTGGATTTCTCCACTTTACCCTCGATCCGTACCTTATAATGCTGAGTGTTAAGCAAGGGGGCATCTAGTACCATTTTTAAAGTTTTTGGTATGACTCGACCGAGGATTGAACCCAGGTCTCCCGGGCCATTGGCGAACACTCTAACCATATATATATATATATATATATATATATATATATATATATATATATATATGGGCGTATTTTTAAGGTATATTAATCATGTGTAGCAAGCCAAATGTAATCTGTTTCTGTCATGTCAGAAATGCGAAACGAATTTGAATCACGCCTTGAATCGAAACAAGTTCTATTTTGTCTCCCCATTGTTGACATTACTCTAGTGGATCTAAATGTCACCCACCCAACATCTGTAAGGATTGAGCGAATATAAATCCACCCGCAAATCTGCGCACACAACATTAATAATTTGTTTGTTTAGAAAATCAGTGATATCACGGGTAGGATATTTTAACTCCTTCATTGCAATGTTGGATTAATATCCTTTACATAATGGGGTATCTTCGTGGTTAAATCGTTGGACTGCGATATTGTAAGAAAGCAAGTTCGAACACCAGTCGCTCTATTACGTACACTTTTAGATAAATGCCTTTCGGAAAGGCATGAACTCCCTAATCTTCCCCAGTTATTGGTTAAATACCACCACCACTCTTCTTCTAGAATAATGGCTTTAGCATTAAATAACCTACAAAGATTGGTATGCCATTAAACAAAGAAACCGAAATCAAATCTTTTCATAATTATTGTAATTTCTAAGCTTTTTGCTTAGATGTGGCACAAGGCCGTATGAATAGCGCAACCAATTAGACTCGAACACGTGTGGGTTTGCTAGTCTAGCTTGCTAACCAATACACTACCAGAGGCGTCCAAAGTAATTTACTAAGCTTTTTGCTAAGATGTCGCACAAAGCCGTATGAATCGGGTACCCAATCATACTCGAACTCACTTGTGAAGGTTTTCCAGTCTAGCTTGGTAACTATTACACTTTTAGAAGCACCCTTTTATATAATTGTTATTACTTGGAATATTCGGACTATTGACTTCATCTTTATTGTTATACTCACAACGTTTCGGCCGATACATCTTTCGGCCTTCTTTAGGTGTTTCTATTGTGTGGCGCCTGAGTTCGACATGAAACACGTGAAGAAGGCCGAAGGATATGTCGGCCGAAACGTTTTGAGTATAACAATAAAGATGAGGTCAATCGTCCGAATATTCTAAGTAAAAAGAATTATCAAGATTCATCTCAGAAAGTTATTTACAACAAGTCCATTCCTCCGGAGAAATCGGAGGCCAAGATGTTGAAGAACCCGTTGCTCTGCGATCTTCACAAGTGCCATGAACTTCTTCTAAGTTTTTGACCAGTTTGAAAATCTAACTTTTTTTACAGAAATATGTTAAGATTTATCTCCTTCTGTATCATTCTTGAACAATCTTAGTTCAGCAATGTGTCTTCACACAAAAGATCTTCCAGCTCAGTCGGCTGGGACTCTAGAATACCTCGACTGCAACTCTGCAAAGAGGTAAGACTCCCCTCCCAATGAATGTCCTCGATATGACACTAAGCAATCTGATAGTGAGGCTCCAGTAATGCTGGAGCTTTGGGGAATGCAGAGTACCCCTTCATTACCATTGCTGTTAGGTCTAATCTGGTCCGGAGGGGAAGCAGCTGAGAAGGTCCTACCTATGAATCACATAGAACTGTTGGACATTCAAACTGTGTGCTAGCAAATGACTTATGTAAAATTGAATTGTTCGAAATAGAACTTTAATCATTCAACTGTGTGTAAAGAAATGACCGATGTTTTATTGAATTGCCAGTGATCTTATTTACCCAACCCCTCCGCTCGGGCAGGATATGACACAAGGTCAATTTTTAAAGTGGAGTTTAGCAGGTTTGAATTCAGAGTTTTCCTTCTCCTGCCTCAGTCTGCCCTACTATTTACCCATAGCTGGAGGGAGAATAATTGGATTCATACCTTTCCCAAGGGTATTAGTGCTATGTGAAATGCAATCAGTCTTGTCCAGGAATTGAACTCGTATCGCCGTGTCTATATCCTGTGACGATAACCATTTCACCAAGGGCACCTCTATTGAATTGCCTGTGATACATAACAATAGTTGCAACTATTTTACTTTGTTGACATATGCTAAATTGAATTGTTAGAAATACAACTGTTTGATCTTTTACTTAATTGGTTGTTGGTTTTTATGTCATATCAACATTTTTAAGCTATCTAATACCAAATGCATTTTTATGCAAATAATCAGTTCTATTTCAAAAAATTCAGTTTAGCATGAGGACCCAGTTTAATTGTCTAAAACATTTCTATTTCAAGCTATTCACTTTAGTCAAACAGTTCTAATTCGGCCAATTCAGTTTACTATAAGTATAGATTTTGTTTACACAGTTAAATGTCAAAACAGTTCTATATTGAAAAATTCCGATTAGCGTAACTACAGTTTCAATGTCAAAAACAGTTCTATTTCAAACAATTCAGTTTACCATAAGTACGCTGTTTAAATGTACGTACACTGTTAAACTGTCCTAAACATTTCTATTTCAAGCTATTCAGCTTAGTCAAACATTTCTAACTCAAACAATTCAGTTGAGCATAAATACGCAGTTTAGTTCTATTTAACCCTCAGAGTGGATCTGGGAGCGATAGCAATGAAGGGGTACTTCATATTCCCCAAAGCTCCAGCATCACTGGAACCTCACCATCAGATTGTTTAGTGTCATATCCAGGACACTCGTTGTGACTGATCTTACCCCTTTGCAGAGGTGTATTCTACAACTCCAGTTTCGGTTTCTTTGTTTAATGGCATATCAACCTGTGTAGGTTATTAAATGCCAAAGCTATTCTCCGAGAAGAACAGTAGTGGTACTATTTAACCCATAGCTGGGAGGATAAGGGGGTTCATACCTTTCCCAAGGGTATTTGCCCGAAAGTGAACGTAACAGCGCGACTGGAATACGAACTCGCTTACTACGATTTCGCAGTCCATCGGCTTAACCATTACACCACGAGGACACCCCCTCTACAACCCCAGTCGACTAGGCAAGAATTATAAGTGTGGAATATAAGATGGATTTATTGGTACTACTTAGCAACATATCTGGGTTTTTAGCTGGGCCGTCTGGCATTCGTGCCAGATGGGGTATTAAGTCAACGATAGATTTAAGGTCAAATGGCTCTCAGCACCGTCCGGATCATCTTCGGGTTGGCGAAGAATCAATGGCTTCATACCGGGAGACTTAGCAAAGGCTCGCATAGTTCACATTTCCCCCAATGATCCTATGACCAGTATAGTCGAGCAGTCCAGTCCACCTTTCCCCTTCTCCAAAAACCCCATTATAAAAAGACCTTGTTTCAAATTCTGTCTGGTGAGAGGCAGAGATAATAATGGTATTTTTCGAACCATCTGACTGTGTCTAAATGAATGAAGAGTTGAATTAAATAAATAGTATTGAATGATAATACTTGACACCTCTTCACTGTGTGCAAATAAATGATGAATATTAAATAGAAATATTAGAGTTCGATCATAATACTTAATATCATTTACCTGCGTAAAAACATTAGCAGTTGTGGAGTGGTCTTACCCATATGCAGAGGAGCAGTCGGTGTATTCTACAGCCCCACCCTCAACAACAACAACAACCGACTGGGCAATTGATATTTTAACTGTGTGTAAACGAATAAATGACATTCAGTCGAAGTAATGCTTGTATCCACTTCACTGAGTGAAAACAAATGGTTAATACTGAATAAAACTGAAACCATTCAATTATGGAGAAGCAAAATGGCATGACAAATATTCTAACTCATTTAAAAATAGAATGACCAACAAACTAATGTTTATATATATATATATATATATATATATATAATTAACTTAAATCGTGAGTCGGAAATCTTCTACTTCTAAGATTTCCGACTCGCGATTTAAGTTAATTTTATAATTGGCTCCACTCGTGTTGAGCACTCTTGTAATTTGTAGCATTGCAGTGTTCGCGGAAGGTTTTAGTTTTCTTTTGACCAACTGATTGCGTATCCCTTGATTTTTTCAAGGGGTCTGACGAGGTGTGCCTTTTCTTTATTTTTGACCTATAATATTTTTTCTTTTTCCCCCAGGTGGTGATTCGAGATACTCCTATCTCATGTTCCTGGCGGGTTTTTTTTCTTTTTTTCCTGGTGCCGTGAATGCTGGTAGATATTAGATTAGTATATATATATATATATATATATATATATATATACTGTATGCGAACAAATAACTGATGTTAATTGTGATGATATAAAGCAATAATTGAAACCATTCAATTATGGAGAAGCAATGCCATTACAAATGTTCTAACTCATTTAAAAATAGAATGACCAACAAACTTATGCTTATATATATATATATATATATATATATATATATATATATATATATATATATATATATATATATATATATATTCACTGTAGGCAAACAAATAACTGATGTTAATTGTGATGTTATAAAACAATAATTGAAACCATTTGTGAGAAAAAAATGAGCTCAGGCTCGTTTAAAAATGTTATCACAAAATGTGTTTACAAATCCTATATATTTGATATGTATAAATAGGATTTTTGGCGTTAATTGACCTACAATAGTTGATATGCAAGTTGGTGACCCGAGTGTTAGCCAATGGCTCGGGGGACCGGAGTTCAAGACTCGGTCGAGTCATACCAATGACTTAAAAATGGTACTTGATACCTCCTTGCTTAACTATCAGCGTCATAAAGGTACGTATCAAGGGTAAGGTAGAGCAATCCATGGAAAGAAGTAGCGCCCTCCCCTATACCTTGGTATAGTAGCTATTAAAAAGGAAATCTTCGAGTCGCCCTCGACTACGGTTGCCAACAAAAAAAGAAGTTGATATGCCATAAAAACAAACCAAAGAAAACCAAGTGATTTTCTGCTCCATTTTCCAAGTCATGATTGCTGTATATTTGGTTAAATATATCAAAATATTAACTTTTTTTTTTTCTCGGAATAATCTGAAAAGAAAACAGTATAAAGTCAATGGAGGAGATTTGAGGAAAAGCTGCTTTGTTTTAACCATTGTAAAACACCCTGTAATTTTTACATGACACTGTAAGCTTCTTTAATCTAATAATTCTAATAATCTAAAGTCAGATTATTAAATCTGTTGAACATATCTGCAAGATATGCTAGTTTGACAAGCCAAATTCCTTCAGAGAAGCAAGATCAGAATTCTACTCATTCTTCTCGAAGTTCTTCTCGAAGTTCAAAGATACGCTGTGGTAATCTTCTGGGTGATAGCATATGCACTTAACGTAACGACCCGGTATCAAATCCTAAAAAAAAGCGACCTGTGTTCCACTTCGCGGTAATACCATTAGGAATGCATAAATTTATTTTTGCCCCCCTCCACACACACAGTATGGGTGAATAACAGGACAGACTCTGTTCTTTAGCCTTGGTATGGCATATCAACCATTGTAGGTTATTTAATGTCAAATCCTCTTTATACATATACATTAGATATATATGATTTGGTTTGATTGGGTTTTATGGCATACCAACTATTATAGGTTATTTAATGCCAAATCCTCTTAATACATATATATTAGATATATAGGATTTGGTTTGATTGGGTTTTATGGCATACCAACCATTATAGGCTATTTAATGCCAAATCCTATTTATACATATATATTAGATATATATGATTTGGTTTCGTTGGGTTTTAATGCATATCAACCATTATAGGTTATTTAATGCCAAATCCTCTTTATACATATATATTAGACATATAGGATTTGGTTTTATTGGGTTTTATGGCATATCAACCATTAGAGTTTATTTAATGCCAAATCCTCTTTATACATATATATTAGACATATAGGATTTGGTTTTATTGGGTTTAATGGCATATCAACCATTAGAGGTTATTTAATGCCAAATCCTCTTTATACATATATATTAGACATATAGGATTTGGTTTTATTGGGTTTTATGGCATATCAACCATTAGAGGTTATTTAATGCCAAATCCTCTTTATACATATATATTAGACATATAGGATTTGGTTTTATTGGGTTTTATGGCATATCAACCATTAGAGGTTATTTAATGCCAAATCCTCTTTATACATATATATTAGACATATAGGATTTGGTTTTATTGGGTTTTATGGCATATCAACCATTATAGGCTATTTAATGCCAAATCCTATTTATACATATATATTAGATATATATGATTTGGTTTCGTTGGGTTTTAATGCATATCAACCATTAGAGGTTATTTAATGCCAAATCCTCTTTATACATATATATTAGACATATAGGATTTGGTTTTATTGGGTTTTATGGCATATCAACCATTATAGGTTATTTAATGCCAAATCCTCTTTATACATATATATTAGACATATAGGATTTGGTTTTATTGGGTTTTATGGCATATCAACCATTAGAGGTTATTTAATGCCAATTGAATTTAAGTTTGGGATGTTTTAAAGTCTTATTTTTTGTCGGTTCTTCAAATGAGCTACTTTCCTTGGTAACATTTTTGTCTACTCGTATAATTCAACTCATTATCATCATCATCATCATCATGTCAAGCCGCTAGCACGGATATCCCTGACCCTCTCTATCGTTCATCGCCTCTGGCAGGTCTTCAGGACAACATCCCGTATCCTCACATAGCTGCTGTATGTATGTTCGAGCTGGTCGTCCTGATTTTGATCGGCCATATGTGGGGTTCCATAGGAGTACATCACTTATGAGCTCGTCCCTGCTTCTCCAGCAGTGTCCTGCATGTCTGGTTCGTCTAGCTTGGATAGTTTTCGTGATGGGAAGCAGGTGGCCGTATAATTGGTGCCTTGTGGGCTGTTGCCGCCAGGACTTGTTCAATATTGCTCGTAACATTCTTATGTAATTGCAGTCTAGCTTCTTCTCCAGCCGTTTTGTTAGCGTCCAAGTAGTGCTAATGACAAAAAAATCTCTATTTCAAATTTTGTCGTAAAAATAGCGTGACTTGAGTTCGAACTCGCTTACTACGATATCGCAATCCTGAGTGCTCGTCCTTTCTTGTCCCTTAAAATTCAAGAACCCTTACCTACCGTAACAATGAATTCTCCACGCATAATACGGTGTGATTTCTTATCATTGTGTCGGCCATGAAGCCAGATAGTGTGCAAGATTTCCCAGAAACAATTGCAGGTGTGATTTTAAGAAATCGTAAAGAAATATGGCTGAAGGCTTTGGAGAAAACAGGAATATTCTAAGGAATCATGAACAGGTGGAAAGTGTTCCAAGACGCAAAACTGGGTCTTGTTTTCCAACAAAGACAAATAGGAACAAATTGGTTGGCCGGTTGATTGGTTGAGTTTTTATGGCATATCAAACCGTATAGGTTATTTAATGCAAAATCCTGTTTATATATATATATATGTATATATATATATGTGTGTGTGTGTGTATGTGTGTGTATGTGTGTGTGTAATTTGCTTGCGAATAATTAGTGGATAACTTAATCATTAAATGCGTTGTTAGAGCTCATTTATTTGGATTTAGTAAAATGTTTTTTAAGTATTCCTATCAAACAATAATAATTCTATTTAATATTATTTGTTTGCAAACAGTTTAAAGGCCTCAAGTATCTCAATCGAATTCTCAAAATTATATATAATATCAATAATTTGTATGCACACAGTTAAATGGTTTCAAGTATTCAATCAAACACAAATAATTCTCTTTCATATTAATCATTTATTTGTACACAGTTAAATTGTTTCAAGTATTGCTATTTAACATTCGTAATTCTTTTTATCAAGTATTCCTATCAAATACAAACAATTTGCACACAGCTGTATGGCTTCAAATAACCAATAATAACAGTAATCAATTTTTCAATGATTAAACAGTTCTATTTGACTCATAGATAGGGCCCTAACAGATAGTACCAGTGACTAATCCAGGCCTGAGTGGACCTAGGAGTAATGGTGATAAAAGAGTACTCCATATTCCCCAAAGTTGCAAAGCTGGAGCCCCACTACTAGATACAGTTTAATGTCATACTTACGACTCGAACAGACGGACATAGATAGATAGATAGATAGATAGATAGATAGATAGATAGCATTTTATGAAAGTACAGTTAGGTTACGGGTAAGTGTTTTGGAAAGGCATGAATCCAAACTGTATAAGATAGTGAGGCTCCAAATCTGGAGCTCTTGGGAGTATGAAGTACTTTTTTATTAGCATTACTCCCAGGTCTACTCTGACCCAGATTGACTGTACCTGTTAGGGTTTCATTTATAAATCAAATCTGTTTAAAAATTATTCCAATTCGATTGGACCGGGTGCAAGAAAAATTTTTAACGTGTATTTCTAATGCGACACAGAATGGTGCAAGTGCAACCCCTTCCATATTCACCTGACCTAGCTTCGCGCAATTTTTTCTTGTGTCCGAAATTGAAAATTTATCTGAAATGTAATATTTGTGGACGTGGAGAACATCACCAACATGACCTCCCACAACACCAAAACCAGCCTAATCGCCGCCATCCGCCGAGTATTCGGCGAGCTCCCGCCGGCGCTTGTGGAAAAGGCATGCTCCTAGTTCCGGATCTGTATCGAGGCGGTGATTGAGGCTGAAGGTGGCTACATTGAATAGATGTCAGCTCTACTACATAATCAAGTTAGCTGAATTGATTTTTTTCAATAAAAGTTTTAAAATAAAGCTGTAGTGTTGTTTTCTTTAAGACGACAATTTTATCGTTCCACCCTGTAGATGTCAGCTCAACTACACAATCAAGTTAGCTGAATTGATTTTTTCAATAAAAGTTTTAAAATAAAGCTGTAGTGTTGTTTTCTTTCGGACGACAATTTTAGCGTTCCACCCTGTAGATGTCAGTTCTACTGCATAATCAAGTTAGCTGAATTGTTTTTTCAATAAAAATTATAAAATAAAGCTGTAGTGTAGGACGACAATTTTATCGTTCCACCCTGTATATATATGGGAGTGCATGCATGAATACATACACATATATATATATATATATATATATATATATATATATATATACTGACGCCAATAAATAAGCAAACAATTGTTATTACAAGCTTTGTTTCTTGCAAACCAAATATAAAAAGATTTTATTATTTCGAGTGGAATATCATACCATCAAAATGGGAATAATTAAGTACTACAGAATCGCTGAGAAACAATACCAGCCAGGAGACCAGGGTTCACTCCCAGGTCGAATCATTCCAAAGATTCAAACAAGTGGTGCTTGATGCCTCCTCGCTTAACACTCAGTATGAGGTAAGGAGCTGTGCCCTACACTACACCTAAGTGTTGTAACTATTGAAAAGAAAGCCTTCGGGTTGATCTCGACTGCTGTAAGTAATTAAAACTGGCGACTGTAGTCGAAGGCGACCAGAAGGCTCCCTTTTCGATAGCTACTACACCGAGATGTAGGGGAGGGCGCTACTCCTCTCCCTGAATTGCTCCACTTTACCCTTGATACGTACCTTATATTGCTGAGTGTTAAGCAAGGAGGTATCAAGTACCATTTTTAAAGTCTTTGGTATGACGCGACCTGGGATTGAACCAAGGTCTTCCGGGCCATTAGCGAACACTCTACCCACTAGAACAATGAGCCGGTTTCGACTGCAATCGACCAATTTACTTACTTATATATATATATATTCTGAAACTTATGAAAAAAAATTGTTTTCTTGCAAATCAAATATAACAAGATTTTATTGTTTCTAGCGGACCATGATACCATCAAAACAGATATGATTAAGCACTGCATTATCACACATAAGCAGTAAAAAAAGTAAATTTTCTTCTGAACCAAAGATGCCAGGAAGTTATTATGTCTCCTCGTCATCATCATCATGTCGTGCCGCCAGCACGGATATCCCTGACCCTCTCTCGCCACTTCTCTCTATCATTCTACGCTTTTGGCTGGTCTTCAGGGTTACATCCCGTGTCCTCACTTAGCTGCTGTACGTATGTTCGAGCTGGTCGTCCTGATTTTGCTTGGCCATATGAGGGGTCCATAGGAGTACATCACTTGTGAGCACGTCCTTGCTTTTCCAGCAGTGTCCTGCATATCTGGTTCGTCTAACTTGTATAGTTTTCGTGACGGGAGGCAGGTGGCCGTATAGTTGGTGCATTGTGGGGTGTTGCCGTCAGGACTTGTTTAATATTACTCGCAGCATTCTTGTGTAATTGCCGTCTAGCTTCTTCTTCAGCCGTTTAGTTAGCGTCCAAGTAGTGCATCCATATAGCAGTATCGATACGACAGCTGCCTAGAAGAAATTGCGTTTCATTTTATCGGTCAGGTCTGATTTCCATATGATCGAGAGCCTATCGATAGCTGTCCATGCCTTCGTTAGCCGTGTGTCAATGTCTTTTTCGGTTGATGAGACGCTGCTTCCTAGGTAGGTGAATTTGTCTACTAGTTTCAGAGAGGTTCCGTCTAGTGTGGTAATGTCGCCTGTTTGGTTATAACACATACTTTGTCATTATTATGTCTTGTGGAACTTTATACAATGAAAATGGATTTCTGTCTGCTCTGTTAACAGATTCAAATAATGTGCGAAATAAAGAGTTGGTGGCTAAATCCCGCCATAAAAGAAATATTTACTTAGTAATTTGGCATCTGACTGAGCCACATGACTTTCAACGTCAATCACATAGTTGTCACATGACTCAAGAAAAAAAGGTACGTATTTGTTCAGTTGGATCTAAAAAAAATTACATATGTTGAATATTAATTCACCTGAAGATCAACAACGTGAAACTGATGGTCGTGAGTTTTCATCTTTTTTTATTCTTATCTTACTTTATACTTGAAAGATACATACATACATATATATATACATATATATTCTTTCATTTGGCGGGGGGCTAGGCATTGCGATGATGGTTGATTATTTTCAAACTGTACAAATGTTTTTAGTATTTTCTTTTTTATTGAATTTTTTTTATTATATTTTTTATTTACAAATTGTATCATCTGTTTTTTGGCGGGTGGGGAGTTCACACAGCCAGAATTATAGAATAGGTCTAAAAACAAATATATATAGAGAGAGAATGAGAGAGAGAGAAATTAGGCTTTAACAGGTCTAATGAGACGGAATTCGCAAAATCTTTACAATGCTCAATGATCGAAAATAAGATAACAAAACAGGTTTAAAAACCACGAAGGTGATCTAGGAATCTAAGAAAATCAGATCTGTTGAATATCAGTTCACCTGAAGTTCGACAACGTCAAACTCTGTGTCGTGAGTTTTTATCCCGCTTTATTATCTTATTTCATTCCTGAAATATCTTGGTACTCCCTAGCCACACACACACACACACACACACACATATCTATATATATATATACATATATATATATTGGGTGAGAGGTAGGGAGAGTTGGAGTTTTAACAGGTCAGATAAAACGGATTTCTGTCGAGTGAGTTGTTGACACCATCATTTCCCGCCGGGAACGTCAACGTGACGGTCTCAGGTGATAAAAAAAAAAATAGAAAAATTTCGAAATTTATTTATTTATCTGTTTATCAGTCTTTTCTACTGAACTTTTTACGACTTGCTGTCATAATCAGAGCCCCAAAATGCTGAAGTCAAAATTCCTTTCATCTGTTGTTTATTGTCGTAAACACATGACGCGAATTCTAGAGTCAACATGTCGGAACATGTGTCCCACCCAATACGCACGTGAAATACACGACAGATTTCACTGGTTCAAAATCGATGTGAAGGCCCGACAAAAAAAATCCTGGTGTGTCTAACGTTCTTTGCTTTTTTTTTTAAGACATACAATCCGGACACGCTAAATATACTAATTCACCCTTCTGATCAGCGAAGTTAAGCATTTATAAGCCAGTCAGTACTTAAATGGGCGACGAGGAGCATCTGGTGCAGTTTACAAATCTTTGTCCTGTGGTCCAAAATAAGCAAAACCTAGAAAAATTGCAATAATAAACAACATCAGATACTGTAAGAAACACAAAATAGAATTAAATGAATATATATAAAGAGTGTATTATTTCTGGACTTTTGCATTTGTAGGGTTAGGAAATAAATACTACCGAATGATATCCGTTTTTATTGAATGATATTTCACTAGAAATAGTAAAATCCTTTTATGGACAGCTATCGATAGGCTTTCAATCATATGGAAATCAGACCTGACCGATAAAATGAAACGTAGTTTCTTCCAGGTCGTATCGATACTGCTATATGGATGCACTACTTGGACACTAACTAAACGGCTGGAGAAGAAGATAGACGCCAATTACACAAGAATGTTACGAGCAATATTGAACAGGTCCTGGCAGCAAAAGCCCACAAGGCACAAACTATACGGCCACCTACCTCCCATCACGAAAACTATACAAGTTAGACGAAACAGACATGCAGGACACTGCTGGAGAAGCAGGGACGGGCTCATAAGTGATGTACTCCTATGGACCCCACATATGGCCGATCAAAAGCAGGACGACCGGCTCGAACATACATACAGCAGCTATGTGAGGATACGGGATGTAGTCCTGAAGACCTGCCGGAGACGATGAACTATTGGGAGAAGTGACGAGAGAGGGTCAGGGATATCCGTGCTAGCGGCAAGAGATGATGATGATGAATCCTATTTACCCAACCCCTCCGCTTGGGCAGGATATGACTCAAGGTCAATTTTTAAAGCGGAGTTTAGCAGGTTTGAATTCAGAGTTTTCCTTCTCCTAAACTAGTTGCCTCACCAAGGCTGAAGAACCTAGTCTGCCCTACTATTTACCCATAGCTGGAGGGAGAATAATTGGATTCATACCTTTCCCAAGGGTATTAGTGCTATGTGAAATGCAATCAGTGTTGTCCAGGAATTGAACTCGTATCGCCGTGTCCATATCCTATGACGATAACCATTACACCACGGGCACCTCCAAATGATGATGATGATGATGATGATATTTCGATTAAGGAAATATTGCTAGGTGTGTTAAGTTTGGTTCGATAAGTTGGGTTTTATGGTAAATGCTCTTGTAGGTGATTTAATGCCAAATCTGTGGGATAGTCAGCGTGGTGTAATAGTTAAAGCGTGGCACTACGGAATCGTAGTTAGCGAGTTCGAACTCCAGTCATTCTATTATGTTCACTTTTGAACAAATATCCTTGAGAAAGGCATGATTCCCCTTATCCTCCTAGCTATGGGTTAAATAGTACCACTAATCTTCAAGAAGGATAGCTTTGGCATTAAATAACCAACGAAGGTTAATATACCATTAAACAAAGAAGCCAATTACCGGCTCATAAACCTAGTCGGTAGAGTGTCCGCCAATGGTCCGGGAGACCTAGGTTCAATCCCAGGTCACGTCAAACCAAAGACTTTTAAAATTGTATTTGATACCTCCTTGCTTAACCCTGAACAATATAAGGTACGTATCAAGGGTAACGCCCTCTCCTACACCTCGGTGTTGTAGCCATTGAAAAGGGAGCCTTCGGTTTACCCTTGACTGCAGTCCCTACAAATTTCAGGGAAGGGATAGCGCCTCCCCTACACCTCGGTGTAGTAGCTATTGAAAAGGGAGCCTTCTGGTCACCCTCGACTACGGTCGCCTACTTTATTTATATTAATAATATATGATTTGAAAACGAATAATTTATTGGTAATATCTTGAACAAGCCAAAGCCCATTTGTTTGCACACAGTTAAATGGTCGAATAGAGGTACCCGTGGTGTAATGGTTATCATCGTATGAAAAGGACAAATCCTGGACGAGATTGATTGCATTTCACATAGCACTAATACCCTTGGAAAAGGTATGAATCTAATTATTCTCCCTCAAGCTATGGGTCAATAGTAGGACAGACTAGGTTCTTCAGCCTTGATGAGGCAACTAGTCTAGGAGAAGGAAAACTCTGAATTCAAACCTGTAAAACTCCACTTAAAAACTAAACTTGTGTCATATCCTGCCCGAGCGGAGGGGTTGGTAAATATGGTTAAATGGTCGATTAGTTCTATTTCACCCATCGGTGGCACCCTAACAGATTCTACCATTCCAGGTCAGAGAGGACTAGGGAGTAAAGGCAATTAAGGAGTAATCCACATTCCTCAAACCCCAGAACTAGAGCCTCACTTCTAGATGTTTAATTGACATATACAGAACAATCGTTGAGTGGACCTTACCACTCTTTAGAGATTCAGTCGGCGTATTTGACTAATCCAGCCGACTGGGCTCAGTGCGTTAAGAGCCATCATCATCAACATCATCAAGTCACACAGACAGCGCTGATTTCGTTGACTTTCTCCCTCCATCCATCGTTCCCCGTAAATCCTACAAACCATATCCTGAGTCCGCACAGCCTGGTGCAGGCATTGAACTCCGCGTAAACCCAAACAAAACGAAGTACATATATATATATATATATATATATATATATATATATATATATATATATATATTCACTAATCTAATATTTACCAGCATTCACGGTACCAGAAAAGAAAGAAAAAATAAACCGCCAGGAACAAGAGATAAGAGTATCTCGAATCACCGCCCGGGGGAAAAAGAAAAAATATTATAGGTCAAAAAGAAAGAAAAGGCCAACCTCGTCCGACCACTTGAAAAAAATCAAGGGATATGCAGTCAGTTGGTCAAAAGAAAACTAAAACCTTCCGCGAATCCTGGAATGCTACAATTACAAGAGTGCTCAACACGAGTGGAGCCAATTATAAGTTAATTTTATATATATATATATATATATACTGTCATCGACAGACAGACTGTTTCGTTATATCACGACTCTTCAGTGTGACTAGATACGTAGGATGCTTCAAGCTGGGATTGAAACCTGCCCAACTTTACGTTAGACTTAGTATCGTACCGCTCAGCCAACAGTCGACATACGTCAACTCGGGAATTGTAAGGCATTATGTAGTAGCTTTCGTTTGTTTACATTTTGCCTTACCGGATACGAGAGTGCTCAATTCATTCGAAGAGCTTTGCATTACTTTAAAAACAATTTGATTTGGCCTTTTCAATTATTCGTTCCCAAATTGTGTTCCTTTCTATATTTGGTCTATTCAAGAGGTCAACATGTCCCAACGCGTGCTGCTTCTTTGAGACCTATTCTTTTCCAATGTTCTTCTCGGTCGATCATTTTAACTTTATCCTACAAGGGTAGATAGTTTCCCTTTTCTTTCCATATATGATCAGCCATACCTGACTTTTCTATTTCCCCTCAAACTATTGCTTTTCGGATTGATGGACGTAAAAAAACAATGATGTTATTATTTGAATAACATCTTCATATTTCTTGAACGCCTTGTTTGATCAACAGTAAAACTTTAAAAATGATTTACCAGGTGTTATATAATTGCGGAAGGATTTTTTTTTATATTATCATTTTTCGTTTTATATATCTTATCTTCCGGTTTAGTTAGGCTTTGAACCTTTCGGCTTAGTGCCTGGGTAGGTGCAAACATTAACGCATGTGTTCACGCGCGTGCGGGGAGGATGTGACAATCACAGATGTCACTATAACAACCCCAGATAGGAAATAGTCTGGGGATGTGAATGACGTCATACCCGGAAGCGATGGGCTGGGATTCTTAGTGATTTTGAATAAGAGCAGGGAGTTGGGATTTGAAGCTAGACGAAGCGAGTTGATTTTTAGGACCTGGACGAGGCCAGTGCAGTTTGTGGACTGCGGGGTGCGCACGCGCATTGGTTTAGTCAGTGAGTTGAGAGTTGACGATGGACGAACAGTCAGCATAGAAAAATTGTGTCTCTCTCTCTCCTCGTGTCGAAAACCTAAACTTAAAGAAGGTAATAAAAGTTTCGTACCTGAACCAAGAAAGTCGTCAGTGTTTCGTGTTTTTCGGATTCCTATGCGTATGAACATTCTATGAACATTATGAACGTTTCACACATGTATGTTTCACAGATCCGTATCATGGCTATGTTACACTGGTTGAATCATTTCTATACCCGGGATATAAGTGAAATAAATTTGTTATTGAATACAATTTCTTTATTTCTTGTTTTTTTTAACGAAAAAAATATATATTTCGCTCTGCAGATATATTTTGTATTAAATAACCGTACAGTCATTCTTTGGATGTTCACAGTCCACATTTACCATATATATATATATATATATATATATATATATATATATATATATATGTGTGTGTGTGTGTGTGTGTGTGTGTGTGAGGTGTCTATATGGGGGGGTTCATATCTATCTACCTATCTCTAAGTTTATGTAACATTCACAATCTACCTACGTATCTATTCATATTCATCTCTGTCCAAATCTATATTTACGCGTTTTGTGGGTGTGTGCGCGCATATCTATCTCAGCCGGTTAACATTTATATCAATTTCTTCATTATCTATACACACACACACACACACACATATATATATATATATATATATATATATATATATATTGAGAGAGAATGAGAGAATGAAGGTATATATATATATATATATATATATATATACCTTTATTTTTAGGTGTATTCCCTGAGGTGTCGTATCTAAAGTGTTGTACTCCAATTACATTATAACATTCATTTCCGGACTAATATCCTTGGGAAAGGTATAAACTCACCTTATCCCCCACCCCTAGCTATGGGTTAAATAGCATCACTAATGTCCTCGTACTAGGCTGGCTTTGGCATTAAACAAACCCTGATGGTTGATATGCCATTAAGCAAAGAAACCAGCTCAACTTCCCTTATATTTCATTTTCTATCTATCTATCTATCTATCAATCTATTTCAATATGTTCATAGCTGCAATTCAAGATTATCTGACAGAAAAGATATATCAAATGCGTTATTAATAAAGTGATGAATAAATAGATACGGACTGACTCTCCTAGACATGGAGAGATAAAAAGCCACTAGGATTTTGAAAGTTTGCCTCTTACCTATTCAGTATAATACACCATATAATTTGTTCTCATGGTGATTCAGTGATTTTTGTTTTTTTGTTTCTTTGTTTTTTCTATAGAGCGAGGGGCAATGTTTATATAGGCGACCTCTATCGTCATTACTTCGTACTGATCTTTCGTAATTACGTGAAAGCGTGTAGGAGTCTATTATTTATAATGTGTTCTTTTACACTTTATAAATATTTGAAAAGCGATGTTGGCGCTCTCAAATGTTGTTGGCTTGGACAAGTCCTCTTTTATTATGAAGCAGACAAGTATTTTCCCGCCATCAATTGAAACACTATTTTCTTTCTTTTTCTTCTTTTCTTTCTTTTGTTCTTTCTTCTTTTCTTTTCTTTTTTTTTTTTTAGATATTTTCAGCTCGTTTTCTTTTTAATCTCATTTTTAAAATTTTTTTTTTTCTTTCTTTTTCAGTGATTTTTTAAAAATATTTTCTGCTTGTTTTTCATTTCTTTCTTTCTTTCTTACTTTCTTTTTTTCTTTTGTATTCATATATTTTCTTCTTATTTTTTATACCTTTTTTCATATTTTTCTTTCTTTTTTGTTCTCTTTCTTTCTTTCTGTCATATATTCTTCTCCTTTTTATTTCTTTCTTTCACTTTCTTTTTTTCTTACTTTTCTTTTTTTTTCTTTATCATTTTTCATTCTTTCTTTTTTCTTTTCTTTTTTTTTACATTTTCTATTTTTTCCTTTTTCTTTCTTTTTTTAAAAGATTTCAGCTCATTTTTGTTTATTTTGTTTCTTTTTTATGCTTTCTTTTTTTTTAAATATCTTCTGTTTGTTTTTTCCTCTTTTTTTCTTTTTCTTTCTTTTTTTACCAGTCTTTTTTTTAGATATTTTTGCTCGTTTTTTTATTCATTTTTTTTTTACTTTCTTTCTTTCTTTCTTTTACTTTCATCCCTTCGTCCTCTCTTCCTTTTTTTCTTTCTTTCTTTATTCGTACATTTCATAGTAATTTTTTCCTTTGTCACCTACTTTCTTTCTTTCTTTCTTTCTTTCTTTTACTTTCTTCCTGTTCACTTCCTCGTACTTTTCTCCCTTTTCTCCTTCTTTCTTTCTTTTTTTCTTTTTCGTTCACTACCACGCACTTTTCTCCCCTCTCTCCTTCTTTCTGTCTTTCTTTCTTTTTTCGTACACTTCTGTCTACTTTTCTCACTTTTCTCCTTCTTTCTTTCTTTCTTTCTTTTTTCGTACACTTCTATGTACTTTTCTCACTTTTCTCCTTCTTTCTTGCTTTCTTTCTTTCTTTCTTTTTTCGTACACTTCTATGTACTTTTCTCACTTTTCTCCTTCTTTCTTGCTTTCTTTCTTTCTTTTTTCGTACACTTCTATGTACTTTTCTCACTTTTCTCCTTCTTTCTTGCTTTCTTTCTTTCTTTTTTCGTATACTTCTATGTACTTTTCTCACTTTTCTCCTTCTTTCTTTCTTTCTTTCTTTCTTTTTTCGTACACTTCTATGTACTTTTCTCACTTTTCTCCTTCTTTCTTTCTTTCTTTCTTTCTTTCTTTTTTCGTATACTTCTATGTACTTTTCTCACTTTTCTCCTTCTTTCTTGCTTTCTTTCTTTCTTTCTTTCTTTTTTCGTACACTTCTATGTACTTTTCTCACTTTTCTCCTTCTTTCTTGCTTTCTTTCTTTCCTTCTTTCTTTCTTTTTTCGTATACTTCTGTGTACTTTTCTCACTTTTCTCCTTCTTTCTTTCTTTCTTTCTTTCTTTTTTCGTATACTTCTATGTACTTTTCTCACTTTTCTCCTTCTTTCTTGCTTTCTTTCTTTCTTTTTTCGTACTCTTCCTCGTACTTTTCTCCCTTCTCTCTTTCTTTTTTTTCTTGCTATCTGTCTTTCTTTTTTAAATATTTTCTGCTTCGTTTATATTCCTTTATTTCAAGTTCTTTTTTTCTATATTTATCTAACCCCCACCTCTCTCTCTCTCTCTCTCTCTCTCTCTCTCTCTCTCTCTCTCTCTGCTAAATGTTTGAAAGATGATCAGTGTCAGTCAGTTAATATGAGGTTAACTTTGGTTTGGATAGAAAATGTCTGTGAGGGAAAGTTCTTCTTCGTTTTTGAAATGAGAAACTCGAGGGTGTGTGGTTGGGGGTGTACCGACGAACTCCTTGTGAGTGAAAGCATCCATGTTTGATTTTTACTGCACTTTACGAGCAGATGTCGTCAATGCGTGGGAGGATGTGTGAATTAGACTCGATGGCGTATCGATTAATGCAAGTTGCGCGAATAGAAATAAAACAAGATCGAAACCTGTCATGCTTGTCACCTGATCGTAATCGGAGAACGTACCGATCGACAAAACTAATAAAAAAGTGAGACGGTAGAACCAGAATTCCTAATTCAATAAAATCCCCTCTGAAAAAAAAGTAAAATAACATAAAAAATGAAAATAAATATAATCGAACTCTACTCGACACAGGTTTTTGACGAGGGGGTCCTCGTGGTGTAATGGTTAAAGCGATGGACTGCGGAATCGTAGTAAGCGAGTTCGTACTCCAGTCGAGCTATTACGTTCACTTTCGGGCAAATACCCTTGGGAAAGGTATGAACCCCCTTATCCTCCCAGCTATGGGTTAAATACTACCATTACTGTTCTTCTAGGCGAATGGATTTGGCTTGAAATAACCTACAAAGGTTATATACCATTAAACAAAGAAACCAAACCAAACAGGTTTTTAAATATGTCATTTCATTCGGGCACGTTTGTATTTACCAACCCCCTCCACCAAAGACAGGATGCGATACAAGGTTAATTTTTAAACGGCGTATAGCTGATTTGAATTCAGAGTTTTCCTTCTCCTTGGTTAGGTGTCCATCCAAAGACAAAGAACCCAATTTACCCTACTGAAGGAAGAAGAGATGAGTGCATGCCTTTCCAAGGGGCATTAGTGCAAAATGAAACGCTAACAGACTCGTTCGCATATTTTTTATAGAAAGTGTGTATTTATACAACTCCTCTGCTTCGAACGGGATGTATCACAAGGTTAATTTTCTTAAGAAGCGAACAGCTCTTTTGAATTGAGAGATTTAATTCTTCTTGACTGATTGCCACACCAAATATTAAAAAAAAAACAGTCTGCTCTACTCTTCACTCAGAGTTAGAGAAAAAAAAGGATGGGTTCATGCCTTTCCCAAGGATATTAGCGCAAAATGAAATGCACTCTCATCCAAGACTCGGACTTGGTTCTCCACGTCCATTTCTAAAGATGATAACCATTAAACTAAGTGCACCGCTCAAGCATGTATTTACCTAACCCCTCTAAAATAGACAGGATGCGACACCAGGTCAGTTTTTTTTTTCTGGCGGACTGGTGCTAGTTTGAATTTAGTATTTTCCTTCTCCGCGACAGGGCCTTGTCTGCCCAGCTATTTAATCATCGTCAAGGGAGAATAGTTGGATTTATGCCTTTCCCAAGCGTATAAGCGCTCTATGCAGCCTCATCCAGCATTTGAATTCGGCTATCTGAACCCATTTCTTTTGACGATAACCATTACATGAAGTGTGCCAACCCCTCCATCATAGACAAGATTTGACACAACATCAGCTTTTCTTCGGAAGTGTGCACAGTACACAGTTTAATTCTCTTTGACCCGTTGATAGGACCCTCTCAGGTGTTACTACTCCGGGGTAGAATGAACCTAGGAGCGATGTAATGAAGACAACTCTGCATTCCCCAAAGTTCTAGCATTACCGGAGCCTTACCATCACATTGTTTAATGTCATATCTAGGACACTCTTTATGGAGTCTTACCCCTTCGCACAGATGGAGTCGGTGTATTCTACAGCCTCAACTGACTGGGCCTATAAAACACTACAGAAGCCGCTAAACAGGGTTTAAGTACAAAATGTCGTTACTGACCCCTTGAGTCGGGAAGTAGTTTTCTAAGTTTCGTTCTGGCGATACGTCTTTAAAAGATACTAGGTGCATACGATAAGTTTCCAGATTTTTTCGTATGGGCATTTAAAATTGTCGTATTCAGTATGTTATTGCTATACATCTTATGAGATGACTGACACATTTTTATGATTTCAGGTTCAAAGGAACAGCTACAGCAGCAATTGGAATACACCCTACGAAAGCCTGATTTTCACAGCTGGTGAATTTCAAAAATTCAATCTGACACTTTAGAAGAACGATATGCAATAAAATTCGGTTTTAAACTTGGAAAAAAAATGCCACAGAAACGTATGGAATGCTTCAGACTGCTTTTGGAGCATCTTGCATGAATCGAGCATCGGTTTTCGAGTGGCATCGATTCAAGCAAGACAGGGTGTCTGTGAGGGATGATGAGAGCTGAGGGAGGAGTAAGGAAGTCAATACACCAGAGTTGATTGGCCAAAGGGTTAGGGTTAGGGTTACTATGTTGAGGTTTTAAGGCAGTTCAGGAAGGGATTCCGTCGGAAGAGGTCAGCACACTTCAAATCGGGCCAGTGGCTTTTCTACCAGGACAATACACCAGTACACAACTCCATCTTGTCACAGACTATTTGACCAAGATGGGCATCAAGACAGTTCCTTAACCTCCTTATAGTCAAGACCTTGCTCCATGTGACTTTTGGTTATTCCCTAAGCTCATAGTCTGTCGTTATGAGATAATTGAGGAGATGAAAGAGGCTGTGACGAAGGTCATTGACACGCTCACACAAGAGTACTTCCATAGAGCCTTCCAGAAGTTGTTGGAACAGTACAACAAGTGCGTTGCAGCCGGAGGAGATTACTTCGAAAGGGACTAGAGTTTCATATGGGTACTATCAATAAAAGTACCCATACGAAAAAAGTCTGGAAACTTATCGTATGCACCTCGTAAACCCAAACCAGGACGCTAATCAGTCTTTGATCAAGATGCTTTAGGAGAGTTGGTAGAATGCAACCAGAGCAAAAGAACTCGGGAACAAGCATTTTACCTCAACCCAATCCACATTCTGTCTCCCCTTGACAAAGATTTGGAAAGTGGGCACGAAAATTTTCGAAGAAAATACCCTGAATTCGCCAATTGGAAAAATGCTGTGCTTCTCCAAGATACTAAAAGGCCACATTCAGCAAGAATCACGCAGGGGAACATATTGGATTTAAGCTGGTCTGTTCTAGTCAATCCACCATATTAACTAGACCTTGAACCAAGTGATTTCAAAATGCGCTGAATGACTATTAGGCTGGTCAATCTAACAAACATTCGCTTGCCGAGTCGGCAGGGGGTGTTGAATACACAGACTACTTCTCTGCAGACGAGTAAGACCTCCCCCGACCCAATGAGTGTCCTGTATATGACACTAAACAACCTGATGGTGAGATTCCAGTAATGCTGGACTTTTGGGGAATGCGGAGTACCCCTTCATTGCCATCGCTTCTAGGTTCACTCTGGCCCAGAGTAGTAGCACCTGATCTATGGGTCAAATAGAACTAAACTATGTACTTATGCTAAACTGAATTATTTGAGATAGAACTGTTTTTATGTATAAAAATGGATTTGGCATTAAATAACCTACAATGGTTGATGTACCATAAAAACAAACCAAAACGAACCAAACATTCACAGAGTTGTGTCACATAGACCATGGAGATTTGTGAAGAACTGGGCAACTTCCCATAGGAGAGCAGTTGTCTGCTGGGTAGAGGCAGATCGGCCACAAGACCAGAAGGACTTCGAGATAAAAAAAATGGTGACCATAGTTGAGGGCGACCAGAAGGCTCCTTTTCAATAGCTACTACACCAAAGTGTAGGGGAGGGCGCAGCTCCTTTCCCAGGGTTGCTTCTCTTTACCCTTGATACGGACCTTATATCACTGAGTGTTAAGAAAGGAGGTAGCAAGTATCATTTTTAAAGTCTTTGGTATGACTCGATCTCGGATTGAACCCACGTCTCCCCGACCATTGGCGAACACTTTACCCACTAGGCCAATGAACCGGTCACAAACTCCGGCCTCTACTGCTTTAAATATAATTTTGTTATCCTTACATTATCATTTCAATAATCCTCTTTTTATAATATAATGGCCGAGGGATTTCGTTTTATATATCTTGCCTTTGGGTTTAGTTAGGCTGAGAACCTTTCGGCTCAGTGCATGGGTTAGTTAGGTGCAAACATGAGCGCAGGTGTTCACGCCCGCGGAGCGGACGTGTCATTCAGAGATGTCACAATAAAAATCCCAGATAGAGGATATGACCAGGGATGTGAGTGACGTCACGCACCGGAAGCGTGGGCTGAGATTTGAGAAAAGTCAGTTGAGTTGAGTTCCTGGCTCGGAAGAAGAAGGTTGACTTTCGCTTGCTCGCCGAAGCCAGGCCAGTGGCCTTTGTAGCGGGTGCCATACGTGGTTTGGGGCAGATGGAAAAGTCAGCATAGAAAGAATGTGTATCTCCCTCCTTATGTCGAAAAAACCTTTTAACTCAAAGGTAATAAAAAATTTTCGTACCTGAACTAAGAAGTCGTAAGTGTTTTTTTGTGTTTCGGGATTCCTATGTTCTGTGTTATGAACATTCTACGTACGTTTCACATATTCATGTATGGCTATGTTACAAAGGTTGATAAATGAAAGATATTTTTGGTCAGTTTTGGACGGTTTCTGTTTTCACAATTCAGAAGAGGTCTTATAATCCGACAACTCATGGTATAATGGTTAACGTAGTCGGAAATGGACACAGCGAGTCGAGTTCAAATTCTGACCGAGGCTGTTTAAATTTCACATGATGATGACAATGTTACATTACAAATTTGTAAGATTTATTATTGACTAGGAGTGTAAAGTTTAGTTTGGGTCCTGAGCCGCAAGATTGGTGGAAAAATGCAAGGTAAATGACAGTAGTTGAACTCCGGGTAAAACAGACAACGCGGCTCTGATTGTATGGTTTCAGTAGGGCGAACATTATGAACGTTTTACATACCGGTATGGGTATGTCTATTTCTCATATTCCTGTATGGCTATGCTACATTTTCTTTTTTTTTTTTCTTGTTTTATTTATTTATTTATTTTGTTGTTGTTGTTGTTGATGTTGTTGTTGTTTTGTTTTGTTTTGTTTTTTAAACATAAGCTTTGGACATAACAATGACAAAAACAATATAAAAAAGTTTGTGAAAAAGTTCTTGTGTGCAAAACCAGCAGAATTTTTTACTTTAAATGAATCAACAAGCTACCAAATAAATGGTTTGGTTTGATTTGATTTTATGGCATATCAACCTTTGTAGGTTATTTAACGCCAAATCCATTTTTATGTAAATAATCAGTTCTATTTAAAACAATTTTATGGTTTTATGGCATATCAACCTTTGTAGGTTATTTAATGCCAAATCCATTTTTATGTAAATAATCAGTTCTATTTAAAACAATTTTATGGTTTTATGGCATATCAACCTTTGTAGGTTATTTAATGCCAAATCCATTTTTATGTAAATAATCAGTTCTATTTAAAACAATTTTATGGTTTTATGGCATATCAACCTTTGTATGTTATTTAATGCCAAATCCATTTTTATGTAAATAATCAGTTCTATTTAAAACAATTTTATGGTTTTATGGCATATCAACCTTTGTAGGTTATTCAATGCCAAATCCATTTTTATGTAAATAATCAGTTCTATTTAAAACAATTTTATGGTTTTATGGCATATCAACCTTTGTAGGTTATTTAATGCCAAATCCATTTTTAAGTAAATAATCAGTTCTATTTAAAACAATTTTATGGTTTTATGGCATATCAACCTTTGTAGGTTATTTAATGCCAAATCCATTTTTATGTAAATAATCAGTTCTATTTAAAACAATTTTATGGTTTTATGGCATATCAACCTTTGTAGGTTATTCAATGCCAAATCCATTTGTATGTAAATAATCAGTTCTATTTAAAACAATTTTATGGTTTTATGGCATATCAACCTTTGTAGGTTATTTAATGCCAAATCCATTTTTATGTAAATAATCAGTTCTATTTAAAACAATGTTATGGTTTTATGGCATATCAACCTTTGTTGGTTATTTAATGCCAAATCCATTTTTATGTAAATAATCAGTTCTATTTAAAACAATTTTATGGTTTTATGGCATATCAACCTTTGTAGGTTATTTAATGCCAAATCCATTTTTATGTAAATAATCTGTTCTATTTAAAACAATTCGGTTTAGCATGAGTACACACTTTAATTGTCAAAAACATTTTTATTTCAAACTATTCAGTTGTATATAACAATTCAGTTTAGGTTAAGTACAGTTTCAGTGTCAAAAATAGTTCAATTTAAAACAATTCAGTTTAGCAAAAGCACGGTTTTAAATGTAAGTACAGTTTAATTGTAAAAAAAAACATTTTTATTCCGAGCTATTTAGTTTAGTCAAGCAATTCTACTTCAGCTAATTCAGCTTTGTAAAAGTACAGATTTTGTTTACACACAGTTATATGTCAGAACAGTTCTATGTTAAACAATTTAGTTTAGTGTAAATACAGTTTCATTGTCAAAAAACAGTTGCAGTTATATGTAACAATTCAGTTAAGTGTAAATACAGTTTTAATGTCGTAAAACAGTTCTATTTCAAACAATTCAGTTAAGCACAAGCACGCAGTTCAAAAGTAAGTACGGGTTAATTGTAAGAAACATTTCTGTTTCAAGCTAATCAGTTTACTCAAACAATTCAGTTTAGCATAAGTATGCCGTTAGTTCTATTTAACCAATAGATAGGGCCCTATCAGGTGCTACCACTACGGGCCAGAGTGGACCTGGGAGCGATGGTAATGAAGGGGTACTCCGCATTTCCCAAATCTCCAGCACTACAAGAACCTCACTATCAGATTGTTTAGGGTCATAACAGGGACACTCGTTGGGGGTTCTTACCCCTCTGCAGAGAAGCAATCGGTGTATTCTACAGCCCCAGCCGACTGGGAAAACCAAATAAATGATGAGAAGGGATTCAAAAATGATGGTGAATTTATTAAATGAATCTGTTGTTGAATTATTCATGAATGAATTATATTTTACAAAAATAGAAATTATTTATAACTCAATCCAAAAATTATTCGTTCCTTATTCTTACTTATCTAAACTAATACATTCCAAATACATCCCTGCTCTCCACTAAAAATGATTTGAAATATATTGATTTAGTCAACCCTTCAACAACGGACAGGATGTGACACAAGGTAAATTTCCAAACAGTGTACGGCTGGTTTAAATTCAGTGTATCATCTTACTCCTAAAAATTCTTCCCCTTCATTTAAGCAAAGTATCTCTGTGAACATGAAAGGGTCAATTTCGAAAGATGGCTGCTACGCAGTCTGGGATTTGTTAATTATTTTATCCGTGTGAGAGCAGAGCAGTGCTTGATTTATTTACTTATATCATCATCATCATCATGTCGTGCCGTCAGCACAGATATCCATGACCCTCTCTCGCCACTTCTCCCTATCATTCATCGCTTTTGGCTGGTCTTTAGGGTTACATCCCGTATCCTTACATAGCTGCTGTATGTATGTTCGAGTTGGTCGTCCTGCTTTTGCTTGGCCATATGCGGGGGTCCATAGGAGTACATCACTGATGAGTTCGTCCTTGCTTCTCAAGCAGTGTCCTGCGTGTCTGGTTCGTCTAACTTGTATAGTTTGCGTGATAGGAGGCAAGTGGACGTATAGTTGGTATCTTGTGGGGTGTTGTCGCCACGACTTGTTCAATACTGCTCTCAACATTCTTGTGTAATTGCCGTTTAGTGAGCGTCCAAGTCGTGCATCCAACTAGCAGTATCGATACGACCGCTGCCTGGAAGAAACTGCGTTTCATTTTATCGGTCAGGTCTAATTTCCATATGATCGAGAACCTACCGATAGCTGTCTATGCTTTCGTTAGTCGTGTGTCGATGTCCTTTTCGGTTGATGAGACGCTACTTCCTTGGTAGGTGAATTTGTCTACTAGTTTCAGAGAGGTTCTGTCTAGTGTGGTAATGTCGCCTGTTTGGTTGTAATACATATATTCAGTTTTGTGTGCATTGACATGGAGGCCAATGCCTGCGGCTGCTCGTTCTAAACTATGCAGTAGTGTCTCTGCTTGGTTAGGCGTATTCGCCAGTAACGCTACTTATATATCTAGGTGTAATGGTTAGCAAGCTAGACTAGCAAACCTTCACGAGAGATTTCTTTTCTCATTTGATCCCCATTGATACGGTCTTGTGCCACATCTAAGTAAAATGCTTCGTAAATTAAAACTATTTCTTTGTTGACTTCAGATTCCTTCGGCGTTTCCATTGACCGGGTTATTCATTTCTTCAATTCTTTTTTTTTTTTTTTCTAACGTAGATTGCTTTTTCGCACTATTTTGCTCAAAGTTGAATTTTCCTCTGTCTTCTTATTTATATTTACCCAACCCCTCCGCTCGGGCAGGATATGACACAAGGTCAATTTTTTAAGCGAAGTTTAACAGGTTTGAATTAAGAGTTTTCCTTCTCCTAGACTAGTTGCCTTACCAACGCTTAAGAACCTAGTCTGCCCTACTATTTACCCATAGCTGGAGGGAGAATGATTTCCCAACGGTATTAGTGCTATGTGAAATGCAATCAGTGTCGTCCAGGATTTGAACTCGTGTCGCCGTGTCCATTTCCTACCATTACACCACGGGCACCCCCCTCTTCAGTCTTCTTATTTGTAGCCACAATAATTGATGCTTTTTAACAGAAAGCCTTAGAAAAAAAAACTGATTTAAAATAATTTTAAACCAAATAATTCACGATCACTCTCAAGACCTAAAGTAACACAATGAATTTGCTACATATTCATGATACACACCTATGTTAATAAGGGGCTGAGGATATGAATCACATGAATTGAGAACCGGAAGGAAAATGTGTGGGCGTTAAGAATATTATGTAATGACAAGAGATTCGACAGAGAGATTCGATTAGATTCGGGAAGTAGTCAGCGAGTAAACAGGTCAGCCGAAGGGGGCCAGGTGACACCTTGATTGAGAACCCGTCAAAGAAGCACAAAGCAAGGATCTAAATGCCTGTACCTAACGTGGTGTCAATGATAGCCGTCCTCTGTCTGTCTCTCTGTCTCTCACATCTTTGGTTTGATGGCATATCAACAATTGTTGGTCATTTAATGCCAAACCCTTTTTATATATACATATCAAATATATGATTTCTTGACACATTTTGTTGATAACATTTTTAAACAAACATGAGCTCATTTTTTTGGCCCTCAGTTAAATGGTTTTGCTTATTTCTATCATATACGAATAATTCTATTTACTGTTAATCATTTGTTTGCACACAGTTGAAGGTTTTCAAGTATTGTTATGTATCACTAACAATTCAATTAAACATCCGTCATTTGTTTACTCACAGTTGAATGATCAAACAGTTCTATTTCAAACTATACAATTTAGCATAAATAGACAGTTTAAATGTCAAACAGTTCTATTTGACCCATAGATAGGACCCAATCAGGTGCTACTACTCTGGGCCAGAGCAGACTTGGGAGGTACTATGAAGAGGTATTCCGTATTCCCCAAAGCTCCAGCATTACTGGAGCCCCATCATAAGATTATTTATTATCATATCAGAACACGTGTTATGGGAGACCTACCCTTCTACAGAGATGTTGACGGTGTATTTTTCAGCCCCACCCGATTGGCCCAACATAAAGTTAAATCTTTTCTTACGTTCATTTTGTAAGAATGCCTTCCGGAAGTGTACGAATAAAACTCACCCACCTCAGCTAATTGGTAAAATAATCGAGCAGACTAGCCTATCTTAGCTTTGGTGAGGCAACCAATTTAGAAGAATATTATTCTGCAGATGGAGTCAGCAAAACAAGAACACCTCTTGGCAGTGACAATAAAATACACCAAAGCTATAAATGAAGACCACACACTTCAAAACGATCTTCCCACGAATAAAAAAGGATCACATCTCTTAAGGATGAATCATGTTGGGATCGAAAAATTAACTACAGGAGCAAAATCCTCAATTCCTATCGATTGATTGCAAACTTGAAATAATACCAACCCTAACCTGAAAAGATTTTCAATGCAGCAAATAAAGAAATAAAACAAAAACAAGGGGGAAAATGGTCAAAAGAGGATAATAAAGAAATATTATCTGCGTTCTTTTGTTCTATTAACAAAGCATCCGGCAAAAGTACAACGCAAAGAAACAACATAAGGTGAAAAAGGACAAAATGTACTGATACTCACTTGGAACTCAATAAAAAAAAGCCAATGTCGGAAGATATGTAATAAGAAAAGATATATAATCCAAAACAACTGCTTAAGATAACATCAAAGAATAGGTAGTTGCTGATATCCAATGAAATAAAACAGTAGCACCTAAAATAAACGCAGTTATTAATAAAAACGAATAACCTACTTAAATAATCAAACAATGATTGTATGAAAATTTCAGCAATAGAAAAGGAATACAACAAATTTGAGTATAGCCAACCTCCAATAGAAAAACCAGACGAAACAGAAAATATGATTAGAATCGACTAAATAAAACAAAATATAATCAGCGAACTATCTAAGGTAATCAATACTGATATGAAAGACATGTCACCTCTAAGAAATAGTATAATATGGCAAAAATAACCAAATGCAGATAAAAGTCCAAAGTATGCCATAGAAGATCTTCCACGAGATTTTATACCAAATGTTACGGTTTTAAATGAAACAATACATGTTACTGTAACAGTAATAAGCCCATTACATATGAACAATATAGCTTTAATCAACCTAAATGGACATTAAGAGACAAAACGAAATAGAGGAAGACAAAGTAGAAGTATCCATGCTTGATGAAATGAGGAAAGATGTCAAAGTGAAAACTGGGAAAGCAATAAAAATTAAAAGAAAATAATGTAAATTTGTCGACTTTAGTCAAAGGTGACCTGAAGGCTTCTTTTTCAATAGCTACTACACCTAGGTGTTGGAAAGGGTGCTACTCCATTCCCAGGATTGCTCCTCTTTACCCTTGATCCTCTTTACCCTTGATCTTCACCTCACTGAGAGCTCGGCAAGGCAGCATTAGGCACCATTTTTTTACTCTTTTGTATGACTCGACCTGCGATTGAACCCTGGTCTCCCGGGCCATTGACGAACACTCTGTCTCTCTCGCTCTCTCTCTCTCTATATATATATATACATCCATCAGTTATTTATATTAATATTCTCTCAACATTTTATCGAGCACTTTCTTCTTTTACTTAGAAAACCTTTGACACTTTGTCAAATATTTTCTTTTAACAAGACATTGCAATATTCTCTAACTTTTTCAGACAATACATATGATTTTTATTCTTTTTTTAGATATGAATTTGTGTATCTGTTTATTCTCAAGTTGAATATTTTTTTCACTCTGTCAGAATTAAAGTTAAGTATTAACTAAAAAGTAAGTGGATGATATTAATTAAAAAGACCTTAATAATAAAAGAAAAACAGAAGCAAAAATATCCAATTAAACGCCCTGTGTACCGAAAGATAGGAAAAACAAACAAAACTCTTTAGACATAAAAGACGACGTCCAAATATTCAAATTAAAAAATATGTCAAGTGATAAAAATGTAAAGAAATCCTCACGAATGAAGAACAGAAATCATTTTGGAGTAACATACGGTACCATAACAAATTATATAGGGTGTCTCAATATACAGGGTTATATAGGGTGTCTCAATATACAGGGTATATAGGGTGTCTCAATATACAGGGTTATATAGGGTGTCTTAATATACATGTGACTGCAAATAACTCTACTAATGATAATTTTGTGTTCTTTTTTGTTTCAGATTTGATAATAGTATACTATAACAACTATTAATCCTCGATTACAATACATTGGACAAGAGAGGAAAAATATTTTGCGTCACTACTTATTTGGAGACAAAACCATTCGAAACACTCTCAAAACAGACGCAAATTTATTATTATAATAATGGTTTGTTATTGAGACAAGAAACTTAAAAAAAGGTTGCATGTCCTGGAAGTTGATATAATAACAATTAAAAAAGACATTGATTTGATGTTTCTAGCTCAAAGGATGCATTTTTTACAGGACGTGTTCGAAATAACCGCCGTTGCGCTTGTCTCATTAATAAATAATTATTATATTAATGAGTTGAATCTATTTTGAGACACCCTGAATAATGAAAAGGAAAAGTATATTGAAAACATAGAAAACATCAATAGAAATAATGAATCAAAAAGTATGAAGATATTAAGAAAGAAGTGATTATAAAAATATTTAAACGCACACATAAATGGAAGTCAACTAGAATAGATTAAATAAACTTTTGGTTCCACATTTATCCTCCAAACATCAACTTCTGACGGAACTTTTTCCAGAAATCATTAAAGAACCTGAAAAAAATATTTGTAATATAATGGCCGAGGTATTTCGTTTTATGCCTTTGGGTTTTGTTAGGCTGAGGACCTTTCGGCTCAGCACATGGGTTAGGTGCAAACTTGAGTGCAGGTGTTAACGCGCGCGCGGGGAGGATGTGTCGTTCACAGATGTCAAAATAAAACTCCGATAGAAAGGTTGACCAGCGGATGTGAATGACGTCATGCACCGGAAGCGCGTGCGTGGAAGATTTTGAGGATTTTGAAAAAGTCGGTTGACTTTCGCTAGCTCGCCGAAGCCCGGCCAGTGGCCTTTGTGGCGGGTGCCACACGTGTTGGGTGGGGGAGCAGATGGAAAAGCCAGAATAGAAAGAATGTGTATCTCTCTCCTTATGTCGAAGAACCTTTAAACTCAAAGGTAATAAAAAGTTTCGTACCTGAACAAAGAAGTCGTAAGTGTTTTTCGTGTTTCGAGATTCCTGAGTTCTATGTATATATGTTATATATACGAACATTATGAACGTTTTGCGTACCGGTATGAATATGTCCATTTCAATTATTCGTATCTGGCTATGGTACATATTCTTCATTGGCTCAAAGAAGGAGTAACATACCTACTTATAAAAACAAAGTGTTGTATACTCATATGCAGATGCATGCTGAATCATAACGACGACACAATCAAGACGAGCGACACAGTTCTTAGAAAAATATACCTCTCACTTTATTTGAAAGGGTTGTGTGTGAGAGGGAGTTGGAGACCGAACAGAACTGCAACATATTAACCCCCACTCTGCGTTTCTTTCCCGTTCTCCTGGGCTGCTCAACCGGGGGCCTGGGGGCCCAGCCTCTTTGGGAAATGTTCCACAATCCAGCTTCTTATGCCCAACTGGTCTGATCTCCAAATTAATTAATCGGGGGCCTGAGAGCTCCCTCTGCTGGGTGCTGGCTTTCTCTACAGCATCTGGTCTCCAAACTGCACAGAGTTATATAATAGTTCACGCCCACCTTCTTCTTGTGGGCGTCATAAATTGCACTCATTCAACCCATCCACGGTCAAGGCTACACTCAGCTATTCCTCGACCGGATGCACCTGTTATTTACACAGGTGCATTTCCTATTTTGACAGCCCGGCCGGGTCGAAGGTCAATATATGACAAAAGGAAAAAACAAATACAAAAAACAACCGACCCATCATATGTCTTTACGCAACGTGTATAAAAACATCGATTCTAAACGCAAGAATAGTCAAATTCATAGAATGTAAGGACATTTTTCCCTTTAAAACAAAAGGGATGCTAAAAAGAATCATATGGCTGCAAAGATCAGCTCCTCATAAACAAAATGATCATAAAGGGTTGTCCATCCAAACAAACACCCAAAAATCTTTTTTAAATCTTGATTGACTCACAGAAGGAGCAACATACCTACTTATAAAAACAAAGGAAAAAACAAATACAAAAACCAAATACAAAAAATAACCGACCCATAATATGTCTTCTCGCGTCATATATAAAAAAAACTCGATTCTAAACGCAAGAATAGTCAAATTCATTGATTGTACGGACATTTTCCCTTTAGAACAAAAGGGATGCTAAAAAGAATCATACGGCTGCAAAGATCAGCTCCTCGTAAACAAAATGACCATTGAGGTTTGTCCATCGAAACAGACTTCTAAAAATCTTTTGATCGAGTGCTTCATGAATGGATTCGAAACGTTCTAAAGATTTTAATGATATTTCCAGTTATAATAACATTCCTAAGATTCAATATGAAAAGGTTGCATACTAACCTCATATAATTCGATGAAAAAAGGCAAGCTAAAAACTTGTAAACTTAACATTAACAATAGAATCTTCTAAAGAGATTTACATTCTCTTCTTTTTGGTATAGCTCTAATCCCTCTAATCCATTTAATCCATCTTATGCCTCTCCCCAAGGAACATTGTCGATGTACGAGGTGCATACGATAAGTTTCCAGACTTTTTTCGTATGGGCATTTAAGATTGTCGTAGACTCTTGAAAATTCAGTATGTTATTGCTATACATCTTATGAGGTGACTGACAAATGTTTATGATTTCAGCTTCAAATGAACACATACAGCAGCAATTGGAATACATCCTATAAAAGCCTGATTGTCACAGCTGGTGAATTTCAAAAATGCAATCTGAAACTTTAGAAGAACGATATGCAATAAAATTGTTTTAAACTTGGAAAAAATGCCACAGAAACGTATGGAATGCTTCAGACTGCTTTTTGACCGTCTTGCATGAAACGAGCATCAGTTTTTGAGTGGCATAAGAGATTCAAGGAAGGAAGGGAGTCTGTGAGGGATGATGAGAGGTGTGGGAGGAGTAAGGAAGTCAATACACCAGAGCTGATTGGCCAAAGGGTTAGGGTTAGGGTTACTATGTTGAGGTTTTAAGGGAGTTCAAGAAGAGATTCCGTCGGAAGAGACCAGCACTCTTCAAATCGGGTCAGTGGCATTTCCACCAGGACAATACACCAGTCCACAACTCCATCCTTGTCACAGACTATTTGACCAAGATGGGCATCAAGACAGTTCCTCACCCTCTCTATAGTCCAGACCTTGCTCCATGTGACTTTTGGTTATTCCCTTAGCCCAGAGGCTGTCGTTATGAGACAATTGAGGAGATGAAAGAGGCTGTGATGAAGGTTAATGACATGCTCACACAAGAGGACTTCCATGGAGCTTTCCAGAAGTTGTTGGAACAGTACAACAAGTGCATTGCAGCTGCAGGAGATTACTTCGAAGAGGACTAGAATTTTATGTGTGTACTATCAATAAAAGTACCCATACGAAAAAAGTCTGGAAACTTATCGTATGCCCCTCGAATATAAAACTACAACTAAAAAGTAAACCACTCATTCTATTTGAACGAATTAAAGTTATATGCAAAAAAAAATGATTATGGTTTAGAAGGCCTACTACGGAAGACCGAGGTTCAATCCCAGGTCGAATCATACCAAAGTCTTAAAAAATGATACTTGATGCTACCTTGTTTAACACTCAACATTATAAGGTATCAAGGGTAAAGTGGAGCAATCCTGGGAATGGAGTAGCACCCTCCCCTACACCGTGGTATGGAAGCTATTGAAAAGGGAGCCTTCGGGTCACCCTCGACTATGGTCGCCAACCCTACTTACTAAGCACTGTAAAAAGATTTAGTGGCGACATAGGGACGCAATTTGGTCCGGAAAAATTGTGAACCACCTATTCTATTTGGACGAAATAAACTTATATGCAAAAAAATGATTATGATTTAGAAGGCCTACTACGGAAGACCGAAGTTCAATCCAACGTCGAATCATATCAAAGACTTTAAAAAAAAATGATACTTGATGCTACCTTGTTTAACACTCAACATTATAAGGTATCAAGGGTAAAGTGGAGCAATCCTGGGAATGGAGTAGCACCCTCTCCTACACCGTGGTATGGAAGCTATTGAAAAGGGAGCCTTCGGGTCACACTCGACTATGGTCGCCAACCCTACTTACTAAGCACTGTAAAAAGATTTAGTGGCGACATAGGGACGCAATTTGGTCCGGAAAAATTGTGAACCACCTATTCTATTTGGACGAAATAAAGTTATATGCAAAAAAATGATTATGATTTAGAAGGCCTGCGATGGAAGACCGAGGTTCAATCCAAGGTCGAGTCATATCAAAGACTTTAAAAAAAATGGTACTTGATGCTACCTTGTTTAACACTCAACATTATAAGGTATCAAGGGTAAAGTGGAGCAATCCTGGGAATGGAGTAGCACCCTCCCCTACATCGTGGTATGGAAGCTATTGAAAAGGGAGCCTTCGAGTCACCCTCGACTAAGGTCGCTAACCCTACTTACTAAGCACTGTAAAAAGATTTAGTGGCGACATAGGGACGCAATTTGGTCTGGAAAATGTGCCAAAGTGTCAATAAGGAAAGGCTCGCCATTAAAGTTTAAAAACATTACCATAGATATAAACACAGAAAGTTAAAACACAATAAAACCAATTAATATTTTAGAATTAATGATATAGTATCAATCAAACTATAAATAAAGAAAAAGAAAAGAATTTTACTGGAGAATAATAAAATATCAGAATGAAAATAGAATAGAAATAAAATAACATTAAGAACAGAATTAAATGCAAAAAATAAAGTTATAGTAACCGAGTCGGCGGCGGCGGCGGTGGTGGCAGCTATAGAATACACCGACTGCTTTTCAGCAGAGGGGTAAACCTACCCACAAAGAATGTTCTGGATATGACACTAAACAATCTGATGGTAAGGTTCCAGTAATGCTGGAGCTTTTGGGAATGCAGGAATACCCCTTTATCATATCATATTTACCAACCCCTCCGCTCGGGCTGGATATGACACAAGGTCAATTTTTAAGCGGAGTTTAACAGGTTTGAATTCAGAGCTTTCCTTCTCCTAGACTAGTTGCCTCACCAAGGCTGAAGAACCTAGTCTGCCCTACTATTTACCCATAGCTGGAGGGAGAATATTTTGGATTTATACCTTTCCCAAGGGTATTAGTGCTATGTGAAATGCAATCAGTCTCGTCCAGGATTTGAACTCGTGTCGCCGTGTCCATTTCCTACGGCGATAACCATTACACCACGGGCACCTCCCCTTTATTGCCATCGCTCCCACGTCCAACCTGGCCCGGGGTGGTAGAACCTGATAGGGTCCTATGTGTACATATGCTAAACGGAATTGCTTGAAATAGAACTATTTTGAGATTTAAATTGCATACTTATGCTAAACTGAATTGTTTAAAATAGAACTGATTTGACTGAATTGTTTTAAATTGAACTGTTTTTAACATTGAAACTGTACTTATGCTAAACTGAATAGTTTGAAATAGAACAGTTTTGACATTTAACTGTGGTTTGTTAGTTCGTTGGATTTTATGGTATATCAACCTTTGTAGAGTATTTAATGCCATACTATTTTATACATATAAACAGTTCTATTCCAAACAATTTAGTTTAGCCTGAGTACACAGTTTGTCAAAAACATTTCAATTTCAAGCTGTAGTCGAACAGTCCTAATTCAGACATTTCAGTTTAGTGTAAGTATTGATTTTGTTTACACACAGTTAAATGTCAAAACAGTTCTATTTTTTAAAAAATCAGTTTAACATAAATACAGTTTCAATGTCAAAAGCATTTCTATTTCAAACAATTCAGTTTAGCATAAGTACACAGTTTACATGTCAAAACAGTTCTATTTCAAGCAATTCAGTTTAGCATAAGTTTGAAGTTGAAATATCAAAATGTTCTATTTCAAGTAATTTAGTTTTAGTACGCAGATTAGTTCTATTTAACCTTTAGATAGGACACGATTAGTTGTTTTCACTCCGGGCCAGAGTCGACCTGGGAGCGATGGTAATAAAGAGGTATTCTGCATTCCCCAAAGCTCCAGCATTAATGGAGTCTCACCATCAAATTATTTAGTGTCGTATCCAGAACACTTGTTGGGGTTGGGTCTTACCCCTCTGCAGAAAAGCAGTCTGTGTATTCTACAGTCCCAGCCGACTAGGGAAATTTAACTGTGTGTAAACAAAAAAAAACTATACTTATACTAAACTGAATTATTTGAAATAAAAGTGTTTGACTAAATTGAATAGCTTGAAATAGAAATGTTTATGACAGTTAAACTGTGTACTTGTGCTAAACTGAATTGTTTGAGATAGAACTGTTGTATAAAAATGGATTTAACATTAAATAACCTACGATTGTTGATATGAACATATAGTTTTAGAATAATAAACCGGGCGTTAGCTAAAATTTAAAAAACACGTGGCTCCTAAAGTTAAGAAACTAACCACAGAATGCATCAACTAACTGCAGAAATAGAACGTCTCAAAGTTGGAAGAGAAAATAGTGGAAGAGGATTAATCCAAGAAGAATTGGCTTGCAAGACAACCACTATAGTATTAGAGAAATACAGTGTAACCCGGATATAAGAGAGTTGTCGGGACCGGATCCGAAGTCTTTTATAACCGGGTTTGGTTTGCTTTATATACATTAACAGAGGCTCTAATTTGGGATCAGATATAATCTCTCTTATATCCGGGTTACACTGTACTTGTTATATAATTGCGGAGGGATTTTTTTTATATTATCAATTTTCGTTTTGTATAATAATTTTTATTTTGTAATAAAACGTAACGTACCTGAAGCAAAAAAGACAGTCGAAAGTGTTTAGTGTTTCCGGATTCCTTTCATACGTATGAACGTTTTTACATATTCGTATCTTGGTCGTATTTTTGGACCTATATTACATACACTATAATAGATTAGATTTGGTGTGTTGGGTTTTATGGCATATCAACCCTTGTAGGTTATTTAATGCCAAATCCATTTTTATGTTTAATAATCAGTTCCATTTAAAACAAATTAGTTTAGCATGAGAACACAGTTTAATTGTCAAAAACACTTCTATTTCAAACTATTCAAGCTGTTATGTATAACAATTCAATTTAGTGTAAATAAAGTTTCAAAAGAGGTGCCCGTGGTGTAATGGTTATCATCGTAGGAAATGGACACGGCGACACGAGTTCAAATCCTGGACGAGACTAATACCCTTGGGAAAGGTATCAATCCAATTATTCTCCCTCCAGCTATTGGTAAATAGTAGGGCAGACTAGGTTCATCAGCCTTGGTGAGGCAACTAGTCTAGGAGAAGGAAAACTCTGAAGTCAAACCTGTTAAACTCCACTTAAAAATTGACCTTGTGTCATATCCTGCCCGAGCGGATGGGTTGGTAAATATGGTAAATACTGTTTCAATGTAAAAAAAACAGTTCCATTTCAAATAATTCAATTTAGCATTAGCACACAGTTTAGATTTAAGTACGGTTTAATTGTCAAAAGCATTTCTATTTCTAGCGATTCAGTTTAATCAAACAATTCAGTTTAGCATAAGTATGCTGTTAGTTCAATTTAACCTATAGATAGAGCCTTATCAAGTGCTACCACACCGGGCCTGAGTGGAACTGGGAGAGATGGCAATCCTATTTACCCAACCCCTCCGCTCGGGCAGGATATGACACAAGGTCAATTTTTAAGTGGAGTTTAACAGGTTTGACTTCAGAGCGATGGCAATAAAGGGTTACTCCGCATTCCCCAAAGTTTCAGCATCACTGGAACTTAACAATCAGATTGTTTAGTGTCATATCCAGGACACTCGTTGGGGAGGTCTTACCCCCCTATAGAGGTGCAGCCGGTGTATTCAATAGCCCCCCCCAGCCGACTGGCCAAATAATAGATGAGAGGCTGCAGTTAATATGCACTCCTAGAGAAACAAAAGTCATCATCATCATCATGTCGTGCCGACAGCACGGATATCCCTGACCCTCTCTCGCCACTTCTCCCTATTGTTCATCGCCTCTGGTAGGTCTTCAGGGCGACATCCCGTATCCTCACATAGCTGCTGAATGTATGTTCGAGCTGGTCGTCCTGCTTTTGCCCGGCCATATGAGGGGGTCCATAGGAGTACATCACTTATGAGCTCGTCCCTGCTTCTCCAGCAGTGTCCTGCATGTCTGTTTCGTCTAACTTGGATAGTTTTCGTGATGGGAGGCAGGTGGCCATATAGTTGGTGCTTTGTGGGGTGTTGCCGCCAGGACTTGTTCAATATTGCTCGCAGCATTCTTGTGTAATTGCCGTCTAGCTTCTTCTCCAGCCGTTTTGTTAGCGTCCATGTAGTGAATCCATACAGCAATATCGATACGGCTGCTGCCTGTAAAAAACTGCGTTTCATTTTATCGGTCAGGTCTGATTTCCATATGATCGATAGTCTATGGATAGCTGTCCTTGCCTTTGTTAGCCGCGTGTCGATGTCTTTTGCCTTTATTAGCCGCGTGTCGATGTCCTTTTCGGTTGATGAGACGCTGCTTCCTAGGTAGGTGAATTTGTCTACTAGTTTCAGAGGGGTTCTGTCTAGTGTGGTGATGTCGCCTGTTTGATTATAGCACATATATTCCGAAGGAAACACGCTAGCTCCATACCTCTTTATCATCTGTCTAGATTACGTGCTTAGAACATCGATTGATAAAATCAGAGAAAACGGCTTCGAGCTGACAAGGAAAAGAAACAAAAGTAAACATATTCAATTATGAAAAGAAAGTAATAAATTTATTAAACAACCTGACTTCACATTAAAAGTAAAAGGCATAAAAGATAAAGGCCGTAAAAACATAAAGAAAGAACCAAAAACACAAAGGCTAAATCAAAGAGGAAAGGCCTGAAGACAAAAACCTCTAGATGGATATACATTTTTTTCATTGGGGCAGATCACGGTAGATGAGACCTAATAAGGTCGAAACAGCCATTCCGTATGTCATGGTCAGTGCTTGCCGGATTTTCTGGTCATGGTAATTGTTGTGGTCTTCAGATAAGACCGGTGGAAGAACAACTCAAACAACGGGTGATAGGTAAACATTATTGTATTAGCAGAAAAAAGGTTGTTATACAAAAGAAGTACTAGCCGTTCTCGGCTTGCAGTCTGTCGGTCAAATGTCTCGAAAGAAACGAGATGTTGTCTTCTCCGATCGAGCTAAGCTCGGCGAATATGTTTAGGTTGGACGAGTCCATCTTTGGGGTATGGTAGGATATGTCCCCATAACAGTAATTCAATTTATGATACAGAATTCCTCTCTATATATAAAAATTCATGTCTTTTTCCTTGTCCATTATATTATGATTAAGTACGTGTGTATCCCCAATCCTCATGGGAAGACATTGCCCGGGAGGTGACCGTGTCCTTTGTAAGAGTATGGATGTAACTTACAAGACACATCATGTTAATTGGTCACGCAAATACCATGAATAGTTAATTTAGCATTGCTTGTGTGTGATGTGTACCTACAGCTCAGTGGTAGAGTTTCGACTCTGCATTCTGTGGTCGCTAGTTCGGTCTCCAGTGGGGGAGATCACGGTATACACTGCTGATGAGACCTGATAATGTCAAAACAGCCGTCCTGTTGTTCTGCATATCACGCGCAATGCTCGTCGGATTCTCTAGTCTAGATAATTCAATTTGTAACTCTAGATGGACGATACACACAAAGAAATAGAAATGTTGATATATATATATATATATATATATATATATATATATATATATATAAGTCAGAATTAGGATTACTTGTAAAATACTAAATAATTGCAGATATATTCTATGGAAAAACTCATTAGACACTATAAATTGGTTTACTAATATTGACAATAAAAAAAACTACCACGTTCATACAGTTTGATATAATTGACTTCGATCCATTGATATCAAAAGAACAACAGCTAAAAAGAATAAATTTTGCAAAGAATTATACAAATATTACCTAAGATGAAATAGAAATTATTTTAGCCTGCAGGAGATCTAAACTAATTAACAATAATAATACATGGGTTAATACATGGGATAATACATGGGATCTTTCGACTCGACTCAAATTACTGACTTAATAGGTATATATATATATATATATATATTGAATACAATAGACAGAATATTGAATTTAAACCAAATTGGATTTTAGAGAGATGATGTATTAATTTACATATCAAATAGTAACGGCCCTAAAATATCAAGTCTGTAAAAGAAAATTATTAGAGCATTTAGAATTCTAGGATTAAGAATTGGGATCTCTTCCAATTTAAAAATTGTCAACTTTTTAGATGTTACTTTGATTTTAATTATAACTCCTTCAAAACCGCTCAATAAATATAATGATTTGGCCTTGTGCCAGTCAATGTCAACTCTAACCACCCTAGATCTATGATTAAACAAATACCTAACATAGTAAATTTTAGAATAAATAGGCTTCTTTCAAAATACTTTTTAAATTTAACAAAGGACCTTATAATGAAGCCCTAAATAACAGCAGTTTAAACCAGGAACTTGAGTTTTTTTTTACTTTAATGAAATTAATACATATTAACTTAACAATACTCCGCATAATACATATAAGATGAATGACACCAATAATAATAATAATAATATACGAAATAATAGTTATAAAAACAAAAATAGACATAGAAAAATAATATGGTTTAACCATCCTTTCTGTAAACTCTCCAATATTAATATTGGAAAATCGATAAACATTAAAAAAACAACCACCAAGTAAAATATTTAATAGAAACACCTTAAAAATCAGCTATTCAGGTACCAACTATTTGTCAAAAATGATTTATAACCATAATGAAAAAAATCTACTGGCTAACTTAAACTGGAAAAACAAGGAAACAAATAAACGCACTTGTACTTATAGAATTAAAAAGGACTGCCCCTTGGAAGGAAATTGTAACCGAGAGAATGAATTTTTTTCCTTAAAGAAGGTAAATTTAACAATAAGATTGATATTGGAATTCCATCACTAAAAAGGAAGTTGTGACATTATAACCATTGGCAATATTTGAATAACCCCTAACTAAGGAACCAAACTGCCTTATCTAAATATTACTGGAAACTAAAAGACAAATTTTTAAACCCAATAATAAATTTGAAATTCTTGAAAAAATCCTCTTCCACAAGTTGTTTACATGGTAGATGCAATTTATGCCTAGAAGAAAATTTAGAAGTTTAAAATATAAAGATATAACTAATTCAATAAATGAAAGAATTTATATTCAAATGTAGACATAGAAACAAATTCATCATATGATATTAAATAGTAATCTTTACCATTGAGCCAAGTTTTTTAAAAAATACAGAAATAATGGTTACAATAATTCTTTTTTAACGTTTAACGAGGCCACCATACCTCGGAGTTTGAGTTCATTCAAAGGACAAGCTTTTTTCTTTTCTCTTAGTGTTCTCTGCGCGGCATGACTTTGGAATTTGGGTTTCTTCCATATCCCAAATTATGTTCTTAGTTTTTCAATGAACAAAAGGCAACTGTTTATGTGTCTTCACCCTTCGACGAATGAATGGCAACTACTTATGTTTCCTCATCCTTCGACCAATAAACGGCAACTACTTAGTTTCCGTAGTTTGAAAATTTACCACGTCTTGGCTTTTTGGCGGTTTTTTCCTCAGTACAAAGCATGGTCGCAGATCGGCTTCTCTCCGCTGACGCATACATGACTTATAGGGGGTGGGATTTTCTCATACCCATGTCAGCTTGTACTAATAGAGAGGGTTGAAGAGAGACAGCCTCTCTTTCCATTATTCTGCTTACTACTATAATCGACTGGGCCGCCTTCCCCCATAACTAGGCGAATGTATGAGGGTGTCATAATTCCTCGTCGTACCCTCACCCTTAAAAGAAAAAAAGGGATAGAGAACCAGTCTTTCACCAGCGAATATCTCCTTTTATTTTTTATCCGCTTCGCCCTATACTTAGGTGTCTCCTAGAACGTTCTCTCTCTCTTTTTTTATAATTTCGGCATTTTGAAAGGGTGTCCGCCGATTTTGTTCTTGTGTGTATATTCGAAAATAAATCCTTATTTTGATTATCCAACTTTCCACCTCGGCACGTTTGGAGTTTTTCTAGGTGGGCTAGCTTATTTTCCAATTTTACGGGTGGGTTTTCTTCTGCCTTATTTCCTTCTCTCAAATCATCTTTCCCATCTCCTCTATTTTCGCTCTTTATCGTTAAGATAGGTTGGCTCTGACGATCCACGTATTTTTTTTTTTTCTATTCGCGTGGCACACCTGGGTTTCCTTTCTCCTTTTGGGTGCGTTTACTTGATAATTCATAGTGCCTATTTTCAGTGCCACAATATAGGGTCCTAGAAATCTTTCAGTGAGCTGTGGTTCTCCATTTGGTGATAGCAGCAGCACTTTATCACCCTCCTGAAATTTTCGGATTCTCGTTTTTAGGGTGAATCTTTTCTTCATTTTATCCTGTGGTTCAGGCATGTTTCTCCGCGTCTTGCGCTCTAGACAAATTTTTTCTCATCTTAGTCCTATCCCTTCCATTTGTGGCGTTTAATTTTGTCCTTTTCCTGGGAAATGTTGTTCTGTCTCCCACGTCATTTCCTAGTAGTAAGGATATGCCTTTCATTGGGAGACTATCGATTACCCCAACTATAATTGGGCCATTTTTCCACTTCGACATATTAATTTCGTATGTTATTGTAGTGGTGTTTTCAAGTAGAATTTTTCGAAATTTGGATTTGGAAATAGAGTGGGTTTTAAGATGTAAGGCTAGGGAGCTAAAATCATTAAGGTGCATTGTAAGTCATCTGGAAAGAGTACGCATTATTTTCAATAGAATTACTTTTGAAAATAGCGACAATGTTTTGAAATGCCTTTAGTTTTTTTATATGTTTATATAATATCATATTATATATAGTTTTTATGCATTTAATATTTCTTATTTCTGTTTTTTTTTTTTTAATTCATCAACATCTCAGTTTTATCCAACTCTGTGTTAACGTAATTTTGTTATGTTATAAAAAAACATAAAAACTTTCATAACTCTTTAAAAAAAACCTTTATACATGCCGGAAACGCAGTTTCTTCCAGGCAGCGGTCACATCGATACTGCTATATGGATGCACTACATGGACGCTAACAAAACGGCTGGAGAAGAAACTAGATGGCAATTACACAAGAATGCTGCGTGCAATCCTGAACAAGTTCTGGCAGCAACACCCCACAAGACACCAACTGTACGGCCACCTGCCCCCTATCACGAAAACTATTCAAGTTAGGCGAACCAGACATGCAGGACATTGCTGGAGAAGCAGAGATGAACTCATAAGAGATGTACTCTTATGGATCCCCACACATGGCCGCGCAAAAGCAGGACGACCAGCACGAACGTACATTCAGCAGCTATGTGAGGATACAGGTTGTTGTCCTGAAGACCTGCCTAGGGCGATGAACGATAGGGAGGAGTGACGAGAGAGGGTCAGGGATATCCGTGCTGCCAGCACGATGATGATGATGATGATGATATATATATATTTAATTCATGGAAAATATTTTTCTGCAACCTAAGGTTTCTTGAAGTTTATAACAACATTCGTCAGTCAGTTAAAAAGATGGAATGAAATTGAAAATCGAAATATATATATATATATATATATATATATATATATATATGCTTACAACCACACATGAACGAGATATTAACGGCTTTTTGTCTGCTTTTTGCCGTATTTTCGATTTTGTCTGTACTTTTGTCGAATTTTCGATTTTCAATTTCATTCCATTTTTTAACTGCCTGACGAATGTTGTTATAAACTTCAAGAAACCTTAGGTTGCAGAAAAATATTTTCCATGGATTAAATATATATATATATAATATATTCATTTATTATCATTATTATTATAATAGCTTTATCATATATATTGTGCACTTTCCATATTAAATTGCATTTCGTTCGACAAATAACTACATAGTGATTTACAGACGATCAACACTCTCATAATATATATATATATATATATATATATATATATATATATATATATATATATATATATATATATATATATATATTTCGTTGTTTTTTCTTAAAGAAATTATTGCTCTGTATTATTGGTACATTGAGCTCTTTACCAGGAAATTTTAAATATTCATTCATGAATAATTTCTTGTCCTGACGGAATTACTCCTAACTCCGGTTTAACTGGACTAAGTATACTATATATATATATATATATATATATATATATATATATATATATATATATATATATATTTCTACAGATAGATAGAGTCCGACAGAGTGTATCTAGAAAAAGTTAAAACAGAAGGTACAATGAATAATACAAATCATTAATATACCAACATATGTCTTTTGTCCATTTTACACTTATATATATATATATATATATATATATATATATATATACATATATATATATATATATATATATATATATAATTACCTCGGTGTAGTAGGTATTGAAAAGAGAGCTTTCAGGTAGCCCTTGACTACGGTCGCAAACTTTACTCTAATATATATAGATATATTGCCCAGTCATCTGTAGAATACACTGACTCCCCCTCTGCAGAGGGGTAAGACCCCCTCCAACGAGTGTCCTGGATATGACACTAAACAATCGGATGGTGAGGTTCCAGCAATGCTGGAGCTTTGGGGAATGCAGAGTACCCCTTCATTGCCATCGCTCCCAGGTCCACTCTGGCCCGGAGTGGTAGCACCTGATAGAGCCCTATCTATGGGTTAAATAGAACTAACAGCATACTTATGCTAAAATGAATTGAGTAAACTGAATAGCTTGAAATAGAAACGTTTTTGACAATTAAACCGTACTTACACTTAAACTGCGTGCTTATGCTTAACTGAATTATTTGAAATAGAACTGTCTATCGACATTAAAACTGTATTTACACTTATTGAATTATTACATATAACTACTTGAATAGTTTGAAATGGAAATGTTTTTGACAATTAAACTGTGTACTTATGCTAAACTGAACTGTTTTCAATAGAACAGTTTATTTACATAAAAATGGATTTGGCGTTATATAACTTACAATGGTTGATATGCCATAAAACCAAACCAAACCAAACTATATATATATATATATACATATATATATATATATAGATATATATATATACATATACATATATATATATATATATATATATATATATATATATATATATATATATATATATATATATATATATATATATATATATATATATATATCAGTGCTTGCAAGAAAAGCAATTCTTTTAAAATATTTTAAAAGTAATCTCCCTTGTGTTGGACATTTATTTTTGCTATAAAGTATTGTTTTTTTTTACTGAAAAAAATTCAATTTAATATAGCTACCCACTGCTTATTTTTTTCTTCAGAATAACTTGCCTATTCTTAAAAATAAATAAGTAAATTGAGCATTACATAAACACGTTCTTGCAAATATGAAGAGATATTATTTTGAAGCTCACATCTAGAAAAAGAACAGAAAAAAAATGAACGTATAAAGGATTTAAAAAAGAGAGTCTAAGGGAGATAATTCAATTATGTTTTTCAGTTATTTCCCTTATGTACTCAATGGCATTTTTCTCAGTTGTGCTTTATTTTGTACCACTTTTATGTTAGTTTGTGGCATTCGCTTATTGTATCGTTTGGTTTGGTTTCTTTGTTTAATGGCATATCAACCTTTGTAGTTTATTTAATGCCAAAGCCATTCTCTTAGAAGAATAGTCGTGGTACTATTTTACCCATAGCTGGGAAGATAAGGGGGTTCATACCTGTAGGAGGGAATATTGTGATTTTAGGTTTAAGTTCCATTTTGTAGTTGTATACTTAATTTGTTTTTATATGTGGTTGCGTGTTCTCATAAGTAGGAAGGTCGCCATTTGTAGTGATGGGGATGACATTATTATTATTATCATTATTATTGTTTGTTTGTTTTTTTTTCTTGTTTTTTTTTTTCTTTTTTTTTTTGGTTTAAGGTTTAAGTTAGTTTTGTTGGTATTACTTTGGTTGAGTTGGTATTTCGTTGGTAGTAATCCCCTCGCCAAAAGTTGATGGAAAATTAAGGTTGTGAAGAAGAACTAAGACGTCGTTAGGTTTTTGTATCAAGGTTTTAATGGCAGCATGAAGTAAAGGGGTTTACACTGGTATGCTGCGAGGTCTCGTAGTAAAGGAAAAAAGGTAGGAAGTTGTTAGAGTGGAACGTCTAATCTATTTTTAACTAGAATCCCTTCGTCTAGAATAATAGACCGAAGGGATCCATAAACTACATGGCTCTCCTAATAATAGTTGATGCTGCTACTCTATCCAGGAACAGACGAATAGACGTCCGTTCCCGTTGGGGATTTCTGAGCGAGAGGGATCGCGAGCTTTCTTCAATTTAGGTAAGTGTTAAGTACTTGTCGGGTACTGGTCAAAAACTTAAAAGGGTTTGAATTTAATGTCCCTGTATCGGAGACGGCTAAGTCTAGGAAATATTTTATGTCCAGTTTTTTAAGAGAAAAATGCCTTCCAAAAAAGTTATGGGTTTATTCGTTGGTGTCCCATTAGCCGGAAATAACAATGAAACATTCTGTATGTATACAGGTGCATTTTGGGTCCAAGCAGTCAGACTTAGTTTGGGTTCGAGGAAAGTTGATTAGGCCGGAACAAAGAAACTACGAACAGTGACATTACCAGCCGGACCCAGTTAGCTAAGAGAATCTTTTGCCAGCCGAAACTCAACTTAGAACTAATTATCCACAAAGTGTTACACGCTCCCCATCTCCCTCCCTTGACATTTTGACCACAAAGTTGTTGTAGTGTTTTTGTTCTTTTCCATGTGAACATGCTTCTCGCTTGATCCGGCCACATATAAGTTCTCGACGTGGACTTAGTAACTTATGCAACGAATTGCAGAAGTGGGTATTATCACACTGCTATTAAAAGAACTTCAATTCTTAAGGTTTCGTTTTCTTTGACATTCGTCGTCTTTCTTTAAAAATCATTTTTATCGAAATCGGATGGATAATACGAATCAGACATGAACAGCTATCGATAAGCTATCGATCATATGGAAATCAGACTTAACCGATAAAATGAAACGCAGTTTCTTCCAGGCAGCGGTCGTGTCGATACTGCTGTATGGATGCACTACTTGGACGCTAAAAAAACGGCTGGAGAAGAAGCTAGACGGCAATTACACAAGAATGCAGCAAACTATTCGCTCATAAACCATGCATATAATATATGTATAAACAGGATTTGGCTTTAAATAACCTAAAGGGATTGATGTGCCATAAGACACAACCAAACAAGCAACCATCCGTTGCGCATATCAATCTTATTTCCTCTCTGAATTAATAAAATTTTCATTATCAATTTTGAGCCAAAATATTCCGGGTACTAGAGGGATGAAAAAATTTTAATTATTATCAGATTCATTTTTTCTTTATTTCATAAAACAAATAAAACACTTGCCGGAACTTATCTCTCTCCGGTAAGATTGGTTTGTAGGTGGGGAACCTCGCAGGAAATGACCCTCCCGACCTCTACCTAGGAAACGTATTATAGAAATTGTCCAGCCACGTCAACATGGAAATACCTTATGCATAGGGCATTTTTAGACGTTATAAGCATTTTAAGCCCATTATTTATTTATTTTTAATTCATTTTTAACAGTGATACTAAATGACACCCTAATAATGCAAAATCATCTAAGGGAAGTAATTCTAGATAAAAATACAAAAGTTGCTTCCCTTTATATCCGAATTTAGAATTTCTGTTTTCACCCTTGGAATACGTGTGGCTGGTATTTATATCTCTATCTAAGAGTATATGTATACGACTTACTTAAATTCGGACAAAGGCCATTGACAGTACGGCAGCCAATAAGTTAGGTTTTAAATTTTAAACGGAATTTTATGAAGCTTTGAATATATTTTGAATTTCCTTTAAAACGTTGAGCTGTTTAATAACACATTACAAAATTGTATATTTTCAGATATTTTTCTGTCAAAGAACCCGCCCGGATGGATATCAAAAGAGCCTGGTAGGCCTACGGTTCTAAGAGTGATAGATAGATAGATAGATAGATAGATGCATGCTTGGAGTGAAGCAACGCACAAAGTGTCAGTGCACCAACTACCACGATACTACTCCGTTCCCTTGATTTCGCCACTTACTCTTGATCAGTACCTTATAATACTGAGTGTTACGCAAGCAGACATCAAGTCCCATTTTTTTGAGTTTTTGGTATGACTTGACCTGGAATTGAACCCCAGTCTCTCAGACTGTTGGCAAACATTTAACCCACTATGCTATTGGGTTTATTTTTAATTCTGTTATTTACATTTTAAATTTATATTATTATTTTCTTTTTATATTTATTATTTTTATTCATATTTTATTTTCATTTATATTTTTATTTTATTTTAGCTAGTCGCGTGTTGATGTCTGTCTCGGTTGATAAGACATGATGATGATGATGACGACGACGACGATGATGATGATGATGACGACGACGATGATGATGATGATGATAACGACGACGATGATGATGATGATGATGATTTTATAATTATTTCGATTTTTTTATATCTCCATCCACCATGTATACCAAAATATATTTTTTTAATTTTACATTTGCTTTTTTTGGGGTTTTTTTGTTTTTATTTTCCTTTTTGTTATATATGTTATTTACAGTTTCATTTTATTTGTATTTTAATTTTCAATTTTATTTTTTATTATATTTTAACTCTATCTTTATTTCTATTCCTATCTTTATTTTTATTGATATTTTTTTCTATTTTTATTTATTCTATAAATTTTATTCATACTTTGATTTCCAAATGATCGATAACTATAGGCTATCGATCATACGGAAATCAGACCTAACCGATAAAATGAAACGCAGTTTCTTCCAGGCAGCTGTCGTATCGATGCTGCTGTATGGATGCACTACATGGACGCTAATAAAACGGCTGGAGAAGAAGCTAGACGGCAATTATACAAGAATGCCGCGAGAAATATTGAACAAGTCCTGGCTGCAACACGCCACAAGACACCAACTATACGGCCAGACATGCAGGACACTGCTGGAGAAGCAGGGACGGGCTCATAAGTGATGTACTCCTATGGACCCCCACATATGGCCGGGCAAAAGGTGGACGACCAGCACGAACATACATTCAGCAGCTCTGTGAGGATACGGGATGTAGCCCTGAAGACCTGCCAGAGGCGATGAACGATAGGGAGAAGACGCGAGAGAGGGTCAGGGATATCCGTACCTTATATTGCTGAGTGTTAAGCTAGGAGGTATCAAGTACCATTTTCAAAGTCTTTGGTATGACTCGACCTGGGATTGAACCCAGGTCTCCCGGATCATTGGTGAACACTCTACCCACTGGATCAATAAAAAATCTATGTTCAGTGACATATCAACTTATGGTGGATTTTTAAAGGCCAAACCCATCCTTGTAGAAGAACTCATTTGACTCATAACTGAGAGGAGATAAAGGAGTTTCACACTATTCCTAAGCGTATTAGTCCTTAGTTATAATGAAGAGTGTTGGGCACACCTCACGTGGAGTTATGTTGGGCACACCTCATGTTGAGTTATGTTGGGCACACCTCATGTGGAGTTGGGCATACCTCATGTGGAGTTATAATGAAGAGTGTTGGGCACACCTCACGTGGAGTTGGGCACACCTCATGTGGAGTTATAATGAAGAGTGTTGGGCACACCTCACGTGGAGTTATGTTGGGCACACCGCATGTGGAGTTGGGCACACCTCATGTGGAGTTATGTTGGGCACACATCATGTGGATTTGGGCACACCTCATGTGGAGTTATAATGAAGAGTGTTGGGCACACCTCATGTGGAGTTGGGCACACCTCATGTGGAGTTATAATGAAGAGTCTTAGGCACACCTCACGTGGAGTAATGGTTAGTAAGCTGGATTAGCAAACGATTGTGAGTGAGTTCAATTCTCACTGGGTACTCATACTTCTGGCCTTGTGCCACAACTAAGCTAAACTTTGTAAATAAACAATCCAAGGTGTTAGGATAAAAAGTAACAATAAGATGAAATAAAACTAATTATAATTATAACAATGAAATATGAATCTGTGCAAAATGTTTGGTAAATTTTTACCTAAAGGGATTTTAGTGAGAACTAAAAATTACATTCTACTTTTTCTTCTTTTTTTTTTTTTTTTTTTTGTGAATACACGTAAACAGCCTGAAAAATATCAGCAAAGAAGAAATTCTGCAAAAAAAGACATTTTAGAATTTAGATCCAGGGATCACTTTGTTATATAATTTGGCCAAAGTTAGTGCCCCCACCACCACACAGTATGTCTTATTTTCTTTTTTTTTCTGTTGAAACATAGGCGTTTTTGTCTTTTTTTTTTTTTACTATTTTAAGTTTTTCATCACTTAAAAAAATCCCCACCCTAATCTTTTTATTTAACACACTATTTTCTTATTTGAATGCGAAAAAAAAACCACCCCATATAAGCTTAGTTTAACACCTCCACCCTCTCCATCTGATTTCCCTACAAAAAATGAAAAATAAAAATTTGGTTACACGCCATAAGGACTATGTTAAAGCAAAAGAGATAAGACTATGGGATACACATTTTTTCTAGTCTTAAAATAAGCAATAAAAACATACTTAAGAACATTCGAGAAATTTAGGATCAAAACTGCATTAGCATTTAAATTACATTTTTACATTTTTCAACCAATTAGCTAAAAACATAGAATAGGAACATTCTAGAAAACTAGGATCGGAAGTCAACTAACAGAAAATATTTTGGCTTTAAAATAAGATAGTAAAATACAAATCTAATTGGTCAATAAATGTCTACGCGCCAAAATTTTAGGACGATTCTTTGATCCACTATTACGGTATAAATAACACACAGTTAGGGAACCATTCACTAAGACTAAGCCACTAAGCCATGAAGTCAGTAAAGCAGTAGCCGATACTCTATCCGGCAAATTCCTTTTCTTCCACGATCAAAGTTCATAACCTAGCTACAGATGGTCGCGAATCACGTTCAAAAGAAAAACCCGACAAACTTTCTTTCATCAACGCGACACGCTGTCGCCTCAATCATAAAATCCGATATGAACTTAATGTAAGTAAGAACGACTTCTTTACCGACTCCGTTAACATGAACATACACAAACCTTTAAACAAATTTATTTTCTTCTTGCCAAACTTTATTTTCCAAAAGGCCATTTACACATTATATTTTTTATTTGTTTTCACATTCTGTTTTATGCATATTAAATTGTTTGTTGTTTAATGTTCGTTGTGTTTTATTCCATTTCTTTTGCGCGATTGTAAAGTTTTGTGTTGTATTTGTGGAGGGAATAATATTGGGAGCAATACCTGTAAAATACGGATGCATATCCACTGAAATAACTAAATAACATACAACCTCCACAAGACACAACGAAATAGTAAATATAGTTTTTATGGCGATAGAGACGAAACGATCACTCACATAATAAGCAAATTAGTGCAAAAGGACTCGACACAACTGGCTGGGTAAGGTGATCCACTGAAAATGGAACAAGAAATTTAAATTCAACCGATCGAACTGGGGGTATATGCACAACGTAGAATCCGTCCGGGAAAATGTGATGCACAAACTTTTCGGGCATTTTGATATACAAACGGATCACCTGATCTCAGCCAGACGACCAGACCTAGTGATAGTAAAAGAAAAATAAATAAATAAATAAATGCATAAAGAGTACCTGCCGAATAGTGAACTTTGCTGTCCGGGCAGACCACAGAGCACAAATAAAAAATGCGAAAGAGAAATAAATTCCTAGATCTTGCGAGAGAACTAAAAATATTTATGGAACATGAAGGTGACGGTGAAATAAATTTTAATTGGTTCGGAACAATCCCCCATAGGATTGATAAAGGGACTGGAAGATTTGGGAATAAGAGGATAAGTGGTGGCCACCCAAATTACAGAATTTTAAAGATCGGCCAGAATACTGAGAAGAGTCCTGGAAACTTGAGGAGTCTTGCTGCCACTCAAACATAATAATGAAGAGTGAATCAATCCAGATAGTTTTGATAAAGAGCGCCAATAATAAGATGGAATAAAACTAACAATAAGTTGGCGACCGTAGTCGAGGGCAACTAGAAGGCTCCCTTTTCAATAGCTACTACACCGAGGTGTAGGAGAGGGCGCTACTCCTATCCGTGGATTGCTTCACTTTACCCTTGATACGTACCTTATATTGCTGAGTGTTAAGCAAAGAGGTATCGAGTACCATTTTTAAAGTCTTTGGTATGACACGACCTGGGATTGAACCCAGGTTTCCCGGACCATTGGTGAACAGTCTACCTGCTAGGTCAATGAGCCAGAATGTTGGGATTAAAAGCAACAAAAATAAGATGGAATTAATTTAGTAATAAAACCATAGTAATCATCAAGATTGCATTCGTCAACCACTTATATCAAGATTTTCATGTCTTCGAGGACTTTATTTTTATTAAAGGACAATCTTCACAACAGCTGATACTCGCAGATTGAGATTTGCTTTCGGTCAATCAAGATATCTAAAGACCTACATTGCTTCCAATATGCTATTTGTATAAATAACACTGTCTTTATGATAATGTAAGCTAAAACCTCTCTTATAAAGAGCACACATGTGAATATTTAATGTCTCATAAGTTAACATCAAGTTTATATTTACGCTAAAAATCAAAGATTTATACCTAAAAAGTTAGCAGAATGTTTAAAAGCTAATGTGCAGTTCGACATAAATAACCTCCCTCATTTTAAACTATCACCTGTGGGGAACTAGTGAAATTAGGCAAGTGGTAATGGTAGCTCCAGCTAGCTAATGTTTTGCCATATTTTATTTTCAAATACAATCAGTTACGATCATAACTTGTATCGGTGTACAAACATACGTTTGCTGCTGAAGATTACTGAATCTGTAATTGTTACATAGAGAGGTTTTCGGGTTCATTTCATATTATGTCAGATTGATGCTGTTCTGGATGGAAAATTGATACTGCTATAAGTTGAAAATTCAATCCAGAATAACATCAAAGAAGCCGATCTACCCAACAACTTACTCAGATCTGGGAGCGGAGGAAAATAGATTTATGCTGTTCCCGAGGGCATTGGCACAAAATGAAACCCAGACAGGTGTGCCCATGATTTGAACTCGGGTCATCGATTCCATTTCCTTATGTGATAACCATTATTCAAACTGCTCCTCCATTCTATTTTAAAAAATCGAGTCTGCTGAATAAAAAAGAGTTGGTAACGGGATCTGTCTCACATCCTACCGTGTCAGTGAAGGCCGCGCACGAATTGAGATTTATGCGCGGCAGGTGGAAAAATTCTTGACCCCGTCGGCATTCTTGACCCAGTCGGCATTCCCTTGATGAAGTGCCTCCGGCACCAAACTATAAACTCGGTCCCGCTGAAGCAGGCAAAGACCTGGAGGACAGCACCCACTAAGGTCAAGTGTCATAATTCGCAATCAAACACCCGGCACGAATGCCAGGCAGCAGCCCAAAAAGGGTAGGTGATGAAAGAGAATTGGTAAATGACTTCGTCCAGATATCAAGTCATCAAGACAACAGTCTTTATTAAAAATGTAGGTTTCAATTTAAAAATAGACTTTTTAAAGGTTCAGTCATAATTTTTTTTTATTACAAGCAATAGTTTTAAAAATCTAGATTTTCTATCGAAAAAGTTTTGCTCCTTATGTGAAAAAAGAAAAATCCGCTCAGTTTTGCAATTAGCTTCAAACGATGCGCTCTCCATCCTTCTGTTGTATACTCATATGCAGGTACATGCAACACATATTGACGCAACAATAAAGACGAGCAAAGACTTCTTTAAAAAATATACCTCTCACTTTATTCGAAAGGTTTGACAGGGTTACTCAAGGTTTTACTGTGAGAGGGAGTTGGAGACCAAACAGAACTGCAATATATTGACCCCCACTCTTATGGCCATCAGTGTTGTGTCTTTCTAGTTCTCCAGGGCTGTTCAACCGGAGGCCCGGGGGCCCACGCAGCTGAATGAGGGCATTCTCTACTACATCTTGTCTCTAACTCATCTGATTTCCAACTAACTGACTTCCCGTCTTCACCGAGTTATATAATAGTTCAATCGCCCACTCAATATCTCCGGAATGGCATCTTTGATCGTCATCGAGCGGGAAAAACTGTCATGCAGTTCACAGGTCACTCTCTTCCGGTGCATCAGTCTATGACTGTAGCATGGGATTTTACCTTGTCCCATATTGTCAGCCAAGCCCGCCTACGCGATTTCTTCCAATAACTGCCATTGGAATGTGTCACTTCCTTCCGGTGCATCACCTTGGAATGGCATGTTTGGCCGGGTCGAAGGTCAATATACAACACTCCCTCGTAGTAAAGTCTCATATAGTATAAATTTTGTAGATTGGTCAAGTATAATTAGTGGAAATAACCGAATCATTCTTCGGACAGGGTTTCTGTTGCCTTTTAGCTTATTCGAAATGTCACTACCTTTCTTGCACCAGGCGCTTGATCTGTTATTCTTTTTAATCGATATTTTAATAGCTGTTGTTCCCACCTTTCACAATGCATCTGGAAAGAATTCAAAGACTTTTAAAAATCTCTATTTGTATTTTAATGAAACAAACACACACACAAATATATATATATATATAATCGCAGAAATACCTGGTGTATGACTGGACTAAAAAGATTTTAGAAACTCCAATGAGTGAGATAGAGAGAGAGATAAAAAAGAAGTGAGCTAACAAAAATATACCCACATTTACAGTTGAAAGATTTCCTCTTATTTATTCAAATGAAAAGTATTCTTTATTTCTACAATTGTTGTTTGTTTTTGTTTTTTTGTTTGTTTTTTTTTTTTAGTCTCCATTTAAAATGATATATAAGAATATGTAACTCTATACGGGTGAAAGGTTTAAAACATTTTCAGGTTTTTTCATCTCCAATAAAAATTCATTTTTTTACAATTAGTGATTAGTAACAAAACAATATCTTAGTCAATTTTTGAAAAAGCAGTATTGTTTTAATTTAAATCTTTATTGAACCTCTAAAGATTTCACAATAAAAGAATCTAAAAATTCGCTTTTACACACATAGTTTTATTTTTGTTCACATCAACTCTAAATTCGTGGGTGGTTTGAAACATCATTATAATTCTATGTTTCTAAAAACAGTTTTTTAATCTGACTAAAACTTAAATTTAGTTCCTAACGGCTCCCTGACTAAGTTTTGAAGACAGCACCCTACAAAATTGTAGTTGTACGGCCACCAACCACCCATCGCGAAAACCATACAAATCAGACAAACTAGACATTCGCGACACAGCGGTAGAAGTAAGGGCAAACTCATAAGCGATGTACTCCAGTAGACTCCTTCACATGGATGAGTAAAGGTTTAACGACCAGCTAGAACTTATCTACAGCAGCTCTGAGTCGATACGGGATGTAACCTGGAAGACCGACCGGAGCGATGGACGGTAGAGACGGGTGATGAGAGAGAATCAGAGAAATCCGTGCGAGCAGCTCATGATGATGATGACGATGACGATGATGATGACTGGCTTCCTTGAGTTTCAGTGATAAAAAAAATGTATTCGTTAAATTTGCTGCGGGACCGATGAATACGTCGATCCTGCAAACAAGTGGTCTCCCCGAACGTGAGTTAACTTGACTGGATAAAAGGACCACAACACAGCAAAATCCAAGACAGACTCTATACCGGGTGGAACGAGAAAATTGTCGCCCAAGAAAAGACGACATGATTCCATTTCCGTTTAATGAAAACCGGTTTTCTTTTTTTTTTTCTTTTTTTTTTTTTTTTCTTTTTTTTTTTTTGGCCAGTTGTGTACAAATCCCAAGAGCGATAGGAGCCTTCTATCATGTCTGAAAGTGACACAATGTTCAACGAGCGAGATCGGAGATGCGCCGCTGTACAATTCATGCACTCTACCGATCCAAGTTATGACAACAGGACCATTGCCAGCACCCTCAAAATGCAATCGCTGGATTGCCACGAATAACAGGGACGTGCCTAGGGTGATGAAAACAAAGTTTCCGGCTACGGTGATGGTCTTTGGTGTGGTTTCAAGTGAGGGCCACATCATGCTACCTCACATCTTCGAAGTCGGCTTGAAAGTCAACACCAAAGTGTACCTGGATGTGCTGAAGAGTGTGGTGATCTCCTGATGCAATCACGTGGCCGGAGGCAGACCGTGGGTGTGGCAGAAGGACTCGGCGCCGGCCCACAAGTCGAAAGAGACCCAGGCTTGGCTTCAGAAGGAGAGCTACGACTTTGTACTCTTCTCTCACTGCCCCCCTCCTCCCCCAACCTGAACCCGCTGGACTACTTCGTTTGGTCATACATCGAGAACATCACCAACAGGACCTCCCACAACACTAAAGCCAGCCTGATCACTGCCATCCACCGAGTATTTGCCAAGCTCCTGCTGGCGCTTCTCGAAAAGGCATGCTCCCAATTCCGGATCCGTATCGAAACGGTGATTGAGGCTGAAGGCGGCTACATTGAATAGATGTCAGCTCTACTACATAATCAAGTTACTTGAATTGATTTTTTCAATAAAAGTTTTAAAATAAAGCTGTTGTGTTGTTTTCTTTAGGACGACAATTTTATCGTTCCACCCTGTAGATGTCAGCTCTACTACATAATCAAGTTAGCTGAATTGATTTTTTTCAATAAAAGTTTTTAAATAAAGCTGTAGTGTTGTTTTCTTTAGGAAGACAATCTTATCGTTTCACCCTGTACAACACACAGATTTGAACTCGTGCCATCGATTCCATATATGATTCACATGAAAAAGACCGGGGCATTTACAAGCTAACCGCTTTGATTCAATGTCACCTGCAACAAGTGGTGACGCCAAAATGAGTTGACACAACTAGACAACATGACAACACTCAATAACATCACAGCACAGCGTGCAACAGACACTCTCTCAGCGACAACACAAGCAATATAACACCCATGTACAAAACATTTGCGTTCAAACAGACAAAAAAGCTAATCCTGTTGGTTGATATCTTTAACAACATGCAAAAACATTTGCAAGGAGCAACACATGTCACATCACCCACAACTTGTGGTGACCCTAACGTGAGCTGGCACGTCGGAAGAACAAAGGCAACAACTAAGAGTGGCACACCAAAATTCCAATGAATTTCGCCTGACACAAAACACAGCTTTCAGACCTTCCATATGTTCATAGCACTAACGTCTTCATCATATCTGTGGGACTATGTGAGTTGGATGGTTGGTTGGTTGGGTTTTGTCGCATATCAACCTTTGCAGGTTATTTAACGCCAAATCCATTTTTATGCAAATAGTTCTATTTCAAACAACTCAGTTTAGCATGAGTACCGGCTCATTCGCCTAGTGGGTAGAGTGTTCGACAATGGTCCGTGAGATCTAGGTTCAATCCCAGGTCGCGTCATACCAAAGACTTTAAAAATGGTACTTGATACCTCCTTGCTTAACACATCAGCGATATAAGGTACGTATTAGGGGTAAAGTGAAGCAGTCCAGGGAAAGGGGTAGCGCCCCCAACATCTCGGTGTAGTAGCTATTGAAAAAGGGGCAATCTGGTCGCCCTCGACTACGGTCGCCAACTTTACTTTTTACACAGTTTTAATTGTCAAAAACATTTCCATTTTAAGCCATTTAGTCTATTCAAACAATTCTAATTCAGCCAATTCAGTTTAGTATTGGTACAGATTTTTTACACACAGTTAAAAGCCAAAGCAGTTCTATAATAAACAATTCAGTTCAGTGTAAGTACAGTTACTATGTCAAAAACAGCTTCACCTGAAACAATTCAGTCCAGCGCAAAGACACAGTTTAAATGTAAGTACAGTTTATTAGTCAAAAACATTTCCATTTCAAGCCATTCAACCCAGCTAAACAGTTCCACCTCAAACAACCCAGTTCAGCACTAGTATGCAGTTCCATCCGACCCACAGATAGGGAGCCACCACTCCGGGCCAGAGCGGACCCGGGAGCAACGGTGACGAAGGGGCGCCCCGCACTCCCCAAAGCTCCAAAACCACCGGAACCTCGCCACCAGACTGCTCAGTGCCACATCCAATACACTCATAGGGGAGGTCTTACCCCTATGCATAGGTGCAGTCGGTGCATTCCACAGCCCTAGCCGACTGGGCAACGTGATTTTGTTGGGATTATTTGTTTTGTTTGGTTGATAGTAGTCGGTTTGTGGTTTAGATATTTGACTCATGGGTTTCATCTCTACTCTTTTTTTATTCAGAGGCTTCTTAGTCTATGAAGATCGTAAAGCAAGAAAAGAAAGGAGATACTTTTTAAATTTCAACTTTATTTTGGGGTTTAATACAGCTACTCTGTAGTGAGGAGCGTCTTCTTGAACTATTTGTGTTGTCATGTCTTGTGGGTATTTTTAATATTGGCAACTGTTAGCAGAGACGGCTGCTACAGGAGGAACAATAAGCTAACGTGCCGCAAAGCTTGATTTTTCCCCCATCAGCAGAAAAGAAGTAGTTCTTTCCAGTCCAAGTGGTCACTGCTGAATGAGAAAGAATTTCTTTCTTGTGCCAGTAAGTCTGTTTTCAGACACGCACGGACTTCGCTTCCTTTCAGAAACTTCTGGGAACTGCAACACTTTGGATTTTTTTCTTGTCACTACAAGCAAAAAGAGAGATCAGTACCTAGACCTTGCTAGAGAAATGAAAAAACTATGGCACTTGAAAGTGACGGTGATGCCAATTGTAATCAGTGCACTCGGGATAGTCACCAAAGAATTGGTAAAGGGACTGGAGGACGAGGAAATAGGAAGATAAGTGGAAACCATCCAAACTACTGCATTGTTGAGATTGGCAAGAATACTAAGGAGAGTCCTGGAGACTTGAGAAGACTTGCTGTCACTCAGGCTCGCAAGGAAAAAAATCAGCTAACGCTGATGTGAAAAACTCTCCAATGAGTCAAATGATAATAGTTCAATCATTTGCCCACACAGCTGAATGGCTCCAAGTATTGTAAACGATTCAATAGTTTTAGTTGACCTTAAATAAGACCCTAACAAGTACTACCATTCTGGGTCAGAGTGAAACTGGGAGTAATGGCAGTCATCAGATTCCGTTTAGTTGTCATACTAACACTAGTTTTATTTAACCCTTGGAAGAGACCCTAACAGGTACAACTACTCTGAGTCAGAGTGGACCTAGGAGTAATGGCAGTCAAAGAGTAGTTCCACACTCAGATGATTTTGTGTCATAAGCTGGACACTCGTTGATGTGATGGAACAGTTCTTATCCCTCTGCAGAGGTGCATTCGGCGTATTCTACAACCCCCAGCTGACTGGGCTAAAAATAACCTTCAAGAAACTAAGATATTATGCCATGTAAGTACCATAATAATGTCAATGAGGGTATATTTGGTAAACAACCATAATATCTCATTAAACTGTCAATACTTCAATAGTTTATACTGTACGTGTGTGTTCTCCGGCCGTTCCACTACTTCACAATAAGGGGCCCCGCCACAGAAGAAAGATATGTGCGAACTCTCTCTGATTGAATTACTACAACACACAATCGTCGCCGTCGAAGAATAAAAATGTAAATTATATTTTTATATATCAACGAGTCCTTCGTTGTTTGTCCAGCGGTTCAATATACGACAATTATATGGCATATACGTTATAATTTATCAGAATATTGTATATGCTATTATTTACTTAACCACATTCTTCATCAACGACCAGCAACGCCAACGACCAACTGGACACTTCGGTTTCGTTTCTTTTCGGTTTATTTATTTAACGGCATATCAACTTGCGAGATTACCTCCCTTGTCTGCCAAATAGTTATTTTAAATGACCACTCGGTGGTGTTGTCAAAACGCAAGCACGTGAAGGCTCTATTCCTTATCACGTATGTCAATGCCTCCTGTTTGGAAATAAGAAAATCTGACTCCAGTCTGGAAATTTGCCCAGTCGGCTGGGGCTGTAGAATACACCGACTGATCCCCACCCCAATGAGTGTCCTGATTATGACACAAAATAGTCTGATGGGAAGACCCCAGTAATGTTGGGGCTTTGTGGAATACGGAACACCCCTTCGTTGTCATTGCTCCCAGCTCCACTGTGGCTCGGATGGTAGCACCTGATAGGGCTCTAACTATGGATTAAATTGAACTAACTACTTGTGCTAAACTGAATTGTTTGATTAAGCTGAATAGCTTGAAATACAAATGTTTTTGACAATTAAACCGTACTTACGTTTAAACTGCGTGCTAATGCTAAACTGAAACTGTACTTACATTTAAACAGCATGCTTATGCTAAACTGAATTATTTGAAATAGAACTGTTTTTTGACATTGAAACTATATTTACACTCTACTGAATTGTTTAACATAGAACTGTTTTGACATTTAACTGTGTGTAAACAAAATCTGCACATATACTAAACTGATTTAGCTGAATTAGAACTACTAGACTAAACTGAATAGCTAGAAATAGAATTGTTTTTCACTATTAAACTGTACTTACATTCAAACTGCATGCTTATGCTAAACTGAATTGTTTGAAATTGAACTGTTTTTGACATTGAAACTGTACTTACACTAAACTGAATTGTTATATATAACTGTTTGAATAAACTGAATAGTTTGAAATAGAAATGTTTTTGACAATTAAACTGTGTAATCATGCTAAGCCGAATTGTTTTAAATAGAACTGATTATTTACATAAAAATGGATTTGGCGTTAAGTAACCTATAAAGGTTGATATGCCATAAAACTCAACCAACCAACCAACTAACCAAACCTGTTTGGAAATGTGTTGAAATTGAACTTCTTTCTGTATCTTGCTCGCACAAACTTGACAGAATTAGTTTCGGGATATGTTTTTATGGGGTCAGGCGGAGGTCAGGGCAAGCTTTGTTAACTTTTTTTTTTCTGGCTCCATTCTGAGGTTATTCTATTTTTAACCCATGTTGTCTTGTTGATGTAACTCTTTGAACAAGAAGGCCCAAAAAGAATTATACGAAAGAAGGTAATAAGAGATAGGAGACAAACACGTTTTTTTTTGGGGGGGGGGGTCCTTTATTTCCTGGGTTCAACACCCATTCAATGGGTGATGGAATTTTCCCTGAAACCAATCGAAATAGTTGAATCCCCCAGTCAAGGTGTTTAAAAATACGTATATCGTTTCTTGGTATATATGTGTCCTCATTTGGTATTTTAAAGCTTTAACAACGTGTTAGTCGCTTTTGGGAGTTTATCCAAGTCCAGTGTTTTAGTTTGTCGTTCGATAGGTCCATTTCGTTGCTTTTTATATTCTGGCATACTGTTAACCGAGACGACTGCTACTAGTGAAAGATTAGCCCAACGTGGCGCCTTAGAGTGGCCACATTGGATTCACAAGCAGCCAGGAGATTTAGATATTGTAACTTCGCTGGTCACTGCTGAAAGAGAATGATCTTCCTCCTCTTGTCCGGAAGTCCCTTTTTCTTTACGCATGCGTCGCCTCTTTTTCACGTCAGAAGCCTCTGGGAGTCTCAGCATATTTTAATAATTTTCTTTTTTAATTCAATTTAAATTATTTATTTACTTATTTATTCCCTACATTTTCACGCAAAAGATCTGCTGCATCGTCCAAAGCATCATCATTATCATCATGTCGTGCCGCCAGCACAGATCTCCCTGACCCTCTCACACCACTCCTCCCTATCGTTCATCGCCTCGGGCAGGTCTTCAGGGTGACATTCTGTATCCTCACAGAGCTGCTGTATGTATGTTCGAGCTGGTCGTCCTGCTTTTGCTCGGCCATATGTAGGGGTCCATAGGAGTACATCACTTATGAGCTCGTCCCTGCTTCTCCAGCAGTGTCCTGCATGTCTGGTTCGTATAACTTGCATAGTTTTCATGATGGGAAGTAGGTGGCTGTATAGTTGGTGCTTTGTGGGGTGTTGCCTCCCGGACTTGTTCAATATTGCTCACAGAATTCTTGTGTAATTGCTGTCTAGCTTTTTCTCCAGCCGTTTTGTTAGCGTCCAAGTCGTGCATCCATATAGCAGTATCGATACGACCGCTGCTTGGAAGAAACTGCGTTTCATTTTATCGGTCAGGTCTCATGAGAAAAGAGAAAGAATAAAGTCAACTGGGAAGATCTGTGAGGCACTGTTTTTTTAACTATTGTGAAAAACACTCTATGTTAGAAAACACACTGATGGACGTGTATTAGCCTGAAGGAAATTGGAAAAAAATTAATTATATCAAAAATAATCATTAAAACTATGCAGAAACTCCCAGAAGCCCCTGACAGAAAGAGTGGCGACGCATACGCAAAGAAAAAGACCCGTTCCGACAAAAGAATCTCGTTCTCTTTCAGCAGTGACTAGCGGAGTGACAACATCGAAACCTTCCTTGCTAGTAGTGGAAGGTACCATGCGTCCGTCTCAAGACGACCCGTTGGCTAACCTTTCCACTAGTAGCAGCCGCCTCTTTTACTAACCCACGACTAAAAACATCGAATAATGAACTTCTCAGGATCCCAATTAAGACACCATACAACGGACTTAATCCTATTTACCAACCCCTCCGCTCGGGCAGGATATGACACAAGGTCAATTTTTAAGCGGAGTTTAACAGGTTTGAATTCAGAGTTTTCCTTCTCCTAGACTAGTTGCCTCGGTTTAGCATAAGTATGCTGTTAGTTCTATTTAACCCATAGATAGGGCCCTATCAGGTGCTACCACTCCGGGCCAGAGTGGACCTGGGAGCGATGGCAATGAAGGGGTACTCCACATTCCCCAAAGCTCCAGTATTGCTGGAACCTCACCATCAGATTGTTTAGTGTCATATCTAGGACACACGTTGGGGGGGGGGGTCTTACCCCACTGCAGAGAAGCAGCCGGTGTATTCTACAGCCACAGTCGACTGGGCAATGTATGGTTGTGTGTGTGTGTGTGTGTATATATGCATGTGTATGTATATGTATATATATATATGAGTATATATATATATATATGTATATATATGTGTATATATATATAGATGTATGTATGTATGTATGTATGTAGATAGATGTATGTATATATATACATAAATATATACATAGATGTATATATATAGAGAGAGAGATGAATATATATATATACATATAGATGTATGTATATCTATATATATATATATATATACATACATCTATATATATATATATATATATATATATATGTATGTGTATATATATATAGATGTATGTATACATATATATATAGAGAGAGAGAGAGATGTATGTGTATATATATATAGAGAGAGAGATGTATGTATACATATATATATAGATGTATGTATATATATATACATATATATGTATGTATGGATATATATAAATAAATGTATGTATATATATATATATATATATATATATATATATATAGATGTATGTATATATATATATAGATGTATATATATATATGTATGTATATATATATAGATGTATGTATATATATATATAGATGTATATATATATATATATATAGATGTATATATATATATAGATATATATATATATATATATGTATATATATAGATATATGTATATATATATATATATAGATAGATATGTAGATGTATATATGTAGATGTATATATATATATATATGTAGAGAGAGAGAGAGAGAGAGATGTGTATATATATAGATGTAGATAGATAGATAGATAAATAGATAGATAGATGTATATATATGTAGATGTATATATATATAGATGTATGTATATATATATAGATGTATGAATATATATGTATGTATATGTATAGATAGATGTATATATATATATAGATATATATATATATGTATATATATAGATGTATGTATATATATATATATATAGATAGATAGATAGATATGTAGATGTATATATGTAGATGTATATATATATATATATATATATATATATATATATATATATAGATGTAGATAGATAGATCGATAAATAGATAGATGTATATATATGTAGATGTATATATATATAGATGTATGTATATAGATATAGATGTATGAATATATATGTATGTATATGTATAGATAGATGTATATATATATATATGTATATATTGTAGCAAGGAAAATGATAATATTACTTGTAAGAAGTTAAGTAAAAAAAGGAAACTTCAAACATTCAACTGAATTTTGAGACAAAAAGACTTTTATAAGTTTGATTTTTTAAAAACAGTAACTTGAACTTATTTACTTTGAATTAATTTGATTGAATTTAATTTTTTGCCTTTTTTAATATTTTTAATTAATAATTTTTGCCTATTTATTGTTGCTTCTTGTTTGTTCCAAAATTCCAATATTATTGTTGGTTGCTTGATTGCTATATTTGAGTGATTCCGATTTTAAAATTCTTGCACTTAAAACAAAAGTGATTATGATTTTTCAAAATTAAATTTAAAATATGAAAATTTAAGCAGTGTTTGTTAAATTGTTTTTAAAATTTAGACGAATTAAAGAAAAATTTGGTCTTTAAAACCGTGTTTATTTACAAACACGACCGACAGTCATTGATGTTTGTGTTTATATTTTCTTATTAATTACTGTTTTTGTTAATTCTAATTAAAATTAATAAAAACCAGTATAAATCAAAACATGTCTTTTCCTTTTCTTTCTTGTTACATTTTTAAAAGTTTTAAAATCTTTATTAAGAAAAAAAAACTTGGTGATTATAATTCAACGTTGTCATGAAGCTAAAAAATTCATAGATCCACTAACGTGACGTCACGTTTCATCCGGCAGGCCTTGGTATTATAGCAACGGCCACGGCCAGGCCCTCGTCAAGCGATGCGCAAAAAAAAAAAAAAAATGGCTCGTAGGCTTTTTAACCTTTCTCGTTTTCTTTTTTTATGAAATTGTTTTTATGCCTGTCCATAATGTTCAGTGTTGCGTGCGTTTATTTCATGTACGAAGTGGAAATGTGTTTAGGAATAGTTTTTAATTGCAGCATGGAAAATGTAGTTTGCGTTCGTGCCGCAAGTCTCGTAGTGAGTAAGGAGACGAAATGGAGTTATGAGAAAGTTGAGAAAGGCAGCGCGTATCGTGGGACGTGCGAGGGATTGTGTTCGCCGTAGTTTAGCGAAAGCCATGTTGCCGTTGGAGGAAATGAACTTTGGAGTCACCGTGAGTTTTGTGCGTCTGCTGGAGAGGCGTGCGTTGTCTCCATTAAGGTGGCCTAGAGGTGAAATGAGAGCTAGGTGTCGACATAGCCAATTTTGGGGGTGACATAAAGTTGTTCCTGTGGTGGTCTATTGAATGTATCTAATTCATATTCAACTGGGATTCCTTGGTCTGAGATACTATTTACCAACCCCTCGGGCAGGATATGACACAAGGTCAATTTTTAAGCGGAGTTTAACAGGTTTGAATTCAGAGTTTTCCTTCTCCTAGACTAGTTGCCTCACCAAGGCTGAAGAACCTAGTCTGTCCTACTATTTACCCATAGCTGGAGGGAGAATAATTGGATTCATACCTTCCCCAAGGGTATTAGTGCTATGTGAAATGCAATCAGTCTCGTCCAGGATTTGAACTCGTGTCGCCGTGTCCATTTCCTACGATGATAACGATTACACCACGGGCACTTCCTTGGTCTGAGATAGGCGCAAGGAATCCATAAATAAGATAGGTTCCCTCAAGTGTCCATGCTGTTGTTGCTGCTATTGAAGAGCCGCCAGTGAGATCTCTGCACTGGGCGGCGTTGTCCAGCTAAAGAGACTGTGTTTGGCAGCTTACTCAATTTCTGCTGCCCAGGAAAGGAGATCCGGGATGAATAGGATAGGTCATCCTGATTGGGTGAAATTAACGTCGAATTAAATTGCGCGCCAAACCAAAATATACCTTCTGCTATATACCTGTTACATGAAACACACCATTTCCATAAGTTTTCACCTTCAGTGTTTTACTTTTAGATATTCGTAATACTTGATAACCATGGATTAAATTCTTTTTACTTCCACTGACTGGAATTTTGGTCATTTAATGTAAAACCTCTAGATAAATCTGACTAACACATACACACACACACACACACATATATATATATATATATATAATATATATATATGTGTGTGTGTGTGTGTGTGTGTGTGGCAATTTCTAAAAAATATTTTTTAAAAACACAAGGTCTTCTGGGAACGATTTTATTTATATAGGTTGAATTATTTGCAACGTTAAACGTCTCGGTTTAGAAACTTTCATCAGGACGATATTTTTGGTATATCTGTATGTGTTATAAACCTAACCTTCTGAGCGAAGAATTATTTCATTAAGGCGTGTTTTGGTATTACTCTGTGTTTTGGTATTATTTCATTAATTATTTCATTAAGATGTGTTTTGGTATTACTCTGTGTTTTGGTATTCAGCACCAAAATAATTGTCTGTGTACGACGTTTGGCCGATTAGTAAAAGGACTCAGTGTGCTGTATGAGGTATAGGCCAAAGAGGAATAAGCAGATTGTATTATCATCTAACATGATATATTAGGCGTATATAAGTGTAACCTTAGCTTTCAACAACCGGTGCATTTTTTTCCACCTGTTTTCGTTTACACCTCCTCTTTTTCATGTTGTTCAACTTCGAGTCCATTAGGGAATTGTGCTAGAAATTTAAATTTGTTTGTGTTCAAAAATGTTTATTCATTTTTCTAATTGTTATGGGGACATATCCTACCATACCCCAAAGATGGACTCGTCCAACCTAAACATATTCTACGAGCTTAGCTCGCTCGGGGGAGATAACTTCTCGTTCCTTACGAGACATTTGACAGACTGCAAGCCAAGCACGGCTAGTACTTCCTTTGTATGATTTCCTTTTTCTGCTAATACAATAAAGTGTACCTATCACCCGTTGTTTGAGTTGTTCTTCCACCGGTCTTATCTGAAGACCACATCACTAATATATTTTTTCAATAAAAAAGGTAACATATTAGCTGTTGATTTGTAAAAAAAAATGTTGAACTCTTGTAAGATTTAAGAAATTTTAATTTTTTTTTCAAAAATAACAAACCTGCTATATGAGTAGCTTGTAAATTGTTAGTAAAAATTTTATCATTTAAAAAAATTCCTAAGGCAAAATTCACCTTATTTATTGAACGACTTTCGTATGTCTTTTAATGTTCCCTTACATTTATAAAAGTAACAGGACTGGGTGTGTTGTGTGAGTTATGGGCGAAAGAGGATA